>OZ012738.1:270777720-271377720 GCA_963859935.3 Lathyrus sativus | reverse complement strand
TGCAGGAGGAACTGAATCAGTTTACTAGAAATGAGGTTTGGGACCTTGTCCCTCCTCCACGAGGTCATCGAGTAATCGGCACCCGATGGGTGTTTAGAAATAAACTGGACGAGAACGGAGTAATAACTCGTAACAAAGCACGTTTAGTCGCACAAGGGTATAACCAAGAGGAAGGCATCGACTATGAGGAAACTTATGCGCCGGTTGCCCGACTCGAGGCTATACGCCTTCTACTTGCTTTCGCTTGTGCGAAAGATTTTAAGTTATTTCAAATGGACGTCAAAAGTGCATTCCTTAACGGGTTTATAAATGAAGAAGTCTATGTTGCTCAACCACCTGGTTTTGAGTCTCATGAGTATCCTGATCATGTCTATAAATTGAAAAGAGCTTTGTACGGTCTTAAACAAGCTCCTAGAGCTTGGTATGAGAGACTAAGCAAATTCTTACTTGATGAAGGCTACTCAAGAGGAAAGGTTGATACTACTCTCTTCATTAAACGTCAAGGAAAACACTTAATTCTTGTACAAATTTATGTTGACAATATCATATTTGGATCCACTAACATGAATCTCGTAAGAGAGTTTGCTAAGCTTATGCAGGGTGAATTCGAGATGAGTATGATGGGTGAACTCACATATTTTCTCGGGTTACAAATCAAGCAACTGAAGGAAGGAACATTCGTGAGCCAAACAAAATATTGTTTGGATCTTCTCAAGAGATTTGACATGGCAAATGCAAAAGCCATAGACACCCCTATGCCAACTTGTGCAAACATGAGTAAAGATGAAAGTGGTAAAGATGTTGAGGTAAAAAGGTACAGAGGTATGATTGGCTCGCTTCTCTATCTCACTGCTTCGCGTCCCGATATTATGTTTAGCGTGTGTATGTGCGCCAGATACCAATCATGTCCTAAGGAATCCCACCTAAAATATGTCAAACGCATACTTCGATACCTATCTGGTACTCCGAAGTATGGATTATGGTATTCTAAGGGTAATGATTGTTCATTGGTAGGCTTCTCTGATTCTGATTTTGCCGGTTGCAAATCAGATAGGAAAAACACCAGTGGTACATGTCACCTATTTTCAAACTCTCTGGTTAGTTGGCACAACAAGAAACAAGTGTCTGTTGCTCTGTCAACCGCCGAAGCGGAATACGTAGCCGCCGGTAGTTGTTGTGCGCAAGTCTTATGGCTTAAACAACAACTATTGGACTTTAATTTGAAACTAGAACGTATTCCAATATTTTGTGACAACACCAGTGCTATAAATCTTACCAAGAATCCAGTGTTACACTCGTGTACTAAACACATAGAAATTTGACACCATTTTCTTAGGGACCATGTAGAGAAGGGTGACGTTGTCTTTGAGCACGTCGATACTAAAAACCAACTAGCGGACATTTTCACAAAGCCGCTAGCCAATGAGCCCTTCTTTCATATCCGTCGAGAGCTTGGTATTCTTGATATTTCTGATCGAGTTTAACAATTGCTACGTTTTTGTACCACTAACAACTATGTTTGTGTACCACTAACAATCGCCTTGAGTTTGTTGCAAGTACAAATCTGTGATTAACTAGAGTAGTTCGTATAGAGGTGATATTGCTCCTTTCTCCTTCTTTTTCTTCTCTCTCTTAGCATTCATGACTTGAAAACATCTATATCGTTCTACAATCATGGTACTTATATATGGATATGACTGTTGTTGGTTGATACTATGTGTGTTGAATGCATGTCATATTGTGAAAAGATGAATAGGCATGATAAATAGGCAAGTGTGACATTCTGCATAACTTGAAATTGAAAAATTTGAGTTTTTTTAAGGTTTGAGTCGACCTAAACAGGACAATGGTCGACGCATGCTGTAAATTTTTCAAAATTATCAAAAACTGAACAGTATGCGTCGATGCATGCAGGGCTATGGTCGACGGCTCGCTTGAAAACCCAGAAATTTTCTCGTTTGAAAACCGTTCCACTTTCCCTCTTCCCTGCATTAAATGTGTTGTGATGCTTTGACATGACATTCATCTTGTGAATTGCATCTAGTCACCTAAATTGTCTCCTTGTCTCCTCCCTCTTCCCAAAAAAAAACCCTAACATCTTCTTCTATTAAAGACCCAAGCATTCCTCTTCTCCAACATTATTCCCAAATCATTTTCTTCAAAGTTTCTCTGCAAACTACTCCAAAACTTTTCATCAATGGCTTCCTCTCTCCGCAAAACTACCGGTAAGAGATCAAGAGCATCTTCATCCTCTACCTCAGTTCTAGTTACTGTTGTTTCTCTTGTTCATCATCCTGCGGTTGAAAACTTCAACAAAAGTCTCAGCAAAAGGGCCATAGTTCCACAACATGCTTTCTACCATGCAACAAGTGAGCGCTTGCATCTCACTCGGCTTCTGTCCCTATTAGACTTTCAAGGGTTCGTCAATTTCCTGGAGTGTAATACAAAGTACAGTGAAGATCTGGTCAGAGTGTTTTACACAAATATGCGAGGTAACTTTCAAGACCAGCACTTTCACACATCTGTAGGAAATAGACTGGTTAATATCAATTCTGAAGTATGGAACAAATATTTTGATATGACTGTTGATATTGATGCACCACCTCTCCATGAGGTAACTGACACTCGTACGGTGTTGGGTTATGAATATAAGAGGGCTCTGAATGGAATGCTCAAACGACCTTATCCAGAGGTAATTGTTAACAGCGATGCTTTTCCTCGATCGGTCACAGCCGGGAAACTCAATACAGGGGAGCGCATCCTTTAGTGGATTGTCGCTCGTATTCTACAACCGAAGAAGGGTGGTCTGTCGCGTGTAGAACAAGCTGAGGTACATCTTATCTACATTCTGCAAAACAGGATCAAAATAAATTGGCCTTACTATATTGCTAGCAGGATGTTTGCTTTGAGAGACTCAAGTAGAGGCACTGCTTTAGCCTATGGGTCGTTCATCTCAGAAATTCTTGCTGCTGCGAATGTTGTGTATCCAACATTTCCATATGTATCAGTTTCCCCAGATAAAGAATTTAGCACCAAAACCCTTGCAATGATGGGGTATTTTTGGTGTGCTGAACGTTGTTCATACAGATTTGTCCGACGGGCTAATATTCCTCTGTTTCCTGATAACGATTCCGATGAAGAAGAAAGTGAAGAGCAGGGTGAAGAAGAAAGCGACGAACAAGGTGAAGAAGAAAGTGAAGAGGAAGGTGAAGAAGACGATGCAGAAGATAACACAGATGCAGATACCAGAACTTGTCTATGGGACTCAAGATTATCATCAATCTCCAGTCCATGATACGGCTACAAATACCGATTGGGTCCAGTACTCGTATCAATCAGAAGAACAAGAAGGCAATTCTACAAATCAAGGCTGGGGCGATTGGCAATATACAGGCTGGACTACCTTGGGTAGATTCTATGACCCATATCACGGCTACCCTCAAGACTACCAACCCTCTGAGCACTCATCACCTCCTCCGCCTTCAGATAACTCCAAAGTCATTACTATGATGCAGTCAATGCAGTTAGAACAACAAAATTTCATAAGGCGTCAAGACACTCAGATGGAGCAAATTATAGCTGACCTCCATGCCCAAAATGAAAGGTTCAATTCTTTTTCTACTCAGATGAACGCCCGTATTGACTCTCTGGTTGAATCACATGAGCGGCAAGATTGGGAAATCACCAACGCTCTTAGTCATCTCAACATGTCCGTCGAAGCCTTTTTGGACTTCTCGGATCCTTACCACAATCCAGATGCTCCATACCGAGGGAGAGGACGAGGATGGGGTCATGGTTATTAGATTCATTGTTGCATATTTCATATTTGCTTATATGTTTTAGTCTGTGTACTTTTCATTTGTTTTGTATTATCTGTGCCTGAACTTTCATTACATGTGTTCGTCATTATCTATTAATTCAAGATTTTTGTTCATTATCATGCTTGTGTGTGAAGTTTGGTAATTAACTATCACCTATTGTATGTACTCTGTTATTTGATGCGTTCCTCTTCTCTTTTTGATGGTAGCAAGCAAACACCAAAGCCAAGTCAGGATATTAACAGTTCAGGATATTAACAACATTTGATGACTATTGTTCTACAGCCTTACAGTGCAAAAGAAAGGGGGAGCTTGTGTATACTTGTGTGTATACGTTGCATATTTGGTGTTTTAACTGTATACAGGTTGTCATCATCAAAAAGGAGGAGATTGTGGAGGCAAATCGCCACATATCACACAAATCTGCAAGACATTGGTAAATGCAGGTTTCGATGATGACAAATTCCCAAGATAGACTGGAAAGTATGAGTTCCAGATCCACTAAACCAGATGCAACATATCACTCATCATATTCTCCTTTTGCTTGTCTTAAATTTTCTAAAATGAATATACTTTGAGTTGACAAAATGCAATCATGACTAAAGGCATGAAAAACTTCAAACTAATGAAATTTTGCAGGCTTGCAGGACATGGGTCGACCATAGGGTCGGCGTATCCATCAGAAAAAGGGAAAATCAGTCAGCGCACAAAGCATGCGTCAACCATAAGGTCAGCGCATGAAGGAATGATATTCCAGCGGGTCAACGCATAAAAGCATTGGTCGACCATAGGGTCGGCGCACAAAGGAAAAGAATTTCAACGGGTCAGCGCACGCCGACTGTATGGTCGACGCACACTGATGAAATTTCTAGAAATTCAAAACATCACAGGCCATGCATCGACGCACAGACCTGTTATGGTCGACCGTTCGCATCGAAAAACTGTTTTAAATTTGTTCCCTCTCATATTTGAAATACTGTTATGTCCTGAATTTTGTTGGCACTATATATACTTGCTTAAACACTTGTGTCTAACAACATTTGATATTCTTTTGATTCATGTTTTCAAAAACAAGAAAGAGTGAAATAGGTGTCCAAGATTCATCATCTTCATCTTCAACATCTCACAACATTTCAATTACACACAATCATTTTTGAAATGCATTTGTGAGAGATTCAAGGTGATAAGGTTCGAGGCTTAGATTGGAGAATCAAGCTCGCGTTGAAGATTGCGACAGGTTCTTTCTTGAATAAAACCATTGGGGTTTTGCCCTCCAAGATTGGTTCGAATTTTGGGGGTTTTTGGACGATATTCTTCATCAACGATCAATCGAGCGAAGGTGATTGTGAAGAAGTGGTCTTCACAAGTCTAGTAGCGGTTTCGGTGATTTTGAAGGGAAGATCTCGGGTTCGATTTGGTGCTATTGAGATCAGCCGGAGCCAAAGGTTTGAACAACAACGTGTTCTTCAATAAGGTGGCTGGAGTCGGAGGTCCATCAACACAAATCGAAGAACTTGATTCATCTTGAATCAAGGGGCAAGGAGTGAAGGCAACTTTCAACACATTGAGATTTTTGTTGTAATTTTTGCTGCTCAATCCTTGTATAAACTGTACATTCAAACAGGTGATATCTATTCAATATATCTCAATTCTAGTTTTAGAATTGAGGGCAGACGTACCCCGAAGCGAGGACGACGGGGGAACTGCCTCACCAAATTACTTGTCTTCTTTATTTTCAGCATTTTTGTTATAGCTCAAATAAGTAATTTTTGTGTAAGCTCTATTGTCAAAATTGTGATATCAATTGAGTAAGAGATTAAAACGTTGTTTTTAACTCTAACGTACAACAAAACGTTGTACTAGGCTGATTGAAATCACTTACTCAACATAAACATCACTTGGAGTGTCTTTGCACACCAAGTGTTTGACATATTGCTTGAACCAAAATTATCTTACTTGTGTATCTAGTTTTGGTTTGATTTTGAATCATTGGAACTAGGTAACCTTACAACTGAAGTAAATAATTGATAAGCATAGTTTGTGTTGTGATTCTATTTTTCCGAATTGTCATAAATCCATAGGCTTACGTATATCCGGTTTTCCAATAACCGATGAGGATGTTCTGTTCATCAGAGATTATGAGACTCCAAATCCTGATATAGTATAAGAACCAGGGGCACAATGGAAGCTTGTGTTTGACGGTGCTGCCAATGTTAAATGTTGTGGGATTGGTGCTATCCTCATCTCTCCGACTGGTTTTCATCTTCCCTTCACCACCAGATTATGCTTTGAATGCACCAATAATATGGCTGAGTACGAAGCATGTATCTACGATATTGAAGCAACAATTGACATGAGAATCAAGATTCTTAAGGTCTACGGAGATTCTGCCCTGGTGATTGGCCAAGTCAGAGGGAACTTTGTAACCTGGGATTTCAAGCTGGTTCCATACCAGAAACACATTGTGAAATTGATTTCCTACTTTGATGAAATCTATTTTCATCATATCCTAAGGGAGGAAAATCAACTAGTTGATGCCCTTGCCACCCCGGCGTCCATGTTCAAAGTCAAGTGGAAGAACGAAGCTCCTTCTATCCGCATTGGTCATTTGAACGAACCAGCACACTGTTTAGCAATCGAGGACGAGTCCGATGATAAGCCTTGGTTCTACGACATAAAACGATATATGGAAAAACAGGAATATCCCAAGGGTATCACTATCACTAATAAGAAATCTCTCAGGCAGCTATGCGCCAAGTTCTTGAGCGGTGGTGTACTGTACAAAAGGAACTATGACGTTGTATTGCTCAGATGCATGGAAAGACACGAAGCAGACACAATCATAAGGTCCATATTATCGCTACTGCGAAAATCGGCGCCGGCATAACAGAAGAGTCGCCACCGTGCGTTATTTATCCCAAAGGAGGGAAAGGAAACGCTTAGAGAAAACCTAACGAAAAGAGGGAAAAGGAATGGTCATCGCAACCATTGCCTGGGTTCGGGAGTCGGTTACGCAAGGGGAAGGTATTAGCACCCCTCACGTCCATCATACTCGATGGGATCCACGCTTGTTGTTTATCTAATAAGGGTGTGTTTAGTATCTATGCTAATGGTTTAAGGACAAAAGAAAAGAAAAGTGACTCGGCAAAGTATCGCACTTTATGCCTACGTATTCCCGTTGGAACGAGATATCAGAGTCAACGTAGTTCGCCTAACTACGGGTAAAAAGGGGGGAAGGTTGCTCGCCGAGATATCGCATCTCGTGCCTACGTACTTTCATCTGGTATGAAAGATCAGAGCAAACGTAGTTCGGGCTTACTACGGGGAGACTAGTTTAATCCTAACGTTATCATGCCAAGTTCGTCCTAAGGTTGAAGTTTGCAAAGGGGAAAACTACCCTAATGTTGTCATACATGGTTGTAAAGCCTAATGTCTATCACATTCTACCTTGAACAAGGAAGAATGGAGATCCTAAGGGAAAGGCAAAGGAAGCAACAGAAAACAGATGAAGTAACAGCATACAGGAAATGCGGATTCATAACAGTAAACATGGAATGCAAGTGAGGGAGCAAGTCATCTCAACCTCAAGCCCATAATGAATGGAATATGGCCTATATTAAACATACAATCTCGGCCACAAGTGATTATAAAGTGATACGAGGCAATAAAACCTACGAATGACGTGTGCATACCACAATTTGGAATCTTAACGCGCTATCATGGAAATATGGAACCTAATGGGCAATTATGTATGATAAAACCAGCCAATCAATGATCTACATATCCTATATAATGTCTATAATAAGCAATAAGAACCCTAGCGTTCACCACACAAACAAATCGAGGCCGTTGGAGCCGAAAGAAAAGCAAAGTCCGTTCGAATGTCCAAATTACAAGTCCGAATACAAAAATATAAGAAAAATAGCAAAAGGTTCTAAAAAATTCAAATAAAAATCTCCAATGCCCTACATCAAGCCACAAACCAGGGGTGAGAGACACCGAAAAAATATCCAAATAGAAATGGTCAAATAAGATGAAAACATTGCAAGATATCTCATGTATACCAAAGGAAAAGTTAAAATGGAGCATGTTAAAGAAAGCATCCAAAACCAATTAAAATGGTACAATAAAATTTCCACAAAAATATATCACAAAACCTCAACATGTGTATTAGATCCCTGCAAAAGATTTGGCATTTAAATGATGTATTGATAGGTCAAGGAAATTCAACAAAATGATAGCACCAGCATTGGCCTTTTTATGACGACCCAAATGTAAAAAATCCAAAGAAAATGTCAGAAAATGGTAAAATTATAATTCCAGTTTTATTAAATCCTAGACATCTTAAAGATTCAGCACAAAAAAAATGGGGATCAAAAAGACTAATTTTCCTATTTTTCATGATTATTTGAAGTCAGCATATAAAACAGAAAAATAAAAGAAAATACATGAAAGCATTTAAATGTGAGAAACAAGTAATATAAATGCAATAAATCAGAATTGTCACAGCTGAGGATCGAACAGGGGTCATGGGGGTTTCGTGGCTGAGTTGGCGCGCCACATGGTTTAATGAGAGATGATGTGGCTGCACGCGTGGAGCATTATGGGGCGTGAGATGAGAAGTCCAAGTCAAGGCTTTTGACGGATCTAACGGTTGAAACCTTGTCTTCTCCAAATGATTTTTTCTGGACAGCAACATGCAGCCCATGGACGACGGTGGGGAAGCTTTTCCGGCGGAAATTTTCATAGGCACCTATCTCTTCCAATACTCAACCAAATCCAACAATCTTTAGATGAAAATTGCGTAGTTTTTCGTGGGGAATCAAAATATACCATTATTTTCCATTGAAGTGGTCTCTAGCTCAAAAACCGTGTTCCTCCCCAAAAACTCAAGAATTAAAAATTGTCACAAAAATAATCTTTTTTGTACCAGAATCCATGTAGAGGATGAGAGCAATGTAATGCAACAAAATGGGGCAAGAAAGATTAGTAATTTGGGAGATATCTTAAAAAGTAAGTACCTCTGAAAATGGCTTCCTATAGCCTCAAATAACCATCAATTCTTTGAGGAAATGATATGGAAACATTCTATAATTGATGATGAAGGTGTTTGGATGGAAAGAAAGCTTTGAATTGTTGTGAAACTAAAAAATCAATTTTGAGTTGGAGCTCACTTTTTCACATTACTATAAGCTTGTTCTTGCACCAAAAATGGCTAAAAAATGGTGGAATCAATTGTAGAAAGTATGTGAAATTGATTTACAATGAAAGAATGAACAAAAATTGAGAGAAAGAAAGAATTGAATTTTTGAGATTTTTCAATTATGGTGAAAGTGGAAAGTGGTGATGGAAGTGAGAAAAATGATCATGGAAGAAACTTTTTGCCTTGGCTCCATTTGGTTTTATATCTTGCATCATAAGGAAAATTTAAGGCCCAAAATAGTCCTTTGTTTCTAAGCCCAAGCCCAAGATCCATTATGCTACTTAGTTGTGAAGAAAACTTGGAATAGGTCATGATAAAATTCTCAAATGAAAAATGTAAAAGTGACAATGTTCTTAAAACACGATTTCCATTCGAAATAAGCACAAATATGGACTTATTTGATTAAATTTTGAAGAAATACCAAACTATGCCTTTTCACATGTTTTCACCAAAGTGACTTTTATCAAACTTCCACCATGAGCTATCCCATTAAAACCTTGAGGTTTAGTTGACCCAATGACGCCATTCGGAGCAACTTTCATGTTGGAAAAAGTCTATTTGAGTTATGCAAAGTATTGAACTTGATCTGTAATTTTATGACCTGTAATCATAGTTTCCCAACTCATTGATAATCTTCAGTTGGCCTCTAAGTCAGGGGATGAACCCCACACAAGCATCTGAACTTCTCAAGGGCATGAACCACTTTCTGGTGACTTTAGTGACTCCTCAAGCTCGAATAAAACCTCTAGATCGACGAGTATGCCACATACATCTCTCAAGAGGAAAAGATTATATATCTTTCTCGATTTCGTTATGGGGTAGGAGAATGATATCTCAACTATGCAGATGCATCACGTCTAATTCTCTTGTAGGGAGAATAGAGGATTGAATTGTAGGTTGTCTGATGTTGATAACTTAGGGGAAGCTTAAGTTGAGAAAATAAAAGGGAGGCCTAAGCTGATTAACCTGAAAATATCAGGGATCAAGCAGGGGGAATGATGCAAATGAAAATGCAATATACACGACGTATGAAGTCATACACAGATTCTTCCCTTGGACGTGAACGTGCAGATATAATCAATAGGAAAATAGAGAAGTAATAAATAATCAAATCAGGAATAAAATCATGTGAGGCGTGTGGTATAACTAATTTATAAAGTAAGGTATCATAAGATAAATCCAGCCAGCACATGTAAAATGAAGGAAGAAAGGATGTGTAGAGGCATGAGAGTGTTCAATATAAATCACGAATAAAGCTCTCTATTCATAGGAAAAGGTTACCGACGAATTATCAACATTAGATTAACACATATGTATTAACTAAAAAAACATAAATATGGTTAAGAAGTTTTAAAGTGATTTGAGAAAAAAAATACTATACAAGAATACTAATTAAATGATTTAAAAAAATTTAAGCAAATTAAGTTAAATATTTAACTAATGAACAAAGTTTTTTTTAGAGTGTCTTAAATAAATAAACATTATATATATATATATATATATATATATATATATATATATATATATATATATATATATATATATATATATATATATATATATATATATATATATATATATATATATATATATATATATATATATATATATATATATATATATATATATATATATATATATATATATATATATATATATATATATATATATATATATATATATATATATATATATATATATATATATATATATATATATATATATATATATATATATATATATATATATATATATATATATATATATATACTAATTAAATGATTTAAAAAAATTTAAGCAAATTAAGTTAAATATTTAACTAATGAACAAAGTTTTTTTTAGAGTGTCTTAAATAAATAAACATTATATATATATATATATATATATATATATATATATATATATATATATATATATATATATATATATATATATATATATATATATATATATATATATATATATATATATATATATATATATATATATATATATATATATATATATATATATATATATATATATATATATATATATATATATATATATATATATATATATATATATATATATATATATATATATATATATATATATATATATATATATATATATATATATATATATATATATATATATATATATATATATATATATATATATATATATATATATATATATATATATATATATATATATATATATATATATATATATATATATATATATATATATATATATATATATATATATATATATATATATATATATATATATATATATATATATATATATATATATATATATATATATATATATATATATATATATATATATATATATATATATATATATATATATATATATATATATATATATATATATATATATATATATATATATATATATATATATATATATATATATATATATATATATATATATATATATATATATATATATATATATATATATATATATATATAAAACAGAAAGTAGCAGAAGATCCGCCACACCAATTTAAAAGAGGGTCTACCATAGACCCTAATCACACATCGCCCATCGTTGACCTACACAAGCCCAAGGTGAAGATTTGAAAACCAAGCAGATCGGAGCGAGGGTCCATGGTAATACACATGGACGCACTCGCATGGGATAAAACGAATTATAATAAAGGGAAAAACAAGAAAGAAAAAAAAAACCCAGCAAAGTAAGCATCAGAAAACCTCTGAATCATACGATGGTCGGCGTGGTCCAACCAATAAACATCCACGAGGCCTTCAAATTGTTCGCAAAAAGGAAACCCCTCTCAACCCCCAAATCAAAAGAAATCATAAACCCTAACTGTATAAAACCCAGAATCAGGTGGCATAAATCGGAGGCTCGGAGGGGATTTAGGATTGGTCGAGCATGGTGAAGGTAAAAGGAAAAGAAGAAGCGTTACCTGCGGGAGGCGAGTCTGCCGACGAGATAAGTGTCCTTCTACTTTCTTCCCTCTACATGTGTGAAAGCTGTGAATTTGTGTACTCTTTTTCGTATTCTTTTGTTTCGTGAATTTCAAGCTTTGTGTATCAGTGTGAATATTGTATGATGGCTCTTCCTTTGATCACTTCTTGTTTACCGATTGTTAGAGTAATAGGTCGTTCTGGTACGAATGAATTTCTATTTTTTCTTCTCCTTTTGATTGGTGATGCTTCGAGTTCTCCCCTTTTCTTGTGCTCACTGGTGTTTCTTTTATATACATAGGGAAGTAAGCTTCTTAATTTTGACATTGAATTCGAGATTCGGTAATTCTGCACTTGATTGCTTCATAGTAAACGTACGATTTCTTGATGAATGATAATAATTTGAATTGATTTTGATTCACTGTCAAAGATCTGTTTTGGAAGGAAGATGATGTACATATCAATTTACAATCTTTCTTGTTTACTATGATCTTCGTTGTTTATTTTGGGGATCTGCATTGATTACTTATGGAAGTCAATCTTGATAAATGGATTTTCGCTTTGTGTGATTATGTTTAGAACTGTTTTGGAAAGAGTTGATGATTCATGACTTTTACTTTGTTTGTTGGCCCGTGGGGGAATAAAACTCAATCAAATGTTGCATTTTTCGACTTGACTAAAGCATTCAATCTCTTGATTGGATGAGTCTCTCTTACTGATTCCTTCCCTTTTAGTTTGGATATGTTATGAATTAAAATGCTCTTTGACCAATTTCCATTTTTGTTGATCCTGCCTGATGATTATTTGGAAATACTTAATGACCACTGCTCCATTGCGAATTACGAGGATTGATAATGCTTTTATGATATTGCCTTTCTTGATTGTGTGCAGAACTCGTTTTGTAAAGGATACAACTCTTCTGATGATACTTGTAGGATGTTGGAGACATACAATGATCTGTCCTTTCTTGTTAATCAAATGCTTCGATATTTCAAACGACCAAGGGGTTCTAACCGGCAACATGCACTCGTGGTGTATTAATTTAGTCAGCCTGGTTTGGAGGACGAGATTGAGGCTCTTGAGTTCTTCCAATTTATCCTCTTGACTTCTTGTAGGCTTTCTATCGCCACTGTAATGTTAAACTCCGCCATATGAATCTTTGCATTATTTATTGTTCAAATATCTCATTCTACTTGTACTAATCTCTTTTTCATTTTTCATGTGTACTCTCGATAAGGAGGAAACCTGGAGCAAGGCATGAAGGTGGATAGTTGGTGATGGTCTGGTAACTTGTGGATTGACGGAGGTCACGCCGTGAGTTAGGTAGTGGTCGAGCTTGAGCTTATTTTAGTCGCTTATGCAATCGGCGGAGACTTCTAGAATGTGGTAGATTTAGGTTGATTCATAACCAGGTGCAAAAGTGTGTGCGTTCTCAAAACGGTATGTAAGCAAGAGTTTTCTTTTGAGCCGCTTCTTTGAATCTGTAATACCCCAAATTTTACCCTTAGATTTAGTCGATTCATGTCGCATGGCATCCCGCTTTCGCATCCGCTAACTATTAACATGTTACATAGTCCGTTTATTTGGCAGGAATTACATCAGGTGCACTTTAACTATGAGAAGGGCAAAACGGACATTTATAGGTTGTTTACTGACAGTCCTTGAAGCTGAGTTATCATCAGGTATTTATTGAATAATTAGAGCCTCAGTCTCCGAGTACTTTATTTTCTTTGAGGACAAACAGAGATTCACGGTAATTTCCGGCATCGGGATTCTCGAGATACGGTAATTAATTCAACGGGCCGAGATTTTGGTCGTCAGTGGGGTTCCGAGACATTTATGTTGTCATATGGGTTTGATGAATTGAGATATCAATGTGGTTCGGCTCAAGTCTATGAAAGAATCCATTCAGCGGAATTTGGTTTAAACAGATGTCTATTTTCTGTTCTTCTGCTATCTGCCAGTCAATTCTTAAAGTAGTGGAAATTTTGATTCATGTTCGGGTTTATCATATCGGTTTAACTGTGATATTGGCCGAGTTGGCTCAGGATACTAGATATAGTTATCAGAGACAAGTTGAATTTTGATGTGGAGTATATTTCTGCTTTCGCTGGTTAATCGGACTTCTCTGTCTCTTTTTTGTTCTACTCATTCAAGGCCATGATTAACGTTTCTACCATCAAGTGCAATTTGATTTGAGAATATATCGGGAGAGCTGAACAACATGTGTTGGAATGTTAAGGAGAATCCGATTTATTTCATGGGATTTATCCGTGCAAATTTATATGATATTTGTTTAAGCTTTATTGGGTTTAAATATTAATTATAAAGATTTAATCGGAGGCGCATTCATTTAGCCGAATTTTGGTTAAGAAGTTCATTTGGTTTCGGGTGAAACAGTTGAAAAGAATACGCGGAAAATAATTTGAATAGAAAAATATATTGAATTTATTCATAATATTTTATTATTTAAAGTTACAAAGAGGAATTGAATTTGAATAAAGAAATATATTGGATTTTTATTCATAAATATTTTTTATTACAAATTACAAAAGGGAAAATTAAAGTACAATTTTTATCCTAAGTTCTATCTTCCTAAGAGGCCTCCGTCTTCATGCCCGATTTTTTTTCCTTCATGACCGATTCTTTTCTCCGTACCTGCAACAACAATCAAGAGCAGAGCAAAACAAAGAATAAAGTTAGAAAATTATTTTTGACACCCTCAGTTACACATCATCGGGTGTCGGGAGGGAAACGACCAATGCCAAAGCCAACTCCCATTACGATTCTCGACCTCGGTACCGATAGGTAATATCCGTTCTATTTGTCGGGACAGCCGAGAAGAAGAGGAAAAGTCTTATGCCGAAAAGTGATTTTATGCCGAAAAAGAGATTATTTGAGCCAAACAGGTCACTATCGGATTCAGGTTCGATTCTATCAGGTAAATCAATCGGATATCCGAATCAGATCCGAACCCGGATTCACGGTAACAAAATCCAGAAAATCCATTTCATCAAGTAAATAGTATGGAATCCAGAAATCCGGATCCAATTTCGAAGCAAACACGAAATCCAAATCCAAAATCAAAATTCGGAATCCATGGATATCAAACCGAATCCGCAACCAAGTATGGATATCCAACTAGATCCGAAAGGGACTCATCTGAAAGAAATCCAACAAATCCAACACCTGAAAGTATAATCCAAATCGAATCAAAAAAGAAAACAGAATCATATCAGAATTAATCAGCCAGCAAATCCAATCAAAATTACATCACCAATCTGTGTGAAAAGATCTGCAAAATCACAGTAAACCAAATCAACTCCCAACGGATAATCATCGGCCGTAACCCAACACAAACTGAATCATCACCCAGTTCGTCTAGATCGCCATCCTCACGCCGCGAAACCGTCATCGCCACGAACATCAGAACGAATCGGAAGCCGCCATAGCCGTTCATCACAAAACGGCGGGCAATCAACCGTTGTAGCCTCAGAACGCACATCATCGACCGGAATCGTTAGCGTAGCCACCGTAAGAACTCAATTGTTAACAATCTTATTTTTCATGTATTTTGCAGGTCGAAATGAAAGAAGAATAAGAATATTATGGTGAATGAAAGTCACGATGAACAGATACGAGGAGGGGAAGAGAAACCGCCATGGGAGAAATGGAGAGAAGAGAAGAAAGCCTGATGGCCGCCGCGGAAATAATTAGGGTTATGAACCCTAATTATTTTTTGAGCCCTTTTATGTTTGGCTATCGGGTCGGGTCTGGGAAGTGGGTACCCAGCCCGACCCATTTTTTTATATTTTTTGTTTTTTTGTTTTTTGTTGTAAAAAAATTAAAATGAAACTTTTTTTTATTAAAATTAAACTTTTTTATTAAAATTAAACTTTTTTTTTAAATTAAATTTTTTTGTTAATTAAAGTTAAACTCTTTTTTTATTAAAATTAAACTTTTTGTTAAGTAAAATTAAATTCTTTTGCTTTATTAAAATTAACCTTTTTTCTTTTTTAATATATTAAAACTAAAACAGTTTTTTTTAACTAAAACATTTTTTAAGATTAAAATTGAAATAATTTTTTGAAAACTAAATCCTTTTTAAAACTAATAATTAATTTCTCTTTAAAAAAAACTTAATTTAAGGTTGTCTCTACTGCGAAAAACGAGGCCGGCAAAACAGAAGAGTCGACACCTTTCGTTATTTATCCCTCAGAACGGGAAAGGAAACAATCGGAGAAAACCTGACGAAAAGGTATAAGACAAGGTCATCGCAACCATTGTCTGGGTTCGGGAGTCGGTTACACAAAGGGAAGGTATTAGCACCCCTCACGTCCATCGTAATCGATGGGATCCACGCTTGTTGGTTTGTCTACGGGTGAAAAACAATCTATTTACGACTGCTAAAGCTAAACGAAAAGAAACTAACTCGATAGAGCATCGCGCTCTATGCCTACGTATTCCCTCGTGCAATGGGAAAGTCAGAGTCAACGTAGTTCGGGAAACTACGGGGGAATTTGCTCGCTGAGATATCGCATCTCATGCCTACGTACTTTCACACGGCGTGAAAGATCAGAGCAAACGTAGTTCGGGCAACTACGGCTGAACCGGCGTATTCTCGATCACACTAGGGTGAGAGAAAAGATTGACGATACTAGGGTACGCATTCTAGCAGTTAGGTGTATGCTGCTCGCTCGTCGGAGACTTAGGCGTTACCTGTTTGCGATAGAACGAACGTAGTATGTCGGGTTTTAAAGGTATGGGAACCTATGGGAATTAGAACTACGGTTTGGTCTCGATTACGCTTGGGCAAGAGAGAGGGAACATCAGTCGTCAGCGGGAAAGTCTCGATCGCACGGCAGCGAGAGAACAGAGAAGTTAGTCGTTAGTGTGCTCCCTAGGATATCGCATCTTATGCCTGCATATTCTCGTCTGGTACGAGAAATCAGAGCAGTTGTAGTTCGGCCAACTACAGCAAAAGGGGAAGGGAAAAAGGTAGCTCGCTAGGATATCGCATCCTATGCCTACGTACTCTCGTCTGATACGAGAGATCAGAGCAAATGTAGTTCGGCGCTCTACGGGAATAAGTCTCGATTGCACAGGGGCAAGAGAAGGGGTCTCAATCGCCTGAATGCGAGAGAAAAGGGGTTTCGATTGCACGGGGGCGAGAACAAAGAGGAAGCAGGCCTAACACACCCAAATGGGAAGGAACTCGGGACACACACGCGAGAACCTAAGGCGTAGGAGCGAATGCGTCGTATGTCACCCAAAGGGTACCATACTAAACACTCTAGACGATTGAGAGGAAGCCCCTCAACCACCATTTCCTACGTATCTAATGCTACATCTCACAACATTCGAAGGTTGCACGAAGACTGAATAAGAAAGATGATATCGAACGAAGCGGCTTCGTTGGCTCTTGACACTACGCGCAAGCTCCATTCCAATCTTCTCCTCTCTGGATCCTTGATGAGGACGCTCAAATCAGAACCAATGTAATGCTTAGACCGTCATGATTTGACTTATACGATAAATCAAACTCTAAGAGGTAGCGTATTGATATCCGTGTCAAAGACAAGATAGAGAAATGATATCGAAAATCATTCTCCAATTGAATCATGTCACACGGCCAACCAAAAATAAAATCAGAGTGAAAGAGAAAATAGGAGAGAAATCCAACGACAAATGGAGATAATCTTCTACTCCTAAAATTGAAAATAAATCCCTAATAGAAAATATTCTAAAGAAATATAAGGAAATTGCATAATAGAAAATAACAGAAAATTCTATCCTATGCACAATATCCTATAATTTTCTACAAAGAAAATAGAATAAAAATTCTATATAAACTTCTATAATATCCTAATAGAATAATAGAATATAAAATCTACAATATAAAATCTATATTAAAAATATGCTAATATTCTAAGGAAAAAAAACTATAATCCTAGAAGAAAAATAAAACTACAATTATTACAACCAAACATCCAATACAAGCAAGAATTAAAAAAAAATAAAGAGAAGGGGGTACATCCTGAATAGGGGTGTAAAGCAGTAAAAAAAACACTGGGCCCAACCCACAATACAACCAGAAAAAAAACAACAAAAATAAAGGGGGAACCGGGGGGTGTAACAGGAAACAGGGTGTGCATCAGGAATAATGTCAATTGGGCTTGGGGATTGCTGAGCCCAAAATGAGAATAGCCAGAAAAAAGAAAAAACAAGGGGACTGGGGGGTAAACACGGAAATGGGGAGTGTGAACCCAAACGAATGGATGGGCCAAAAGCCCACTAGCCAGACCCAAGGAGATCCTACGGACTCCCCACCTTCCTCCCCACTTCAACTCAGCAGAGGAAACCCTAAGTCTTCTATCTCCTCGCCGCCGCCGTCTGAAACCTTCCTCTCAAACTCTCGTCATCTCCGTTCTTCCCCCTTAACTTCCTTTGTCTCAACCTCTCACGCAAAACCTCTCACGATCTCAATCTATTCACTCTTTACAAAACGACTTCACCTCCAACCTCCATCATCTCCCTTAAATCTCAAATCAAACTCCAAAATCCAACTCTCCAGTTCTCGAACTTTCCTCCTTTAATCCTCACGCTCTCTTCCCTTTCCTGTTAAGAAAAGCAAAACCAGATAACAAACAAGCAAAACTCGTTGAAGGTAGGTGAAGAAGATCCATGGCGTTTTGATTTGGAGATGTTGGAAGATGTTGACGAAAGATCGTTTGTGGATCTGAAGTTGCATGTGAAGATCTTCGGGTTTAGATGAAGAATCTTGAAAAGATCTTGAGTGCGTTGGCGAAAATCTGGGAAAACGGTTGAGCGCATGATGAACACGGATGAAGGCGAAGAAGTTTCTTGAAGGTAGTTGATAAACATCTGGAAACAACCGAGGTTCTTGATGAAGATTTGGAAACTATTGAGTGTTGTTGAAATCCAATTGAGCGCTTGGAAGTTGTTATGAACAGCGATGGAGATCGACGAAGATCTTGAAAGATCTTGATGAATATTGTTGTTTCTGGATTTTCTGGATAAGCACAGAGAACTGATGAATGTTCTTGAGGTTTGGGTGATTTCTGTAGAAGTAGATTCGTGGAGATGATGAACATTCATGGCGGAGAAGAGGAAGATCTGGAGGATGATGAAACATTGCACGAAGGTGATGCAGAACACGGTGGGGGAAGATGAATGTTGTTACAGATCTGGAAAATCTTGGATGAAGATGATGAATCTTCTGGTGGTGTTGCAGTTTCCAGCGACCGTTAGAAGGTCCGGTGACAGTTATGGAGTTGCCGGTGATGGTTATGGGTTACTTTGATTTTTCCGGCGACCGCCTTCGACGGTTTGCATGTCGGCCGGTGAGGGAGAAGACTGGGGAACACGTGGTTGCGTGAGAGAGAGAGAGAGGTGAGGTGGCACGCTGCATGGTGTGAGGTGTCAGCCAATGGGGAGAATGAGGTGGAAGGGAGAGAGTGAAACGTGTGGACCCTTCTTATAGTGCCAAGTGGCGTGCTGTTGGACTGGGCCTCCAAATGTGGACAAGTGGCCCACCGAAACTGACTCCAATTAAATGAAAACTCAATTAAACTCTGATTAAAAACTGATGCAATGATGATTAAGACTAATAAACTCAAATAAAAACTAATTAATGGTTAATCAACTCAGTTAATGACTCAATGATTAAAACTCACTTAACTCTGACTAAACCAACTTCAATTAAATGATGATTAACCTAATTAAATGCAAAACGAAAATTAATGCTAATCTGGCCCTAATTAAAGCTAATTAATCTAATTAAACTTCTTAAAATCCTAATTAACATCTAATTAATATTCTAAAAAAAATTAAATCTATCACTATAAACCAATTAATATCTAGAAAGAATTAAGTCTATAAATTGCTAAAACAAATTCAATCAATATCTTAAAAAAAGATTAGCATCTATTAATTCCTAAACAAACTCAATTATTCTAAAAAAAGAATTAAATCTAGAAAAAATGATTTAAGATCTATTAAACTCTATTAATATTCTAAAAAAGATTTATATCTAATCTATTAAATTCTAAAACTCAATTAATATCTAGGAAAATACCTATGAAAAATAGAAAAAAAAACTATTAATATCTAATAATGTCTATTTAATATTCTAGAAAAAGAATTATTCTATTTAAAATCTATTAAAAATTCTAGAAATTGAAGAAAAAAATCTAGAAAATGCAATAAAAGTCAATTAAACCGATTAAAAAAAGATGCGAGAATATAGCGAAATAAACGGTAAAAACCGGACACCGAAATGTCCTCAAAAACAAAAACAAGAGTTGAAAACACCGGGACGAGCATAAATTCCACAACAAAACCTCGTATTCGAACTAGTATGAAATGCCTGAAGCGCCAGGAGAAGGATGTAATCCCGATAAAGTCAAACTGATTGAAAAATGCAATGTACGCGGTATGTAACACCCCATTTAAATTATTCAGTCGCTTTGGTATTTTCTGTGAGGTGTAGTTGTGTGGTGTCCTTAATTAAGGGTATGAGGTTAGGAGTAAGGGAGAGAGGTGACCTTAGTTGGGGTACTGTGGACCTAGATAAAGGAGTAAGTTAATTATTATATCGAGAGCATTATAGTGATTAATATTATTCCAACTATAATTAATAATAATGTTAATGAGATTATCATTATCATTATTATTATTATTATTATTATTATTCGTATTAATAATATTATTTGGTGGAATATTATTATTATTCATATTATAACTATTAGTATGAATATTATTATTAGTGGGAGAATAATATTAGTATTATTATTATTATTATTATTATAGGATTTAAATAATAAAATAAGAAATAAGGGATTAAAGGAAATAGAGAAGTTTTTTGGGGAAAGAGAATTAGAACACGATAAACTGCCGGAGAAAGGTTTTGGGAGAAAAAGAGAAACTGACGAACAAGGAGAGCTAGGGCAGAGGAACCAAATTCTCCATTGTTGATCAAGGAAAAGCTCAATTCTAAGGTAAGGGGGGAGAATGGATTTCAATATGGGTGAATTAACATGAGAGGGTAGTGAGAGGTCCTTTCTCTCATAGGAATTATGTGTTCTTGAGGATTCTTGAATCCAATTTTCATAACTTGATTTGTTCTCAAATTTTCTGTTATTGTTGAATACTGTTCGTATGATGTCTTGTGTATCCGAAACTAGAATTAATACGGAATTCGGGTGAGAAATCCTCGATGCTGTCATAGAATACTAGTGAGTAGTAGATCTGAAAATCTGAACTTTTAGGGATTTGGGCAAATATGTAGAAATGAATGTGTTATATCATTATTAGTACGATGCTCTAAGGTTTCCCTAAGGTTTAGAGATTTGGGTTAATTGTGGGAAATAGGGAGGTAACCGTAAGAATCTGAGGTTATGACCAAATGGCCAAATGATATGTATCATTGAATATTAATATAGGAAAAGCTTATGGAAAATTGAACCTTTGTGGCCAAAACCTTAGATCGTTATATGTCTACTCATATGGGATAGAATATTTGATATTTGAAATTACGATGCCTTCAGAGCAATTGTAAGGAAATTGACGGTAGACCCTAGAGGTTAGTGGTTAGTATTCTTGACCCTTTGAGTGTAGAGTTGAGAAATAATGATCTTTGCCTTCGTGGCCAAAATCTTGGACTGTGATATGTTTGACCCTATAGGAATAGGAATATTCAAATGTGGCTAACTATGAAGTACTAAGAGCAATTGTAGGAAATAGTGTTTTATGTGTTGCAAATGTTGTCAGATGAGCCTAATAAACCATAGAAGTTGTGCAGTTATTGTCGTATAACCTTAGGAATGTTTTAGTGATGTTTTGGGTGCTTTGAGTAAGTGATTCGCAAGAATAATTGGGTGAATATTAGTTCCGGAGCGTAACAGCGTCTTTCTGTCCGTCACGACTGTTCATGTTTTCGGTCGAAATTGTTTTGGACGTAACTTTGGATCCGTAAGTCCATTTTGATCCCCGTTCGAAGCGTTGGAAAGCTAATGAGTAGAGCTATAACATAGGATAAATAATGGAATTGTTTTCCCAATATTTTTATATCTAATTATGTTTGAGAAGTCAATTGTGTATATGTTTTAGTAACGAATCATGTTCTGGTTCAATGATGTCTTGGTGTTTTGATAGATGTGGGCCAAGATGGTCGAATGTGGACAATCTTGTGCGATTGTGGTAATTCTCGAGAGGATTACGGTGAGCGGATGGCTCGTGTGGATCAAGATTGATCGTGAATTATGCATGATGTATTACATTGCATAATTGTGTTGACATGCATTTCATATCATGTGTCTTGTGGAGATGGCTAGGTAGGAATCCATGATGGGTGCCTAGTTTCATCCGGACTTCATTGTAGAAGTTGTTGTGGAGATAAGTTGTAATTCAGAGGAACGTATATACGACTTATTCGGATTCCGACGGGAATCGGGTTCTAGTGTGAACCGTATGAGATTGTGTTGGTACCGCATGCATTGTGTCGAGTCAGTGAGTCGTATTGCATTATTGTAATTGAATGTGGGCTATTAGTGCCGAATGATTGAGGTGGCACGTGTATGTGCGTTAATTGTGCTTATTTTATGTGTGGTGTGTAACTACTCCTTAGCGTGTGTATTTCACCGTTTATTTATTGAATGTAGCTCTCACCCTTTTTTGTTGTTGTGTCTGTGCTCTCTTGGGAGTACAGGTGACCAGGTACCTGAGTAGTGCTTGGAGTGTGTTGCTATTTGATCGAGTCTTAGGAGTCGCTCTGATACGTAACATGGGATGACGGGGTTACGTTCTTATTTGACTACTTTATTTGTTTATTGTTACGTATCTTCATTTATTGGACTTATGTTAAATGACCTCGTGTCGAGGAGAATTATATTGGAGAATTGATTTGTATTCCGCTGCTTACTTGAAAACTAAATAATATTGATTATTTTAATGAAATGAAGTGACTTAGTGTGATATCCCACTGTGTTGGAGAACTCTGATGAATTTCATGAATTATTCCTGTATATTTATTATATTCCACGTACGGGGTAAAGTGGGGTGTTACAATTGGTATCAGAGCAGGTTGGTCCATTTGACCAGTGTTGTAGTAGAGTCTGACTATAGAATGTTTATAGTCATGTGTGTGTTTCTAACCTGTGTTTCTGTGGTTGTTGAGAAGTATGGCTGGTAGGAATGATACTGCGATGGCTGCTGCGTTACAAGCTGTTGCGCAGGCAGTGGCGGATATTGGTCAGAACGTAAACCGAAATGCTGACGATGGAGAGTTCCGTAATTTGGGAAAGTTTCAGAGTAATAAGCCGTCTACTTTGACTAGAGGGATGGTGATTGATACTCCATCTATTGGGTCAGTCACTACATCTCTAGTCTGTTTGAATTGTCCGGTGTCGATCTTTGGTGAGGATTTTGGAGTGGACTTGATTTGTTTACCACTCAGCGAGTTGGATGTTATTTTAGGAATGAATTGGCTTGAGAGCAAGATGCGAGAGTCGTATCCGGAACCGTTCTCATCAGACACATTTTCGAGGACGAAAATATTTTAAGTGGGGGAGAGTTGTAACACCCCATTTAAATTATTCAGTCGCTTTGGTATTTTCTATGAGGTGTAGTTGTGTGGTGTCATTAATTAAGGGTATGAGGTTATGAGTAAGGGAGAGAGGTGACCTTAGTTGGGGTACTGTGGACCTAGATAAAGGAGTAAGTTAATTATGATATCGAGAGCATTATAGTGATTAATATTATTCCAACTATTATTAATAATAATGTTAATGAGATTATCATTATTATTATTATTATTATTATTATTATTATTATTATTCGTATTAATAATACTATTTGGTGGAATATTATTATTATTCATATTATTACTATTAGTATGAATATTATTATTAGTGGGAGAATATTATTATTATTATTATTATTATTATTATTATTATTATTATTATTATTATTATTATTATTATTATTATTATTATTATAGGATTTAAATAATAAAATAAGAAATAAGGGATTAAAGGAAATAGAGAAGTTTTTTGGGGAAAGAGAATTAGAACACGATAAACTGCCGGAGAAAGGTTTTGGGAGAAAAAGAGAAACTGACGAACAAGGAGAGCTAGGGCAGAGGAACCAAATTCTCCATTGTTGATCAAGGAAAAGCTCAATTCTAAGGTAAGGGGGGAGAATGGATTTCAATATGGGTGAATTAACATGAGAGGGTAGTGAGAAGTCCTTTCTCTCATAGGAATTATGTGTTCTTGAGGATTCTTGAATCCAATTTTCGTAACTTGATTTGTTCTCAAATTTTCTGTTATTGTTGAATACTGTTCGTATGATGTCTTGTGTATCCGAAACTAGAATTAATACGGAATTCGTGTGAGAAATCCTCGATGCTGTCATAGAATACTAGTGAGTAGTAGATCTGGAAATCTGAACTTTTAGGGATTTGGGCAAATATGTAGAAATGAATGTGTTATATCAGTATTAGTACGATGCTCTAAGGTTTCCCTAAGGTTTAGAGATTTGGGTTAATTGTGGGAAATAGAGAGGTAACCGTAAGAATCTGAGGTTATGACCAAATGGCCAAATGATATGTATCGTTGAATATTAATATAGGAAAAACTTATGGAAAATTGAACCTTTGTGGCCAAAACCTTAGATCGTTATATGTCTACCCATATGGGATAGAATATTTGATATTTGAAATTACGATGCCTTCGGAGCAATTGTAAGGAAATTGACGGTAGACCCTAGAGGTTAGTGGTTAGTATTCTTGACCCTTTGAGTGTAAAGTTGAGAAATAATGATCTTTGCCTTCGTGGCCAAAATCTTGGACTGTGATATGTTTGACCCTATAGGAATAGGAATATTCAAATGTGGGTAACTATGAAGTACTCAGAGCAATTGCAGGAAATAGTGTTTTATGTGTTGCAAATGTTGCCAGATGAGCCTAATAAACCATAGAAGTTGTGTAGTTATTTCCGTATAACGTTAGGAATGTTTTAGTGATGTTTTGGGTGCTTTGAGTAAGTGATTCGCAAGAATAATTGGGTGAATATTAGTTCCGGAGCGTAACAGCGTCTTTCTGTCCGTCACGACTGTTCATGTTTTCGGTCGAAATTGTTTTCGACGTAACTTTGGATCCGTAAGTCCATTTTGATCCCCGTTCAAAGCGTTGGAAAGCTAATGAACAGAGCTATAACATAGGATAGATAATGGAATTGTTTTCCCAATATTTTTATATCTAATTATGTTTGAGAAGTCAATTGTGTATATGTTTTAGTAACGAATCATGTTCTGGTTCAATGATGTCTTGGTGTTTTGATAGATGTGGGCTAAGATGGTCGAATATGGACAATCTTGTGCGACTGTGGTAATTCCCGAGAGGATTACGGTGAGCAGATGGCTCGTGTGGATCAAGATTGATCGTGAATTATGCATGATGTATTACATTGCATAATTGTGTTGACATGCATTTCATATCATGTGTCTTGTGGAGATGGCTAGGTAGGAATCCATGATGGGTGCCTAGTTTCATCCGGACTTCATTGTGGAAGTTGTTGTGGAGATAAGTTGTAATTCAGAGGAACGTATATACGACTTATCCGGATTCCGACGGGAATCGGGTTCTAGTGTGAACCGTATGAGATTGTGTTGGTACCACATGCATTGTGTCGAGTCAGTGAGTCACATTACATTATTGTAATTGAATGTGGGCTATTAGTGCCGAATGATTGAGGTGGCACGTGTATGTGCATTAATTGTGCTTATTTTATGTGTGGTGTATAACTACTCCTTAGCGTGTGTATTTCACCGTTTATTTATTGAATGTAGCTCTCGCCCCTTTTTGTTGTTGTGTATGTGCTCTCTTGGGAGTACAGGTGACCAGGTACCTGAGTAGTGCTTGGAGTGTGTTGCTATTTGATCGAGTCTTAGGAGTCGCTCTGATACGTAACATGGGATGACGGGGTTACGTTCTTATTTGACTACTTTATTTGTTTATTGTTACGTATCTTCATTTATTGGACTTATGTTAAATGACCTCGTGTCGAGGAGAATTATATTGGAGAATTGATTTGTATTCCGCTGCTTACTTGAAAACTAAATAATATTGATTATTTTAATGAAATGAAGTGACTTAGTGTGATATCCCACTGTGTTGGAGAACTCTGATGAATTTCATGAATTATTCCTGTATATTTATTATATTCTGCGTACGGGGTAAAATGGGGTGTTACAATTGGTATCAGAGCAGGTAGGTCCGTCTGGCCAGTGTTGTAGTAGAGTCTGACTATAGAATATTTATAGTCATGTGTGTGTTTCTAACCTATGTTTCCGTGGTTGTTGAGAAGTATGGCTGGTAGGAATGATGCTGCGATGCCTGCTGCGTTACAAGCTGTTGCGCAGGCAGTGGCGGATATTGGTCAGAACGTCAACCGAAATGCTGACGACGGAGAGTTCCGTAATTTGGGAAAGTTTCAGAGTAATAAGTCGTCTACTTTGACTAGAGGGATGGTGATTGATACTCCATCTATTGGGTCAGTCACTACATCTCTAGTGTGTTTGAATTGTCCAGTGTCGATCTTTGGTGAGGATTTTGGAGTGGACTTGATTTGTTACCACTCAGCGAGTTGGATGTTATTTTAGGAATGAATTGGCTTGAGAGCAAGATGCGAGAGTCGTATCCGGAACCGTTCTCATCAGGCACATTTTCGAGGACGAAAATATTTTAAGTGGGGGAGAGTTGTAACACCCCATTTAAATTATTCAGTCGCTTTGGTATTTTCTGTGAGGTGTAGTTGTTTGGTGTCCTTAATTAAGGGTATAAGGTTAGGAGTAAGGGAGAGAGGTGACCTTAGTTGGGGTACTGTGGACTTAGATAAAGGAGTAAGTTAATTATGATATCGAGAGCATTATAGTGATTAATATTATTCCAACTATTATTAATAATAATGTTAATGAGATTATCATTATTATTATTATTATTATTATTATTATTATTATTATTATTATTATTATTATTATTCGTATTAATAATACTATTTGGTGGAATATTATTATTATTATTCATATTATTACTATTAGTATGAATATTATTATTAGTGGGAGAATAATATTATTATTATTATTATTATTATTATTATTATTATTATTATTATTATTATTATTATTATAGGATTTAAATAATAAAATAAGAAATAAAGGATTAAAGGAAATAGAGAAGTTTTTTGGGGAAAGAGAATTAGAACACGATAAACTGCCGGAGAAAGGTTTTGGGAGAAAAAGAGAAACTGACGAACAAGGAGAGTTAGGGCAGAGGAACCAAATTTTCCACTGTTGATCAAGGAAAAGCTCAATTCTAAAGTAAGTGGGGAGAATGGATTTCAATATGGGTGAATTAACATGAGAGGGTAGTGAAAGGTCCTTTCTCTCATAGGAATTATGTGTTCTTGAGGATTCTTGAATCCAATTTTCGTAACTTGATTTGTTCTGAAATTTTCTGTTATTGTTGAATACTGTTCTTGAAGATTCTTGAATCCAATTTTCGTAACTTGATTTGTTCTCAAACTTGATTTGTTCTAAAGATAGACGGAGAGAAAATGATACCCAAACTCACAACGTCTAAAGATAGACGGAGAAAACCTGCTGAAACTCACGACATCTAAAGATAGACAGAGAAAACCTGCTGAAACTCCTGACGTCTAAAGATAGACGGAGAACACGCCTGGTGGGGAAATACATCGTCAATATGAACTGACAGGAAGAAAACCTGCTCGGAGGTACACGTCGTCAATAGGAATTGACGGAAAGAAAAGTCTGTCGTCATCAGATGATTGATGGACAAAGCATAATCATCGTATGATCTGAAAATCAAATAATCTAAAGAGCTGTCTGAACAAAGCTATTGGATAAATGCCCCTGAACTGATTGTAGAGTGATTCACCTTGCCACAGAAGGCTGATAGAAAAACTGGCTTATGCTTCGTATGCATATGCGTATGTTTGAATTTTTCTATGGCGTAATGCTCCATATAAGATGGAATGCTACGCATTTGACGATGAAATGCAAATATGATGATATATGCAAGATGCAAATGTAGGCTCGGGCTGCTGGAGAAAAACTGGATACGGAACCGCTTCAGCAAAATAAATGCTGAAGACAAAGCCAACTCCGCTTGGGATAACCGGGTATCACAGAATTATTCCAGCAAAATAAAGACTCCGCTGGGGATAACAAAATGTGCTAAGTCTGATTGGATTTCTGCTGGGGAAAACATATGGAGTCTTTCTGCGTATTAATGAAGATTGGATTATGAGAATGATGCGCCAACACGGTGATTGCCAATAGGGATTGGGCTTTAGGAATAGCGCACCAATGAGGATTGGGCTTCCTGATGATTGCCAATAGGAATTGGGCTTTTTAGGCTATCCGTGATGGGTCAGGTACGACTGACGCTGGAACACATTCTGCCTGAATTCATGGTCTCTGGTTGAAGGGTCAAGGGATAATAGCACGACTTCCCGACATTCATCTCACACTTGAAGATTGGCTGAACCTGCTTGAGTAGCTCTGAGTAGCTCTGATAACATATAGAGGAACAATTATTTCGCTTCTGATATGCCCCAGTCTGCAGGATCTCTGTGGGGGATATTCCTCGAAAGGAAATCTAAAAATCTGTACCCTGATGGTATTACATGAATTGCCCCAACACTCTGAACCTCGGAGAGATGCTTCGGATCAAATGCCCCTCGGGCAAGAAACAACTTATGCGCTTTTCTTAGAGTGGCTTGCCCCTGTCTTGCGACGACTTTGCCCCTGATTGGCTGATATGCGGGGAGATACACTGGTTGTCCTCGAGAGATTCATCAAATCTCGACCTGACCGCTTCAGAATAACTGACTTTGGATGGCTGACATCACTAGGGATTACTTGATATAGCTTGCCCCGGTTCACGGAGTATTCGGGCGTTCTGCATTCTATCCTGATCAGACTTTCCACTGTAGGAAACTTTCCTGCTGTCAAGCACTTACTTGCAAGTAAAACAAGTTGTTCTGCATAAAAGATATATTAATGCAATGCATATGACAGTTTTGACATCCAATCTGTTCACTAGAAAGGGAAAAACAGTTTATGGCATATAATGACCAAATCATTTATCAGAATATCAACATCAGTGCCAACATGGTAAGAAGAACCCTTTTAGGAGTCAGTTTCGACGCGATCTTTTACTGAAGTATGCCTTTGAAACAAACCTGCTTCAATTAGGACTTTTTCTGGTTGTAACATGGTCAGGTTCACGGTTTTGAAGGAAAGGATAAAGGCTCAAAATTTATGTTAACCCACCTGTTCACCTTGATGTTCTCCAATCCTATGTTTAACTAATTCGACCTTAGAGCTCACTTCTCAGAGGTTGAAAGATAGGAGTGATATTTCGAGAAACCGTGAGTTTTGGGAGTGACAGCCACTCACTTTTTGTCTTTGCCACTTGGGGTCACACAACTTGTATTTCGTTTGAGGATTTTTCTTTTGTAATCCTTTTCATTTTTTTTCCAGTTTTTCGCTTTCCCTAATTTTTGCCTGGACTGACTCTTTTGAGCTTCTTTCGATTATTAAGTCCAGCAGGATGCCCCCATTTTTGCCTAAGTCATTTGTTTTCAAGTTTTGACTTAGCGGGCTTTTGATTCTTTTTGCCTCTTTTTTTTCCGAACAAGTCGTGTGACACTGGTTGTCTGACTCTTTGGGGAATAACATGATTGTTTCACTCCTTATCAGCAAGGTTTAACCACTGTGGTTTTTAGGCACGACCTCTAGAGGTGTGATTGATCCTCGAACGGACACTCCTTTCTGCCATTTGGACGCTCGGTCAAATTAGCTAACACCTACCCTGCCCCGGGTTAAGATTGAGGGTCTATTCGTTTTCCGAAAGAACTCCTACTACTAGGCTCAAAGGGGTTGACAAGGGATTATCTTCCTTATATCTCCGGTGTTTGGGGATTTGAAACAATGCATGTACATCATCAGCAGGTTTTATTTTCAAAAGCATACAGTCGGAAGCTTGCGCGTCTTTAAACTTCGTCATCCTTCCCGTATTCCGCTTAACCAAGCGTTGGGTATCTGTAAAAACAATTAGTGAACATGAATGGATTAAGTCAAAACATGCATATTCATTTCATTATCCATATCAATTGAAAACAATACAAGTTTTACGAATGCAATTTGCACTTTTAACAGAAAAGAAACTACAAATGCAAAGAAATGACATGATAAAACACAGATTGCCAGCTTCGGGGAACCGGGATTTTCGAACTTGATTTGCTGCAGAGCCAGCAATCTTCAGAATTGCACGTCGAAGTCATCCTGATACTCTTCTGAACATCTGCTCTCAGTGAACTCTCCCATAACATGAACTGATTCACCCACTTGGCTGGATGAAGGAAGGTCGACACCCTGAGGCGTGACAAATATCCTGTTGGAATCTAGCAAGGTCTGAATCTGGCTTCGAAGCACCTTACAGTCGTCTGTTGAATGCCCTTGTGCCCTAACATGGTACTCACAGCGGGCGTTGGCATCAAATCCTGGAGGGTAAGGTGATAATGTGAAATCGTATATATATAATGACATACTTTTCTACTAATCAGCGGCCGTTTTCACTCCGATTTCGGATATTTCCACACTATTTGTCCAGTATTTTGCAGGTATCCAAAGTCCATGCTCAAATGGAGCAAGATGAAGAAAACAAGCATTTACAGGTGAAAACCAGGTGAAAAACAGGCCAAAAACAGCAAAAATGAGTTCTGCTGATGTGACGACCGTCACAAGGGTGTGACGACCGTCATACGTGTTACTACCGTCACAGGTCCATGACGACCGTCATGGAATTAAAATGCAGAAATTCTGCACGTGTTGTGAAGTGCTTGAAAATGCCAAAGAGGAGTGGACCACTAACTCCTATATTTTCTGATATCAATCTCACTTCCTGAGGAAATAAACCGTTGGAAATCCCATCTATAAAAGGAGGGAGCTGGTACCAGAAAAGGGGGAGCCGCATTGAAGAGACGAAGTGTTGCCAATTTACTTTCAGAGCAATTTTCAGTTTCCCATTTTCTTATCGTTATATTGTTTCCTTTTTATTTCTTTCCTTGCAATTTTTGTTTTACTTTCCAAACTTTATTCTATACGAGTAATTGGCATAAAGACTAAATCCTGCCGTCATTTCGGAGGATTTCCCAAAAGCCAATCGAATTGTTTACAGGTTCTTATTTTAATCATTAATTGATTTCCATTCCCCATTATAATGCATATTATTATTTTCTGCCATTATTTACGCATTGTTAATTTATATTCCATGTCCGGCTAAATCTTAAGTAATCGGTATGTAATAAGTAATCGGATGGGATTCGATAATTAATCGGTGTTTACTTTCCTTTTCAAAACTTGTTTACGGCTTAAGTTTTTAAAATCGATTTTTCTAAAATAAATGTTCGTCGCGACAGCGAGAACCTATTTAAAAGCAGTTTTGCCACGACAATGGGGAATTCACAAAGGTACGAACCAACAAGCGATAGCTGAGGTTAAGTCCGGATAGTAAAAACTAAGCATTCATTTTAAAAACAACGACAGCGCTTTAAAAAGGATTAGAGCTTAATGGTTTTCAAAAAGTAATTTTAGCCGCGAACGGGATAGCGGCAACATACGTTCTGCCTTAGAGTTGCGACTAGCGTCAATAACCATAGTGAGACAAAGGTCTTTAAACCGTCACTTTCTTCTTAAACTACTTTTGAAAACACCCAAAACACCGGTGACTTGTGGAATCCCTGAAGAACTAACATATTACATACTGGTTCAAGCATTTATACCTTAATTAACGCTTTAGTTCCCTTATAGTTTATGCACTTATTTTGTTTTTATTCCCCTAAAACATTACCAACCTAGCTAAACACAGTAACACCCGAAAATACTAGCTTGATTACGAGTCCTTATGGGATCGATATCTATTATTACTACGCGATAGACTGTGCACTTGCAGTTAATTCAGTTAGACATAGAAAGTCGCGATCAAATTTTTGGTGCCGTTGCCGAGGACCCGTTTAGTCAATAGTGTAATCCTTTGTTACACAGTATAGACTAGGTTAACTATTCTCTCTCCCTCTACTCGTTCTTCGGTTGTATGCCAAGTACTCGCTCACAAGGCGACATCTTACAACCTACAATCGCCGAACTAAAGCGCTTCTTACATTTAAGAAGGCGCATCCTCGAATATCAACGTAAACACAATATTCCTGATCTTCTAGCTCATCCTCCTGTTGAAGAAGCAAAGATGGCTGACGGACCTCAGAACAAACCGCTGAAGGAATACGCTACACCCTCTCAATTGGAACCTCGAAGTAGCATTGTTGCCCCAGCTATCAATCGAAACGATTTCGAACTAAAACTGCCATTGCTGTCAGCTGTACAACAAAATCAATTCTCAGGAAATGCAACTGAGGATCCGAACGAACACTTAACGAAGTTTGTGCAATACGCAGACACAGTGAAGGCAAATGGAGTAACTCCAGACGCAATAAGACTTCGACTTTTTCCTTTCTCTCTTAGAGATAGAGCTTGGACATGGTTACAATCCTGACCATCTAACTCCGTTACAACGTGGGAACAGTTGAAGAATGTTTTCTTAGCGAGATACTTTCCGCCAAGCAAAACTGCTATGCTTAGAGCTCAAATCAACGGATTTCGATAAAAAGATACTGAATCTCTCTATGAAGCGTGGGGAAGGTCAAAGATATGATGAGAGCATGTCCTCACCACGGTTTAGAAGACTGGGTGATGATCCATACTTTCTATAATGGGCTTCTATATAACACCAGATTAACGGTAGACGCCGCCGCAGGCGGTGCACTTATGGATAAGCCATACGACGAAGCCTATCAACTTATCGAAAACATGTCTCAGAACCACTTCCAATGGGGAGGTGAACGAACTCCAGCAGAGAAACCCGCAGCAAAAGGTGGGATGTACGAGATCAACAGCCTTGAAAAGTTCAACGCTAAGGTAGATGCTCTAGCGCAGAAAATCGACAGTCTGACCGTTACCCCAACTGCAACCGTAGTTGTTGTAACTCCAAACTGCGAGTTATGCGGAATCGCCACTCATAATGCGCCCGAGTGCCCATTATTGGCAAGAATTCCACCAGACCAAGTAAACTACGCTCAAGGAAATCCTTACGCAAATACCTACAACCTGTCGCGGTGAAAATCGGATACCAAACTATTGATTAGTTTGAATCGTTATTCATTTTGCAACCGAACTTTGATTTGTCCAAAAGAATGGATAAAGATCGAAATTCCCACAATGCAATGCAAATGCAAGCTAGATTGTTTTAGGTTCGGGGGTTGGTTAAACTTAGGGAAGGTACTAGCATCCTAAGTTTATGTAGTACTCTACAGGAACCTCTTGTTTTATGTTTGTTTATTGCTAAGTGTTTATCTGCTTAATGGTTTAAAGACCCTAGTGGTTTATTTCTAAGTATACTCGATAAGATGTCGCATCTTATGCCTACATATCCTTACGGGAGTGGAATCAGAGTATGTTGTAGTTCACCCTAAAGGGTTAGAGGAGTTCTTTGACTGTGGTCAAAGTTCCTACGGGTTTAGGGTAGTTGTTTTGATTGAGTTTAGGAGAAGAGATGAGTCTTCATGTTAAGGGAGAGATAACCACCACAAATGTAAAATGGGGTTGTAGGAAATGGTCTTTGCATCATCTTAAGAAAAGGTCTTACATACTCGGATGGTCGCCAAGTATGCCTTTGTCGTTCTTAAGGCAAAGTCCCTACATGTTGGATTGTATTGTTGTGGGGGTGGAGATTATATCTCACTTAAGATGATTAACATCTATTCTCTATTGTGTTTGAAAAGTTTGTATTGTTGATTGTTTGTTTCTATGTTGTAAAGATAACGACAAGGTCCTTCCTATGGGGTAGGATCTATCCTAAGTGATCAACTTGAAGAATCAAGGATCGAGGGGAATATGATGCTTATGATTTGCAACTACACACAACGTTGAATTATGTGTAGGTTTTTCCTTTGGACGGAATGCAATGTATGGATAGATAAATATGATAATGTAAATGCAATAGAATAAATTGCAGAAGAATAAATTACAGAAAAGATAAACCATACACGAACGCATGAAAGCGCTAAGTGAGTGTGTGTGTGTATTGTGAATAAGATAAAGCAGATAAAGATAAATGATACATACGCATGGAAGCGCTAGGTGTAGGTGCATGTGTCGTGAATGTGATTGGTTGAATATATCTTACGATGTTGATTTGATTTTAATTTGAACTATGAGAAAAAACGTTGATTGATTTTAGTTAGACCAACTTTGTGGGAGAAGTTTGAAATTTTATTATTGATAGTGAGATTGATTTTTATAAAAAGTTGTACTATTTTATTAAGTTTTGGATAGAAAATAATTATTTAAGCAAAGGTTGATTATTACTTATTAAATAAGGGTTTTTTATTTTTCTTGTCAAATAAAAAGGAATTATGAAAAAGTTATTAAAAGTTGTGGTTATTAGATTAAAAAAGGGTATTATATTTATTGTGAATTTAAAAGAGAGATATGAATTAGTTAAATTGATAGAAGATAGAAAAGATTTTTTTAGTTAACTATATAAAATAAATATAAGTTAATTTTTAAATTATGAAAAAAACGGTTATTATTGATTTTTATTTAGAAGGAAAAGAAAAAAAGGATTTTATGAATAATGTTATAAAAGGGTATTAAATTAGTAAATAAAATGACATTGGTTTAAGAAAAATAGGCTGATTAAATAAAAGAGTTAATTTATTAGTTAGTTAAAAGTTTGAATTAACTGATTAATTAAATTAGTGGCAGAATAAAGGTTTTCTTAAAAAAGGTTAAACGAAGGTTAAGTGGATAATTAGGGTTATGTGTGTGTTTAGTGTAAGTGGTGAGTGATTAATGGGTAATTACAGCGTAAACAAAGGGGTAACCATCAAAACAATGAAAAAAAAATCAGAACGGAACCCTAGCCCCAAATGGATTTCGCTTTCCCCTTTCTCGCGATTCCGATTTATCCTATCTTCCTCCAATTCTGTACCTGCAATCACATCGAAAAACAAAATCAATAGATCAAAAAGGATAAGAGTGAGATTCATCGAAGGTTGGTGGCGGTGTTTGAGATGGCGAACGCGGGTTCGTGGTGGTCTCTGGTGCGGTATCGGCGACGACGGAAGGATTTGTAGCGATGTGTTTGCGGAAAGCGATGGATGATGAGGGGTTCTCGATCTCTCTCGACCGGCAATGATGATCTTCGGAGTATCTGAGCCTTCAGTGGGAAAAGCGTTGGGAGCTTCTAGGGTTTCTACTTCTTTTCCTTGGTGAAAAACCTCTGCCCTCTTGTGGGTATTTTGCATGGCTTTTATAGATGGAAGAATATGGGCCTCCGATGATTATTGCCTTCAAATCCTTCCTAATCGGTTGATTCCTTGTCTGATCTTATTGATGATTTTGGGAGGCTACATTAATTTCTTTCCGCTCTCGTCCAATCTTGTCGTGTTCACTTGATGATTTTGGGAACCAGCAATTGATTTCTTTCTGATTCCGTTGGAAAGATTGTGACTTGATTAGGGAAGTTTTGAACTTCTCTTTCTTCTTGATTCTCTACTATTCAATTAACGTATCTTTCTCTCTCTTCGCAGGAAATGTTGTGCCTTTGAGTTCAGATACTACCTTGCGTCTTGGGTTTGCTGAGGGAGGTTTTGAACTTGCAATGATGACATTTAGTCTGAGCTTGACGGAATTACGGTTGCTTTCGAATATTGGCGGTTGCTTTCAAAATATGTTGAGTCAACTGAGCCTAGTTGTTTTATGTTTGAAATACGATTTCTCGACGCCTGGTAAGGAGTTGATAAGGGCTTCGGTCATAGTCCTCCCGACCGCTTGAGTTTACGCCCGATGATGCACTTACTGAGGGCTACATTTGTCTCGATTCTCAGTCTTGGACCTTGTATCATACTTGCAATGGTTGATCCTGGTATTGTTGTTGTGAGTGCTTGTTTGTAGTTACCATTGTTGATGTTATTCTGTTGTTGGCATTGGTGAGCTGATATCATGGTACTATGTTGTTCGCAGCTGCTTATCATTGACATTGCACTGTTGTCGTAGATGCCTTGCTTGCAGATTGATATTTGTGGCTGAATTACTTTGTCACGTTGACATTTCTACTTTTTCAGGGTGTCATTAGCAGTTCGGAGGCTGCCGATCCTAGTCTTGGGGCTGAGGAAGGTTTGCGGTGGTAATGATGATTCGTGAATCTGAACCATTGTTAGAGTTTGTTGTTGTGATGTCGGTGATTGCGGCTAACTCGTGATTGATGATTGTCGCTGCTATGCTTGTTGCGCCATTCTTTGTTCCCACATAATACTCTTGCATCTTGTTCTTGCTTTTGCTGCTGTTGAACTGACGTGGTTATTGTTGCTTGCATATGAGTGAAAATGCTGGTGCCGTGTCACTGCTAGCTGAAACCATGCTGGATTGTTGTTGTTTGTATTTCAGGAGCTGCTATTGTCAGAGGGAGTTTGGAACGGTGATGATGACGTCATGTCTGAACCGTAATCTAGGATTGTTGAGAATACGGTTTCCTTTGCATACTGTTGGTTGAATGCGATGCTTGAGTCACGTTGAAGTCCGAGAAAGGTTTTGGTGATGGCGACGTAACAGTCTGAGCCACATTGGTGTCGTTGAATGCAGTTGCTCATCTATGTTTCACACTGTTTGAACTATCTGCTAGTTGTCCTTTGCGTTCAAATTCCCTCCATCGATGTTCAGTAGGAAGCTGGTGACGGCGTAGGCTGTTACCCTCCCGGCTGCTCATGCTTCTGCCCGGTGATGAATTCAAGCTGAGGGCCAGACTTAAATTCTCTTCTCCTTAAACTTCACTTTGTTTTCGATGGCGTTTGATTAGTGGTTGCTCTGATTTCGGGAAATACGTGGACAAATGTGGTTTTGAAATTGTGTCCATTCTCACTCTGTGATGCCCTCCCCTCAACTCTGTATGAACGTGATACGAATTGACTGTGATGCTACTGCTTTCATCTCTGTGCTTTACTTTGAGGCGTGTATGATGTACTTGTGTATTGCTAGCTTCCTGTGCTCCAACTTGATGGATTGACCTTGAAACTAATATGGTCGCATTCCTGTGTTTTTTCTATATGACTTTTCTTCTTCTTCTTTCAGGAATGCACGTGAGCTCTGAGACTGCCGATATTGTGCCGTTTGCCGAAAAAGTTGCTGCAGTTATCATGATGAAGTATCTGAAATAATAGCTTAAAAATGCAGCTGTGTCCTGGAGGTTTCTTCTGTGCTTTTGCATTGTGCAGGTCTTAGGTGCTGTGATGCTTGTTTTGCTGCTAACTCTTCTGATTTTCTTGGATGAGTTTCGCACTGTGTTGTTAATTGTTGATGCTCTCTGATGCATTTCTCTCTTCTTTTGTCCATGAACTGAACTAATTTTCCTCTTCTTTTATTTCCTGGAACAACTTTAAATGGTGGCTGCCGGTTTTATGCCGTCGCTGAGAAAGGTTTGGCATCTGGTGATGATGACTTAACAGTCTGAGCCTATGAGGGAATCGAAAAGGTTGTTGCCGCATCAATGTTGCTTGTGATGGCTGTTTGCAATTAGTTATCCGAATTTTACTCATCCGATGTACGGTAAGGAGTCGGTGACAGCCTTGGCTGTCGCTCTCCTGGCCGCTCGTATCTCTGCCCAATGATGAACTTTCTGAGGGCTGTCCTTAAATCACTTCATCTCCCTCTTAGATTTTCGAAACAATCTCATTAACTGTTGCTGATGGTGCTCTGATCATAGTTTGTGTGGTATTTGCAGGTTTTAATGGGATGACTTTGGAAAGTCGTAGATGGTTGCTGCTTCGTAGTTTCAAAGTGCTCGATTTCCATAGGATTCTGCTTGTTTGGGTTGTTGCGTCAAAGGTTCGAAGCAGCTCTCGTATTGGTGCGTTAATCATGTCGTCACGGAGGAGCTCAAGTTATGAACTTGCAGCTTGTCTGATAGATTCTTGTTGGTGCAGTTTCCAAACATGTCCCGTGGATTTTGGTAACGGCATCAGAGCTTTAGCAGATGGTATCAAGGCAGATCATTCCACCAATATAAATAAGGATACTCTTTAAGTTATTTTTAGACTTTATTCTCTTGTAATTTAATGTATGAACATCACTTGAATCAACGATGAGGTTTTTTCTCTATTTGAAGTTTGGATACAGTCTTGCAATAAACCTCCTCAAATTCGGAATCGTCTTAGATACTTGATTGACTTAAAAACAATGATGTACGTTCCCTTTAAACAGCTTATGTTCAAATTACGAAAGGATATTTAATATTCATCCTCTGCAGTGTTCTTGCCTTAATCCTCTCAAGTCTAACATGCTCAATTCATGCCGATAATAATACCTCTCGTAATTGGTTTTCGTTGGACTTGGACTTTGTATTCTTGTAATGAAACGTTTGAACTAATTCCATGGCAAGATTTGAATCATTTTTGAACCTAAAATTTGATGGAACCTATCCTCCCTTGATAGGGAAAAAGCTCCTTGAATTTGCACAGTTGAACTAAATGCCCTGCTGGATTTCAAACATATATGACTTGTCCTTGAATTTGAGTCCTCATTATTTCACTAAAAGGCCACATAAAACCGGCCGGAGACGTTTCAAAAAAAAACCAAAATGATCCTGCACACCTTCGTTAGTCCTGATAAAAAATTCCCATAAAAATAGATAAAAATACAAAAAGAGAGGTGGAATCTTAAGGTCAAAAATTAGGGTGCAACAGATGCCCCTATTTAAGTTACTTCTATCCGGAGATATGGAGATAGAAATCTTCGTCTCGACGAGATAGGAGGGACTTAAATACAAACATTGTGCGCATTTTTGGCCGTAAGAAGCCACCGAATGCAAATGATATGCAATGATATGAGAATGCAAGACAGACAGGTCCCGTGAGGAAGAGGTCAAAGGGGATGGACTGGACATGATATGCTAGACAGAAGAGCAACAGATCCAACAAGGCGGGACCTCAAGATGGATCTATTTGATTGGGGCACAATGCATTCTTCGTCATTTTTTATCATCTTATATTTTGTAACTCAGCTGAAACGATAAAATGTATAACTTCCCCTTGCATCATGGTACGGGGACCATGAGCTGGTCTCGGTCTTTGATGTCATTGTAGTTGTAGATGTCGTTGTAGTTGTTGAGCTTCCCCGAGCATCATGATATGGGAGTCATGCCCGGTCTCGGTCTCTGATGTCGAACTTCCCCTTGCACCATGGTATGGGAACCATGAGCTAGTCTCGGTTCCTGAAGTCGAACTTCCCCTTGCACCATGGTATGGGAACCATGAGCTGGTCTCGGTTCCTACCCAAAATGATGGAAACTCGTGAGAGCGTCTTCAAAGAGGGGTTGTAAATTTGTAGATTGTAGATTGTATGTTGTGAATTGTAGAACTGTTGATGTAAATGTTGTGTAATCTGTAATTGTAGAATTTTGTAGATGTGATCTTGTACTTGTACTTGTAGATGCAATTTGTATTGAATTGGCAATTTGTAGAATATGCATCGGGGATCTTCAAAAGAGTTGTAAACCGGTTGATACGTGGAGTGTCCTCTTGTGAGGAGATATGTCATTGATTGTACTCATAATGAACTCTCTGGGGAGGATCATTTCTGAGGAGTATCTCTGCTGTAATTGTAAGATATGTAAGATTGTTGTATCAGAAGTCCTCAAATGGGGAAGTATCTGTAATGTACTTTGTTTTGTCTTGATAATCTTGAAATAATCCACTGGGGAAGGACATATTGTCTTGAGGAAATTGTTGTTTGTCGTCTTGAGAATAGATCTGCCCAAAGCGAGTTGCTCAGATAAAGAGATCTTCTGTTTTTTCAACTGTAAGTTGTTGAGTGGATCTTGTAGTGTTGTTGAAGAAACATCGTGTCTTCAAATGGTGATCCTCATAATGTCAAAGTGCAAAATAAATGCACTCTTGACTTGTGTTCGAAGCTGGAGATGTTCATAGTGTGATTGTCAAAGACCGAAGTCCAATTCGGGAAATAACCGAAGAGAAACTGTCAAGCAAGACTCAACCATAGAGGCATAAACTCCAATGGGAATGTACTGAAATAACTGTCTTCCACGAGGATCGAACTTCGTGGGGAAATAGAAATATTGACTTTTTCTGCTTAGGGCTGGCAAATTCTATTTGGGAAGGAATAAGACACGCCCAAATACCCAAGGGTAAACGCAATCGACGAGATAGAGTAAAACATACAAAGGATGCACAAAATGCAAATGTTATGCTTTCTACTTATATGATATGAGTATGCTTATGCTGACAAGAGAGACGAAAGCAATGACCGAATACGGGATAACTGTCTCCGACACAAACATCCGACCAATCTTCAAAGATAGAAGTATCACTGAGGATGGATGGAGAACCAAATGTAGGGTCCCAATACTGCTTCAAAGCTTCAAAATTCTCTTGAGGGGAAGTGATTAATCCAATTGGGGATGTATCATCTTGATAAGTCTGGCACGTTGTATGAAATTGTAGACGGAGGTACCCAAACCGAAGTTTCACAGGGGATAAAATAAATATCCTGGGTCTTCGTAGTTGTTGAACATGTTAGGGTTGAGCTTCCTGAGGATAGAATATACGTCTTTTTGCTCCAATCTTCAAATGCCCCAAGTCACATAGTTTAAGAGAAAAACGTCTCGAGAGGATTTTATAGAAAACATGACGTCCAAATGCCCCATTGTTTTCAAACTCTCTAGAGATTCACCGAATCTCGACGTAACTGCCCCTGATTGGCGGTAAGTGAGTCCTTGAATTTCTTCTAATTGAACCCAAGACTTGCGCGGATGGAATTTTCTTTGGGAAGAATGACTTGCCCCAAGTCAGCAAAGTCTTCAAATATCATCGTCGATGTTTGTATGTGGTCTTTCTAAGATGTCCAACGTATTTAGCACATTTGAAATATCCATTTTGAAATGGTTAATACAACATACGTTTGTCTTGAGGTTTTGGAAAGGGGTATCGCAAATACTTGTGATCGAAACCACTAGTTAGGATACAAATTGAATCATTATTTATAAAGTCGATTTAAATTTGAGCATAGCTCAAGGAGTCAGGAAACGATATCTCATAGAGTATGCTTTCGAACTAAACCTTACTTCAATCAGGACTTTGAGGGATGTATATGGGTTTAATTTATGACTTGTAGAGTGGAGGTAGAAAGGGTTAGTATATTTGTGCCCACCCAATTTTTGAAAGATGTTCATCATTTTTTTTGGTGATTACCCTGCCCCAGGTTAAGAAAATGAGGTTGGAAAGGGTTTGGGAGGAAGAGAACGGATCCTCAATCAAGGTTTAAAAGAAAGGGTTGACTATGTTGGCTTTCAAGAGGTTTAAAATAATGCCTTACATCATCAGTAGGGTTTTCATTCGAAGCATACAACAAGAGATCATGTGTTTTACTTCATCATCCTCCTTCCCGTTCTCTGTCAGAGCAAGAGATCGGGTAAAAGTCGGCATTATAAATAATTTTGAAAACTATTTGAGTGAAAACGAATGGATTTCTTCAAGACAAACAGTTATTGCATTACTTATTCAAAACAGAAAGTTCTTACATGCCAAATATGCTTTCAGTCAAAGAAATAAACATGGACAAAATGAAATAAACTTCTTCGGGGAGTCCTTTCCAGGATCTTTATTGTGCTTTCATGCAGACGGGAAAGACATGCAGAAATGTCTGGTGCGCAGCTTTCAGACACGGCATTGACGACCTTGAATCATGCCTGGGGAGGATGAACCTTGTCGAGATAGGGGGCTATCTCGTACATAAGGGACGGAACCCTCAAAGAATAAGACTCCACTTTTGACTAAATTTTGAACGTCCGCCTTCATACCGTAACAGCTCTCAATGTCGTGCCCCGGAGCGCCTTGATGATACAGGCAAAATCTGTTGGCTTTGTACCAGTATGGAAACTTCTTAGGTACCTTGGGTGGGGCTTTAGTCTGGATATGCCCTCTTTGAATTAGAGCTGGAAACAAATCAGCGTACTTCACAGGGATGGGATCAAACTGATGAATTGCTTCCCTTGGTGCATCTGGAGTCATCCTTTGATACCTTTTCCGAAATCGTCGATTCTATGGTTGATCTGGAGAGGCCAACCTCTGCCGAGGAGATGGTTGTTGTTCACGCTGAGCGGGCATCGCATACTGGTGCTGAGGATGGGGTACCGGAGCTATGAATTCTCTGGAAGGTCCACAGCCATCTTTATTGTTTGGGGCTATACCCAAGTTATGATGGTATTGCTTCACAAAAGCAAAAGTTAAGTCTTCCCAAGACCGAATGTGATTCCTTTGTAGCTTCATATACCATGTTAATGGCGCTCCACACAAACTTTCTTGGAAGCAGTGAATCAATAGTTGGTCGTTCCCAAGATAGGCGGTCATCTTCTGACAAAACATCATCAAATGATACCTTGGACAAATTGTACCTTTGTACACTTCAAAGGCGGGCATCTGGAATCCTGGGGGGATAACTAAGTTTGGAACTAGGTGCGGGTCATGAGCGTGAAAATCAGGCGCACGGTTCCTCTTCATCATTTTCCATCGTTCCTTGAAGTCACGAAACTCATTCTCGAATGCTATAAGCCCAGGGTCGTCCACTTCTTTTTCTTGCACAGGCTGAAGTTGCATAGGAACAAAGTTGTCGGAGGGACGGCAAAGCGTCGGGTTAGACCTTACTTTGGAGCTAGTCATGCGATCCATGTCTTTGTTCTCCTCACTATCCTTTAACGATACTTCCGGCTTGGTCAGATGGTAGAGACGGCGAATGACAGCAAAGATGGAAAACCGAAATGAGCCACAACAAAGGAAAGACACGTGCAGAAAATGTAAAATGACATGCAGAATGCAGAATGTTAATGCGAGAATGCAGATGTAAGGGGAGACTTCAAGAAACTCCAAGTGTTTTTTCAGTGTTATAATGTAGGATAATTGAAAAACTTTTTATTCTTGAGAAACACTGTAAAGCAAAGTACTCTTTTAAGAGTTTATTACAACGAAGGCAAAAGAAAACTTAGAACTCTATCCCACAGTCTTCTCTTTTGTAGGGAGCTCCTCGGTTAGCTGATCAATGCGCTCCTGCAGCGCCGCTTTCTCGATGATGAGTCGTTCCACACACTCCTTCCAAGCCATGGTAGTTGAGGGGAGATCATCATTGGTGACAACACTTGAAGAGGCATGAGGAGAAAATAAATCTCCTTGTGCCTTTCTCTTTCTGGCAACTTCGATTTCTGGAGTCTTTTGAAGTCTTTCCTTCTCTACTTTGAGGGTGAGGAACTTATTCTTCCAGGCAGTCCTCAATTTCCGGGCTTCATCTAAAACAATCCTTACTTGTTCTATTTCCTCTTCTTCGAACCAGTCGGGGTCATGAGGAGATAATACCATAGGTTCGTGAAAAGGAAAAGGCATCTTGAGATCGAGAGCCCTTTCTCGCACCCAATGCAGATAATCCTCGGAAACAGCACAGTTGGGGTATCCTGAAGCAGCTGTTCCTTCCCTATCAATGTATTTCCATGCATAAATGATGACAGTCTTGAGATCTAGGTCCTCTTCTCCCTTGAAATAGATCTCTTCCAACGAAGCCGGGTCTGGTATTTGGATCATAGGGTGTCCAAACTGTCTACGGGCCAAGGCGGGATTATAACTTATACATCCTTCTCTTCCAATAAGCGGTACATTAGGGAATCCTCCGATGCTAGGAATCATAGGCACGCCTCCATAGGCGGGATCATACCAAACAATGTCCTAATGGGTGAGGGCCATAAGTATCTCGGACCATCGAGGTGTTGCTACTTCATCCCAAAGGGACGGATACCAAGTCAAACGAGCGATGAACCATGAGTACAGCAAGGCGGTACAACATACAATGTGTTCTCCTCCTTCGGCATTCTTTGAGTGAATCGAGAAGTACGTATCAGCGAGCAAGGTGGGTACTGGATTCTTGAGTATGAAGAGCTTGATGGCATCAATATCAACAAAATTGTCAATTTTAGGGAACCAGAAAGTCCCATAAACCAACAAAGCGAAATTGGCTTCCAAGATGAGAGCCTCCTTTCTTTCAGCATGGTAACGGACTTTTTCGATCAAAAAGTCGGCGGGGAACCCAAGGACTCCTTCCTTGGTGGTTAGGTGTGTCTGGACATCTTCTAGGCTAAGATGAGTGGCATTTGCAATTTCTTGGTGACTAGGCGTGTCTTCCCTTCCGGTGAATAGCGGTCGAACAGTCACAGGCATCCTCAAGAGTTCTGAGTACTCTTCCAAGGTCGGCATCAATTGGTAGTCTGGAAAAGTGAAGCAGTGATACATCGGGTCATAAAATTTGAACCAATGTTTCCAACAATCCTTCTTTCATCTTCAGCTTAAGGAAACGGAAAACTCCTCCATATTCTGCTGCGAAGGCAAAGCGATCCTCGACGAGTTCGTCTAGTTCTCTCAAGCTTTCGACGTTGGGACTCTGAAAAGTGTACTTCAGGGTTTCTCTTCTGAAATCCATGATTACAACACCTACAGAACGAATTTGAGTTTCTTGAAGTGAACAATGGAAAAAGGATGCAATGCAAGATGATTAGGACTTCATGGGATTCCTCTTATTTATGGGCATTGCGGTAAAAGGAAACGTTTTATTAAATTTGAAACGGACTACATAAATATTCTTTTAAAGAGTCCCAAATAAAAGCTAAATAAAAGCTAGTAAAGACACTAAAGAAGCTTTGAATGTTGCTGCTTGAGCTGCTCTTCGAGTTGCGCCTTCTCACGGATAAGGTTGTCCACAATTATTTTCCAAATAGTGCATTGTGGGTCGGAGAAAAATAAATCCTCCATGACTCTCCTCTTCTTGCAGGGGAGTAGCTCTTCATCCTTCAATTGTAGCTGTTTCTGAAGTTCCTCTTTCTCCTTTTGCAGTTCATCCTTCTCCTTTTGAAGTTCAAGCTTCTCCTTTTGAAGTTCAACCTTCTCCTTTCGACACTCATCATTTTCTGCCACTGCCACATGGTATTTGTTCCTCCAGGACTCCAGCTCATGTTGAGACTTCCTTAAGGACACCCCTAACTCCTCGGCTTTAGACATAAAGACATAAGTGGACTCTCTCCTGGGAGCTATGGGATCTTGACGGGAATAGGGCATCTTTAGATTGGTTGCCCTTTTTCTGACCCACTGGAGGTATGGTTCTAGAGATACGCAGTTAAGCTTCACTAGACTTCTCTTCCCTTTCTTGTGTACACTACGCCATGCATGTAGAATCTTTCCTCGGAGTTCCATATCATCTTTGAAGAACATACCCTCTACTTGAACACTCTTGGGAGGTTCCTTCAACGGGTATCCCAACTGTCGACGAGCTAAAATAGGATTGTAGCTGATTCCTCTATCAAAGCTGAGCAATGGTACATTAGCGAAGTCACCGTAGCTATCAATGATTAATACTCCATCGTACACTCGGTTGTACCAATCAATGTCAGAATGGGTCAAAGCCATAACCCTTGGAGACCAATGCTCTTTGCCAATGTTTGTAAAAGAGCTAGACTTCGGCAAGTGCGAAATAAACCACTTGTAAAGTAGAGGTACACAGCAAGTAATCATCCCTCCACCACGGAGGTTTCGGAGATGTATAGAGTGATATGCATTTCCCAACAGAGTTGGAACTGGGTTGTTCTTCATAAAGATCTTGAATGCTTTGAGATCGATGAAACCTTCGAAACTTGGGAATAAGAACAGCCCATAAACAAGCAAAGCAAAGATCGCCTCAAACAGAGCCTTATTAGAATAATCAGCATAGAATGAAGCCTTCTCGATTAGGAAACCTGTCTTTAAACCAAGAATTCCATCCTTAGTAACTAGGTTGGCTTTGACGTCAGATACCTTCAAACGGAGAGCTTTAGCAATATCTTTCTCATCAGGGTCCTTTTCCAAGAAGGGGAAAGGAGATTCCTCAAGGACAGGTAAACCAACCAAAAAGGAATATTCTTCTAATGTAGGTAGTAACTGAAAATCTGGGAAGGTGAAACAATGGTAGAGAGGATCATAGAACTGTAGCAAAGTGGCAAGAAGTCCTTCATTCACTGAGCAACCCAATAAAGATATCAGCTTCCCATACTTGTTCTTGAATTCTTCTTGATCTTTGATGAAACCCCACAACTTCTTTAGGTCATCCAATTTGGGACTCTTAAAAGTATATTTCACAGTATGTCTTTTATCTGAAGTCATAGTGACCTACAATGTTCATAAACGAAAGTAAATCCCATGAAGTCCAATGCAAAATGATGCTATATGAATGCAGCAAACACAAGTATTCACATAAAGATAAACAAACAAAGGGGCGCCCTAGGTTTGCAACGAGCATGGAGTAAAGGTGTACCCTTCCCAAAGGTTTAAGGACTAAAGGTTGTTTGTACCTGCAGAACAAGGTTCTAAAGGGACTCAGAATCATCAGCCCATCCATCGGATATTATCAATTTCCCAATTACTCGAGGATTAATAATATTCTCAAGAGAACTTCTTTTGAGTGTAGCTTCGCGTAGCACTATTTCGGAAGTACTTCCTCATAGTCTCGCACTACGTCCTGATAAAGGCCAAAGTTGGGTTAAGGTAACTACGGTCCTCAATTTCATAAGCTCCAAAGTCGAAAATAGTGAGTGTGTTCACGATGATTCGTTCAACAGTACTATTTCGAAAGGGCCTCAACTGAGCGGGATTCTCGATTCAACTTAGTAGGGATTCAACTCCCTATAAGCCTCCTCGAATATATCACCATCCTATCTTAATTTCTCTCAAGTTCGGGTGTAGAACTTTATCTCACCACTCAAGGACAACAATCCCAAAAGAAACATAAGAGAAAGCATGTAAACACATAATCAAGTAGGCAGATATATAAAGCAGTAAACAAAACAAAATAAGATAGGGAAACCCACTAGAGAGGTCCCCAGTGAAGTCGCCATTTCTGTCGCGGTGAAAATCGGATACCAAACTATTGATTAGTTTGAATCGTTATTCATTTTGCAACCGAACTTTGATTTGTCCAAAGGAAGGGATAAAGATCGAAATTCCCACAATGCAATGCAAATGCAAGCTAGATTGTTTTAGGTTCGGGGGTTGGTTAAACTTAGGGAAGGTACTAGCATCCTAAGTTTCTGTAGTACTCTACAGGAACCTCTTGTTTTATGTTTGTTTATTGCTAAGTGTTTATCTGCTTAATGGTTTAAAGACCCTAGTGGTTTATTTCTAAGTATACTCGATAAGATGTCGCATCTTATGCCTACATATCCTTACGGGAGTGGAATCAGAGTATGTTGTAGTTCACCCTAAAGGGTTAGAGGAGTTCTTTGACTGTGGTCAAAGTTCCTACGGGTTTAGGGTAGTTGTTTTGATTGAGTTTAGGAGAAGAGATGAGCCTTCATGTTAAGGGAGAGATAACCACCATAAATGTAAAAGGGGGTTGTAGGAAATGGTCTTTGCATCATCTTAAGAAAAGGTCTTACATACTCGGATGGTCGCCAAGTATGCCTTTGTCGTTCTTAAGGCAAAGTCCCTACATGTTGGATTGTATTGTTGTGGGGGTGGAGATTATATCTCACTTAAGATGATTAACATCTATTCTCTATTGTGTTTGAAAAGTTTGTATTGTTGATTGTTTGTTTCTATGTTGTAAAGATAACGACAAGGTCCTTCCTATGGGGTAGGATCTATCCTAAGTGATCAACTTGAAGAATCAAGGATCGAGGGGAATATGATGCTTATGATTTGCAACTACACACAACGTTGAATTATGTGTAGGTTTTTCCTTTGGACGGAATGCAATGTATGGATAGATAAATATGATAATGTAAATGCAATAGAATAAATTGCAGAAGAATAAATTGCAGAAAAGATAAACCATACACGAACGCATGAAAGCGCTAAGTGAGTGTGTGTGTATTGTGAATAAGATAAAGCAGATAAAGATAAATGATACATACGCATGGAAGCGCTAGGTGTAGGTGCATGTGTCGTGAATGTGATTGGTTGAATATATCTTACGATGTTGATTTGATTTTAATTTGAACTATGAGAAAAAACGTTGATTGATTTTAGTTAGACCAACTTTGTGGGAGAAGTTTGAAATTTTATTATTGATAGTGAGATTGATTTTTATAAAAAGTTGTACTATTTTATTAAGTTTTGGATAGAAAATAATTATTTAAGCAAAGGTTGATTATTACTTATTAGATAAGGGTTTTTTATTTTTCTTGTCAAATAAAAAGGAATTATGAAAAAGTTATTAAAAGTTGTGGTTATTAGATTAAAAAAGGGTATTATATTTATTGTGAATTTAAAAGAGAGATATGAATTAGTTAAATTGATAGAAGATAGAAAAGATTTTTTTAGTTAACTATATAAAATAAATATAAGTTAATTTTTAAATTATGAAAAAAACGGTTATTATTGATTTTTATTTAGAAGGAAAAGAAAAAAAGGATTTTATGAATAATGTTATAAAAGGGTATTAAATTAGTAAATAAAATGACATTGGTTTAAGAAAAATAGGCTGATTAAATAAAAGAGTTAATTTATTAGTTAGTTAAAAGTTTGAATTAACTGATTAATTAAATTAGTGGCAGAATAAAGATTTTCTTAAAAAAGGTTAAACGAAGGTTAAGTGGATAATCAGGGTTATGTCTGTGTTTAGTGTAAGTGGTGAGTGATTAATGGGTAATTACAGCGTAAACAAAGGGGTAACCATCAAAACAATGAAAAAAAAAATCAGAACGGAACCCTAGCCCCAAATGGATTTCGCTTTCCCCTTTCTCGCGATTCCGATTTATCCTATCTTCCTCCAATTCTGTACCTGCAATCACATCGAAAAACAAAATCAATAGATCAAAAAGGATAAGAGTGAGATTCACCGAAGGTTGGTGGCGGTGTTTGAGATGGCGAACACGGGTTCGTGGTGGTCTCTGGTGCGGTATCGGCGACGACGGAAGGATTTGTAGCGATGTGTTTGCGGAAAGCGATGGATGATGAGGGGTTCTCGATCTCTCTCGACCGGCAATGATGATCTTCGGAGTACCTGAGCCTTCAGTGGGAAAAGCGTTGGGAGCTTCTAGGGTTTCTACTTCTTTTCCTTGGTGAAAAACCTCTGCCCTCTTGTGGGTATTTTGCATGGCTTTTATAGATGGAAGAATATGGGCCTCCGATGATTATTGCCTTCAAATCCTTCCTAATCGGTTGATTCCTTGTCTGATCTTATTGATGATTTTGGGAGGCTACATTAATTTCTTTCCGCTCTCGTCCAATCTTGTCGTGTTCACTTGATGATTTTGGGAACCAGCAATTGATTTCTTTCTGATTCCGTTGGAAAGATTGTGACTTGATTAGGGAAGTTTTGAACTTCTCTTTCTTCTTGATTCTCTACTATTCAATTAACGTATCTTTCTCTCTCTTCGCAGGAAATGTTGTGCCTTTGAGTTCAGATACTACCTTGCGTCTTGGGTTTGCTGAGGGAGGTTTTGAACTTGCAATGATGATGTTGCACCCCAAAATTTGACCAACCGGGTCTCGTATCTGGCTCGAGGTTTCGACGCATAATCGCATTCGCATCTGCATATTGCATACAGTGCATTTTCTCATTTGTTTTGATTTTATTGGGATCACAACTCTCGTCTCGTGTTTCAGGTGTTTTTTTTATCAGTTTAAATAGGTAGAATCGTATTTTTGAGATATTTCGGTGCCCGTTTATTTTTACCGGTTATTTTGGTGCGCTCTCGCGGTGTTATGTGTCGTTCGGTGCTTATTTCGTTCCTCTGGGAATTATTGTGATTTTTCTGGATTTTATTGGCCATTTTTAGGGTTTAAATAGATTTTTAATCATTTTAAGATAATATAGAATTTTTAGAATATTAATAGGATTTTTAATAGTTTTAATAGCTTTTTAATCTTTTTTTGATATAGATTTTTTCTTATTAAATAAATAGTTTTTGTTAATAGAAATTAAATGTTTTTAATTTTAGATATAGAATAATAATAGATTTTTTTTCTTTTATTAGTAAATAGAGTTTAATAGAAAATATAGTTTTTTTAATAGTTTTATTAGAGTAATAGATTTTCTTTTAATAAATAGTATAGGTTTGTTAGAGAGTTATTAGAATTTTATTAGTGTTAGATTTAATTAGGTTAATTAAGAGTTAATCTTTTGTTTAGAGTTTAATTTAAATTTGTTAGAACTAATTAGGATTAGTGTAATTTTCATTCAGACTTAATTGTGGTTTTTTTAGGTTTAGTTTTAATTAGTTTTATTAGTTAATCATTGGTTAATTAGGTTTTTAATCTTAGTCTTAATTCAGTTTTTTCTGAGTTTCTTAATGATTTTCGTTGGGCCCATTCATCAGCAGGCCCAGAGTTGTTTTTGTCCAAAGTCCAGAATAATCCAGCATTTCCCAGAATCTTCTAGAAGCGTCCAGAGCATCTCTTGAGTATAAATGCCAGCAGCGCCACGTGTAGCAAAGGAGGAGGACCCACCAGACTCACCCACATCACGACACCTCACCATTCCTTCTCCCTCTCACTCTGCCACGCCTCACTTCCCATGCTCTCTCGCTGCCACGCCGTATCACACGTGGCGTCCATACAGAAACTCTCCCCACTCACCCCTACACGCGTCCACCATGCGTTAACCTCCTCCACTACCTCCGCCCACGTGTCTCCATCACGCCACTCCACCGTTCCTCGCCTGAGTCAGTCACCGGCCGGCCTGCATGGCCGGCGACCACCGTGAAGGTCACCGGAGAACCTCCCACACCCAAAAACCCATATTCTGATAACCTTCATCTCCTACCTCCATCTTCCTCCTCTCATCCAACCTCCGTCCAACTTCCGGCCACCACCAATCTCACCGGAAAGCCTCAAACCTCCATCTCCCACCTCCATAACCTCCATCTTCACCGATCAACCTTCTTCAACCAACCACCGTTCATCAACTCTTCCACCTTCAATATTCATCTCCTTCATCACACATTTTCCAGATCTGCTCCAAGATTCATTCGTGATCATCACCTTCAAGTTTCTCCAGAAGAAACTTCAAGAACAGATAATCTTCCATCGTTGTCAGATTTCAACCATGTTCAACACATTCTTCAGAAACGCAACAACCATCATCCATCTTCGTGCTTCGATTATCATTCACATCCAGAAGAATTCGTCAGCAAGAACATTCCAGATTCTAAGCCTCATCACGATCTTCCCCCACCTTCAGAAAAATTTCCAGAATACTCATCTTCCTCAAACAATCTTCATCAGATTTTCATGAGCATTCCAGATTCTCATCTTCTTCGTCCAGATCTCCATCCTTCATCGCGCGTTCGTCGTTCTCTAGACTCGTCAGATCAACAAGGTTCTTCATCCACGATCTTCACCAACACCAGAGATCATCACGGTCATCAAACTCCGTCCGCATCAGTTCGTCAATGGCGTTCGAACGACTCCTCATTTTCAACTCGTTTACATGCAAGAATCCTCCAACTCCAGAAATCATCAGGATTCTCGAGCCATGGTGGTGTGTGTATCCAGATGCCAGGTCGATGGAGTTATTTTGATTAATGTGCTGTTGTTTCTTTGCAAGAATGGTTGAGAAGATTGAGAGATGAGGGTGTCTGAGGGAGGAAGGCGGCGGCCATGAACAGGGAAAGATGAGTTCTAGGGTTTCTGGAAAACGTAAATGGGAAAGGGAAAGAGAAGGGGTCCGATTGGGGTCGTGTGGGCTTAGGCCCAATTGCTGTTCTTCTGATACACCCCCAATTTCCTATTCCCCCCCCCCCTGCTGTGTGTTTTGTGTGATGGGCTGGGCCCAACGAAACTTTTTACTCCTGCACCCCAGTTCAGCATCATACCCCCTCCCCCGTTTTTGTCATGTACTGGGCTGGGCCCAAGTTTGTCATATTTTTATTTTCTATTACTCCCCTTGTAACCAGACACCCCCCTCCCTTGTATTTATTGTTTCTTCTATTTTTTTTAGATAGTTTAATTGTTTCATGTGAGAAAAATAAAGGAAAAGAAATATTATGAAAAAAGAGAATATTAAAAAAGGGAATAGTGAGAAAAAGAAGAGAAAAATATATTGAAAAATATAGAAAAAATATGAAAGAATAGAGAAAAATAAAGAGAAAAATATATTGAAAAAAAATAAGAAAGAATAAAAAGGAGATACAGAAAAAATATGGAAAAATATTTTGAAAGAAAAAAGAAGAAAATAGTTTGAAAATAGCAAAAAATATTAGATGTAATATTTTTTATGATTTATTTGTTCTAGAGGTAATTTTAGAAGTCCACTTGTTAGGGGACTTTTTCATTCAATTTTTCAGGATAGAATAGGATAGTATTTCCTAGGAGATTTATTTTTCAGTATGCAAGCATTGTAATCACTTTTCAGAATGTTAATAAAACGAGATTTGAGCTGTGGTCCCGAAGTAGCCGAACTACAGCTGCTCTGATTTCTCGTACCAGACGAGAATATGTAGGCATAGGATGCGATATCCTAGCGAGCACACTAACCACTGACCTTTTGTTCTCTCGCGGCTGTGCGATCGAGAATTTCCCGCTGACGACTAATTGTAACCCTTTTTCTCTCTTGCCCGAGTGCATTTGAGACCAAGCCGTAGTTTTGCCCGTAGGTTCCCGACCTTTGCAACCAGTTGTTTTTCTCACTGCTGTGTGAGAATGTTTGTTTAGCCGTAGTTAGCCTGAACTACGCAAAGCTCTGATCTTCCATGCAGCGTGGAGGTACGTAGGCACAAGACGCGAGGTCTTGGCGAGCCAATTTTCCCCGTAGTTTCCCGAACTACGTTGACTCTGACTTTCTCTCTCGAGAATACGTAGGCATAGAGTGCGACGCTCTATCGAGTCAATTCCCTTCCGTTTAGATTTAGCAACCATAGATAGATTGTTTTGCATCCTTTAGACAACCCAAGCAAGCGTGGATCCCGTCGAGTATGACGGACGTGAGGGGTGCTAATACCTTCCCCTTGCGTAACCGACTCCCGAACCCAGGTTTTGGTTGCAATGACCATACCTTTTCCCCGTTTTTGCGAGGTTTACTTCGAGCGTTTCCTTTCCCTCCGTTGGGATAAATAACGCACGGTGGCGACTCTTCTGTCAGCCGGCGCCTGATTTTCGCAGTAGCGACAGCTGGCGACTATGCTGGGGACTTGATAGTTCCCTAGGGATCCAACGTCCCGAAAGTGAGTCAATTTTGGGATCCAACGTCCCTTAAGAGAGTCAATCCTAGCGCTTGTTTGCTTGTCTATTTGGGGCTTATCTATTGATATTATCTGTTGCTGTCAGGGTGTTACGGGTGTTCTATGATTGAGTGAGAAGCCAGACCCAGGCTTGAGTGCACCATAGACTTAGAGTGGAAATTAGTGGGCGCGTGCTTGCTTTGCAGGCACTAGTGTCTCATGAAATCCACGCTCAGACGAGGTTCATCCGGTTGGCTTCACTTTCAACCCTTTGGGTTGAGACGGTTGCTGGTTTGGTGGATTGTCGACTCTGGGAACCGATCATTTGGAAGTTAGCTAAGTGAGGCCTCTTCAAGATTTGATGATGCCACTCCTTCTGGGAATCGTATCGTCAGTTTTGAAAGTCTGTGACGCTGACGACCGCATAGGATGTCGTACCTTGTCAGATATAGGTCCACACCTGTGAGTGGGGGGTTTTTTTGTGCAGGAAACTTGACTTTCAACCTACCCGTTATTTTGGTCTTCTCTTCAGAGCAACCGTACTCCGTCAGCAGTACAGCAGTATTTAGATTGTGTGGGGGCTGTGGTCCCGTATTTGTTGCATTGCATTGCATTTGCATAGGCATCTTCGCATCATATTGCATACCATTCGCCAGTTATTCAGAGCTCTTATCCAGCCATTATTTTGGTTCTGAAGGTGAATATTGAAGACGACCAAGAGGTTGAAGCAGATTTAAAGCAGATTTGATCAGAATCGAGCATCGAAGTCAGCTGAAGACCATTGGTAGCTATGTCAGAGAGCAGCTTCCAGTTTGTTGATACCTTGTCAGGTTTCACCGTGACGTCCAATCCTCTGTATGGATCTCCGCACGACGAAGACTTTCCGCAAGTAAACAACCTTACTGCAGCTCAGCTTGTGCAGCCATCTGTTGAAGACCAAGGTCTGCGTGAGCAGTTTGTTGCCCGAGGTGAACGTTCTCCTTCTGTTGATGTCTCAGACTACCAGGGTTTTGCCTTCCCTGTGCCAAAGCCCCGAAGAGAGGCCCCAACAGCAAAGAATGAAGACCCATTAGCTCCCGTGTATGCTGAAAGGTTTCGTGCATTAGATGAGAGATTCAAAGCCTTGAAAGGTAAAGACGCTGTTACTCCTAGTGCTGCAGATATGTGTCTGGTTCCTGGCCTAGTGTTACCTCCGAAGTTCAGAATGCCGAGGTTTGAAAGGTACAAAGGAGATAGTTTCCCGAAGCAACATTTGGTGATGTTCTGCCGAAGGATGATTTCATTTGTGCACAACGACAAGCTGATGATTCATTGCTTTCAAGATAGTCTGACTAGGGCACCTCTGAGTTGGTATATGCAGTTAGAGCGTGATCAGATCCGATCATGGATGGACTTAGCCAATGCCTTTCTGAAGCAGTACGACTATAATCTTGACGAAGCTCCTACTCGCGTGCAACTACAAGAATTGTCTCAAGGGAACAATGAATCTTTCAGAAAGTATGTTCAGAGATGGAGAGAATTTGCTGGTAGAATGCAACCACCGCTCTTAGACCAAGAGCTGAAAGGCATGTTCGTAAACTCCTTGCAGAGCCCGTACTTCGAAAGAATGTTTGAAACCGCACCAAATTTCTCTGAGTTGGTAAGGACGGGAGAGCGCATCGAGTATGGTGTAAAGACTGGAAGAATCCCGAATGTTTCAAGAGGTCAGGCCAGTGAAACTGAATCCCTCTATAGCTCTCAATCTGAAGATGAAACTATGATCAATGCGGTCCTGACAGATGTTGGATATCCTTAAGTCGAATCGGTGAAATCTGTTGGTTCTCCGTCTTCTCAGCGGTCAGTATCTTCTGTGTCTCGTTATTCTGGACAGACAACTGTGCCTGGGGCACCCCATCGGGAACCTTATGTCGCTCCTCTTGCAAGTCCACGAGCCCGTGGCCGAGGTTATCAGAATCAGCGTCAGAATCAGAACCGACCTTGTAACAACTTGGAACGAAGGAACGCTCCTTTCCATCCAGTACCTGTGCCGTATAGCCAGATTCTTCCGCGTTTGATTCAGAATTCTTTGGTGGAACCAAAAGCTCTCAAGCCCATGCCAGAGCCTTACCCTCCAGGATACAATCCCCACGCTCAGTGTGGTTATCATGGTGGATCTCCAGGGCATTCAACTGAAGATTGCAAGGCTTTCCAGGCGAAAGTGCAACAATTGATCGACAAAGGGTGCATTTCCTTTCCAGATGGAATTTTGGTTGTGCATGACAACCCCTCAGCTGTCTAAGCTCGTAGACTCGGAAAGTATTCTCCAGCAAAGAAGCCAGTGATCCAGACAGGCGGGCGCCTCAGCATTGGCAGTCCTCAGCTTTCATATCATTTGCATTCGTAGTTTCTTTTCCGTTAGTTACTACCTGCTTTTAAACATTGTATGTTTCAAATGGTGATAATAATAAAGTGACTATGCATTTTTCTGAATTAATCATGTCGATGTCGCTCATTTACTGCATTGCACTGACACTTGCATTTTATTCACTCCACTTTATCATCGTGACTAGCAAAGATCGAAGGTAGGATGACGAAACTAAACTCATAACCGATGATCGTATGCTTTCAGATAAAACCTTGCCGATGACGTATAAGGCATTGTTTCAAATCCCTAAACACCGGAGAGATAAGGAAGAGAATCCCTTGTTAACCACTTCGAGCCGGGAAGTAGGAATTTCTTTCGGACTTTTTAACCCTTACATCTTAACCCGGGGCAGGGTAGTTGTCAGTTAGCTTGATCGAGCGTTCAAGTCTTATGAGGAGTGTTGTCCTTAGAGGACCAATCACATCATATTCCTCGCCAGAGGTCGTACCTCATCAACCACAATGGTTAAACCTCACCAATCAGGAGTGAGACAGTTACGATCCTTTCGGAGCAATCAAGACAACCAGTGTCACACGACTTTGTTCCAAAAGAAAGAAGAAAGAAAGCCCGCTAAGTAAAAAGAAAGAAAAGTTGAGAAAGCTAATACTTAGGCAAAAATTAGGGCATCCCGCTGGACTTCAAAAGAAATCGAAAAAATCGAAAAGAACTCAAAATGAGTCAGTCCAGGCAAAAATTAGGGAATCGAAAGAATGAAAAAGGGGGATTAAAAAGAAAATTTTCCCCAGCAAGCCACAAAGTCGTGTACACAGACGCCGAAAGAGAAGAAGGAGTAACTATCACTCTAGAAGAAAAGCTTTATGAGTTCCTTAACTGTAGGTCTTACCATTCAACATACTTCTCGAAGAGGCGAGCGCTTGTGCCAGGTTAACTGAACCTTAGGATCGGAGATTATCACGTAGAAGGGGTGGGTACAAATCAAAATTTGAGCCGAATATCCTTTGTTTCACGAACCGTGAACCCGACCACGATACAACCCTTAAAAGACCTAATTGAGGTAGGGTTAGTCTGAAGCGCATTACGATAAGGTTGAGTAACCTGACTCCTTCTTGACTTGCTAGTCACATCCTTGTTGTATTTTTCACTGACCACGTAAGCACTGCGTTTGAACTTCGGTTCACTCGTCACTCACAATCATAGCATGTAAATGAGTGACAGCTCAAATTTTTTCAAAATTTGCATAACCATTGCATTAAGATTACCATTCGTAGACAGACAATTTTAATTGCAGGTTAGTAGTTGGCATGAAAGAAATTCTAGCAGGGAATAATCGAGCAGGACTGAGTAATTCAGTAGTCTGAACCAGGATGGTGTATGTTGTGAAGCCTTGCGAATCAGGGGCATTATCTTCCAGTAAGTTCGGAATCAGTCAGTCTGAGGACAAGTCCCGAAGTTTCAGTTGAGCAGGGGCAGTTTTATTTGAGAAGCAGTTGATCAGAAGTGAGTCTTCTCGGGAGCCAATCAGGGGCAGTTATGCAGAACGTTGAGATTTGAAAGCAGATACTTCCAGTGGATAATCAGATCGGGTTAAGTCGCTAGAACGCTCATTCAGGGGCAAGTCATCGTAGAGAGTATTGAAATCAACTGGGTTGTTAGGTGTTTAATTGGAGATTGAATTCTTTTGTCGTGCAGATGTCGGGGCAAGTAATCTCGAAGTCGTCTCGTAGCAAGCTGTTCAGAGCAGGTGTTCCCAAGAGTTAGATTGGGGGCAAGTTGATTGTCTTGAAGCAAGTTGTGCACGCCAGTCTTGTTATCCCCAGCTGAGTGTACTGGGGCAAGTTGTTCAAACTAGTTTGTTTATCCCCAACCGGAGTTGAGTATCGGGGAATCATGTCAATACCCTTATCAAAAACATCAGCATTCTGAGGAAGGCCTTGCTGTCGTTGGATCGTTGTCCTACAGTCTAAACCTGTTACGTGTCAGTAACCAGTCGTTTCCAAAATCCAGTTCTCGCCTGGTAAACCGGTAACCAGTTCTCGTCTGGCCCACCCTTCCGTAAGCATCAGTTCCCGTCTGGTGCAGTTTATTGTAAGCATCAGTTCCCGTCTGGTGCAGTTTATTGTAACCAGTTCTCGTCTGGTCACCGTTTCTTCAAGTGTTGTATCAGTTCTCGTCTGGTACATGTCTTCGCGTAACTAGTTCTCGTCTGATCATCGTGTGTTTTAACCTATGTGTTATACCAGTTCTCATCTGGTATACGTCAGCTTTCAGCCAGTTCTCGCCTGGTTGTCTATACCTCAGTCTGTTATCCAGTCAGCCCGTCTGATGTCCAAACCAAATCAATTCCCGTCTGATATCCAGAACCCGTAAGTCAGTTCTCGTTTGACAACCTAACATGTTTCGCTATCAGCTCTCGTTTGGTAGTCCACCCTGAATGCTAGTTCTCGTCTAGTATTTCTTATATCTCCCACTGTGTACATAATCCGTGTTTACCCTAAACCAGAAAAAAAACAAAAAACCTAAAGGTATCTGACACAGTATTTCCCAATGACCCGCATGTTGTCATGTTCCCCGATACGAAGCTCGACGGATGCCAGCGCTCCGAGTAAGGTTTGAATTCCTTGTGGATGTTGTTAAATCAGAATTGCCACTCTTCAGCAGATGAAAGTTGTTTATTATCCCCGGAAGAGTCGAGATCGTATTTTACCCCGTATCAGAGTAGGATCAGAAGGGTCCTCAGCAGATTAAGATCGACATCCTTGATAGTAGGGGCATTTCCAGCAGTGGGCCGCGCGCATTCAACCTCGGTTTAGGTCATTCCCCGCAGAGTACAATCAGTTGTCAATGGTTTGAAGGAAGCATCCCCAAGCAGAGTTGTTTTCTTTCCCCAGTAAAGTCACCGAAGCAGGTATCTTCCCCAGCACCGGGTCACAAGTGCAAGTCTTGTAGGGAGCTGTTCGTACGCCGAAGTATGCAGCAAATGATGGTGCCAGACTGAAGTCTCCAGCGGAATTGAGATTCCCCACCAAGAGCCGTATTCTCTCCTGAAGTTGGATGATTCCCTCTTCCCCAGTAGAGTGTTGGAACGACTGATGTTGTATTCCCCTGCAGAGTCGTACTCTCCCCCGAAGTCAGATGATTCTTTCTTCCCCAGCGAAATTGAAGTTCCTCATCAGAGTTGTACTCTCTAGTGAAGCAGAATAATTTCTCCTTCCCCGGCTGAGTCCGCAAACCCCCAAGAAAAGCAGAATCCTTGGAAGCAGTTGGGACCTTGAGTGGGTGTTTCCTAGCAGATGTTGAACAGCCGATGCTGTATCTCCCCAGAGTCGCACTTTCTCCAGCGAAGCAGAATGACTTCTCCTTCCTCAGCCGAGTTTGCAGATGTCCAAGAGAGCCGAATCCTTGGAAGTTGATCAAATAAGGATTAGTTTTCCCCAGTGGAGTGTGAAGCAGCTGAAGTTGTTTCCCCACAGAGCGGTTATCCCCAGAAGAGTAGCCGAGACGGCCGCGCAGTTCATTCTCGCGATTGATATTGTTTTCCCTGCAGCAGTCAACCGGAAGATCAATTCCCCAGACAGAGTCCGATTGATATTGGCGTGTCTACGTTCTCCTCAGCAAGATGATTCCTATACCTGAGTAGTTCTTGTCTCCTTGACAAAAGGGTTTCCTCCTCCCGGCATTTATTTTGCGGACGGGATCGCATCATTGTGCATGACTGCATAGCATTCAACACTGCATAGCATTTAACGTTGCATAGCATTGTGCATGATTGCACGGCATTTAGCATAAACGCATATCATTCCCACCGTGTGGGGCATAGCGCAGAAACATATGCATCATAAGCATGATCTAGGTTACTATCATTCTTGCCCTACAGGTATTCCACCGAAAGATCAGTTGCTCAGGATGATTCCTGATATTCTCTCCAGCGAGGTCGCTTTCTTAAGATGATTCTTAAGACCCCGGTGTAATCCCCATGGTCGCTAGCTCAAGATGATTTTTGAGATCCCCAGCGAAGTCTTCGGTTCAAGACGATTCTTGAATTCCTCAGCAGAGCCGTTTGCTTAAGATGATTCTTAAGACCTCAGTGCAGCTTCCCGAGCTGTTTGCTTAGGATGATTCTTGAGCTCCCCAATAGCGTCCCCAGCAAGAGTTTCCCAGGAAGATTCCTGGAATACCCCGCAGAATAAAGTCTCCAGAATGGTTATCGGTTCAGGATGATTCCTGAAGGTGCCCGACGGAGCTGTTTGCTCAAGGTGATTTTTGAAGTTCTTAGCAGCGTGATATGTCTGCTCCAACAGCGATGTCTAATCTGAAGATGGACTTCGTAAACGCCTGAGGGCGATATCAGAAGGTTCCCGTGAGTTGATAAATCAACGTGTGGCTGAAGACAAGGTTCCAAAGTTTGTAGATATAACAAGGTGATCCGTGTTGGTCTGAAGACCAAGTCAGTTGTCCTGAGGAGACGATTGATGGCGATCAAGTGGATAGCTTTTCTTCTGACTGAAGTCGAAGATGTTTCTCCAGCCGAAGCGGAGTTTTGCCTGAAGGCAAAATGTTTGAATCCCCGTAGAGTCATGAATGGCTCTGGATACCATTTCTCTGACTGAAGTCATAGATTTCCCAAGCTGAAGCGAAGGTGCCTAAGGGCAAGGTTATCCCCCAAGGTCATGAATGACCTAGGGTTCAATTTTTCGGACTGAAGGCCGAAGTATATCCCTGACTGAAGTCACGGATGCTCTATAGCAGAAGTGGAGTTGCCTGAAGGCAGATCCATGTATCCTTGAAGGCCAAGGATTCTATCTTCAGAAGTACTTGAAGATTTTTTCTAGCTGTAGCTGGAAATGGCCAGGGGCCAGGGTTTCATATATCTTTAATGTTGAAGTTCTACGGTGGGCAGTGTGCAGTAGTATGCCGATGTTCGTTATGGTTCTGAGGGTGAACCCCAGGTCAGAGTGTGCTCGGTTAAGTCTCTCATTCCCAGCGGAGTAGTTTCAAATATGCGAGTATACCTTTTGTACCACTTACCAGGGGTGAACCCCAGGTCAAGAGGATGTTTGTTCGACGGCGAGGTTGAACGTTTGGATTTGACGGCGAGGTCAGATCATCATTTGTCCAGCGGCGAGGTTGAACGTTTGGATTTGACGGCGAGGTCAGATCATCATTTGTCCGGCGGCGAGGTTGGATGTTTGTTCGACGGCGAGGTTGAACGTTTGGATTTGACGGCGAGGTCAGATCATGTTTGTCCAGCGGCGAGGTTGGATGTTTGTTCGACGGCGAGGTTGAACGTTTGGATTTGACGGCGAGGTCAGATTATGTTTGTTCGACGGCGAGGTTGAACGTTTGACGGCGATGTCAGACTCTTTAAATCCCCAGCAGAGATGATGTTTGTACGACGGCGATGTCGAGTGTCTCTAAGAGGATGTTTGTTTCCGACGGCGATGTCAGATTCAGTTTTCCAACGGCGATGCGGGGTATTTTGTTCAGTGTTGTATTTTCTCCAGCGGCGAGGCGGGGTATTTTGATTGTTCGACGGCGATATCAGGTTTAGTCTTCCAGCGGCGATGTTGGGTGTTGTGGTTGTCTGAAGGCAATATCAGAAGAATTTAATGTGGATAACTGACGGCGATGTCAGATCGGTATTTCTCCAGATAGTTGTCGTGCAGCTATTATTCCAGTGTTCGACAAGTTGAGCAGTTGGCAAATTTTCGGGTTTACCGGTATTCAACCGTCTCGCACCTTGATTGGCTGAGAGTCGTTCGCTCCTCACCCAGTCAGGTCCAAGCCGCTTGAATAGGGGCAGCTGTTGCACCCCAAAATTTGACCAACCGGGTCTCGTATCTGGCTCGAGGTTTCGACGCATAATCGCATTCGCATCTGCATATTGCATACAGTGCATTTTCTCATTTGTTTTGATTTTATTGGGAACACAGCTCTCGTCTCGTGTTTCAGGTGTTTTTTTTTATCAGTTTAAATAGGTAGAATCGTATTTTTGAGATATTTCGGTGCCCGTTTATTTTTACCGGTTATTTTGGTGCGCTCTCGCGGTGTTATGTGTCGTTCGGTGCTTATTTCGTTCCTCTGGGAATTATTGTGATTTTTCTGGATTTTATTGGCCATTTTTAGGGTTTAAATAGATTTTTAATCATTTTAAGATAATATAGAATTTTTAGAATATTAATAGGATTTTTAATAGTTTTAATAGCTTTTTAATCTTTTTTTGATATAGATTTTTTCTTATTAAATAAATAGTTTTTGTTAATAGAAATTAAATGTTTTTAATTTTAGATATAGAATAATAATAGATTTTTTTTCTTTTATTAGTAAATAGAGTTTAATAGAAAATATAGTTTTTTTAATAGTTTTATTAGAGTAATAGATTTTCTTTTAATAAATAGTATAGGTTTGTTAGAGAGTTATTAGAATTTTATTAGTGTTAGATTTAATTAGGTTAATTAAGAGTTAATCTTTTGTTTAGAGTTTAATTTGAATTTGTTAGAACTAATTAGGATTAGTGTAATTTTCATTCAGACTTAATTGTGGTTTTTTTAGGTTTAGTTTTAATTAGTTTTATTAGTTAATCATTGGTTAATTAGGTTTTTAATCTTAGTCTTAATTCAGTTTTTTTCTGAGTTTCTTAATGATTTTCGTTGGGCCCATTCATCAGCAGGCCCAGAGTTGTTTTTGTCCAAAGTCCAGAATAATCCAGCATTTCCCAGAATCTTCTAGAAGCGTCCAGAGCATCTCTTGAGTATAAATGCCAGCAGCGCCACGTGTAGCAAAGGAGGAGGACCCACCAGACTCACCCACATCACGACACCTCACCATTCCTTCTCCCTCTCACTCTGCCACGCCTCACTTCCCATGCTCTCTCGCTGCCACGCCGTATCACACGTGGCGTCCATACAGAAACTCTCCCCACTCACCCCTACACGCGTCCACCATGCGTTAACCTCCTCCACTACCTCCGCCCACGTGTCTCCATCACGCCACTCCACCGTTCCTCGCCTGAGTCAGTCACCGGCCGGCCTGCATGGCCGGCGACCACCGTGAAGGTCACCGGAGAACCTCCCACACCCAAAAACCCAGATTCTGATAACCTTCATCTCCTACCTCCATCTTCCTCCTTTCATCCAACCTCCGATCCAACTTCCGGCCACCACCAATCTCACCGGAAAGCCTCAAACCTCCATCTCCCACCTCCATAACCTCCATCTTCACCGATCAACCTTCTTCGACCAACCACCGTTCATCAACTCTTCCACCTTCAATATTCATCTCCTTCATCACACATTTTCCAGATCTGCTCCAAGATTCATTCGTGATCATCACCTTCAAGTTTCTCCAGAAGAAACTTCAAGAACAGATAATCTTCCATCGTTGTCAGATTTCAACCATGTTCAACACATTCTTCAGAAATGCAACAACCATCATCCATCTTCGTGCTCCAATTATCATTCACATCCAGAAGAATTCGTCAGCAAGAACATTCCAGATTCTAAGCCTCATCACGATCTTCCCCCACCTTCAGAAAAATTTCCAGAATACTCATCTTCCTCAAACAATCTTCATCAGATTTTCATGAGCATTCCAGATTCTCATCTTCTTCGTCCAGATCTCCATCCTTCATCGCGCGTTCGTCGTTCTCCAGACTCGTCAGATCAACAAGGTTCTTCATCCACGATCTTCACCAACACCAGAGATCATCACGGTCATCAAACTCCGTCCGCATCAGTTCGTCAATGGCGTTCGAACGACTCCTCATTTTCAACTCGTTTACATGCAAGAATCCTCCAACTCCAGAAATCATCAGGATTCTCGAGCCATGGTGGTGTGTGTATCCAGATGCCAGGTCGATGGAGTTATTTTGATTAATGTGTTGTTGTTTCTTTGCAAGAATGGTTGAGAAGATTGAGAGATGAGGGAGTCTGAGGGAGGAAGGCGGCGGCGGCCATGAACAGGGAAAGAGGAGTTCTAGGGTTTCTGGAAAACGTAAATGGGAAAGGGAAAGAGAAGGGGTCCGATTGGGGTCGTGTGGGCTTAGGCTCAATTGCTGTTCTTCTGATACACCCCCAATTTCCTATTCCCCCCCCCCCTGCTGTGTGTTTTGTGTGATGGACTGGGCCCAACGAAACTTTTTACTCCTGCACCCCAGTTCAGCATCATACCCCCTCCCCCGTTTTTGTCATGTACTGGGCTGGGCCCAAGTTTGTCATATTTTTATTTTCTATTACTCCCCTTGTAACCAGACACCCCCCTCCCTTGTATTTATTGTTTCTTCTATTTTTTTTAGATAGTTTAATTGTTTCATGTGAGAAAAATAAAGGAAAAGAAATATTATGAAAAAAGAGAATATTAAAAAAGGGAATAGTGAGAAAAAGAAGAGAAAAATATATTGAAAAATATAGAAAAAATATGAAAGAATAGAGAAAAATAAAGAGAAAAATATATTGAAAAAAAATAAGAAAGAATAAAAAGGAGATACAGAAAAAATATGGAAAAATATTTTGAAAGAAAAAAGAAGAAAATAGTTGGAAAATAGCAAAAAATATTAGATGTAATATTTTTTATGATTTATTTGTTCTAGAGGTAATTTTAGAAGTCCACTTGTTAGGGGACTTTTTCATTCGATTTTTCAGGATAGAATAGGATAGTATTTCCTAGGAGATTTATTTTTCAGTATGCAAGCATTGTAATCACTTTTCAGAATGTTAATAAAACGAGATTTGAGTTGTGGTCCCGAAGTAGCCGAACTACAGCTGCTCTGATTTCTCGTACCAGACGAGAATATGTAGGCATAGGATGCGATATCCTAGCGAGCACACTAACCACTGACCTTTTATTCTCTCGCGGCTGTGCGATCGAGACTTTCCCGCTGACGACTAATTGTAACCCTTTTTCTCTCTTGCCCGAGTGCATTTGAGACCAAGCCGTAGTTTTGCCCGTAGGTTCCCGACCTTTGCAACCAGTTGTTTTTCTCACTGCTATGTGAGAATGTTTGTTTAGCCGTAGTTAGCCTGAACTACGCAAAGCTCTGATCTTCCATGCAGCGTGGAGGTACGTAGGCACAAGACGCGAGGTCTTGGCGAGCCAATTTTCCCCGTAGTTTCCCGAACTACGTTGACTCTGACTTTCTCTCTCGAGAATACGTAGGCATAGAGTGCGACGCTCTATCGAGTCAATTCCCTTCCGTTTAGATTTAGCAGCCATAGATAGATTGTTTTGCATCCTTTAGACAACCCAAGCAAGCGTGGATCCCGTCGAGTACGACGGACGTGAGGGGTGCTAATACCTTCCCCTTGCGTAACCGACTCCCGAACCCAGGTTTTGGTTGCAATGACCATACCTTTTCCCCGTTTTTGCGAGGTTTACTTCGAGCGTTTCCTTTCCCTCTGTTGGGATAAATAACACACGGTGGCGACTCTTCTGTCAGCCGGCGCCTGATTTTCGCAGTAGCGACAGATGACATTTAGTCTGAGCTTGACGGAATTACGGTTGCTTTCGAATATTGGCGGTTGCTTTCGAAATATGTTGAGTTAACTGAGCCTAGTTGTTTTCTGTTTGAAATACGATTTCTCGACGCCTGGTAAGGAGTTGATAAGGGCTTCGGTCATAGTCCTCCCGGCCGCTTGAGTTTACGCCCGATGATGCACTTACTGAGGGCTACATTTGTCTCGATTCTCAGTCTTGGACCTTGTATCATACTTGCAATGGTTGATCCTGGTATTGTTGTTGTGAGTGCTTGTTTGTAGTTACCATTGTTGATGTTATTCTGTTGTTGGCATTGGTGAGCTGATATCATGGTACTATGATGTTCGCAGCTGCTTATCATTGACATTGCACTGTTGTCGTAGATGCCTTGCTTGCAGATTGATATTTGTGGCTGAATTACTTTGTCACGTTGACATTTCTACTTTTTCAGGGTGTCGTTAGCAGTTCGGAGGCTGTCGATCCTAGTCTTGGGGCTGAGGAAGGTTTGCGGTGGTAATGATGATTCGTGAATCTGAACCATTGTTAGAGTTTGTTGTTGTGATGTCGGTGATTGCGGCTAACTCGTGATTGATGATTGTCGCTGCTATGCTTGTTGCGCCATTCTTTGTTCCCACATAATACTCTTGCATCTTGTTCTTGCTTTTGCTGCTGTTGAACTGACGTGGTTATTGTTGCTTGCATATGAGTGAAAATGATGGTGCCGTGTCACTGCTAGCTGATACCATGCTGGATTGTTGTTGTTTGTATTTCAGGAGCTGCTATTGTCAGAGGGAGTTTGGAACGGTGATGATGACGTCATGTCTGAACCGTAAGCTAGGATTGTTGAGAATACGGTTTCCTTTGCATACTGTTGGTTGAATGCGATGCTTGAGTCACGTTGAAGTCCGAGAAAGGTTTTGGTGATGGCGACGTAACAGTCTGAGCCACATTGATGTCGTTGAATGCAGTTGCTCATCTGTGTTTCACACTGTTTGAACTATCTGCTAGTTGTCCTTTGCGTTCAAATTCCCTCCATCGATGTTCAGTAGGAAGCTGGTGACGGCGTAGGCTGTTACCCTCCCGGCTGCTCGTGCTTCTGCCCGGTGATGAATTCAAGCTGAGGGCCAGACTTAAATTCTCTTCTCCTTAAACTTCACTTTGTTTTCGATGGCGTTTGATTAGTGGTTGCTCTGATTTCGGGAAATACGTGGACAAATGTGGTTTTGAAATTGTGTCCATTCTCACTCTGTGATGCCCTCCCCTCAACTCTGTATGAACGTGATACGAATTGACTGTGATGTTGCTGCTTTCATCTTTGTGCTTTACTTTGAGGCGTGTATGATGTACTTGTGTATTGCTAGCTTCCTGTGCTCCAACTTGATGGATTGACCTTGAAACTAATATGGTCGCATTCCTGTGTTTTTTCTATATGACTTTTCTTCTTCTTCTTTCAGGAATGCACGTGAGCTCTGAGACTGCCGATATTGTGCCGTTTGCCGAAAAAGTTGCTGCAGTTATCATGATGAAGTATCTGAAATAATAGCTTAAAAATGCAGCTGTGGCCTGGAGGTTTCTTCTGTGCTTTTGCATTGTGCAGGTCTTAGGTGTTGTGATGCTTGTTTTGCTGCTAACTCTTCTGATTTTCTTGGATGAGTTTCGCACTGTGTTGTTAATTGTTGATGCTCTCTGATGCATTTCTCTCTTCTTTTGTCCATGAACTGAACTAATTTTCCTCTTCTTTTCTTTCCTGGAACAACTTTAAATGGTGGCTGCCGGTTTTATGCCGTCGCTGAGAAAGGTTTGGCATCTGGTGATGATGACTTAACAGTCTGAGCCTATGAGGGAATCGAAAAGGCTGTTGCCGCATCAATGTTGCTTGTGATGGCTGTTTGCAATTAGTTATCCGAATTTTACTCATCCGATGTACGGTAAGGAGTCGGTGACAGCCTTGGCTGTCGCTCTCCTGGCCGCTCGTATCTCTGCCCAATGATGAACTTTCTGAGGGCTGTCCTTAAATCACTTCATCTCCCTCTTAGATTTTCGAAACAATCTCATTAACTGTTGCTGATGGTGCTCTGATCATTGTTTGTGTGGTATTTGCAGGTTTTAATGGGATGACTTTGGAAAGTCGTAGATGGTTGCTGCTTCGTAGTTTCAAAGTGCTCGATTTCCATAGGATTCTGCTTGTTTAGGTTGTTGCGTCAAAGGTTCGAAGCAGCTCTCGTATTGGTGCGTTAATCATGTCGTCACGGAGGAGCTCAAGTTATGAACTTGCAGCTTGTCTGATAGATTCTTGTTGGTGCAGTTTCCAAACATGTCCCGTGGATTTTGGTAACGGCATCAGAGCTTTAGCAGATGGTATCAAGGCAGATCATTCCACCAATATAAATAAGGATACTCTTTAAGTTATTTTTAGACTTTATTCTCTTGTAATTTAATGTATGAACATCACTTGAATCAACGATGAGGTTTTTTCTCTATTTGAAGTTTGGATACAGTCTTGCAATAAACCTCCTCAAATTCGGAATCGTCTTAGATACTTGATTGACTTAAAAACAATGATGTACGTTCCCTTTAAATAGCTTATGTTCAAATTACGAAAGGATATTTAATATTCATCCTCTGCAGTGTTCTTGCCTTAATCCTCTCAAGTCTAACATGCTCAATTCATGCCGATAATAATACCTCTCGTAATTGGTTTTCGTTGGACTTGGACTTTGTATTCTTGTAATGAAACGTTTGAACTAATTCCATGGCAAGATTTGAATCATTTTTGAACCTAAAATTTGATGGAACCTATCCTCCCTTGATAGGGAAAAAGCTCCTTGAATTTGCACAGTTGAACTAAATGCCCTGCTGGATTTCAAACATATATGACTTGTCCTTGAATTTGAGTCCTCATTATTTCACTAAAAGGCCACATAAAACCGGCCGGAGACGTTTCAAAAAAAAAACCAAAATGATCCTGCACACCTTCGTTAGTCCTGATAAAAAATTCCCATAAAAATAGATAAAAATACAAAAAGAGAGGTGGAATCTTAAGGTCAAAAATTAGGGTGCAACACAACCCAGGATGGAGGAACCACCCAAACTTTTCCTACAACAATGATAATGCCTTGCAAGCACCCGCTGCTCCGCCAGGATATCAGAAACCAGCCGTTACTGCCCAGACTGCCCCTAGGAAATCAAACCTCGAAGTGATGATGGAAAAATTCATAGCTGCTCAAGCTCAAACAAATAAAGAATTCCTGAATCAAAACATACACACTAGCGAGCAAATTAAACAGCTGACCGGAAAAGTAGACGCTTTAGCCACCCACAATAAGATGCTCGAAACGCAGATATCACAAGTGGCTCAACAACAAGCCTCTGCAGCCGCCCCAGCTGAAACATTTCCAGGCCAGCCAGAACCTAATCCGAAAGGCCATGCAAACGCTGTTATATTGAGAAGTGGAAAAGAATTGGAAGGCCCAACAGATCCTAGGAATGAAGATTTAGTAATGCATCAGAAATCTGATAAACCAACAGAAAAGGAGTTTGAAACAGAAAAGAAGGAATGTGACGAGCAAAAGGCCGCCAAAGATGAAAACTCATATGTGCCTCCAGCGCCATATAAACCACCTATCCCTTATCCTCAAAGATTAATAAACTCCAAAACTTCAGGACAATTTAAGAAATTTGTTGAACTTCTGAAACAACTAAACATCACTATTCCTTTCACAGAAGCGATAACTCAAACGCCGTCATACGCTAAGTTTCTTAAAGAAATCTTGTCTAATAAAAGGAAAATAGAGGATAACGAAACAGTTACAGTTACTACCAAATGTAGCGCAATCATTCAAAACAACATGCCTCCTAAACTAAAAGACCCAGGTAGTTTCTCCATACCTTGCGTCATAGGAAAGTTCGTTATAGACAAAGCTCTATGCGATCTAGGAGCCAGTATAAGTGTCATGCCTTTATCTATATGCAAAAAGCTGAATATGGGAGAACTAAGACCGACTAAAATGTTCATGCAATTGGCTGACCGATCAGTCAAATACCCTGTCGGTGTACTGGAAAACGTTCTAGTACGCATAGGCCAATTCTATATCCCAACCGACTTCATAATCATGGACATCAAAGAGGACTCTGTCACCCCAATTATCCTAGGAAGACCATTCCTAGCGACAGCCGAAGCTATCATAGACGTAAAGAAAGGAAGGCTAACATTCGAAGTAGGAGAAGAAAATATAGAGTTCATCCTTACTAAGTTCTTGAAGGCACCAGCTATAGATGACACATGCTATATAGTAGATGTCATTGACGAATGCATACGAGAATTAGAGAAGGAAGAAATTACATATTCTAAAATCATGAAAATCCAGATCCCTGCTATTCATGAAGACGACAACTGGCGTGCACCATACAAAGATGATAGTCTGAGCGAGATCTTAGCACTAACTCCAAATCACATGCTAGGTCCGAAAAACCCAGCTTTAGAACTTAAAGAACTACCTAAAACCCTCAGATACGAATTCCTAGATACGGAATTCAAAAGATCAGTAATAGTCAACGCTAATTTAGGACAGTCAGAAACTGAGCAATTACTAGAAGTCCTAAGGAAATACCCAACTGTGTTAGGCTATAATATAAGCAATCTAAAAGGCATAAGTCCTTCCATCTGTATGCACCGTATCATGCTAGAGGAAGACTACAAAACTTCAAGAGAACATCAGAGAAGGATAAACCCGATCCTAAGCACTGTAGTCAAAGACGAGGTGAAAAAGTTACTAGACGCAGGAATCATATACCCGATCTCCGACAGCCAATGGGTCAGCCCAGTACATGTAGTACCAAAGAAAGGAGGCGTTACTGTAGTGAAGAATGCGAAAGGTGAATCGATAACCCAAAGAGTTGTGACCGGAAACAGGATGTGTATCGATTACATTAAACTGAACAAGGCGACTCGAAAAGATCACTTCCCTTTACCTTTCATAGACCAGATGTTGGAAAGACTAGCGAAACATTCGTACTTATGCTATCTAGATGGTTATTCGGGATTCTTTCAAATTCTTATTCACCCTGATGACCAAGAAAAGACGACATTCACCTGTCCCTATGGTACTTTTGCTTATCGCCGAATGTCGTTCGGACTGTGCAATGCTCCAGCAACCTTCTAAAGATGCATGATGGCAATCTTTGTAGATTACATAGACGACATCATGGAAGTGTTCATGGATGACTTCTCTGTATGCGGAAAAAGTTTTGAAAGTTGTCTGTCAAATTTAGAAATGGTACTCAAAAGATGCGCTAAAGTGAACCTTGTCCTTAATTGGGAGAAATGTCATTTCATGGTCCGACAAGGCATCGTTTTAGGACACGTCATATCTAAAAAAGGGATTGAAGTTGACAAAGCTAAAATAGAGATCATAAAGGATCTTCAACCTCCGAAAACTGTACGAGAAATACGAAGCTTCTTAGGACACGCTGGATTCTACCGAAGATTCATAAAGGATTTCTCGAAAATCACAAAACCTCTTACAAGTTTGCTAATGAAAGATGCCGAGTTCATCTTCGACAAAGAATGCTTAGAAGCATTCGAAACTCTAAAGTCAGCACTTATCACCGCACCAATCATGCAACCCCCAGATTGGCGACTACCATTCGAAATCATGTGCGATGCGAGTGATTACGCTGTAGGCGCAGTTCTAGGACAAAGGAAAGACAAGAAGCTTCACACTATCTACTACGCCAGTAGAACTTTAGACCCTGCCCAAATGAACTACACCACAACGGAAAAGGAACTTCTAGCAGTCGTGTTTGCACTTGACAAATTTCGTTCCTACTTGGTAGGAGCCAAAATAATCATATACACAGATCACGCTGCCATTAGGTACCTAATAAGCAAAAAGGATGCCAAACTAAGATTATTGAGATGGATCCTATTATTACAAGAGTTCGACTTAGAAATTAAAGATAAGAAGGGGACCGAGAACGTAGTTGCAGATTACTTATCCCGTATAAAGGGCATTAAACAAGAACCAGTGCCTATCAATGACGACTTTCCCTACAAACGGCTGATAGCCAAATTGGAAAGCGATATGTCCAACTCAACTTCGGAAGAACCAGAACTGGAAAAAGCCGTGGAAGCTGTCTATGCCCAAACCACCTTGCCTTGGTTTGCCGACATCGTTAATTACTTGGCCACAGGCGTGCTTCCACCGGACCTAACTTATCAACAAAAGAAGAAATTCTTCCACGACTTAAAGCATTACTACTGAGACGAACCTCTACTCTTCAAACTAGGCGCCAACAACTTATATCGTCGCTGTGTCCCAGAGGAAGAAATAGAAGACATCATTTCCCAATGCCATTCAGCACCTTATGGTGGTCATGCTAGTACATCAAAGACGTGCGCTAAAACTCTACAATCTGGCCTATTTTGGCCCAGCCTCTGGAAGGATGTCCATATCGCTGTACTAAAATGCGACCGGTGCCAACGCACTGGCAACATCTCACGACGCGATGAAATGCCTCAGAAAGGAATTTTAGAAGTAGAAATCTTTGACGTCTGGGGAATAGACTTCATGGGACCTTTCCCGTCTTCTTTTGGAAACAAATATATACTCGTCATTGTCGATTATGTATCTCAATGGATAGAGGTCGTTGCCGCTCCAACAAATGACACGCGAGTAGTTGTCAAACTCTTTAGAAACACAATCTTTCCTAGATTCGGTGTGCCCCGACTCGTCATTAGTGACGGTGGTTCGCACTTCATATCGCGAATCTTTGACAAACTCCTCTCCAAATACGGAGTCAAACACCGCGTAGCTACACCTTATCATCCACAAACTAGTGGACAAGTGGAGGTTTCGAACAGAGAAATAAAGCAAATTTTGGAAAAGACTGTCGCAACCTCTAGGAAAGATTGGTCATCAAAGCTAAACGAAGCTTTATGGGCTTATAGGACCGTCTTTAAGACACCAATAGGTACCACGCCATTTAAACTAGTTTACGGAAAATCATGTCACATGCCGGTAGAATTAGAGCATAAAGCCTTCTGGGCTATTAAGACGTTGAACTTCAACTACACTGCGGTAGGAGAGAAACGAATCCTGAACCTTCATGAATTAGAAGAGCTCAGATTGGACGCATACGAGAATGCACGTATCTACAAAGAAAGAACCAAGAAATGGCATGATAAACGTTCGATCTGGAAACAATTCAGTGTGGGAGACATCGTGCTCCTATTCAACTCCAGATTAAAACTTTTCCCTGGAAAATTAAAATCTAGATGGTCTGGACCTTTTAAGGTCGCCAAAGTCCTTAAGAGTGGAGCTGTTGAAATCAGAAATCAAATCAACGCACCGTTTTAGTAAACGGACAGCGTTTGAAGCATTATAATCAAAATGAACACAGCCACCACGTGAGCAATATGAAATTGCTCGAGCTTCCCGAATAGCTTATAGCCAAGCTATCGTCAGGCTTCTGACGTTAAAGACAGTGCTGATTGGGAGGCAACCCAATCTTTCTCGTCTTTCCCTTCTAAATTTATTAAAACTATGTTTTCCTTTTAACTTATAATTTCTATAAATTTTTATTTTCTTATTTTCTACTATTTATTTTATTTTATTTTTCTTTCTTTTATCACCCTTTGCTTCTTAAAAATCTAATCTGAGTGAATGTGACTTTTAACTTTTCCAGGATTTTAAAGTCGTTCTACTTTTCTCCCGTTTTTATCCGACTAACCTCCGAGTATGGCTGACATCGACGTTACGACTGTTGTATTTAGAGGACTAGCTCATAAGGCCATATTTGAGGCACTGACTCAGAGAAGCTTTGCTTCGACTCTGTACTACGATAGACCCACCATGGATAAGCTAGGAATCCAGGATAGCATTCAGTATTTATTTAACCAATTAGGCTGGGAGCGAACTGCTCTAAAGACCCGATTTGCTACCTACCGCGAACTCACGTTCGAATTCCTTAGCTCCTTAAGTTACTTACCCGAACATGGCTATGGATCCACCAAAGAGCTGATAACCTTTAGAATGTTTGGAATGGACCAAACACACAATCCTACATCGTTAGCTAACTTTCTAGGCTTCCTTAGCGGACCTTTTGTGTTTACCACCACCGAAGAGGATATTGATCTCGAGTTAGAACAATTCAGGGGTACCATCACCGGTAACTATCACTCTGAACCGAATGACATGCACAACAACGAGATACACAATCCAGCCCTCCGTTATTTCCATAGGATTTTAGCCCATACCCTCTTTGGGAAGGAGGAAAACATTACAACAGTCTCAAAGGAAGAGTTGTTCATCCTTCTCTGTGCTTCACAAGGCCGCCCTGTAAATGCTGACCCTTTTATGATGAGGGCATTCACATGCCTTAATCAGGAACCGCACTCACCCATTTTAATAGGAGGCTTAGTCACCATGATTGCCCACGAAATTGGCCAGAGGTATTACCTGAACAAAGTCATTCGTTTCGGCAACCTCAGATCAATGGACATCCAATTCTGCTTCAACAGACATATCTTAGGTACCTTAGGACCAGGAGCCTACGAATACCTCATAGCTGATCAACCTGTCCACCTTTTCACATTGCCCAACCACGAGCTAACAAGTATCCACAATAGAAACAATTGGCTTTATGAATTGGACGAGCCTATGGGACCCCCATCACCTCACTCCACACCTCAGGCTTACATGTATGACAGTGATCAAATATCAGAAGCACATGATTATTTGTACTACCAAGATTATGAGTCCGAAGTGGAGATAGATCCTGAGACCCCTCCTAACTACCATAACTTTCCTGACCCCACTCCTGAACAAGACACGGGCAAGTTAGACACTGTTCTGAGAACTATGGACGACCTCAAGTTGGAAGTAACCACTATAAAAGATGAATTAATGCAGCTTCACATGGATTTCGTTACTTACATGGACGTAGTTAGCGACCAATTTAATGACGTTTATTCAGCAGATCAACAACTTGAAGAAACCAAATGAGTGATATTTTAGTTTTCACTTTAATTTTAGTTTACTGCATTTCACATTGTTTCACATTATTTAATTTTGCAATTGTTTCTTTTTGGATATTGTATTACTTTAAACTCGTTTTTGATTCAATGTTATTTTAATTTCATTCCGGTATCTCCCTTAATTACGTTTCATGTTATTTTCTATTTTGTAATCAGTCTATCATACTGCAAAAGAATTCAAAAATCACATATTCCACTGTTAAAACGCCCCCACAAGCGAACTTCTGCATTTCTGCAGAATTTGCTGGTGTGACGGTCGTCGCACTCCCCTGACGGTCGTCACGCGTATTACGACCGTCACACACCCCTGACGGTCGTCACGCGAATAAAACCCCAATTCTGTCAAAACAGAGGTTACACACCTCTCCACCTTCACTCTTCTAATTCCCCACTTTCACACATTTAAACCCCACTAAAAACCTTCTGAATCCCCCATTAAACCTCCACCATTTCAACTTCCAATTCACTATTATATATTAACCTCTGCATTCCCATACCTCACCATCCACAGAAACTTCTTATTCTCAACCTCTGCACCTCTCTATCAAAAAATGGCCAGACAAAATCGTACAAACCCCGACTTGAGCAATATCACTTTCCGAGAAGGCGAGGCCGGCGAAAGGCAGCAGACCAACTACATAGATTTCCATCAACGGTCGGTTCAGCCGACCCGGTATGCTCACCTGGATTCTCTAACAGAACTGGGAATTCTGGATGGCGTAACTTGGATGTTACAGAGAACCGGCATCTGGCATCTCTGCACAAATCCCCAACCCACCTACAAGCAACTCACACTAGAGTTTCTCAGTTCCTTCGCGTACGTAACCACCCGGCGATACCAATCAGCTTACCGGCGCCGCCTGCTTCTTGTTCGGCCCCGAATATCAAGTCCCCCAGGACCGCATCGCCGTCATTCTATAGTTCCCTCACAGCGACGATGTTCATCGCCGCCTATCCGATCAGTTCTACCAAGAAGCCTTCCCTCTATGGAACCAACTGACCGACACCACTCCAGAAAGTTGGGACACTCTGAACGCTACTCACATCCACAACCCAACAATCCGCTACTTTCATCGCGTGTTGAGCAACACCATATTCGCTCGTGACAGTAACCACAAGGTCAACTCGAAGGAGCTATTTTATCTCCATTGCGTGTTCGCTTCGGAACCTGTTAACGCCGCCCCGTTCCTTTTGGCTCACATTCAAGCCAATTGCAACCGCGACTCAAAACCTTTCTATTTTAGTGGCATCATCACATCCATTGCCTTAGGCCTCGGCCTTGGCGACCGCCTCCAGACCCTCCGCCAGATGCCCTCTGTCTTCCTAGACACCGACCACTGTCGCGCCTCCCACCTAATCAGATCCCGCGCAGATGGGAAATATCATCCGGTAGTGCGAGGCCGCACTATCCAGAGCATCATCATGCCTTCACGCACCCGAATGCATCTGCAGGACAGAGCCAACTGGCTTTTCGATACAACTGCCCCTGCTGCCCCAACTCAGGATACTGCCCACGAGCCCAGGGATGAAGTTCAAGAGGAGTTAGACAGAGCCGACCAGCCTGAGCCATCACAAGAAAATGCTGCCGAAGGCCCTTCCTCACGGCACCACCGCCGTCCTGCCACTGATGACACATCTGAGGCCCTTCTCCGCTGCATCGACCAGCAGAATCAGATGATGCTTATGATGGAACAGCAGAACCGACGGGCTGAAGAATTCGAAGCATGGCAGAGAGAACAAACCAGTCACATGAGGCAAACTATGTAGCAGATCCAGGACGTCCATTCCGGCCTAGCCGATGACATGGCCAACCTCACTGTGCGAGTCGATGGCCTCCGCGATTACATCTTCCACACCGGAGCTTTGAACCTCGAGGCACGCGACGGCAGAGCCAGAGGTAGAGGTAGAGATCGAGGAAGAGGAAGGGACTAGTAGTATTTTTCATTTTTTATCTTTTTGTTTTTCTTTCCTTTGTATTTTTCCCTGCCGCATTCTTTCAAATCAGTGAGGACACTGATTGAGATAGTGTGGGAGCGGACCGTTATTTCCCTTTTCCCTGTTATTTCCCATTTCCAATTGTACTTTTTCTTTCAAATTTTCAATTTAAAGCAAGTTTAATTTCGGCAAATAAGCTCTTATATATATATACATATCCCTCCGTTACGTGAACTCCCCGCGCTTTATCCGACATATACAAAGAAACTTTTATCCTCTCCAAAGCATCACGTGACACGCCTAAACCTTACCAAGTTTGGAATCTCCGAGAAGAAAATTCTAACAAAGCTTCTACGCTTTGATACCTTAGACCTCTGGTTTATGCGAGTCAGTCTCACTACTTACTCGTACCAAAGCCTCAAGTTTCGACTCAAATGGAGCCCCCAGTAGTTTATACGAGCAGTCTGCACCATCCTAAACACTTCTAAGTAAGAAACCGATGCAAATAAGTGTGTGATCTCTAGTATGAATTCAATAATCTTGAAAGAAAAGAAAAGCCATATAGCCTGAATATAGAGACATGTCCCTTCTAAGTTAGGTGCTCCTCGCCCGAGCATTTAGCCCAACGGTACAAAACTCTTGCAGATTTATAGCAGAATGAGCATATGTGCAAGGAAAAATCAAACTAGCAAAGAGATCATAGTCACCAACAGGTTTTCTTGCCATGAACGTGTATGCACAACGGGCTTAATGTGACTGCGCCAGAGCGAAGCCGGGTAAAATTTGTTGCGAGAAACTTGAAGCCGAGCTGCAGTAACATGATTGGGACTGGCTTGCATAAAAGAGAGGCCTTCGAAGACTTACAATCCAGTGTTGTTGCCGTATACGCTTTGTTTCCATTGGATCCCCGGTTTTTCCTAACTTGGCGTCCGAGAAATCTTATCAAAGGAAGAGCGTGTCGCGTGCTTGCCAAACTTAAAATTTTTTCTACCTTTACTTGAGGACAAGCAAAGATTCAAGTTTAGGGGAGTTTGATAACGCGAAATCGTATATATATAATGACATACTTTTCTACTAATCAGCGACCGTTTTCACTCTGATTTCGGATATTTCCACACTATTTGTCCAGTATTTTGCAGGTATCCAAAGTCCATGCTCAAATGGAGCAAGATGAAGAAAACAAGCATTTACAGGTGAAAACCAGGTGAAAAACAGGCCAAAAACAGCAAAAACGAGTTCTGCTGATGTGACGACCGTCACAAGAGTGTGACGACCGTCATACGTGTTACGACCGTCACAGGTCCATGACGACCGTCATGGAATTAAAATGCAGAAATTCTGCACGTGCTGTGAAGTGCTTGAAAATGCCAAAGAGGAGTGGACCACTAACTCCTATATTTTCTGATATCAATCCCACTTCCTGAGGAAATAAACCGTTGGAAATCCCATCTATAAAAGGAGGGAGCTAGTACCAGAAAAGGGGGAGCCGCATTGAAGAGACGAAGTGCTGCCAATTTACTTTCAGAGCAATTTTCAGTTTCCCATTTTCTTATCGTTATATTGTTTCCTTTTTCTTTCTTTCCTTGCAATTGTTGTTTTACTTTCCAAACTTTATTCTGTACGAGTAATTGGCATAAAGACTAAATCCTGTCGTCATTTCGGAGGATTTCCCAAAAGCCAATCGAATTGTTTACAGGTTCTTATTTTAATCGTTAATTGATTTCCATTCCCCATTATAATGCATATTATTATTTTCTGCCATTATTTACGCGTTGTTAATTTATATTCCATGTCCGGCTAAATCTTAAGTAATCGGTATGTAATAAGTAATCGGATGGGATTCGATAATTAACCGGTGTTTACTTTCTTTTTCAAAACTTGTTTATGGCTTAAGTTTTTAAAATCGATTTTTCTAAAATAAATGTTCATCGCGACAGCGAGAACCTATTTAAAAGCAGTTTTGCCACGACAGTGGGGAATTCACAAAGGTACGAACCAACAAGCGACAGTTGAGGTTAAGTCCGGATAGTAAAAACTAAGCATTCATTTTAAAAACAGCGACAGCGCTTTAAAAAGGATTAGAGTTTAATGATTTTCAAAAAGTAATTTTAACCACGAACGGGATATCGACAGCATACGTTCTGCCTTAGAGTTGCAACTAGCGTCAACAACCATAGTGAGACAAAGGTCTTTAAACCGTCACTTTCTTCTTAAACTACTTTTGAAAACACCCAAAACACCGGTGACTTGTGGAATCCCTAAAGAACTAACATATTACATACCGGTTCAAGCATTTATACCTTAATTAACGCTTTAGTTCCCTTATAGTTTACGCACTTATTTTGCTTTTATTCCCTAAAACTTTACCAACCTAGCTAAACACAGTAACACCCGAAAATACTAGCTTGATTACGAGTCCCTGTGGGATCGATATCTATTATTACTACACTATAGACTGTGCACTTGCAGTTAATTCAGTTAGACATAGAAAGTCGTGATCATAAGGCGGGATCATTGGATTAGTCTCCTTCGACACTATCAGCCTACCTTTGACCAAATATGGCAACAACTGACTGTACGACACCGGTAGCTGAGTAAACTGCCTTTTAGGTTTCCTGGGTCTTCGTCGGGCGTGCTGACGCAACTGACGATGATCCGACTGTTGACTCTAACGGGTAACAGAGATCTAACATACAGACCCAACAGGCTGCTGACTCTGAATACTCGAAGTGTCTGAACACTGAATCTGAGGTACGGGAGATTCCGGGATGACATCACTTTCTTTCTCCCATTCTTCTTGAGAACTGGCAATTGATTCATCTTCATAAACTGAAGTATAAGGAATGTCTTGAATCTTTCCGCTCTTGATTCCGCTCTCAACACGTTCTCCTACCCTTATCAAGTCCGCAAAGCTTGTCGTTTCACAACTAAACATTATGTCATAATAACGGCCCTTCAGAGTACCCAAGAAGAGGTCAACCATTTCTCTCTCCAGCAGCGGTGGTTGAACACGAGTAGCCAATTCTCTCCATCTCTGCACATACCCCCTAAAGGACTCATTCTCCGCGTGAGATAATTCTTGCTAATGCACACGACTAGGAGCCATATCCAGGTTGTAGTCGTACTGCTTTACGAAGGCATTGGCTAAATCCGACCTGATTTGATACTATCACTCTCCAACCGCATGTACCAATCCAAAGATGTTATGATCAAACTATCTTGGAAACAGTGAATCATAAGCTTGTCATTGGTGACATGTGAAGTCATTCTTCTGCAGAACATAACCAAATGTAGCTTCGGACAACTATCCCCTTTGTATTTCTCAAAATTGGGCATTTTGAATTTTGGAGGCATCACAAGGCCTGGCACTAAACACATGCTCGCAACACTCAGGTCAAGAGTATTCTTACTCATCAGGGTAGCAATCTGACCTTCCAACAGTTGGAATCTTCTCATATCCTCAACAGTCCTCGGGTTCTCAGCATTAACCTTCGGAGCAGCCCTCTGATGATCTGGCACAGGGAAAGTGAAATGCTGATAGTCTGTGTCATGGAGAGAAGATGCATCTTTGTCCCTGACAGGAATCTGCACATTCTGGGCTTGGGCAACATTATTCACCGGGATCCTCTGAACATTGTCCCCTCCTCTAGTCATAGCTGTTATGGCTTCCATGAACTGACTCAACTGGTTCTTCAATAATTCAAATTCAGCCCTGGTAACAACCTAATTCTGCTCTGCTGAGTTCATGATCTATCCATAAACTAACTCAAGTCCAATGTGAATGCCAGGAAGTCAACTGCGAGGTGGACAAAAGACGGGTAAGCTCTCTGTTCCAGCTGAGGATGGATATGCAAGCATGAGATGCACATGAAATGCAATGCAAAATGCAAACAAACACGGGATTACAGCCCCCACAAAGCTCTGAATACTGCTGCACTACTGACGAGATAAGTTCGCTCTGACGAGAGAAAACCAAAATACCGGGTAGGCTGGAAGTCAAGTTTCCTGCAAAAACCATCCCACTCACGGGTATGGACCTAAACTGATACAGGTTCGGTATCCTATGCGGTCATCAGCGTCACAGACTTTCAAGAACGATGATACAATACCCAGAAGGTGTGGCATCATCATCTCTTGAAGCGGCCTCACTCGGCTGAATCACAAGTGATCGGTCCCCAGAGTCGACAATCCTCCAAACCAACAACCCCTCAAGACCAAAGGGCTGGAAAAGAAGTCAACCGGGAGAACTTCGTCTGAGCGTGGATTTTGTGAGACACTAGTACCTGCAAAGCAAGCACACGCCCACTACTTTCTACAACTAATGCTAGGTACACTCAAGCATGGGTCTGACTTTTCACTCATCAGAGCTCCCCTCTCCCACAACAGCACAATAGCAACAGATAGTAATACAGTGCGGGAAATGTAAATACAACAGTAATACAAAATACAACATAAAAATAAACACCCACAGACAAGCAAACAAGCGCTAGGATTGACTCTCGCACAGGGACGTTGGATCCCCCGATTGACTCGCATAAGAGACGTTGGGTCCCCAGCAGAGTCGCCAGTTGTCGCTACTGCGAAAAACGAGGCCGACAAAACAGAAGAGTCACCACCTTTCGTTATTTATCCCTCAGAACAGGAAAGGAAACGATCGGAGAAAACCTGACGAAAAGGTATAAGACAAGGTCATCGCAACCATTGTCTGGGTTCGGGAGTCGGTTACACAAGGGGAAGGTATTAGCACCCCTCACGTCCATCGTACTCGATGGGATCCACGCTTGTTGGTTTGTCTACGGGTGAAAAACAATCTATCTACGGCTGCTAAAGCTAAACGAAAAGAAACTGACTCGATAGAGCATCACGCTCTATGCCTACGTATTCCCTCGTACAATGGGAAAGTCAGAGTCAACGTAGTTCAGGAAACTATGGGGGAATTTGCTCGCCGAGATATCGCATCTCGTGCCTACGTACTTTCACACGGCGTGAAAGATCAGAGCAAACGTAGTTCGGGCAACTACGGCTGAACCGGGGTATTCTCGATCACACTGGGGTGAGAGAAAAGATTGACGATACTAGTGTACGCATTCTAGCAATTAGGTGTATGTTGCTCGCTCGTCGGAGACTTAGGCGTTACCTGTTTGCGATAGAACGGACGTAGTATGCCGGGTTTTAAAGGTATGGGAACCTATGGGACTTAGAACTACGGTCTGGTCTCGATTGCGCTCGGGCAAGAGAAAGGGAACATCAGTCGTCAGCGGGAAAGTCGCGATCGCACGGTGTTGCACCCCAAAATTTGACCAACAATTATTTATTCATTGAGTGTTTGAAAGTGGATACCTTCATCAGAAAGTTCAAGAGAATTGGTTGAAACTAGAGTTGTGTGTCTCCTAGCTTGAGAATTGTGGGAACTCCTCAGATGATTCTGAGACTTTGAGAATGAACTTGATGTTTTGAGAAAGCCTAGGAGATGTCTTGAAAGCCATCATGAAGCCCAGAGAAGTCATTATGCAAGAGTTCAGAAGATTCAACCATGAATGATAGAATTAGGGTTTTGACTGGGCCAACCCTAGATCAGCTGGAGATTTGGAGAAGGGTGAGACTCAATCCAAGGGCCATGAGATCATGGAATGATGCATAGAGATGTTATAAAGATGATTCCTAGACCAACTCATCATGATTGAGGAGTTTGAGAAGTTTCAAGTTAGGGTTTCCAAGGATTGTCAGTGAAAAACCCTAATTTGATCCCTATTTTCCAGGCAGTTTTAGCTCTAGATGTGATGGATGTCTCATCTTCCCCACAACATGAGTGTTGTAGAGTTTGTTCTTAGCTTTAATTTGAGTGGTGGAAGTCCTTGATAGGAGTTACAGAGCTCAAGTTATGGTTTTGACAAATTACAGGTCAGCAGAGGTGTGTGAATCTGGGTCCTTGAAAGTCACCCAACTTGCAGACAACTTTTGCCCTAGTAGGAGGATTCCTATGATTTCTTGGTAAACATGAATGTTGAAGAGCATCTTCTTAGCTTTAATTTGAGTGGTAGAAGTCCTTGATTGGATTTGTGGAACTCAACTTATGGTTTGAACAAGACAGGGGTATTTTGGTCATTTGCCAGTTATAGGTCATTTTACCCAATGCCTAAAACTCCTATTTCCAAGCCTCAAATGGAAAAACTCAAAACATGAAAGTTGCTCAAAATGTGATTTTAAGTCTAGAAAGAAGGTCACAAATTGTTGGAAAAGCTCATAGCATGAGATTACATGATTGGTCAAAAATGAACTAAAAATGGCATATAAACTTGAAAAGTTGAATTTGAAAAGTGATTTGGGAGATCCACAAATCCAAAATAGGTCATCCAATATATCATTTTGATTGGAAAAACCATTTTGAGAACATTGGTTTAGCCACATTTTTGAGTTAAGGTCTAAAAAATGGACTTCCTTTGGAAATTTATTACTTGCATAAGAAGGCAACTTTGCAAAACCCTACATAAGCCAAAAGTGAACTTGTTTTTCACTCATCCACACTCAATAACTCATGTAAGGGTATTTTAAGACTGAATTGCAAGGCATAGCATATGAGATATGAGATAACCAATATGGCATGTCATGAGAATTTCAAGAAACTTCCATCACATTCTAGATGAATCTAGACACATCCAATGATCATTATAAGAAGGATGATCTTCATAGTGTAAAAGGTTGGTGATAGAGAGTCAAGTCAGAGGAGAAAGAGAGAGGTACATTGCCATTAAAGAGCTTTCTTCAATTTCAAGCAACTTTGAATTTCATCCTCTACAAGCATTCTCCTTCCAAACTCGTGCATACAGAATCATCTAGAGCAAAAGGAGAGCAAGATCCAAGCCTCACAAGATCAAGATCCAAGAGATTCCTCATCATCCATCACATTTTGCTCAAGGTGCATTTTGCTTCCACTTGCTTAATTTAAGTAGATTCGTGTAGATTCATTAGCATAATCTTGATCTAGGATGTTAGGAGGTTAGTTTAGATAACTTTGGTGCTGTTTAGAGACAACTTAGTGCAGGTGCTTGAATCTTGATTGGCATAGAACTCCATGATTAGGGTGTTAGAAGCTTAGGTATTTGGTTCAGGATTATCACCATTAGATGTAGAGTAGATTCATATAGGTTTTAGCGAGAATTATGAGAAAAAGTTTCAGGCCATTTCCATGGATGCAAGAGCTTGTTGCGCGCGGTTTTCATGGTAGAGGGAGTTTCAATGCGATCCAATGGTATAGTCGTGTAGAGGGGAAGATTTGGAGTGACTTTGGTGTTTGAATCGTGTGATTTCGTTGAGTGTGGAAGGAGAACCGCATGGTGGAAGTATGTGTGTGCATGGTATTTTAATGGAGGTAAACCCTAAGTTTCATAACCATTTGGAGAAGAGATAATCTCCACCGTCCAAAAGCATGTTGACTATGGACTCCTAGGATGATCCCACGGCCGAGATTGAAAGGCGAATTTGGTAAGACTTTCCCTCCCCCCTTAAGCGCTGCGTTTCATTTAAGTGGGGGGAGTGGGCCTTCATTTTTTTGCTTTTCGCACCCGTGTATGGGAGGCCCAATTCCATATGCACGTAAAACCATTCATTTTCTCACCCCCCAGCGCTTTTTGTCTTTTTATTTTGTTTCTGATTCTTATGGGCTTAAGTCAATTGATACGCGCACCCCCACCCTCATGGCCCATCATTATTTTTAACTAGCGTATGGTGCTGATCACACCCCCCCTCCTTTTAATTCATTTAAATTGTTTTAATTTTCTTTTAATATTTTTCTGTTTTGATAAATTCATTAAAAATTGGAAAAAAATGATTTTTTAATTCTTCTTTTTTCTATGATTAGATGAAAATGTGTAGAAAATTATAAAAATAAAAATAGGATTTTATTTTTTAGTTTAGTATTTTAATAGATTTTTCTTTTAAAATAGCTTTTAATATGTTTAGTTTTATATCATGATTTTGTAGGAATTGTTTTATGACCTTCCCTTAGGGTTTTTAATCCATTCTTTTTTGTGCAATTAGATGATGAATCATAGTTCCCCATAGGATTTTTTCTAGAATTTTAGAATTAAATTTTTATTAGTTTAATTAGGGTAGATCTAGGGTGTCCTAATTAGGGTTTAGATTGTGTTTAGGTGATGAATTCCTTTCTTTGATTGAGTTTTGTCTTGATTTTTAGGTAGAGGCCTATGTAGATGTTATGAGTAGGTGTTGAGGACCCTTGTGAATAATTGTTAGATTTTTCCCCATTAGTTTAGTATTTTTAGGTATTTTCTGAAGTTGCCTATTGACTTTGTGTACCCTGTGGTTATCTGTTCATCTTTGGGGTTCATTGTGGGGAATTTGTTGAGGGGCTTGTGTTGCCTTGAAGACCTTGATGGAGAGCATCATGAAGAGAAGATTGTAGATCAAGATTCAGAGACCCAGAGCTTGGCTTGTTCCCTGTTTGTGAGGTTTGAGATCCTGAAGTTTGAAGGAAGTTCATGGTACTTTCCTGAGGAAGGCACTATGAATGACTTTCATTCTTTCTTCTCACCTCTTTCTTAAGTATCCAATGATGTTGGAGCCAACTTGTGAGTTTGATTTCTCCTGAGGAGGAATGTAAACTGATCACATGTTGTTGAGCCACATGGGATACAACTCCTAAGTGGAAGCCTCCTAGTACTTTCCTGAGGAAGGTCCTATGGGTCTATTCACTTAGTTCCATTAGTTTATCTAGGATTTCTTAAGTATCCAATGATGTTGGAGCCAACTTGTGAGTTTAATTTCTCCTGAGGAGGAATGTAAACTGATCACAGTTGTTGAGCCACATAGGATACAACTCCTAAGTGGAAGCCTCCTAGTACTTTCCTGAGGAAGGTCCTATGAGTCTGTTCACTTAGTTCCACTAGTTCAGATAGGATTTCCTAAATATCCAGTGATGTTGGAGCCTGCTTGTGAGTTTAGTTTCTCCTGAGGAGGAATGTAAACTGATCACGGTGGTTGAGCCACATAGGGTATGACTCCTGAGTATACACCCCCTAGTGCTTTCCTGAGGAAGACACTATGAGTCTGCTTGCTTAGCTCCCTGTCTTTGGTAAGCTTGTTCTGAAGCTTGAAGACTGGGATTGATTTCTCTTGTTAGGGCTTTGCTTAGATTTGTTTAGATTCTGTGTTAGGGTTAGGATTAGAGAGTAGATGATTCTTTCTCAGGCATGTGTGTTTTGTTTGCCTGATGGCACTTCATTTCCTTTATCTGTTCATTGCTTGATAGCATGTTGTTTATCTTCAGTATGATTACTGTTATTTCATGACTGGCTTGAGGTCGAGACGAGCTTGTGGAGGCTGAAGCCCCACACACATTTCCTCCCTCACTTGCATTGCATGCATTTTACTGTTAAAGCTGATGCTTTTGTCTGTTTTGGTGTATCATTGACATGATCCCTTAGGACTCTCATTTCCTCTGATGAGGATTTGATGATAGACTTTTAGGTTGAAACCTATGCATGACAACATCTAGGAGTTCCCTGTTCAAACCTCAACCATAGGATGAATCCATGGCATGATAACAGTAGGACTTGATAGTCTCCCTCCTAGTTGAGCCATTTATCCCGTAGTTTCCCGAACTACGTTTGCTCTGATCTTTCATACCAGATGAAAGTACGTAGGCATAGGATGCGACATCCTAGCGAGCAACCTTCAACCTTCACCCGTAGTTAGCCGAACTACGTTGACTCTGATTTCTCGTTCTAGACGGGAATACGTAGGCATAAAGCGCGACGCTTTGCCGAGTCATTTTTCTTTTCTTTTTCAGCCAGCCTTGATAGGTAGATAGATTATAACCAACCCGTCCAAGTAAACAAACAAGCGAGGATCCCGTCGAGTACGACGGACGTGAGGGGTGCTAATACCTTCCCCTTGCGTAACCGACTCCCGAACCCAGACAATGGTTGCGACGACCTTGTCTTACCCTTATTCGTCAGGTTTTTTCCGATCGTTTCCTTTCCCGCTCTGAGGGATAAATAACGAAAGGTGGCGACTCTTCTGTCATGCCGGCACCTTATTTTCGCGCAAGCGACAGCTGGCGACTCTGCTGGGGATCTATAGCATCTAGGTACTTTTCCCGTCCCTTATGCTGGGACCGTTTCCCATCCCCTACGCGAGTCAATCCTATCGTTTGTGTGTTGGCTTGATGGGTTGCGTTTATTTATCGCGCTTTTAATTCCCGCATTCTTATTTCCCGCATTTTATTTCCAGTTTGATATGATTATCTGTGCTGCTGTGGGGGAGGGATGTTACTGTGAGTGAAAAGTCGGACCTGGGCTTGAGTACACACCTAGATATAGTTGCGGAGAAGTAGTAGACGAACCTGTCTGCTGAGCAGGCACAGTTCCCTACGAAAATCTGCGCTCAGACGAGATTCTTGCAGAGGTGCTCCTTTCCGGTCCTGAGGATCTGAGGGGGGTCCAGACGTGAGGATTGTCGACTCTGGGGACCGATCATTTGGAAGTCAGCTAAGAGAGGCCTCTTCATGACTTGACGATGCCACTCCTTCTGGGAATCGTATTGTCACTCGTGAAAGTCTGTGACGCTGACGACCGCATAGGATGCCGTACCTTTGTCCGTGGATTAGGTCCATACCTGTGAGTGGGGTCGGGATATTGCAGGAAACTTTGACCTCCAGACTACCTGGTTTTCTTGACAGTGAATCAGTTATGTTCTCAGTTGCAGAGATGTTCTTGATAGAGCAAGGGTTTGATCAAAGGATATTATCATCGGGTGTTTGTCTGTTCTTGATAGAGCAGGCTTTGATCAGTGTATTATCATCAGTGGTTTGTTCTGGATGGAGCAGATTTTTTGGATGGGGTCTGAAGATCTCATTGGCAGTAGTTGTTTGTTCTTGATAGGGCAGATTTTTGATTGGGGTTTGAAGATCTCATCAGCAGCCGTATTTTTGTTCTTGATAGGACAGATTTTTGATTTGGGGTCTGAAGACTTCATCAACAGATATTCCTTGATCTTGCATCCGGGGTCTTTATTATCAGGCCTTCGTGCTTGTCAGAACAGAATTTTGATCTCGATCCTACCAGATGGTTGTTCTCAGCAGATCAGATCAGTGGTTTACACCAGGGTTTCCTTCTCATCAGTGACTGTTGATACCGAATCTCCGCAGTAGCCACCTGGATATATCATTGTGTGACTGCATTTTGCATTAGCTCGCATATTCATTTTTGCATACCATTAGCATGTGTCTGTGCTGTAGGCACATTTTGTACCCTGATTCTGGTGTCCCGAGCAATATGAGATATTTGCTTCCATGAATGGATCCAGTCTTATCATTGCATTGACACTATGTTGGCACGTTGACACCAGAATCAGGGGTGATCTCCTGAACGTACAGACACCCATAATTCATCTTGCATGGCAGAAGCCGGGACTTGTCTTCTAACCCTTGTGTTTGCAGGTTTGACTCAGAATCAAGCAGCTCAGATTGATGGAGCAGATACAAGCTGAACTAGGGAAAGTCCAAAGCCAGCTGGGGCAGGTCATGAATGACATACAGGCAGTGCGTCTGGACCAGCAAGTACTCAGAGAGGAGAATCAGCAGCTGCAGAATCAGTTGAGCTTTCTCATGGGAGTGGTGAGAAGTATGCTAAATAAGGAGAGTGGTCAAGCACCCAAGGAGGAGACTAAAGTGCTTCCCCCATTGCCGTCATTGCCACCTGTGCTGAAGCCAAGTGGACCTCATGGACCCTCTACACAGCATGAAGCTCGAGGCCTGTCTCGTCATCAGCCGCGCCGAGCATCTCAGAATAACCCTGAAGGTTATGGTCAAAAGAGGAAGCTACTTGATAGAGCTGTGGACCCACTACCTGTGAGTTATGCCCAGCTGCTGCCGCTGTTGGTTCAGAACCGTGTTCTCAAGCTTCGGACCTCAAATCCACCAGATGACGTGTCACCAGACGTTGATCTAAGCATGCGTTGTGATTTCCACTCAGGAGCACCAGGGCACCATGTTGAAACATGCAAGGCTCTCAGGAATAAGATTCAGGACCTTATTGACTCAAGGGCGATTAGGCTTGTGCCGGGCGGCATGAGAGCATCGGGAAAGTTCATCCCGTACCCTGCAAAAGGAGCGAATGATTTCACTCCTTTGCCTGAAGCTGAGAAAGATCTTGAATATGTCCCGCGACCTTTGGTGACTGAATCGCCTCGCTCGCAGTTCCTACCTGGATCAAGTTCAAGGACGCAAGCGCCTAAACAAGAGATCGTCGCCATGCAGAAACGACGACCTCTTACTCTTGGGCGGAAGGAATACCAGCACCAGGATCACAAGAGACCTCGCAACCACTTAGAACGAAGGAATGCTTCTTTCCATCCAGTGCCTGTGCCGTATAGCCAGATTCTTCCAATGTTGATTCAGAATTCCTTGGTGGAACCGAAAGCTCTCAAGCCCGTGCCAGAGCCTTACCCTCCAGGGTACAATCCTCATGCTCAGTGTGGTTACCATGGTGGATCTCCGGGGCATTCAACTGAAGATTGCAAGGCTTTCCAGGCGAAAGTGCAACAATTGATCGACCAAGGGTGTATTTCCTTTCCAGACGGAGTTTTGGTTGTACGTAACGACCTCTCAGCTGTTTGAGCTCGCAGATTCAGAGGGTTATTTCCAGAAGCCAGTGATCCAGACAGGCAGACGTCCTCAACATTGGCAGTCCTCGGACTTTTTACCATTTTGCATTTGTAGTTTCTTTTCTGTTAGTTACTACTTGCTGTTAAACATTGTATGTTTCGAATGGTAATGTTAATAAAGTGACTATGCATTTTTCTGAACTAATTATGTCGTTGTCACTCATTTACTGCATTACACTGATACTTGCATTTTATTTACTCCGTTTTCTTACTATGATTAGCAATGAGCGGAGGGAGGATGATGAAACTAAATACTCATAGCCAATGATCGTATTGCTTTCAGATAAAACTTTGCCGATGACGTACAAGGCATTGCTTCAAATCCCTAAACACCGGAGAGATAAGGAAGAGAATCCCTTGTTAACCACTTCGAGCCAAGAAGTAGGAGTTTCTTTCGGATTTTTAAACCCTCACATCTTAACCCGGGGCAGGGTAGTTGTCAGTTAGCTTGATCGAGCGTTCAAGTCTTATAGAGGAGTGTTGTCCTTCGAGGACCAATCACATCATATTCCTCGCCAGAGGTCGTACCTCATCAACCACAATGGTTAAACCTCACCAATCAGGAGTGAGACAGTTACAAGCCTTTCAAAGCAATCAAGACAACCAGTGTCGCACGACTTGTTCCAAAAGAAAAAGGAATAAGAAAGCCCGCTAAGTAAAAAAGAAAAGCTAGAAAGCAAATACTTAGGCAAAAATCAGGGCATCCCGCTGGACTTCAAAAGAAAAAATCGAAAAGAACTCAAAAGGAGTCAGTCCAGGCAAAAATTAGGGAATCAAAACAAAAGAATGAAAAAGAAAGGATTATAAAAAAGAAAAATCCTCGAACAAGGACGAAGTCGTGTAGACACAGACGCCGAAAACGAAAAAGGAGTAACTGTCACTCCGAAACACCTTGTGAATTCTTTAACCTGTTGTTCCCAATGTTCAACATACCTCTCGAAGAGGCGAGCGCTCGAGCTAAGTTAACTGGACTTTAGGATCGGAGAACATCACGTAGAAGGGGTGGGTACAAATCATAATTTGAGCCAAATATCCTTTGTTTCACGAACCGTGAACCCGACCACGATACAACCCTTAAAAGACCTAATTGAGGCAGGGTTTATTCTGAGAGCGCATTACGATCAGGTTGAGTAACCTGACTCCTTCATGATTTGATAATCATATCCTTATTGCATTTTTCACTGATTATATCAGCACTACGTTTGAACTCTTGAGTTCATTCGTCACTCACTAGCATGACACGTAAATGAGTGACAGTACAACATTTTTTCGAAATTTGCATGAACACTGCATTAAAATTACCATTCGTGAATAAACAATTTCAATTGCAGGTCGGTAGCTGACACGAAGGGACTTCAACAGGGAATAGTCAATCAGGACTGAATCGTCAGAGGTCTGGGTCAGAATGGTATGCTGTGAAACCCTGTGAATCTGGGGCATCGACTTCCAGTGAGTTTGGAATCGGTTTGTCTGAGGACAAGTCCCGGAGCATCAGTTGATTATGGGGCAGTTATGCAAGAAGTGGTTGATCGGAAGTGAATCTTCTCGAGATCCAATCAGGGGCAGTTATCCAGAATTCTTGCGACTTGAGGACAGATCCCTCCAGTGTTCGATCAGAGCATGTTGAGTCGCTCCTGCTCGTTCAGGGGCAAACTACTTCAGAGATATTGAAGCCGACCATGCTGAAAGTTGATTAGTTGAGGATGAATCCTCCCGTTGTGCAGATGCTGGGGCAAGCCCTCTGAAGATTGTCTTGTTGCCAGTTGTTTTCTGCTCAGAATGAATTATTCCCAAAGGTCGGATTGGGGCAAGTTGAAATGCACTGGGGCAAGTTGTTCAAATGAGTTTGTTCACCCTAGCAAGAATTGAGTATCGGGGAATCGTGTCATTACCCTGCCGAAACCTGAACCTTCTGAGGAAGCCTGGTAGTCATTGGATTGCTATCCTACAGCATAACCTGTTACTTGACTCCATGCTTGGTAGCCTGTATTCCCTGTGTTGACGTTGTTGAATCAAGATCGTTTCTCAGCAGAGGCGTACAGTTTGAGGTCGTTCCCCCTGTACAGTTTGAGACTGCAGCAGATTGAGATGGCGTTTACCCCTCATCAGATTAGGGTCAAGATTACCCTCAGCAGACCAGGATTGATATCCCCGAAGCGGAGCGAGTCCTCCTTCTCCGGCAGAGTTCAGTAGTCTCTCCTCCGCAGAATCTGAACGCATATAGTGAGCATTGACATGTCTCCCCGCGCAGAGATGACTCTCTTCCCCAAGCAGACGCATCCTGAAGGAACGTTACCTCATCAGCTGAATCAAGCACCAAAGAATGATGCTGTCTCTTCCCCAGCACCGGGTCACAAGTGCAGAGTTCATGGAAATGTTTGGGTACCGAAGCTCGTGTTTTCCCTAGTAAAGTCACCGAAGCAGGTGTCTCCCCCGCATCGGGTCACAAGTGCAGGTTTCGCAGGAAGCTAGTCGTATGCCGAAGTATGCAGTAACTGATGGTGCCAGACTGAAGTCTCCAGTGGAATTGAGATTCCTCACCAGAGTCAGGCTCTCTCCTGAAGTTCGATGATTCCTTCTTCCCCAGTAGAGTGTTGGAACAGCTGATGTTGTATTCCCTTGCAGAGTTGTACTCTCCCCCGAAGTCAGATGATCCTTTCTTCCCCAGCAGAATTGAAATTCCCCATCAGAGTCGCACTCTCCAGCGAAGTAGAATGATTTCTCTCCCCGGCTGAGTTCGCGGAACAGCAGAATCTTTGAACGTTGATCGAATCATGATCAATTTTCCCCAGCAGAGCGTGGGGCAGCTAATGCTGTGTTTCCCCAGAATCGCACTCTCTCCATCAAAGCAGAATGATTTCTCCTTCCGCAGCCGAGTTTGCAGATGACCAAGAGATCCGAATCCTTGGAAGTTGATCAGATCATGATTGGTTTTTCCCCAGTGGAGTGTGGAGCAGCTGAAGTTGGTTCCCCACAGAGCGGTCATCCCCAGAAGAGTAGCCGAGACGGCCGCGCAATTCATTCTCGCAATTGATATCAGCAGATCCAAGTTCTCGTAGAGCTTCGTCCCCTGCAGCAGTCAGCTGAAGTTGTTCCCCTGCAGCAGTTCGCGGAAGATCAATTCCCCAGACGGAGCCTAATTGATATTGGCGTGTTCACGTTCTCCTCAGCAGGATGATTCCTCTATATGAGTAGTTCTTTCTCCTTGACAGGAGAATCTCCCCTCGGCATTTATTTTGCTGACGGGAACGCATCATTGTGCATGACTGCATAGCATTTAACACTGCATAGCATTGTGCATGATTGCATAGCATTGTGCATGATTGCATGGCATTTAGCATAAATGCATATCATTCCCATATGGGGCATGACGCCGAAGCATACGCATCATAAGTATGGCCTAGGTCATCATCATCCTTGTTGAACAGGTGTACTACCGAAAGACCGGTTGCTCAGGACGATTCTTGATGCTCTCCCCAGCAAGACCGCTTGCGAGATGATTCTTAAAGACCCCGGTGTGATCCCCGCAGTCGCTCGCTCAAGATGATTTTTGAGATCCCCAGCGAAGTCTTCGGTTCGAGATGATTCTCAAATCCCTCAGCAGGGCCATTTGCTTAAGACGATTCTTAAGACCTCAGTACAGCTTCCCGAGTGGTTCGCCTAGTATGATACTTGAGCTCCCCAATAGCACCTCCAGCAGGAGTTTCCCAGGAAGATTCCTAGAATACCCAACAGAAAGTTTGCTCCAGAAAGGTTATCAGTTCAGGACGACTCTTGGAGATGCCCGACGGATCTGTTTGTTCAAGTTGATTCTTGAAGTCCTCAGCAGCATGATATGTCTGCTCCAACAGCGATGTCTAATCTGAAGATGGATTTCGTAAGCGCCCGAAGGCGATACCAGAATGTTCCTGTGGATTCAGGTTTCCGTGCTGATGAATTAGCGCTTGTCTAAAGACAAAGTTCAAAAATTTGTAGATACAGCTTTTGTTTGCAAGATGATCCGCGTGGGTCTGAAGACCAAGTCAGTTATCCTGAGGTGATGATTGATTGCGATCAAGTGAATAGTGTTTCTTCTGACTGAAGTCGAAGATGTTTCTCCAGCTGAAGCGGAGTTTTTGCCTGAAGGCAAAGTGTTTGAATCCCCGTAGAGTCATGAATGGCTCAGGATACCATTTCTCTGACTGAAGTCACAGATTTCCTAAGCTGAAGCGAAGGTGCCTAAGGGCAAGGTTATCCCCCAAGGTCATGAAGGACCTGGGATTCGTTTTTCGGACTGAAGGCCGAAGTATATCCCTGACTGAAGTAACGGATGCTCTATAGTAGAGGCGGAGTTGCCTGAAGGCAGATCCATGTATCCTTGAAGGCCAAGGACCATTTCTTCAGACTGAAGTCGAAGATGCCTCCCGCAGAGTTGCCATCCTTGAAGGCCAAGGATGATTATCTTCAGAAGTACTTGAAGATCTTTTCTGGCTGAAGTTGGAAGTGGCCAGGGGCCAGGGTTTCATATATTTTTGATGTTGAAGTTCTACGGCAGGCAGTATGCAGTAGTATTTGGATGTTCGTTATGGTTCTGAGGGTGAACCCCAGATCAGAGTGTGCTTGGTTGAGTCTCTCATCCCCAGCAGAGTAGCTCCAAATACGCAAGTGTACCTTTTGTTCCAGTTACCAGGGGTGAACCCCAGGGCAGAGTTGTTCAGATGGTTTAGTTCTCCAGCAGCGATGCAGGGTATTTTGGTTGTCTGAAGGCAATATCAGAAGAAGTTAACGTGGATGATTGACGGCAATGTCAGATCAGTATTTCTCCAGCTAGTTGCCGTGCAGCTAGTTTTGCAGCATTCAAAGATTTGTTCCCCGCAGAGTACCGTGTGCTCGTGCAGTTGGCAAATTTTCGGGTTTACCGATATTCAACCGTCTCGTACCTTGATTGGTTGAGAGCCGTTCGCTTCTCACCCAGTCAGGTTCAAGCCGTTTGAATAGGGGCAGCTGTTGCACCCCAAAATTTGACCAACAATTATTTATTCATTGAGTGTTTGAAAGTGGATACCTTCATCAGAAAGTTCAAGAGAATTGGTTGAAACCAGAGTTGTGTGTCTCCTAGCTTGAGAATTGTGGGAACTCCTCAGATGATTCTGAGACTTTGAGAATGAACTTGATGTTTTGAGAAAGCCTAGGAGATGTCTTGAAAGCCATCATGAAGCCCAGAGAAGTCATTATGCAAGAGTTCAGAAGATTCAACCATGAATGATAGAATTAGGGTTTTGACTGGGCCAACCCTAGATCAGCTGGAGATTTGGAGAAGGGTGAGACTCAATCCAAGGGCCATGAGATCATGGAATGATGCATAGAGATGTTATAAAGATGATTCCTAGACCAACTCATCATGATTGAGGAGTTTGAGAAGTTTCAAGTCAGGGTTTCCAAGGATTGTCAGTGAAAAACCCTAATTTGATCCCTATTTTCCAGGCAGTTTTAGCTCTAGATGTGATGGATGTCTCATCTTCCCCACAACATGAGTGTTGTAGAGTTTGTTCTTAGCTTTAATTTGAGTGGTGGAAGTCCTTGATAGGAGTTACAGAGCTCAAGTTATGGTTTTGACAAATTACAGGTCAGCAGAGGTGTGTGAATCTGGGTCCTTGAAAGTCACCCAACTTGCAGACAACTTTTGCCCTAGTAGGAGGATTCCTATGATTTCTTGGTCAACATGAATGTTGAAGAGCATCTTCTTAGCTTTAATTTGAGTGGTAGAAGTCCTTGATTGGATTTGTGGAACTCAACTTATGGTTTGAACAAGACAGGGGTATTTTGGTCATTTGCCAGTTATAGGTCATTTTACCCAATGCCTAAAACTCCTATTTCCAAGCCTCAAATGGAAAAACTCAAAACATGAAAGTTGCTCAAAATGTGATTTTAAGTCTAGAAAGAAGGTCACAAATTGTTGGAAAAGCTCATAGCATGAGATTACATGATTGGTCAAAAATGAACTAAAAATGGCATATAAACTTGAAAAGTTGAATTTGAAAAGTGATTTGGGAGATCCACAAATCCAAAATAGGTCATCCAATATATCATTTTGATTGGAAAAACCATTTTGAGAACATTGGTTTAGCCACATTTTTGAGTTAAGGTCTAAAAAATGGACTTCCTTTGGAAATTTATTACTTGCATAAGAAGGCAACTTTGCAAAACCCTACATAAGCCAAAAGTGAACTTGTTTTTCACTCATCCACACTCAATAACTCATGTAAGGGTATTTTAAGACTGAATTGCAAGGCATAGCATATGAGATATGAGATAACCAATATGGCATGTCATGAGAATTTCAAGAAACTTCCATCACATTCTAGATGAATCTAGACACATCCAATGATCATTATAAGAAGGATGATCTTCATAGTGTAAAAGGTTGGTGATAGAGAGTCAAGTCAGAGGAGAAAGAGAGAGGTACATTGCCATTAAAGAGCTTTCTTCAATTTCAAGCAACTTTGAATTTCATCCTCTACAAGCATTCTCCTTCCAAACTCGTGCATACAGAATCATCTAGAGCAAAAGGAGAGCAAGATCCAAGCCTCACAAGATCAAGATCCAAGAGATTCCTCATCATCCATCACATTTTGCTCAAGGTGCATTTTGCTTCCACTTGCTTAATTTAAGTAGATTCGTGTAGATTCATTAGCATAATCTTGATCTAGGATGTTAGGAGGTTAGTTTAGATAACTTTGGTGCTGTTTAGAGACAACTTAGTGCAGGTGCTTGAATCTTGATTGGCATAGAACTCCATGATTAGGGTGTTAGAAGCTTAGGTATTTGGTTCAGGATTATCACCATTAGATGTAGAGTAGATTCATATAGGTTTTAGCGAGAATTATGAGAAAAAGTTTCAGGCCATTTCCATGGATGCAAGAGCTTGTTGCGCGCGGTTTTCATGGTAGAGGGAGTTTCAATGCGATCCAATGGTATAGTCGTGTAGAGGGGAAGATTTGGAGTGACTTTGGTGTTTGAATCGTGTGATTTCGTTGAGTGTGGAAGGAGAACCGCATGGTGGAAGTATGTGTGTGCATGGTATTTTAATGGAGGTAAACCCTAAGTTTCATAACCATTTGGAGAAGAGATAATCTCCACCGTCCAAAAGCATGTTGACTATGGACTCCTAGGATGATCCCACGGCCGAGATTGAAAGGCGAATTTGGTAAGACTTTCCCTCCCCCCTTAAGCGCTGCGTTTCATTTAAGTGGGGGGAGTGGGCCTTCATTTTTTTGCTTTTCGCACCCGTGTATGGGAGGCCCAATTCCATATGCACGTAAAACCATTCATTTTCTCACCCCCCAGCGCTTTTTGTCTTTTTATTTTGTTTCTGATTCTTATGGGCTTAAGTCAATTGATACGCGCACCCCCACCCTCATGGCCCATCATTATTTTTAACTAGCGTATGGTGCTGATCACACCCCCCCTCCTTTTAATTCATTTAAATTGTTTTAATTTTCTTTTAATATTTTTCTGTTTTGATAAATTCATTAAAAATTGGAAAAAAATGATTTTTTAATTCTTCTTTTTTCTATGATTAGATGAAAATGCGTAGAAAATTATAAAAATAAAAATAGGATTTTATTTTTTAGTTTAGTATTTTAATAGATTTTTCTTTTAAAATAGCTTTTAATATGTTTAGTTTTATATCATGATTTTGTAGGAATTGTTTTATGACCTTCCCTTAGGGTTTTTAATCCATTCTTTTTTGTGCAATTAGATGATGAATCATAGTTCCCCATAGGATTTTTTCTAGAATTTTAGAATTAAATTTTGATTAGTTTAATTAGGGTAGATCTAGGGTGTCCTAATTAGGGTTTAGATTGTGTTTAGGTGATGAATTCCTTTCTTTGATTGAGTTTTGTCTTGATTTTTAGGTAGAGGCCTATGTAGATGTTATGAGTAGGTGTTGAGGACCCTTGTGAATAATTGTTAGATTTTTCCCCATTAGTTTAGTATTTTTAGGTATTTTCTGAAGTTGCCTATTGATTTTGTGTACCCTGTGGTTATCTGTTCATCTTTGGGGTTCATTGTGGGGAATTTGTTGAGGGGCTTGTGTTGCCTTGAAGACCTTGATGGAGAGAATCATGAAGAGAAGATTGTAGATCAAGATTCAGAGACCCAGAGCTTGGCTTGTTCCCTGTTTGTGAGGTTTGAGATCCTGAAGTTTGAAGGAAGTTCATGGTACTTTCCTGAGGAAGGCACTATGAATGACTTTCATTCTTTCTTCTCACCTCTTTCTTAAGTATCCAATGATGTTGGAGCCAACTTGTGAGTTTGATTTCTCCTGAGAAGGAATGTAAACTGATCACATGTTGTTGAGCCACATGGGATACAACTCCTAAGTGGAAGCCTCCTAGTACTTTCCTGAGGAAGGTCCTATGGGTCTATTCACTTAGTTCCATTAGTTTATCTAGGATTTCTTAAGTATCCAATGATGTTGGAGCCAACTTGTGAGTTTAATTTCTCCTGAGGAGGAATGTAAACTGATCACAGTTGTTGAGCCACATAGGATACAACTCCTAAGTGGAAGCCTCCTAGTACTTTCCTGAGGAAGGTCCTATGAGTCTGTTCACTTAGTTCCACTAGTTCAGATAGGATTTCCTAAATATCCAGTGATGTTGGAGCCTGCTTGTGAGTTTAGTTTCTCCTGAGGAGGAATGTAAACTGATCACGGTGGTTGAGCCACATAGGGTATGACTCCTGAGTATACACCCCCTAGTGCTTTCCTGAGGAAGACACTACGAGTCTGCTTGCTTAGCTCCCTGTCTTTGGTAAGCTTGTTCTGAAGCTTGAAGACTGGGATTGATTTCTCTTGTTAGGGCTTTGCTTAGATTTGTTTAGATTCTGTGTTAGGGTTAGGATTAGAGAGTAGATGATTCTTTCTCAGGCATGTGTGTTTTGTTTGCCTGATGGCACTTCATTTCCTTTATCTGTTCATTGCTTGATAGCATGTTGTTTATCTTCAGTATGATTACTGTTATTTCATGAATGGCTTGAGGTCGAGACGAGCTTGTGGAGGCTGAAGCCCCACACACATTTCCTCCCTCACTTGCATTGCATGCATTTTACTGTTAAAGCTGATGCTTTTGTCTGTTTTGGTGTATCATTGACATGATCCCTTAGGACTCTCATTTCCTCTGATGAGGATTTGATGATAGACTTTTAGGTTGAAACCTATGCATGACAACATCTAGGAGTTCCCTGTTCAAACCTCAACCATAGGATGAATCCATGGCATGATAACAGTAGGACTTGATAGTCTCCCTCCTAGTTGAGCCATTTATCCCGTAGTTTCCCGAACTACGTTTGCTCTGATCTTTCATACCAGATGAAAGTACGTAGGCATAGGATGCGACATCCTAGCGAGCAACCTTCAACCTTCACCCGTAGTTAGCCGAACTACGTTGACTCTGATTTCTCGTTCTAGACGGGAATACGTAGGCATAAAGCGCGACGCTTTGCCGAGTCATTTTTCTTTTCTTTTTCAGCCAGCCTTGATAGGTAGATAGATTATAACCAACCCGTCCAAGTAAACAAACAAGCGAGGATCCCGTCGAGTACGACGGACGTGAGGGGTGCTAATACCTTCCCCTTGCGTAACCGACTCCCGAACCCAGACAATGGTTGCGACGACCTTGTCTTACCCTTATTCGTCAGGTTTTTTCCGATCGTTTCCTTTCCCGCTCTGAGGGATAAATAACGAAAGGTGGCGACTCTTCTGTCATGCCGGCACCTTATTTTCGCGCAAGCGACACACGGCAGCGAGAGAACAGAGAAGTTAGTCATTAGTATGCTCGCTAGGATATTGCATCCTATGCCTACATATTCTCGTCTGGTACGAGAAATCAGAGCAGCTGTAGTTCAGCCAACTATAGCAAAAGGGGAAGGGAAAAAGGTAGGTCACTAGGATATCGCATCCTATGCCTATGTACTCTCGTCTGATACAAGAGATCAGAGCAAACGTAGTTCGACGCTCTACGGGAATAAGTCTCGATTGCACAGAGGCAAGAGAAGGGGTCTCAATCGCCTGAATGCGAGAGAAAAGGGGTTTCGATCGCGCAGGGGCGAGAACAAAGAGGAAGCAGGCCTAACACGCCCAAACGGGAAGGAACTCGGGACACACAGGCGAGAACCTAAGGCGTAGGAGCGAATGCGTCGTATGTCACCCAAAGGGTACCATACTAAACACTCTAGACAATTGAGAGGAAGCCCATCAACTACCATTTCCTACGTATCTAACGCTACAGCTCACAACATTCGACGGTTGCACGAAGACTGAATAAGAAAGATGATATCGAATGAAGCAGCTCCGTTGGCTCTTGACACTGCGTGCAAGCTCCATTCCAATCTTCTCCTCTCTGAATCCTTGATGAGGACACTCGAATCAGAACCAATGTAACGCTTAGACCGTCATGATTTGACTTATACGATAAATCAAACTCTAAGAGGTAGCGTATTGATATCCGTGTCAAAGACAAGATAGAGAAATGATATCGAAAATCATTCTCCAATTGAATCATGTCACACGGCCAGCCAAAAATAAAATCAGAGTGAAAGAGAAAATAGGAGAGAAATCCAACAACAAATGGAGATAATCTTCTACTCCTAAAATTGAAAATAAACCCCTAATAGAAAATATTCTAAAGAAATATAAGGAAATTGCATAATAGAAAATAACAGAAAATTCATCCTATGCACAATATCCTATAATTTTCTACAAAGAAAGTAGAACGAAAATTCTATATAAACTTCTATAATATCCTAATAGAATAATAGAATGTAAAATCTACAATATAAAATCTATATTAAAAATATGCTAATATTCTAAGAAAAAAATAAACTATAATCCTAGAAGAAAAATAAAACTACAATTATTACAACCAAACATCCGATACAAGCAAGAATTAAAAAAATAAAGGGAAGGGGGTACATCCTGAATAGGGGTGTAAAGCAGTAAAAAAACACTGGGCCCAGCCCATAATACAACCAGAAAAATAAATAAATAAAGGGGGAACCGGGGGGTGTAACAGGAAACAAGGTGTGCATCAGGAATAATGCCAGTTGGACTTGGGGCTTGCTGAGCCCAAAATGAGAATAGCCAGAAAAAAGAAAAAACAAGGGGACTGGGGGGTAAACACGGAAATGGGGAGTGTAAACCCAAACGAATGCATGGGCCAAAAGCCCACTAGCCAGACCCAAGGAGATCCTACGGACTCCCCACCTTCCTCCTCACTTCAACTCAGCAGAGGAAACCCTAAGTCTTCTATCACCTCGTCGCCGCCGTCTGAAACCTTCCTCTCAAACTCTCGTCATCTCCGTTCTTCCCCTTTAACTTCCTCCGTCTCAACCTCTCACGCAAAACCTCTCACGATCTCAATCCGTTCACTCTTTACAAAACGACTTCACCTCCAACCTCCATCATCTCCCTCAAATCTCAAATCAAACTCCAAAATCCAACTCTCCAGTTCTCGAACTTTCCTCCCTTAATCCTTACGCTCTCTTCCCTTTCCTGTTAAGAAAAGCAAAGCCAGATAACAAACAAGCAAAACTCATTGAAGGTAGGTGAAGAAGATCCATGGCGTTTTGATTTGGAGATGTTGGAAGATGTTGACGAAAGATCGTTTGTGGATCTGAAGTTGCATGTGAAGATCTTCGGGTTTAGATGAAGAATCTTGAAAAGATCTTGAGTGCGTTGGCGAAAATCTGGGAAAACGGTTGAGCGCATGATGAACACGGATGAAGGTAGGGCTGGCAATGAACCAAACCAACTCGAAGATAGTTCGGAATTCGACTCGACAATTAAATCGTTGAACTAGGTTCATGAACCAAATGAGTTGAGTATGAGCGAAAAATTAAGTTCGTTAACTAAATGAGCTGAACTTGAACTATACATAGTTCGACTCGTTAGGTTCATGAGTCAACTCGATTACATATGAAAAGAATTATACTGTCTTTAAGATTAGGTTTAAATATTTACTTAAAATCTTAGACAAATTTAATCTTCAATTTATTAGTTTTTGAATTAGACTCTCAAATGTATCTCTTGAAAGTTGTGTAGGTTTTGAATTGGTAGATTTCGAAGATAAAGTTAAATTTCAATATGATAACTTTTATTTTATTTTAATATTTTATTTAAAATATATATATTTATTTAAAATGTCAAATATACTAAAAAATATATATATTTACAAAAATAGTTTTTAAGTTCGTGAACCATGTGAGCTGAACCTAATGAGATGAACCTAACGAGTCAAACCGAACTGTTCGTGAACTTATAACGAGTCGAGTTTGAGCTTAAAAAAAAGTTCGTGTCAAACTCGAACTCGAACTCGAATTCGAATAATTCTTAACGAGTCGAGCCGAGCTGAGGTGAGTTCGACTCGACTCGACTCATTTCCAGCCCTAGATGAAGGCGAAGAAGTTTCTTGAAGGTAGTTGATAAACATCTAGAAACAACCGAGGTTCTTGATGAAGATCTGGAAACTATTGAGTGTTGTTGAAATCCAGTTGAACGCTTGGAAGTTGTTATGAACAGCGATGGAGATCGACAAAGATCTTGAAAGATCTTGATGAATATTGTTGTTTCTGGATAAGCACGGAGAACTGATGAATGTTCTTGAGGTTTGGGTGATTTCTGGAGAAGTAGATCCGTGGAGATGATGAACATTCATGGCGGAGAAGAGGAAGATCTAGAGGATGATGAAACATTGCACGAAGGTGATGCAGAACACGGTGGGGGAAGATGAATGTTGTTACAAATCTGAAAAATCTTTGATGAAGATGATGAATCTTCTGGTGGTGTTGCAGTTTCCGGCGACCGTTAGAAGGTCCGGTGACAATTATGGAGTTACCGGTGATGGTTATGGGTTACTTTTATTTTTTCGGCGACCGCCTCCGACAGTTTGCAGGCCGGCCGGTGAGGGAGAAGGCTGGGAAACACGTGGTTGCGTGAGAGAGAGAGAGAGGGGTGAGGTGGCACGCTGCATGGTGTGAGGTGTCAGCCAATGGGGAGAATGAGGTGGAAGGGATAAAGTGAAACGTGTGGACCCTTCTTATAGTGCCAAGTGGCGTGCTGTTGGACTGGGCCTCCAAATGTGGACAAGTGGCCCACCGAAACTGACTCCAATTAAATGAAAACTCAATTAAACTCTGATTAAAAACTGATGCAATGATGATTAAGACTAATAAACTCAAATAAAAACTAATTAATGGTTAATCAACTCAGTTAATGACTCAATGATTAAAACTCACTTAACTCTGACTAAACCAACTTCAATTAAATGATGATTAACCTAATTAAATGCTAAACGAAAATTAATGCTAATCTGACCCTAATTAAAGCTAATTAATCTAATTAAACTTCTTAAAATCCTAATTAACATCTAATTAATATTCTAAAAAGAAATTAAATCTATTACTCTAAATCAATTAATATCTAGAAAGAATTGAGTCTATAAATTGCTAAAACAAATTCAATCAATATCTAAAAAAAATATTAGCATCTATTAATTACTAAACAAACTCAATTATTCTAAAAAAAGAATTAAATCTAGAAAAAATGATTTAAGATCTTTTAAACTCTATTAATATTCTAAAAAAGATTTATATCTAATCTATTAAATTCTAAAACTCAATTAATATATAGGAAAATACCTATGAAAAATAGAAAAAAAAACTATTAATATCTAATAATGTCTATTTAATATTCTAGAAAAAGAATTATCCTATTTAAAATCTATTAAAAATTCTAGAAATTGAAGAAAAAAATCTAGAAAATGCAATAAAAGCCAATTAAACCGATTAAAAAAAGATGCGAGAATATAGCAAAATAAACGGTAAAAACCGGACACCGAAATGTCCTCAAAAACAACAGCAAGAGTTGAAAACACCGGGACGAGCATAAATTCCACAACAAAACCTCGTATTCGAACTAGTATGAAATGCCTGAAGCGCCAGGAGAAGGCTGTAATCCCGATAAAGTCAAACTGACTGAAAAAATGCAATGTACGCGGTATGCAAATGCAAAATGCAAAATAAGTCGAAACATAAGCCAAATGCAAGAAATGGTTGGTCAAATTTTGGGTTGCAACAAAGGTCTTTTTAAAATTATTAAAAACAATCATAAAAAATTCCAAATTGCATTTTGTCTTTCTTTCAATATTAACTGTTTTATTATTTGCCATTTGATTTCTGTCTAACTTTTTATACTAATGGTCTTTATTTCCTCATCTGACTGATTTAATCCTCGCCTATCATTGGTTCACAATTCATTATTACATATGTATCTGTCTCTCGGTTGTAAATTTTTGCGAGGCAATCGTCGCACTATTTTTCAGCATTTTTATTGCATTACTGTGTACTTATTCACCTTCCTTCGCGTTTTACATTTACATTAATTTTGTCACCTTCCGAAGGATTAGGTCTAGCTGTTTGACCGTCGAGTCAATAGTCCTAACCCTTAGTTTTCCAAAACCCTAATAGCCTAGGTGTTCCGCCGTGGACGAAAACGCCCTTTACCCTAGCATTAGGTCAAAGAGTCGTCGTACTATGTTTTAGGGTTTCCCGTCGTGGAATCCCTAATTTAACCCTATTTTTTAATTAACAATTTCAACATAGAGATTGAAGTCTCCGCACTCCACGTAAGCGTATCCTTAAGAAACGTTTATTCCCTATTTAAACCTTGACCACAGTCAAGATGTTTCTCACCTCCCTCTATGAGGGGAACTACAATTACTCTGATTCCATTCCCGTCAGGATATGTAGGCACAAGATGCGATGTCTTGCCGAGTAAACTTAGAATTAACCCGTTAGGTCTTTTCCTTTAACTTTTAATCCCTTTGTATATACCTTAAAATAATAATAAAGCAAAATAGTGAAAAAAATGAACAAAAGGTTCCTGTAGAGTACTACAGAAGTTTAGGATGCTAACACCTTCCCTAAGCTTAACCAACCCCGAACCCTAGATCTTTCCCCGTGTTGTGTTTACGATGCAAAAATAGGTTTTTCCTCTTTTGGCCTTTTCCTTCGGATAAATCAAAGAGTGGTTGTGAACTAAGTTATGATTCAAATTAATTAATAATTTGATATCCTATTTCCACCGCAACAGAAAATGGCGACTTCACTGGGGATTTTCTTAAAGTTTTGGGGATTATCCCTAATTTGCTCATATTTAATATTTTTGCTTTATTATTCAATTGTATATATATACTGTACCTTGATTGGGGTTGGTTCCATGTGTTGTAAGATAAGTCCTACACCCGGACATGAGTGACATTATTATAGGATGGTGATATATTCGACGAGGCTTATAAGGGTGAGTCCCGACCAAGCTGACTTGAGAATCACCGCTCAGTTGAGACCTTTTCGAAAATGGTTCGGTTGAACGAGTGTAGTCGTGAAAACTTTTACTATTTTCGATTTGTGTCTATGATATTAAGGACCGTAGTACCTTGACACCACCTTGGCCTTATTTAGGACGTAGTGCAGGAACTGTGTGGGAATAGTCCTACAATGGTTGCTACGCAATACTACACTCAAAAGAGGTTCTCTTGAGAATATTATCGGTCCCCGAGTCAGTCGGAAGGTTGATAATATCCGAAAGATGGATTGATGACTTTGGGCACTTCTCTAGAACCTTTGTTCTGCAGGTACAACTAACCTATAGTACATACCTCTTGGGATGGGTAAACCTTGACTCCTCTCGTGTTCCTCTAACCTAAGACTTTGTGTGTACTTATGCATCGCATTCATAAAGCATCATTTTGCATTAAGACTTCATGGAATTCAAACTTTCTTTATGAACATTGCAGGATACCATGGATCACCGTGGAAGGTATACTTTGAAATATTCTTTTAAGGGTTTTAAATTGGATGTCCTAAAGAAGTTAGGGGAGTCGATTCAAGATCAAGAGGGATTTCGAAATAGATATGAAAGGTTGTTATATTTACTAAACTTTCAAGTGAACGAAGGACTTCTTTCGGTTTTGCTACAGTTCTACGACCCAGAATATCATTGCTTTACTTTCCCAGATTATCAGCTTTTGCCTACTTTGGAGGAATACTCTCAATTGGTGGGGTTACCTATTTTGAATAAGTCTTCGTTCCCTTTCTTGGAGAAGAACCCTAAAGAGGAAGATGTTGCTAAGGCCATTTGTCTAAAGGTATCCGAAGTTAAAGGCCATATGATCACTAAAGGGAAGACCTTCGGTTTGCCCACAGACTTCTTAATTAAGAAAGCCTAATATTATGCCGATCATATGAGCATGCCTACCTTTGAGACAATTTTTGCCTTGCTTGTTTATGAAGTGCTGCTTTTTCCTAGTTTTGAAGGGTTTGTTGACATGAACGCCATCAAAATCTTTATGATGAGAAATCTTGTGCCAACTTTATTGGGTAATACTTATCATTCTGTGCATCTACGAAACTTCCATGGTGGAGGGATGATTACCTGTTGTGTGCCTTTGCTATACAAGTGGTTTATTTCGCACTTGCCCAAGTCTGGACCGTTTTGGGATCGCACTAAGGGACGTTGGTCACAAAGGGTTATGGCTTTAACTTATTCTGATATTGATTGGTATAACCGTATGTATGATGGTATATTAATCATTGAAGGCTATGGAGACTTCGCTAATGTACCTTTGCTTAGTTTTGATGGAGGAGTTAGTTACAATCCAGTTTTAGCCCGCCAACAGTTGGGATATCCCTTGAAGGAACCACCTAAGAGTACTTATATAGAGAACATCTTCTGCAAAGACAATAAATAACTTCAAGATCAGATTATATATTCTTGGAATCATCTGCGTAAGGAAGGTAGAGAAAGTTTGGGAAGGCCTAACTGTGCGTCTATGGAACCTTATCTTTAGTGGGTTCGAGAAAGAGCAATCGAGTTGAAGATGCCTTACCCTCGTCAAGATCTGCTACCTTCAAGAGAAGAACATGTTCTAATATTTATGACCGAAGCTGAAAGGTTGAAGATCGCCTTGAAAAGAGCGCAACGCGAGGCCGAAGCATGGAAGAATAAATATTAAGTGGTCATCCGTGAGAATATCAAACTTCAGAAGCAGCTACAAGTCAAGAACAAATAAGCATGTTCCTACAAGAAGAGGAAGACCCATGAGGATTTATTTTCCTCCGACTCTCCTACGCTTTAAAGTAGCGAACGATGTTACTTTAGGACTTTCTAGCTTTTATTTATCTGTTATGTTGAGATCCCTCTTAAGAATATTTGCGTGTAATCCACTATTTTTGAATTAAATTAATAAAATTTCCTTTTGATATCTCGCGATGTTCATAAGTACTTGAATTCCATGAAATCTTCATTTGCATCTCGCATCATCGCATCATATTTTTGCATTACATTTTATCTTTCAGTTTCTCATTCTCGATTCTCTCGCCTTCCAGTTCTGTCACCCTGAGTCCTCGACATTAGTACAGCACTAGAACCCAAGCTCGAAAGAGGATGGAGAACCAAACGCATGAGATTGATCGCCTTAGAAATGTGCTTGAAGACCTTCGAGGGAGTATGGGCCGTATGATGGGAATGTTGCAGGTTATGAATGCAAAGATGGATACCCAGCCCACTGTTGTTTCCGAAGTTACCGATGTCATTGTGGATGCTCAACCAACTGTTACTGTTGCAAGTGAGCCGCCTTATGGTCTTCCCCCGGGTTTTGTACCTCCCCCGGCTACTGTTCCTATTACTCAACCAGTTCAACAAGCCGTTCCTTTGATTTTTGAGGCTCCTATAGTGGATCCTATATTTGCACCCACTACTATGCATACCCGTATGTGACCTTATTTCAACAATCATGTGTTTGACGTGCCTGATGAGAATGATGAGGGTTATGAAAGACGTGGTAGGCTTCGTGAGGAGGTTGATACTATTTCAGAAAGATTAAGGAAGGTCGAGGGCGATCAAATTTTTGGGACTGCCGCCAGGGATGTTTGTTTGGTTTCTGGTTTGGTTATCCCTCCGAAGTTCAAAACTCCGAACTTCGACCGTTATGAAGGTGCTACCTGTCCTAAGAATCACCTAATTATGTATTACCGTAAAATGTCTGCCCACGTGGAGAATGATAAATTGATGATTCATTGTTTTCAAGATAGTTTGAAAGGGTCTTCCACTAAGTGGTATCTAACTTTGGACCAGTCCTGTATCAAGAGTTTTCAAGATTTATCCGATGCTTTTATCAAGCATTATAAATATAATATGGATTTGGCTCCTGACAGAAAACAACTGTTGAGTATGTCGCAGAAGAATTCAGAGACTTTTAAAGAGTATGCTCAGCGGTGGAGAGAGATTGCGTCGCAAGTAGAACCACCTTTGACTGAGAAAGAATTAGCTGATTGGTTTGTCGATATCGTTCATCCGGAATTTTATGAGAGAATGGTTGGTAGCGTAACTTCAAATTTTCTGACATTGTTGTTGTGGGTGTCAAAATTGAATTGGGTCTGAAAAGTGGCAAAATGACAAGTAATTCTGGTAGTTCAAGTTCAAAAGATCAGACAAAGAAACCTTCATTCAATTCTCAGAAAAAGAAAGAAGGTGAAACCAATGCGGTGTCTTCTGGTAAACGAAGAAATCAACCTTCTCAACATCCGCAAATTTATGCTCAACCACTAGGCTATCCGATGCAGTATGTTCAATAACCTTATGTGGCTGTTGTGGCACCTTCTTTTCAGCAAGTTCCTATCTACCAGCCAATGCAACAGGCTCTGGTATATCAGCCTCCTAATTATCAACAAGCACCCAACGCTCCTGCCCCTCAGCAGCCGAAGGGTCAAGCTCCTCGCCATAATGGTCCAAACAAAAGACAATATAAGCCTTGTCCGCTGATCCCGATGACCTTCACTGAGTTGTACCCCTCCTTAGTACAACAAGGTCTGATTACTACCCGAGCTTTGGGTCCTCCTCCTAATTCGTTACCCGCCAATTACAACGCCGCCGCTCATTGTTTATTTCATGAGGGTGCGCCCAGGTGTAAGACTTATCTCACCATACAAGGACGTCAACCCAAAGCATAAACATATATAAATAAGCATATATATACAAATAAGCAGATATATACAACAATAAACACGAATAAACAAGTTAGGAGGAACCCTCATTGTCCCCAGTGAAGTCACCATTTTTGTCGCGGTGAGATCAGACATCAAGCTATTGGATTAACTTGAATCACAAATCATAATTCACCATCGGTCTTTAATTTGTCCAAGGGAAGGGAAAAATATCGAATTACCCAAAAGTATGCAATGCAATGCAGAGTTAGAGAGTCTAAGGTTCGGGGGTTGGTTATACCCAGGGAAGGTGCTAGCATCCTAAGTATCTGTAGTACTCTACATGAACCTCTTATTTTATTATGTTATTGTTGTTTTCTAAGGGTGAACCTATGGGTTTATGTCTAAGTATGCTCACCAAGAAGTCGCATCTTGTGCCTACGTATCCTGACGAGAGTGAAATCAGAGTATTTGTAGTTCCCCTAAAAGGGTTTGAGGAACCATTGACTGTGGTCAAAGTACAGGGGGGAGAGAGTTTGTTGATTGGTTCTAGGAGAATAGACGAGTCGTCATATTGGGGAGAGTACTCGACTTAACCACCACAAACATATAAATGACAGTCTTTGCATCGCGTTGAGAGAAGGCTCCAACTCAGATTTTATTGACGAGTATGCCACATACCTCTTTCAAGCAGGAAAGATTCTACATCTTTCTCGATTTCGTTATGGGGTAGGAGAACGATATCTCAACTACGCAGATGAATCACGTCTAGTTCTCTTGTGGGGAGAATAGAGGATTGAATTGTAGGTTGTCTGATGTTGAAAACTTAGGGGAAGCTTAAGTTGAGAAAATAAAAGGGAGACCTAAGCTAATCAACCTGAAAACATCAAGGATCAAGCGGGAGGAATGATGCAAATGCAAATGCAATCTACACAACGTATGAAGTTAAAAGCAGATTCTTCCCTTGGACGTAAACATGCATATATAATCAAGAGGAAAATAGAGAAGTAATAAATAATCAAATCAGGATTAAAATCAATATGAGGCGTGTGGTATAACTAATTTATAAAGCAAGGTATCATAAGATAAATTCAGTCAGACATGTGTAAAATGAAGGAAGAAAGGATGCGAAGAGGCACGAGAGCGTTCAATATAAATCACGAATAAAGCTCTCTATTCATGGGAAAGGGTTACTGACGAATTATCAACATTAGATTAACACATATGTATTAACTAAAAATACATAAATATGGTTAAGAAGTTTTGAAGTGATTTGAGAAAAAAATACTATACAAAAATACTAAATGATTTAAATATTTAGCTAATGAATAAAGTTTTTTTTTAAAGTGTCTTAAATAATTAAACATTATATATATATATATATATATATATATATATATATATATATATATATATATATATATATATATATATATATATATATATATATATATATATATATATATATATATATATATATATATATATATATATATATATATATATATATATATATATATATATATATATATATATATATATATATATATATATATATATATATATATATATATATATATATAACAGAAAATAGCAGCCACGCCAATTTAAAAGAGGATCTAGCATAGACCCTGATCACGCATCGCCCATCGTTGACCCACGCAAGCCCAAGGTGAAGATTTGAAAAACCAAGCAGATCGGAGCGAGGGTCCATGGTAATACACATGGACACACTCTCGCAGGGGATAAAACAGATTATAATAAAGGGAAAAACAAGAAAGAAATAAAAAGCCAGCGAAGCCTAAAAGGTTCCACGAAACCTTCTTCGCTTCTGTTAAGCTCTCTTACTCTGCTACCCTTCTCTTTTGTTAAGCTTTCGACCGCAAGTAAGAATCAGAAAACCTCCGAATCATACGATGGCCGGCGTGCTCCAACCAATAAACATCCATGAGGCCTTAAAATCGTTCGCAAAAAGGAAACCCCCTCAACCCCCAAATCAAAAGAAATCACAAACCCTAACTGTCTAAAACACCCAGAATCGGGTGACATAAATCGAAGGCTCGGAGGGGATTTAGGATTGTTCGAGCATGGCGAAGGTAAAAGTAAAAGAAGAAGCGTTACCTGCGGGAGGCGAGTCTGCCGACGAGATAAGTGTCCTACTTTCTTCCCTCTACGCGTGTGAAAGCTGTGAATTTGTGTACTCTTTTCGTATTCTTTTGTTTCGTGAATTTCAAGCTTTGTCTATCGGTGTGAATATTGTATGATGGCTCTTTCTTTGATCGCTTCTTGTTGTCCGATTGTTAGAGTAATAGGTCGTTTTGGTACGACTGAATTTCTGTTTTTTATTCTCGTTTTGATTGGTGATGCTTCGAGTTCTCCGCTTTTGTTGTGCTCACTGGTGCTGCTTTTATAAACTTAGGGAGGTAAGCTTCTTAATTTTGACTTTGAATACGAGATTCTGTAAATCTGCATTTGATTGCATCATAGTAAATGTATGATTTCTTGATGAATGATGATAATTTGAATTCATTGTGATAAAGATCTGTTTTGGAAGGAAGATGATGTACATCTCGATTTGCGATCTTTCTTGTTTACTGTGATCTTCATAGTTTATTTTGGGGATCTGGATTGATTACTTATGGAAGTCAATCATGATAAATGGATTTCCGCTTTGTGTGATTATGTTTAGAACCATTTTGGAAAGAGTTGATGATTCATGACTTTTACTTTGTTTGTTGCCCCGTGGGTAGGGCTGGAAATGAGTCGAGTCGAGTCGAACTCACCTCAGCTCGACTCGACTCGTTAAGAATTGTTCGAATTCGAGTTCGAGTTCGAGTTCGACACGAACTTTTTTTTAAGCTCAAACTCGACTCGTTATAAGTTCACGAACAGTTCGGTTCGACTCGTTAGGTTCATCTCATTAGGTTCAGCTCACATGGTTCACGAACTTAAAAACTATTTTTTTAAATATATATATTTTTTAGTATATTTGACATTTTAAATAAATATATATTTTTTAAATAAAATATTAAAATAAAATAAAAGTTATCATATTGAAATTTAACTTTATCTTCGAAATCTACTAATTCAAAACCTACACAACTTTCAAGAGATACATTTGAGAGTCTAATTCAAAAACTACTAAATTGAAGATTAAATTTGTCTAAGATTTGAAGTAAATATTTAAACCTAATCTTTAAGACAGTATAATTCTTTTCATATATAATCGAGTTGACTCATGAACCTAACGAGTCGAACTATGTATAGTTCAAGTTCAGCTCATTTAGTTAACGAACTTAATTTTTCGCTCATACTCAACTCATTTGGTTCATGAACCTAGTTCAACGATTTAATTGTCGAGTCGAATTCCGAACTATCTTCGAGTTGGTTTGGTTCATTGCCAGCCCTACCCGTGGGGGAATAAAACTCAATCAGATGTTGCATTTTTCGACTTGACTGAAGCATTCAATCGCTTGATTGGATGAGTCACTGTTCCTGATTCCTTCCCTTTTAGTTTGGATATGTTATGAATTAAAATGCTCTTTGACCAATTTTAGTTTGGATATGATTATTTGGAAATATTTAATGACCACTGTTCCCTTGCGAATTACGAGGATTGATGATGCTTTTATGATATTGCCTTTCTTGATTGTGCGCAAAACCCGTTTTGGAAAGGATATGACTCTTATGATGATACCTGTAGGATGTTGGAGACATACAATGATCTGCCCTTTCTTGTTGATCAAATGCTTCGATATTTCAAACGACCAAGGGGTTCTAACCGGCAACATGCACTCGTGATGTATTAATAGTCAGCCTAGTTTAGAGGATGAGATTGAGGCTCTTGAGTTCTTCCAATTTATCCTCTTGATTTCTTGTAGGCTATCTATCACCACGGTAATGTCAAACTCCATCATACGAATCTTTGCATTGTTTATTGTCCGAATATCTCATTCTGCTTGTACTAATCTCTTTTTCAATTTTCATGTGTACTCTCGATAAGGAGGAAACTTGGAGCAAGGTATGAAGGTGGATAGTTGGTGATGGCCTGGTAACTTGTGGATTGACGGAGGTCACGCCGTGAGTTAGGTCGTGGTCGGGCTTGAGCTTATTTTAGTCGCTTATGCAATCGGAAGAGACCTCTAGAATGTGGTAGATTTAGGTTGATTCATAACCAGGCGCAAAAGTGTGTGCGTTCTCAATACGGTACATAAGCAAGAGTTTTCTTTTGAGCTGCTTCTTCGAATCCCTCGAGATACTCTGGTGTATCTCTATGTGTGGCGCGAAATTTCCATATGAAGGGTCAGAAAAACGGTTGAAAGCACCATGTTGAGTTTTAATCCTTCCAAAGTAATTCTCTCTTGGTTTTTTGTTTATCACTGCAGGTCAATTTGTTGGTAAGGTAGTAGGTGCATCGTTGGCAGAAAAAACCTGATGTTAGTGAAGCTGGAATGATGGCTTTTTTTTGCTGGACTTGTTATGGAAATTGCAACTTCATCTTCAATGCCTCCTGTAGGAACTTGTAACTCTGCATCTCCATGAGCAAGGTGACGGTTATTACCAAAAGAGAAACTCTCATTTTTTCCAATTGGAACATATCTCACTTCTTTCAATCAGTGCCCCTTGCGGGTTTAGTCCCAACCCTATTTCCTTCCTAATTATTAGAACCATCCCCAAAATACTTTGGGATTGTAATTGTAGAAGAAAGACACGATAACTTGCATTTACTTTCATAAAAATGAGCTTGAATTTGAGTTTTGTATTTTGGGATTAAATCTGACATGTCATCTTGGACCTTGTGATACCTTTATAAAATTTAGGAAACCAACTTGCAAACAATGATTGAGTTTTGTATTTGAACATGGAAATGGTGCTGTAACTTGAAATTGATATGAGCTTGTAAAACCCCTTTGCGCTTTGAAATGAATTGTTGTAGCCTATGAACCTCTCATGAATCTTGTGAATTTCAACTCTTGAACTCGTGAGAATTTTTTTTAATCTTCTTGAACCTTATTTGAGCCTTGTATGAATAAAAACCCTTGCATCTTATGAATCCAACCTTAAACTTTAATTTTGAATTTTGACATCAACTTGAATTCATGATTTTGAAAGTTCTTGAATCCCATAACAACTTAAATTTTGGTTTCACCATGAGTAAAAAAAGAAAGAAACTTGCACCCGAATTGTTGAAATTAAAACTTGATGCAAATTTCATGAAAATCTCCTTACTCTTGTAACTTGAATGGCTTGTTAATGAATGATCACAATTTTTTCAAATTTGCAAGTTTGGAGTATGAGTAAACCATGAATTAAAAACTTGAAGTCTTGAATCAATTAACTATATCTTGAGTAACTTGATCCTTTGGTCTGAAATCTACATTAGACTTTTCATCACTTTTGAAAGGGTACTGAAAGACATCTTCACTTCAACATATTTGAATATTCCCAAAATAAATGAATTTAGATTAAATGACCTTGAATCATATTCTTGAGAAATGACGTTTACTAGAGGAATTAATTCCACACTGATTTAAAACACATGGAGAATGGCCTAATGAACCATCTATACTTTGAAACAAATTTGTACATAGTCCCCGACACAAGGTACTATCCCTAAAGTCGTCTTGAGAACACTTGGGTAATGAAATCCTAAACTATATTAGAAACACTAGGCATATCACCAATTGATTATACCCTGATATGTTGGATCATACAGGTGAGTACCATCTCCACTTGAACTTAATGTGCCTACGTAAGTTTGTTAGTCATAGTAAATATGCACACAAGACCGTATGACCTAAAGATGTTATACAAGGATGATACACTAGGAGGTGAGATCTTAAGTTCAAAAATTAGGGTGTGACACTTTGATTTCTCATTTGTCTCTTTTCAGTATTTTGTTTGCAAATTGAACAATTATTTGTGATCACATAATGCTATAAAGCGTTGAGAAACATAAAAGCTAAAATCAACAAGGAAAACATTATGCATTGCATGCTTTACCGGAAATTATCGAAGGAAGATTGGTAGTTTTCCTTTTTAAGCCTGACAAGCCAACATTTAGTAGTTAGAATGCGACCTAAACACTCATTTGCATCAAGTACGAACCAACCAACCATAGTCCTCCGAACTACGATTGCTTTGTCTTCCTCATTACACTATGAGCATACGTAGGCATAGGATTGTGAGATCCTAGTGAGCTACATTATTTTAACCTCAAACCTTCTCCCGTAGTCCCAAGGACTACGACACTCTGACTTTCCCATTGCACGAGTGAATACGTAGGCACAAGGGCCCCAATCCTTGGCGAGCACCCTAATAAAAACCACTCATTTCCCCTTTAGAACCGAATCCCTTAGAAGAAAACAAACAACCTCAGCTAACTTTTCTCACGAATCGAATCAAGAGGTTCCCGTTGAGTACAACAGACGTAGGGGGTGCTAGTACGTTCCTCTTGCGTAATCGACTCCCGAACTTAAAATTTGGTTGCGATGACCATTTTCTTATCTCTTAAAGGTTTTATCAATATTTCCTATTCCTTCCTTGGAATGAACAAAGTTTAGTGGCGACTCTATTCGAACTTTTTTTCTGCGTCCATCGCAAGGATTGTATTTTTCGAGGTACGATAGATGGAGACTCTACTGGGGATATGCATCGCCCTATACAAGAGAGAGTCAAGCCTAACTTGACCCGATTCGAGAGTGCTAACTTCGCTTGGTTGTTTTCTTCTTAATTGTTTTCTCCTATTGCTTATTTTTTGCTTTATTACTATTATTATTATTATTATTATTATTATTATTATTATATGCTTTTATCATATTGGTCTATTGGATTCTGGGAAGGATATCACAAGTAAGGCTCTATACCCGAGTCTTGGAAAAATAAGAGGGAACACATAATTTAGATTTTAGAAGTAATTAATGTTAGTCCCCAAGGACTCGCTCCTTGTGTGCCTAGCATGAAGGATTCCCCTAGAGGAGACCTTTTCGTAGATCTTGTTGTAACGCAACTAGCTTGTCACACGACTTGATTCATGAAGGGTCCGTGACTCTGGGAACCACTTTTAGAACCAATTTCTATCTTGGTGGTCGTTTAGTATTAGTCTCTAAGGACCCACTCCTCGTGGACCTAGCATGAGGACTCCGCTCAGGCGAGACATTTTTGTATTACCGTCATAATGCAACTAGCCTGTTGCGTGACGTTGATGCGATTAGTAGTGTCCATGATCCTGAGAACCTTATCCATCAACGTAGGATCTATTTTGTGAGTGGGTTTTTGGGTAAAGAGTCTAGAACTATCCTTAAAGCCTACTTGTTAAGAGGGTGGAGAGTTACTCGTGATAATCTGGATTCAACATCATTGCATTCATAACCATTTGCATATACATCATGGCTTACACAAACTTTTATTTTCAGGGAAGCATTTATATCAACAGGTTGACTTGCATTCCTAATAGCCATGAGTTCAGGAAAAAGGAAGACTCTACAATTAAAGGCATCCATGCCAGATACTAGTGTGGTGATGAATTGTTTAAAGGAGATGCCTCCTCCTTTTAAGAAAACTCTAGTAGGTAAATTTGGTCAGGTTCTCGATCTCCTTGCCATCAAAGTTCAAATTCCCGCCATTATAGCCTTAACAAAGTTCTATGACCTGCCAATGAGAAGCTTTTTGTTCCAAGATTTCTACTTGACTCATGCCATTGAAGAATTTGAAGGATTTTTGGGTTTCTTCGTGAAGGGTAGGGCACCCTACACCATGATTGGTCAGACACCCGAGGTAGAAGAACTAGCCGAAGCTCTCTAAATTCCTATTTTAACGGCCAAGGATGGTTAGAAAAAGAGAGAAGATTTCTTTGGTTTTTGAAGCACTTTTCTAGAAAAATAAGCGGTAAAGTTGTTAAAGAATAAGCAATGCGATGCTCTGGCGAACGTATTGGCTCTCCTCATATATGGGCTGGTACTTTTCCCCATTTTTGAAGAATTCATTGACTCTGCTGCCATCAGTGTGTTTTGGGCAATTTGGAGGAAAGTACAAAGCCCAATAAACCCACTCTTAGCTGACATATCCTATAACTTACATCTTCACCATGAAAGGAAGGGTTCAATGCTGACATTCTGCCTTCCTCTCCTCTACAAAAGGCTTACTTCTCATGTGTTCAAGCACCACACCGTCATCTCTGATTTAAATAGTAGGGAATAGGCTCAATTTCTAGTGTCCCTCTCTGAAAGGAATATCACATGGTATTCCAACAAGCTGGAAGTTGATGGGATCATTATGAGTTGCAGGAGCTTCTGCAACGTGCTACTGATTGGGTCCAAAGGTTATATATGCTACAATCCTATACTAGCTATATGACAGTTTGAATACCCTATGTTGGGAAAGCTTGAAGACAAAGATTTGGAAAAATGGTTCTTCATGACAGGGGTACTAAAGATCCTTCACTCCTTTATAAGATTGTACGCTCCTGGGCAGAAGGTTCATACCAAGGGGTCCGAGTTAAGGAAAAGGGATGGTGTATCAAGGTTGCCATATCAACCATGGGTTCTGGAGAGAGTTAAGATGGTCAAGCTCCCTTTCTCCATTGAGGCTCCTCCTAGACCTGCCATTCCACAACTTGTGCCAGTGTCACTTGAAGAAGTGGAAGAACTTATAGCTAGAATAGCACAACTTGGAAAGGAAAATAAGGATTTACAATCGAAGCTTCAAAAGGTAACCAATGATAAAAATGACATGAAGTATGAGCTTGATCGAAGAAAAAATCAGCTTGAAGCAATTGAGGAAAAGGTTGACAAATAGGAACAAAAGAGAAAGAAGACCAAAGTATGTACCGATCAAGCTGATAGTCGCTTGGGATCTCTTAAAGAGCAGTTGAACCATGCTCAAGGAAAATGGCGGGAGAATGAGCATTGGTATTATCTTGCAACTAAAAAGAACAAAGAGCTCAGAGAGGAATTAGAAGCAGAGATCAAGGAGCTCAATGTCACTTTACGTTTGTCCAAAGCCAGTGAAGAGAGAGCGTCAACTTAAGGAAAATGCCATAAGAGCTTCTTGGGTTAGGCCAGCTGATTGGGATGCAATATGTATGGAATTGGATAACGCCAGGGGGATTACCGGAAATCAGAAAAACTAGATAAAGGTTATTCTAGAGGACAAGCCATATGGCCAGTGTCGTAACCCAAGATTTGACCTCTCTTTTGCCTTTTGCATATGCATGTGCATTTGCATCATTGGCATACGCATTCATACTTTTTCTCTATGATTTTTGTTGCAGGAATATTCAGGTTTTGCAAGCCCGATTAATCGCATCCTCTCAAAGATATCAATTCATCAAAACAAGCTTAAAAATGAAGGTTTCTATGCCTATTAATCAAAGCAAAAGTTCGAAAATCATAACCGTGGCCACAATACCATTTTTCAAGCAAATATGCAAGTTTTGCCTGTGGTAACCGGCTACCACTTTTCTAGGCAAAATAGGGTAACCGGTTACCCTGTGTAAAAATGCAGTTTTTGTTGCATTTTCTGTGACAACAAATTTCACTCTACATTTTGGGGGTCTACATTGTTCTAGCATTATGTGAAACATTTTAGACATCTTTAAACAATTCAATACCTTTCAAACACTTCAAGGCATTTGCTCCAATACATCAATTTGGATTAAGACCGCCATGTTGTTTCATTCTCAAGCATGTGAGCCCTTAGATTCAAGTTTGCATTGGGATGGTTACCGAGTCAACTACCTAACTAATTGAGTTAACCTCCAACTCAGTGAGTAGAGGCTAACTAACTCCAAGGCTAGTTCCAAGGCTGCATCCAAAGCTCACTCCGAACCTAGCAACTCCAAAGAAAAACTCTATATAAGCAAATCACCACCATTTCACAAGAGGGTTCAATAATTTTCTCAATTTCCACTTTCTTCACTCTCAATTCTCTCACATTCCCGCTGAATTTTCTATAACATTTTCACATTCATCTTCATCCTCTCTCAAAAACCCTCACAAAAGCTCAATTTCCACCATTAGAGTGTAACAATCTTCACATCAAAATTGTTATTCTCTTGAGCTAAACCTCATTCCACCATATTCCTACTTGTATTTCTGGATTTAGAGTATATTCTTCTTCAATTCAAGTAATCATCTCAAGCTTCTTCGGTGCGAATCAATATTTAGAGCATTTATCGCATTTTTGTCGATTTTGCTACGATTGGATCTCAAGCTTGGATTTCTCTGGTTTCCTTTGCTTAATTCTCATCACATATCAATAACAACAATCACCAAGGGAATCCTCCGCCTTGTAGGTTGGTAATTCGCACTTCATTTATTGTTTTGATCACTTTCGCGCATTTACGATGTAGTTCGATCATTTTTCAGTGTTGATTGATCATGTGATTGTTTGATCTTTGATCTTCATGTTTAATGCTTTCAATTGGTGTTTAGTTGATGCCTAAGTGACTTTGAACTTCATTTTTCATGCTCAACTGTTAATCATGCCATGTGGAGGTTCGAATAAGTCTTTTGGTTGCTTAAAGTGATTTTTCAAAAAGCTGTTTTTGCCACTGCTATAGTGGTAACCGGTTACCACTTTTCTAGGAAAAGTAGGGTAACCGGTTACTCTGCTCAATTTTCACGAGTTTTTGCAAATTTTAAGCAAGTAATCAGTTACATGCATATGATAACAGGTTATCTGCATATGATAACCGATTACCACAGTGACAAAATGTCATTTTTTCCCATTATCAAGCTTGTTTGTTATTCTTTCTTCAAGTAACTTCTGTGGCTCGATATGCTTGACATTTGTGGGTATTTTTTGAGTTGTTTAACTTTTTCTTGAGGCATATATGCAAACTTTCAATGTGCGATTTTGCGACTCTCGATTATTTGCATTTTTAACATTGTATGACCATGATCATTCTTGCACATTCTTTGATCACATGCTACGTGATTTGTGATGCATACTAAATTGCATTTGGTACTGTTTTGCAATTCCATTCATGTTTGCATTAAGTTTGTTCCTAATGGTAATGAACTTAATCTTGTAGAATCAATAATTCATCCTTTGCTTCAATGATTTTTCATCCCTTTGGAAAATTGTTAACATCTTCCCCTTTTGATGGATTAATCGAAGCTTCATTTTGATTAGTCGATCCTTCCTTTTTCTTCTCCTTTGGATCTTCTAGATCTTGGTCCTCTCCTTTCCCCCGTGGAGTTGAAGATTCGCAACGCATTGGAGCACTATACAAACTTGGCACCGTTGTGCTGCCCGTTTCGTTTCTCGCACTACACTTTGGTGTTAGAGAAGGAATGAGAGTGGAGAATTCTCACACTCATTCTGACTATTTTGGGTAGGGGACGAATGACCCTGTTCTTGGAATAGTCATCTCTATCTCCTTACTGTGGTATCCCTGCTTTCTCCAGTCGAGTCGATCCTTGATCACTTGCACCCTTATCTCCTCTTTGGAAGTAACTTCCTCCTTTCAATTCAACACTCTTTTCTCTTGAGGCCAATCCATTATTGGTTCCTCAAATATTTGTAATCACTTCTTTCCTTGGCTATTCAATTGTTCTTTGGATAAAGCCAATTCTCTTCTTTCCCAGCAAAGTCAGTCTTTCTTCTTCGGTTTACACAGTCATCCTGTTAAAACTAGTCTCCATCAGAGTTCTCAACCTTCTCTTGGTTTTCTCTCCTTCTTGTTTAGTTAATCAGTGCCTGTCAGTTAAACACCAGTCATCTTTTCCTTAGTTAATCACAACCCGTCTGTTAATATTGAATTTTATTTGGGTTAATCGCCTTCTTTCGGCTAATCACTCGATCTTTGGTTGATCACCATCTGCCCATTAAAACAAGCTTTTTCTTTGAGTTAATCATCTTCTCTTGGTTAATCACCTCCTTTTGGTCAATCACAATCCTCCTATTTGAACCAATCACTCTTCTTCTCAGTTAACCACAACCCGTCTGTTAAGATACTGAGTTTCTTTTGAGTTAATCACCTTCTTTTCGGTTAATCATAGTCCGTCTATTAAGCACTGAACCCCCTGCAGTTAGCAACCTTTCTTTGGTTCAAACACTTCCAGCTTTGGGTTAGTAACCTTTGTTCGGTTCAAATACCCCTTTCCTTTGGTCAAGTGTTGTTTGTTCAGTCAATGTGCCGTTCTTTGGGTCACAACCTTTGCTTGGTTCCACACCCGTCTCTTGGTTGATCACCATTTATCGGTTAAAACCAGTTCCTTTCTCCTTCCGGTTACCACTGTTTATCAGTTAATATACCAATTTCCCCTCAGAGTCAAACACCTCCCTTTGATGTAATACTCTCTTTCGCTTGGTTTGTCACAGTCCGTCTGTTGACACCAACCTTTTTTCTCTCCATATAAAGTTTTACTATTATCTTTATTCGATTAATCACTACTTACAGTTAACACACCGAGTCCCCGTGGATCTTACCTTTATTTTGATTCTTGTCCTTTACCCCTTTTTTTCCCGGCCACGTCGTCATTCTTTTGTCTTCTCCCCAGCGGAGTCATCGCTTTTCTTCTGCATTCCCCGACAGAGTTCTTCCTTGCTTCTCTTTTCCTCAACAGAGTTTTCCTTTCATCTTCTTTCTTGGTTTTGACATCATTCCTCTTGCATTCCCCAGTTGGGTCATGCTTTCTCTTTTAGTTCTTGGCTTTGATGCCGTCTTTCTTTTTCTTTTTTAGTGTTAGTTCCCCGAACTACGTAGGCTATGACTTCCTCATTGCACTATAAGGGTACGTAGGCACAAGATTGTAAAATCTTGGAGAGCCACCTTCCTCAGTCTTCTTCCATTCTTCTGTCTCTCTGGTTCGTCCAGATCCTCTTCTTTTTCTTGGTTCCTTGAACTATGGAGCTCTGACTTCCTCATTGCACCATGAGGGTACGTAGGCACGAGGGCCCCAATCCTCCGCGAGCACTTTCCTTTCTTTCAAAGAACGCGAAGCGCAAAGGATCACAGCTTGAAGATCATTTCTCTGCTTTTTTTTTTGTTATTTTTTGTTGTTGAATTTAATATTTTGGCTTATATTGGCTTGTACTTTTGTACTTTTCAGCATTATGTATTGAATCAATGAGAATGAATGAAAGTTCATCCTTCCTTTATTTTCTTGCTTTCATGTCATTTTGAATGCTTGCTAATAACCACATTTATAAATGTTTCCCTGAAAGTAAAAACATAAACATAAGCATAAGCATTTCACATCCAAATCTAATTTGCAAACTCATAAACTCTACCCTTTCATACCTTAAAAAACTGGATACTCGGCACCAGTACGAGACCCGCTGTAACTTCAAGATGATGCTAGAGAAAATTGAAGAAACTCAGAACATGATGAGGAGTGACATTGAGTCGCTTAGAGCCAAAATGAATCAATGTTGGAGACTATGATGGTGTTAGCTCAAAAGGAGAGCAATGCTGAGACTGTGGCTGATGCCAAAAAGCTCGCCGACAAGGTGGGAAATTTTGGAGCAACTAAGGTAATGCCTCCCCCTGTTCATGTGGATTTGTCAGAGCACTCTACTGCAGCTGCTGAATATGGATCTGTAATGGATATGGACGAGCAGTATGATGCTTTCTTCCAGCCACCACCTCCTCAACCTTCTGTGGGAGTTATATCTGACCTATCTGCTAATAGATTGCACACAGTGGAAGAAAATTTCAAGTCTATGGAGGTTCAAACTACTCCAGGCTTGAATGTTGTGAATATGTGCTTAGTTCCTAGACTTGTGATCCCCAAAAAGTTCAAAGTCCCGGATTTTGATCAGTACAAGGGAATCAATTGTCCAAAAACTCACCTACGAGCATATTGTTTCAAGATGGCCACTCACATTGACAACGACCTACTCCTAATTCATTACTTACAAGATAGCCTCAGTGGGGCATCGTTGGATTGGTATATGCAATTGGAAAAGGGGTAGGTCAGTACTTGGAGAGATCTTGCTAAAGCGTTCCTTAAACATTACCAGTACAACACTGATTTGGCGCCAAACCGCACTCAATTGCAGGATATGAATCAACGCAACAATGAGTCATTCAAGGAATATACTCAAAGGTGGAAGGAGCTGGTTGCCCGTTGTTGCACCCCAAAATTTGACCAACAATTATTTATCCATCAAGTGTTTGAAGGTTGATACCTTTGTCAGAAAGCTCAAGAGATCCTCAGAGGAATTGGTTGAAACGAAGGTTGTGTGACTCATAGCTTGAGAGTTGTGGGAGCTCCTCAGATGATTCTGAGACTTTGAGAATGAACTTGAAGCTTTGAGAAAGTTTATGAGATGTCTTTAAAGCCATCATGAAGCCCAGAGAGGTCATTATGCAAGAATTCAGAAGATTCAGCCATGAATGGTAGAATTAGGGTTTTGACTGGGTCAACCCTAGGTCAACTGAAGATTTGGAGAAGGTTGAGACCTAATCCAAGAGCCATGAGATCATGGAGTGATGTATTGAGATGTTATAAGGATGATTCCTAGACCAACTCATCATGATTGAGGAGTTTGAGAAGTTTTAAGCTAGGGTTTCTAAGGATTGACAGTGTAAAATCCCCTAGTTTGATCCGTATCTTCCAGGCAGTTTTAGCTCAAGATGTGATTGTTATCTCATCTTCCCCACAATATGAATGTTGTAGAGATTGTTCTTAGCTTTAATTTGAGTGGTATAAGTCCTTGATAGGATTTGCAGAGCTCAAGTTATGGTTTTGACAAATTACAGGTCATCTGAGGTATGTGAATCTGGGTCCTAGAAAGTCACCCAACTTGCAGACAACTTTTTCCCTAGTAGGATGATTCCTATGATCTCTTGGTCAACATGAATGTTGAAGATCATCTTCTTAGCTTTCTAGAGAGTACTAGAAGTCCTTTATAGGATTTGTAGAACTCAAGTTATGGCTTTGACAAGCCAAGGGTATTTTGGTCCTTTTGAACTTATAGGTCATTTCAAGCATATGGCCATATCTCCTACTTCCAAGCTTCAAATGGAAAAACCTTCAACATCAAAGTTTCTTAGAATGATGTTTTAAGGCTAGTAGGGTGGTCATGAGATGTTGGAAAGGCTCATATCAAAAAGTGATAAAAATGGCCTAAAAATGGGACATAAGTTAATTCACGTGAAATGGAAAATCCTAAAATCCAAGCTATAAACCCTAACCATGGCATATGATAGGTCATTTTGACTCCAAAGGGCATTTTAAGAACAATGGTTCAGCCACAATTTTGATTTGAGGCTTAAATCTTGGAGTTGCTTTGTAAAAGTCTTACTTGCATAATGTGGTACCTAGCCAAATCAAAGAAAAGCTTAATGAACAAGGTGGTTAAGCATTGTGTATTGTCCAAAATATCACTTAAGGAGAAAATGGAGATAATTACTCATGTTATGGGATTTTGTCATGATATATCTCATGTGGTGAGAATGGAAATGCAAATACCACATCCTAGAAACTTCAAGTTCCATCTAGAGTGATCTAGATGATTCTAGATCTTTCTAAACATGTCTATATATTGATGGCAAAGCCCATTGGTAAAAGGTTGGTGATTGTTGATGTTCATAGTGCAAAAAAGAGAGAATTGACCAAATTTCTTCCATTTTGCAATTCAAGATCAAATCTCTATTCTTCTCCATTTTCATTCTTTTTCTTCTACACAAACACATCCTCTGGATCATGATGAGCACTTGCATACTGAGTTGAAGGTTGATCCATGGAAGATTGAAGCTTTGGTGGTGAAAGTGCAAGAAAAGCAAATCTCACTCAAGATCAAGATACAAGCATTATCCATCAATTTTTTTGCATACAGAACTTTTATCATCAATCAAAGATCCATCGTGGCAATTTTTTTGACCATTAATGGAGAATGAGTATCGGGTTTCTAGTTCTAGGTGGTTTCAATGGAAACTAAGCACGTGGCCTTGTTTAGGGGAAGGAATAGATCAGTTTTGCTTTTTGAAGAATTGACTTTGATGGAGAAATGAGGGCATACGAGTGGTGTAAGTATGGCTGTATGAAGCTTCGCGCATGGCTCCATCACAAACCCTAGAAGTGCCAAAGGTTGAAGACAACACAGCAACCGTCCGATCGCGTTGAACTTGTTGACTGGGAGCCCATCGGACGACTCAGATTCGCGCGTGAAGTGGAAGGAGATAAGCTGCAAAATGCAGCGTTCCAACTTATGGCTGGCTGGGCCTCACGTGAAAGTGCTATCCGCCCCCCCATTTCCAAGCCCATCTTGCTTTGTATTGAAAAACCTGCTATATGCACCGTCTTTTCCTTTTTTTTTTCTTTTCCTTTTTTTCAGTTTTTCTGATGAGAGTTGGGCCCAGGCGCGCCATGCTAGGCGCACCCCCCTCCTGGGCCCATTATCATTTTGAACTTAACATCATCACTATTTGCACCCCATGTTAATTTCCATATTATATTTTCTTCCAAATTTTATTAAACTTCAAAAAATCATATAAAAATAAAAAATGAATATTTTTTAATGCAACTTTTTTTTCCCAATTTTCATTTTCTGTCTAGAAAAATATAAAAATATAAAATAGCCATTTTATTTCAGTTATATATTTTTTGTGCATTTTTACTTTTAATTGCTTTTGTAATTCTTTTAGTTGGTATGCTATTTTGTAGGATTTAATTAGGATAGTTCCCTTAGGATTTTTGATTCAATCTTTTTAGGATGATTAGATGAATGGTTTAGGGTCCCCCTGAATTAATTTCATAATTTTGTGATAATTTTCAGATTAGTTTTAATTAGGTAGTTCTAAGTAGTGTAGAATTTGATTAAAACTTTAACATAGGATCATAACAATTTTAGATTTAGGTTTTATAGGGAAAATTAGTGTATAGGGAATATATGGGACTTAAGGGTAGTTATGTAGGGTCCCCTAGCATTTATATTAGGAATTAATAGAATAATATACTATTTTTGGTTGATTTTTGAATTGAATGATTGTTTGTGTGGCCTTTAGGGCAAGTTTTGTTTGGTTTGCTTTGCTTTGGATTTTTCCTTTGGTTTGAGGAGCATGTCATCTCATTGTGGAGCTTAATGGAGCATACTAGAAGATTGGAGGAGCTTGAGGAGCTTGTTCTTTTTCTTTTTGTTGTTTTAGGGTTAGGAGTAGGAAGAGCTTAGATGTAGATAATTTCTTTCTCAAACATGGATAGTATTCTTCACATCCATTCCTCCCTGTGATTCAAAGTCCTTCCAGGGTATACACCTCTCTCCTTTGGAGGGATTAGTGTTATACCCAGGAGGTAGAACTTTTGAGGGAACCCTTCACTTGATATTGAACCCTTATAGGTCACCTTTGGTGATCAAATAAGCAGTTCAATATCCCCCAGCTTATCCAGTAGTGATTTTCCCTGGTTTTGGTTTGACTTGAGAGCTGTCAGAGCCTGAGCATGAAGATGAAGACTTCATTGAAGATTGTTGAAGAGGATGAATCCCTGAAGACTGTCATTCCAGCTGAAGCTTGAAGAGCATGAAGATCAAGTTGATGCTTGAAGATCCCTGAAGATAGTGAAGCCTGAAGGTGGAGCTGATCAGAGAAGCTGAAGCTTAAGGGAGAGGATGAGTTGAGACTCATGTTGTAGGGTTGATACCTGGAAAGCAGTTGATGATTGAAGTCTGAAGACTGAGTTGCTGCTGGAGGAGCTGAGGCTTTCTTCTGTTTTTCTTTTCTGTATTGTATGTTTTGCTTGATTTGTCTGTTGCATTAGATTAAGTCCATCTAGAATAGGTAGAATCTAGGAGCATGATTACATTAGAGGTTGAGCTGCTCCCTCTGCTTGTATTGTTATTGCGTGGCTTTGCTTGCGGGTATTCGGTAGAGCCCAGCTCCCTTGCCCATGTGGTTTGTCTGCCTGATGGCAATTTCATTTCTTTTATCTGTATGATTGCAGTTTACTGTTTATTGCTTGATAGCATGTTGTTTATTTTTCAGTATGATTATTGTTATTTCATGACTGGCTTGAGGTTGAGACGAGCTTGTGGAGGCTGAAGCCCCACACACATTTCCTCCCTCACTTGCATTGCATGCATTTTACTGTTAAGCTGATGCTTTGTCTGTTTTGGTGTATCATTGACATGATCCCTTAGGACTCTCATTTCCTTTGATAAGGATTTGATGATAGACTTTTAGGTTGAAACCTATGCATGACAACTTCTAGGAGTTCCCTGTTCAAACCTCAACCATAGGATGAATCCATGGCATGATAACAGTAGGACTTGATAGTCTCCCTCCTAGTTGGGCCTGTTCTCTTCTCATCTCAAAACAGTTTAAGATACAGTAATCATGAATGGTTTCTTTCGTACGTTACGAGCCTTAATCTATCTGAGAAAGGGTTGTGGGAGAGTTTCTTTTCCACAGTCTAGATGTTTAGTATGGTACCCTTTGGGTGACATGCGACGCATTCACTCTCAGGTCATAGTCTCTAGTGCGGTTGAAATTGCAAACGCAATAAAAAACACTTCTTTCGTAAAAACAGGAAATAAACCGTAGTTTCCCGAACTACGTGAGCTCTGATCTATCATGCCTGTTGAGAGTACGTAGGCACAAGATGGCGAAGTCTTGGCGAGCTACCTTCCCCCATAACCCTTCGTAGGCCGAACTACGTTGACTCTGATTTCTCATTCTCTGATGAGAATACGTAGGCATAAAGTGCGACACTTTGCCGAGTCATTTTTCTTTTCTTTTTCAGCCAGCTTTGATAGGTAGATAGAATACAACAAACCCGTCCAAGTAAACAAACAAGCGAGGATCCCGTCGAGTACGACGAACGTGAGGGGTGCTAATACCTTCCCCTTGCGTAACCGACTCCCGAACCCAGACAATGGTTGCGATGACCTTGTCTTACCCTATTCCGTCAGGTTTTTCCGATCGTTTCCTTTCCCGCTCTGAGGGATAAATAACGAAAGGTGGTGACTCTTCTGTCATGCCAGCACCTTATTTTCGCGCAAGCGACAGCTGGCGACTCTGCTGGGGACTCCAACGGTTCCCTGCGAGAGTCAATCCTACCGTTTGTGTGTTTACTTGTTGGGTTGCGTTTATTTATCGCATTTTTACTTCTCGCACTTTATTTCCCACATTTTATTTTCAGTATAATATGATTATTTGTGTTGTTGTGGGATGGGAGTTCTGATGAGTGAGAAGCCAGACCCAGGCTTGAGTGCACCATAGACTTAGAGTGGAAATTAGTGGGCGCGTGCTTGCTTTGCAGGCACTAGTGTCTCATGAAATCCACGCTCAGACGAGGTTCATCCGGTTGGCTTCACTTTCAACCCTTTTGGTTGAGACGGTTGCTGGTTTGGTGGATTGTCGACTCTGGGGACCAATCATTTGTGATTCAGCTAAGTGAGGCCTCTTCAAGACTTGATGATGCCACTCCTTCTGGGAATCGTATCGTCAGTTTTGAAAGTCTGTGACGCTGATGAACGCATAGGATGCCGTACCTTGAGTCAGTTTAGGTCCATACCTGTGAGTGGGATTGGGTTTATTGCAGGAAACTTTGACCTCCAGACCACCTGGTTTTCTTGACAGTGAATCAGTTATGTTGGTACCAGGGTTTCTCAGTTGCAGATTTGTCTGTTCTTGATAAAGCAGGTTTTGATCAGAGGATCTTATCATCAGGTGTATGTCTGTTCTTGATAGAGCAGGTTTTGATCAGAGTATTGTCATCAGTGGTTTGTTCTTGATAGGGCAGATTTTTGATTTGGGGTCTGAAGACTTCATCAGCAGATATTTCTTGATCATACATCCGGGGTCCTTATTATCAGACATTTGTTCTCGACAGAGCAGAATTTTGACCTTATGTATATGGTCCTATCAGATGATCGTTCTTAGCAGATCAGATTAGTGGTCTTACACCAGGGTTTTCTTCTCATCGGTGATTGTTGATACAGAATCTCCACAACAGCTATCCGGATATATTATTGCATGCCTGCATTTTGCATTAGTTTGCATGTTCATTTGCATTCCACTAACGTGTGTCTGTGTTGCAGGTACCGTTTCCCCGATCCAGGAGTTCTCGCCTCCTATTGTATTATTATGGCCTCTCTCAGGAAGACTGTTGCGTACAAGTTCCCGACCCCTGATGTGTCGAAGTTGACTGGTTTGATAGCTCTAGCAGGTGATTCTGTGAAGGATGGGTTCAGGAAGTCTTATGGCAGGTTGCTCAGTCTGGTTTGCAAACCTTCTACGTCCGAGTTGAATGGGTTACATGCTCTGTTGCAGTTCTATGACCCTCCGCTGAGATGTTTCACTTTTCAGGACTTCATTCTCGCGCCGACGCTGGAAGAGTATGCTGATTTGCTGGGTGTGCCTATCAAAAGGCAGGTGCCTTTTGTCCACATGGATGCTGAGCCTGATCTGGCCGGTTTAGCTTCTTCACTTCATTTGGACGCCTCTGAGTTAGTAGTGACGAGTTGGAACAAGGTTCCTGGGTTCTCCTTGCAGTTTCTGGTAGCTAAGGCTCAGCAGTGTGCTAAGGACAGATGTTGGGGCGCATTCAATGCCATCCTCGCTTTATGCATATATGGCATTATCATGTTCCCCAACATGCCTGATTTCGTAGACTTTGATACATTTCACATCTTCGCCTCAGGGAATCCAGTCCCTACTTTGATCGGGGACGTCTATCACTCAGTGCATTACAAGAATGAGAACCGGAGAGGGAAGAATGTCTCATGCTGCGTACCGTTGCTGTACAAATGGTTCGATAGTCATTTGCCCAAGAGGGGTTCTTTCGTCTTGTCTGCAGCCACAGCTGGGTGGCCTGAGCGTCTGATGAGTTTGTCTACAGAAGATATCGACTGGTTCGACAGAGACAGGTTAGGTACCGAGGTGATCTTCAGTTGTAGTGGGTTTCCTAATGTACCTCTGATAGGTAGGAAGGGTTGCATCAACTATAATCCGTCGTTGCTAGTTCGTCAGTTCGCATATGCTTTGAGGACTCCGCCGAAGGAGGAAGAGGTACAGGAATCTCTGTACCTCACGGGTACTTTAGAGGGGGATTTGTTGTCCAAGCTTCAGCATGCATGGAACAGTATCAGCAAGAGAGGAAAGCCTTTGTTGGGAAAGAGCAACAGTCAAGCCTACCCTCCTTATTCAGCTTGGATCAGAGCCAGAGCCAACGCTATAGGGATGCCATTTCCTCATGCCAGACCAGAGATTCCTCCACCATTCGAAGAGCCTACTACTGTGTCCATTCATCAGCATAACCAGGTACTAGCTGAGCGGGATAAGCTGAAGCGGGCGAACGCAGAACTGGAGAAGGAGTTAGCTCAGCTGCGAAGTGAAAGGAATGAAGCCGTGCATGCTTTCAAAAAGCAAACAGAGTCGGTGAACCAACTGGGTGCAGACTTGGCAAAGCAGATTGCTGATCGGGAACGCTTGGGTAAGGACTTCAGGGCTGTTAATGATGTACTAGCTACGAAGAAGCAGCATTTGGACGAGGCATATCGGAGGATATCTAAGTTCGACCAGCATTGGAAGACTTCCCTGGCCACCAGGAAGGAACGAGAGGATAAGCTAATGCTGCAGATCTCTAAACTGGAAGCCGAGGTAAAGGACAGTGAGCGGAGGTTTGATGAAGAGACTGCCCGCAGGTACGCCGCCGAAGGCCAACTCAACAAAGCCCTTGCCAACCTGAAGGAGCACAAGCTGAAGTTTGAGTCTAAGAAGCGGAAACTGGAAGATTGCTTCGGCGAAGGAGCATGGGAAAGTTCAGTCCAGGGGCTTCAGTATACCATTGCGTAGAGGGAACTACTCGTCGAGGGGTTGCTCACTTTGCCAGATCATCCAGAGACAAAGGAGTTATTAGTAGAGTACCGCGCCCGTGGCTGTACTTAACTAGTTGTATTCCTCTTGTTTTGATCTTTGCTGTATGCTGACCATCACCAGGCTTGTTGGCTGAGGTCACGCTGTTGATTTGTTTTGTACTCGCTGATGCTATGTACTGCCTTGGTAGGCCTTTCCATATATATATATATATATATATATATATATATATATATATATATATATATATATATATATATATATATATATATATGAGATTGATGTTTCCATGATTAGGCTCAGACTTCTTCTTATTATTATTATTATTATTATCAGCACTGGCACTAAGGCACTAGGATCGGGGGAAATCTCCCTAGCACACAGACACACGCATGCATCTGCATGAAGCATTTGCATGGCGTACATTTTGTTGCTTTTCCTAACCTTTAATGTTTACAGGTTTTTCAGGTTCACAGGTTCCAAGCTGCTTCCGGTCTCCAGGATTGATCAGAGACTCATTCACCGTTACTCAACTCGAGCTAATCAGACAAGGATCATGGATCAGGTGCAGTCAGATGTTCAAGAGCTCCGTGAACGGATGGATCATTTTATGGAACTGATGCAGGTGGTCGCTAATGGTCAGGACCAGCTCCGGACTTTGGTTCAACCTTTGATCTCCAGGGTTGATAGTAACAGCATACTTCATGGCGGGGCTGTGCCCACTCCTCCTCCAGTTGATACTCCGCAGAATGTTGTTCTTGTTGCCGGGGGCAACGGCAGTGCTAATGGCAATGTGATGGCCAATATCGGACTCAATGCGACGGGCGTCGGCAATGGTAGTCTGGGAGCTAATGTCAACATCGGGCCGGTCAACGGCAATGCTGGCGTCGGAAATCTGTTGGTGCCTCAACCGTGGCTTGAAGATCATCAGGATGATGTGTTTTCTCAAAGAGGTGTGGAAGCAGAGTTGAATGCTGAAGCGCGACTCAGGTTCAAAGCACTGGAAGACAAAATGAGAGACATTGAGAATCAGAATACTTTGGGCGTTGATATGTCCAAGTTGGGGTTAATTGCTGATTTCAAGGTACCTCATAAGTTCAAGGTGCCTGTCTTTGAGAAGTATAAGGGTACTACTTGCCCTCGTGTCCACCTTCGATCATACTATAGAAAGATGTCCGCCTATTCCGACGATGAGAAGTTGCTGATGCACTTCTTCCAAGATAGTCTTTCTGGTCCATCCCTCGAGTGGTACATGGGCTTGGATCCCACTACCGTGCGCACATGGAAAGATCTCGCTGAAGCGTTTGTCCTCCACTATCAATACAATAGCGACTTGGCCCCACACCGAGTCCAACTCCAGAACCTTTCGCAGCGGAATAATGAAGGCTTTAAGGAGTACGCCCAGCGGTGGCGTGAGTTGGCTGCTCGGGTTCAACCGCCGATGGTTGAGCGCGAGCTCGTGCAGATGTTTGTGGCTACCCTCCCGGGAATCTACTACGAAAAGCTAGTCAGTGGCATGTCTGGGACGTTCTCGGCTCTCATCACTATGGGCGAGCACGTCGAGAATGGTATAAAGATCGAAAAAATTCAAGGTGAGTCATCCTCAGCTGGAGGAGGTGGAAAGAAACCTTATGCCGGTAAGCGAAGAGAAGGAGACGCGAGCGCGGTAACCAACGCTCGGAGAAAGGGCAAGGGCCCTCAGCAGTAGATAGCCAGTATAAATATCCCAGCAGCTCCGCCACAGCAGCAGCAGCAGCAACCGCAGCAACAGAATCAACAGGGATATAGAAAATATCAGAATCGGGCTCCTTTGACAAACCGTCACTTCGAAGCACCACCTATGTCGTATGCGCAGCTCTTGCAAACTTTGCTTCAGCTTCAGTTAGTTCAAAAGAGGACGATGGCTCCCTTGACAGGGGCACCACCACCGGGGTATGACGCAAATGCCACTTGCGATTTCCATACGGGGGCACCAGGCCATACGATTGAGAACTGCAAAGCCTTTAAGCACAAGGTGCAGGACCTGGTAGATGCCAAGATTATTAACTTCTCCGACAATGTGCCCAATGTCACGAAAAACCCCATGCCTCATCATAGGGGAGGCGGAGTAAACGCCATTATCGCAGAGGAGAGTGCAGATCTGTTGACCGATGTCAAAGACTTAAAGACTCCGCTTAGTTTCGTCAAAGCTAAGTTGTTGAAGAAGGGGTTCTTTCCAGGATGCGGAGAGTTATGCATGGCTTGTGCTACACATCCTGATGGGTGTGAGCAGCTGGTAGAAGGTATCCAAAGTCTGATGTCTGAGGGTATTTTGCAGTTCAGTCGGAGAGTTGAAAGTGTATCAGGAGAGGTTGTGTTGAAGCAGGCAGATGAAGTCGCCACCATCACCATTCCTCGTCAACCTATTACCATTTCTGCGCCCCGACCGCCTACAATCACTATTACCAGAGTCGGGCCGATCCCATTCGAGAGCACTAACGCCGTTCCGTGGCATTATGGCGCCGAAGTCTATTGCAATGGTCAGAAGTTAGAGTTGGAGCCGTATGGGTCGACTGTGCAGAATCTCGCAGGAGTCAGTGGTATTACTCGAAGCGGAAGAGTGTTTGCGCCGGCAGAGGTTGTGGCAGAGAAAGTGGTCAGAGCTGATGCTGCCGATAAGGGTAAAGGCAGAGCCGTCGAAGAGGTCCCTTGTAGGGCAGAGAAAGATTTGCTTGTCAAAGATGCCGAGGAGTTCATGCGGTTAATCAAAAAGAGCGACTACAAGATTGTAGACCATCTTCATCAGACTCCGTCAAAGATTTCTATTCTTAACCTGTTGCTGTGTTCTGAAGTGCACCGCAACGCGTTACTGAAGGTATTGAACGCTGCCTACGTACCGCAAGAGATATCCGTGAATTATCTAGAAGAGGTGGTAGCCCATGTTAATGCTGGCAATGGGCTAGGTTTCACAGATTTAGAGCTGACTCCTAAAGGGAGAGATCACAACAGCGCCTTGCACGTCTCGATAGAGTGCAGAGGCACTATCATGTCGCATGTCCTGGTGGACACGGGTTCGTCGCTTAATGTGCTTCCGAAGAAGGCACTAATGAAGTTGGACACTCGTGGATTGCTTTGCACGCCCAGTGATCTGGTGGTGAAAGCATTTGACGGAACTAAGCGCCACGTTTTCGGAGAGTTGACCCTGCCGATTCAAGTTGGCCCGGAGACGTTCGATACGGTTTTTTATATCATGGATATCATGCCCGCCTACAGTTGCCTCTTAGGTCGGCCATGGATCCACGCTGCTGGTGCCGTGACGTCCACGTTGCATCAAAAGCTTAAATATGCTGTCGGGGGAAGCATAGTAACCGTCTGTGGTGAGGAGGACATTATGGTGAGCCACTTGTCATCCTTTAAGTATGTTGAAATGGATGGCGAAATCCATGAAACTCTCTGCCAAGCATTTGAAGCCGTCAAGGTGAAAGAGGTAGCTCCTGTCGTCACAGAGAAGCAAGAGATGAATCTATCCTCGTTCAGAGAAGCTCGGGCCATCGTCGAAGCCGGTTCCACCCCAGGCTGGGGGCATGTTTTGGAGATACCGATCAAGCAGGATAAGTTTGGACTAGGGTATTCTCCTGAAGCTGAAGCTTCATCTTCTTCGTCTAGCAGTTCGTCTCGTGGTAAGGGGCCGATCTTATTTACCAGTGGCGGAGTGATCTTCGAAAGCATCAACGCAACTTCTGAGGACAGTGGGGATAGCGATTGTGATCTTGACGCTTGGATTCAGCCAAGCAAGCCGGGCGAGCGCCTCAACAATTGGACCATCAAGGAGATTATCCAGCTGACAAGTGAAGAGTAATGATTTACTTTTTACAATCTTTGTACAACCCTATGTCCTACCCGGGGCATAGTGGTTTTATTGTCAGGGCCTTGTTGGATTATGTACATGCATTTTGTTAATAAATCAAAGGCGTTTTCTTCGTACTCAAATATTGTGTTCTCTGTTATTCCTGTTTTATGTTTATTTTGAAAAACAGTAAAATGGCAACGGGGTTTGTGCTAACCTGCATATTCTTGTTTTAAACTTAACCCTTGTTATTGCAGGATCCACATAACAGACGACATCGACTCTGGACCCTCTACGGCTCACTACGACTTCGATTGCCCGATCTATCAAGCCGAGGATGAGATTGATGAAGACGAAGACCTTCCGGAAGAGTTGGCCCGCTTGTTGAGACAAGAGGAAAAGGTTATTCTGCCTCATGAGGAAGATATTGAGATCGTAAATCTGGGTTCTGAAGAGCTCGTCAGAAATGTCAGAGTAGGGGCTGCGCTGCAGAATGATGTCAAGCATAGACTGGTCGAGATGCTTCGAGAGCATAGTGACGTCTTTGCTTGGTCATACGAAGATATGCCCGGACTTGACACAGACATCGTGGTTCATCGCTTGCCGTTGCGAGAAGATTGCCCTCCAGTCAAGCAGAAGCTTAGGAGGACGAGACCAGATATGGCTGTAAAAATCAAAGAAGAAGTCCAGAAGCAGTTGGACGCAGGATTTATAGCCGTTACCACTTACCCTCCGTGGGTTGCCAACATAGTGCCTGTACCGAAGAAGGACGGTAAGGTACGCATGTGCGTCGATTATTCGGATTTGAATAGGGCGAGCCCTAAGGATGATTTCCCGTTGCCTCATATCGATGTGTTGGTCGACAACACAGCCCAGTTCTCCGTGTTTTCGTTCATGGATGGCTTCTCCGGTTACAATCAGATCAAGATGGCACCGGAGGACATGGAGAAAACAACGTTTATCACCCCCTGGGGAACATTTTGCTATAAGGTAATGCCCTTCGGTCTGAAGAACGCAGGGGCCACTTACCAGCGAGCAATGGTAACTTTGTTTCATGATATGATTCATCATGAGATCGAGGTCTATGTTGATGACATGATTGCAAAGTCCCAAACGGAGGAAGAGCATCTGGTCAACTTATTGAAGCTTTTTGAGAGGCTTAGGAAGTTCAGGTTGAGGCTGAATCCTAACAAGTGCACTTTCGGAGTGCGGTCCGGAAAGTTATTGGGGTTTATCGTTAGTGAACGAGGTATCGAAGTTGATCCTGCGAAAATAAAAGCTATTCAAGAAATGCCAGCGCCGAAAACAGAAAAAGAAGTTCGTGGTTTCTTGGGCCGAATAAACTACATTGCAAGGTTTATCTCTCAGCTCACGGCCACTTGTGAACCTATGTTCAAACTTTTAAAGAAAGATCAGGCGATTACTTGGAATGAAGATTGCCAGAAGGCATTCGATAAGATAAAGCAGTATCTTCAAGAACCTCCAATCTTGATACCCCCAGTGGCTGGACGGCCATTAATCATGTACCTGACGGTTCTAGAGAATAGTATGGGGTGTGTTCTCGGTCAGCACGACGAGACGGGCAGAAAAGAGCATGCCATTTATTATTTGAGTAAAAAGTTCACTGAGTGTGAATCTCGATACTCGATGCTGGAGAAGACGTGTTGTGCATTAGCTTGGGCTGCCAAACGTCTACGACAGTACATGCTCAATCACACCACTATGCTAATTTCGAAGATGGATCCGATCAAGTACGTCTTCGAGAAGCAGGCTCTTTCGGGCAGGATTGCCAGATGGCAAATGGTGTTAACGGAATATGATATTCAGTACGTCTCCCAGAAGGCCATTAAGGGAAGCGTATTGTCTGATTACCTTGTCGAGCAGCCGATCGAGGATTACCAGCCGATGAAGTTTGAATTCCCTGACGAGGATATTATGTTTCTCAAAGCGAAGGATTGCGATGAGCCATTGCCCGGTGAGGGGCCAGATAGGAAATCTCAGTGGGAGTTGATATTCGACGGAGCGGTTAATTCCTATGGAAGTGGTATCGGGGCTATCATCACGACTCCTCACGGATCCCACATCTCGTTTACTGCGAGACTAACGTTTCCAGTTACCAACAATGAGGCGGAATATGAAGCATGTATTATGGGTCTAGAAGAGGCAATTGATTTGAGAATCAAGAATCTAGACGTATATGGTGACTCAGCGCTTGTAATCAATCAAATTAAAGGGGAGTGGGAAACTCGTCAAGTGAATTTGGTGCCGTACATGAATTATGCCAGGAGGCTGCTTCCGTTCTTCGACCGAGTGGAACTTCATCATGTACCCAGGGCTGAAAATCAGATGGCTGATGCCTTAGCCACGTTGGCTTCAATGTATAAGGTCAATTTTTGGAATGAGGCTCCAAGAATTGTGCTTTCGCGTCTTGATAGACCGACATTTGTCTTTGCAATCGAGGATGCCGCCGACAGCAAGCCATGGTTCCACGACATCCAGACCTTCCTTATGACTAAGGAGTATCCTGCGGGTACGTCAACCCAGGATAAGAAGACTATGAGGAGGCTGTCTGGAAACTTTTACCTCAATCCTGATGGAGTGTTGTATAAGAGAAACCACGATTTCGTGCTACTCAGATGTGTAGATGAGAAAGAGGCAAGTATGCTCATGGAAGAAGTCCATGAGGGCACATTTGGTACGCACGCCGGCGGGCATGCCATGACGAGAAAGATCCTGAGAGCAGGATATTACTGGCTGACTATGGAGTCAGATTGCTTCAGATTCGCGAAGAAATGTCATAAATGCCAGATTTATGCTGATAAAGTTCATGTGCCGCCGTGCCCATTGAATGTCATGTCCTCCCCTTGGCCGTTCTCCATGTGGGGCATCGACATGATAGGCAAAATCGAGCCCACTGCATCCAATGGTCATCGTTTCATTCTGGTAGCTATCGACTACTTCACCAAATGGGTGGAGGCAGCCTCGTACGCTAATGTGACCAAGCAGGTGGTAGCTAAATTCATAAAGAGGGACATCATCTGTCGTTACGGAGTTCTCGAGCGGATCATTACTGATAATGGTTCGAATTTGAATAACAAGATGATGAAGGAGCTGTGCCAGAGCTTCAAGATTGAACACCACAACTCATCTCCTTACCGGCCGAAGATGAATGGCGCCGTCGAAGCCGCCAACAAGAACATAAAGAAGATTGTTCAGAAGATGGTTGTGACGTACAAAGATTGGCACGAGATGTTGCTGTTTGCCTTGCACGGTTATTGTACGACGGTGCGTACGTCGACCGGGGCAACTCCTTTCTCCTTGGTGTACGGTATGGAAGCTGTCCTACCGTTAGAAGTGGAGATCCCTTCTTTGCGAGTGTTGGTTAATGCGAAACTCGACGAGGCAGAATGGATTACGAATCGTTTGAACCAACTCAGCCTGATGGACGAGAAAAGGTTAGCATCGATTGCATTTGGTCGTCTGTACCAAAGCCGAATGAAGAAAGCTTATGATAAGAAGGTGCATCCTAGAAGCTTTCAGACGGGTGATCTCGTCCTGAAGAAGATTCTTCCGCCACACTCCGATCACCGGGGCAAGTGGACTCCGAATTACGAAGGGCCGTATGTCGTCAGCAAGGTCTTCTCGGGAGGAGCTTTGTTGTTATCCACAATGGATGGTGAAGATTTTGCATCCCCGGTGAACGCGGACGCAGTTAAAAAATACTTTGCTTGAAAGAGACCCGCTGGACAAAAAAAGAAAGAGTCCAGGCAAAAAAAGGGCATCCCGGCGAACCAAAAACAGAATAAAAGGTTCGGGCAAAAATTAGGGATATATTGAAAAGATGTACACCCGCGAAGTCGAAAACCTACACTGGGCGGCTTCGGCAAAAAAGGGTATCCCGGTGAACTGAAAACCCGTAAAGGGCGGTTCACGCAAAAGTTAGGGATTTGAATAAGCAAATGACTGTGTTCCGCGTGTAGACTTTCATTGTTTAGTGGTTTGGAGGACCTGAGGGCCGTTCATCTGAATCAATCTCTTCCGGAGCTGAAGCGTCGGAGAAGTATCGAAGTCGAGTGGGTCTTAGAGGGATCAACTCATGGTGTTCGTCTACGCCTCGTTGCCGACATTTGTATATACTGATGTATATTTATGTTTTATTTTTGCGCGGCTTCCTCATTCCAGGAGCTTGCCTCCGTTGTAAAACATTTTTACCCATTCAGGGGTTCACCATCAATAAAATGCATGTTATTCAGCAATTCTGTTTGCCTGTTTAGCGTTTATCTGTTTTGTTTGCGAAAGAAAACGCCGATGTTTTTGATAAAATGCGCATACATAAACTTACGGGCCTAGGCCCATTGATTGTTGAAACAATTAATTACCTGAATATTGCCACGAGATAATAACCTTGATAGGCCCCTTTGAGGAGGGTATCTTGTCTGTTTGTTTGTGTTGTTGCAGGTATAGCACCTTCCAGACGGTGCGCCGTGCGCATCCCCGAAGCAGGGCGAGTCCTCCTTCTCCGGCAGAGTTCAGTAGTCTCTCCTCCACAGAGTCTGAATGCGAGGCCGTGGGCATTGATATGTCTCCCCAGGCAGAGAGGATTCTCTTCCCCAAGCAGACGCGTCCTGAAGGAACGTCATCTTCTCAGCTGAGTCGCGCGCCGAAGCTCGTATGTCCCCAGCACCAGGTCACAAGTGCAGGTTTCGTAGAAATGTTCGGGTGCCGAAGCTCGTGTTTTCCCCAGTAAAGTCGCCGAAGCAGGTGCCTCCCCCCGCACCGGGTCACAAGTGCAGGTCTCGTAGGAAGCTATTCTTACGCCGAAGTATGCAGTAACTGATGGTGTCAGACTGAAGTCTCCAGCGGAATTGAAATTCCCCACCAGAGCCGTATTCTCTCCCGAAGTCGGATGATTCCCTCTTCCCCAGTAGAGTGTTGGAACAGCGGATGTTGTATTCCCCTGCAGAGTTGTACTCTCCCCCGAAGTCAGATGACTCCTTCTTCCCCAGCGGAATTGAAATTCCTCATCAAAGTCGTACTCTCCAGTGAAGTAGAATGATTTCTCTCTCCCCGGCTGAGTTCGCAAACCCCAAGAGAGCCGAATCCTTGGAAGCAGTTGAGACCGTGAGTGGTTTTCCCTAGCAGAGCATTGAACAGCTGATGTTGTATTTCCCCCAGAGTTGTACTCTCTCCAGCGAAGCAGAATGTTTTCTCCTTCCTCAACCGAGTTTGCAGATATCCAAGAGAGCCGAATCCTTGGAAGTTGATCAGATCATGATTAGTTTTCCCCCAGTGGAGTGTTGAGCAGCTGAAGTTGTTTCCCCACAGAGTTGTTATCCCCAGAGAAGTAGCCATGGCGGTCCCGCAGTTTATTCTCGCGATTGATATCACTCTCTCTCATCAAGTTCCAGGTTCTCGTAGAGCTTCTTCCCCTGCAGTAATCAACTGAAGTTGTTTCCCCTGCAGCAGTCAACGGAAGATCATTTCCCCAGACGGAGTCCAATTGAGATCGGCGTGACCATGTTCTCCTCAGTAGGATGATTCTTTTATCTGAGTAGTTCTTTCTCCTTGACAGGAGGACTTCCCCCCTCGGCATTTATTTTGCTGACGGGATCGCATCATTGTGCATGATCGCATAAGCATTTAGCATAAACGCATAGCATTTCCACCGTGTGGAGCATGGCGCCAAAGCGTATGCATAATAAACATGATTTAGGTTGTTACCATTCTTGTTTTGCAGGTGTTCCGCCGAAGGATCAGTCGCTTAGGATGACTCCCGACATTCTCCCCAACGAGGTCGCTTGCTTAAGATGATTCTTAAGACCCCGGTGTAATCCTCGAAGTTGCGTGCTCGAGATGATTCTTGAGATCCCCAGCGAAGTCTTCAGTTCGAGATGATTCTCGAATCCCTCAGCAGGGCCGTTTGCTTAAGATGACTCTTGAGACCCCAGTACAGTCTCCCGAGTTGGTTGCTCAAATTGATACCTAGAGTCCCCGGCGAAGATCGCCCAGGACGATTCCTGAAGCCCCAAGAGAGCCGAATCCTTGGAAGTTGCTCAAGCCATGATTGGTCTGTCCCCGATAAGAGTTGCCCAGGAAGATTCCTGGAATCCCCAACAGAATGTTTGCTCCAGAATGGCTATCAGTTCAAGATGATTCTTGAAGGTCCCCGACGGAGTTAGTTGTTCAAGACGAGTCTTGAAGTCCTCAGCAGAGTGGATTTATCCAAAATAAGTTCTGGACCCCCGGAGCGGAGTTGCTTGATAGTTCTCCAGATTCCCCAGCGGCGAAGCGTCCTCCTCAGCAGGTTTTCCAACGGCGAAGTTAGAATATCTCCTGAAGACTCCATGATTGAAGTCTGACCGTGTTAATGAAGCGGTATGACCGACCATGAATTACCAGTTACCGTGTGACCTATTCCCCAATGAAGTTTCTCCACGTTGACGGCGAGGTCAGATGTGTGGTTCCGGCGGCGATGTTGGATGTTTGTTTGACGGCGAGGTCAGATTATGATTGGTTCGACGGCGATGTTGGATGTTTGTTTGACGGCGAGGTCAGATTATGATTGGTTCGAAGGCGATGTTGGATGTTTGCTTCGACGGCAAGGTCAGATTATGATTGGTTCGACGACGATGTTGGATGTTTGCTTCGACGGCGAGGTCAGATTATGATTGGTTCGACGGCGATGTTGGATGTTTGCTTCGACGGCGAGGTCAGATTATGTTTGGTTCCGGCGGCGATGTTGGATGGTTGTTTGACAGCGAGGTCAGATTATGTTTGGTTCCGGCGGCGATGTTGGATGGTTGTTTGACGGCGATGTCAGAAGATTATGTTTGGTTCCGGCGGCGATGTTGGATGGTTGTTTGGCGGCGATGTCAGAAGATTATGTTCGACGGCGATGTCAGATTCTTTAACTCCCCAGCAGAGATTATGTGGAGTATCCGACGGCGATGTCAGATTTAGTTCTCCAGCGGCGATGCGGGGTATTTTGATTGTCCGACGGCGATGTCAGATTTAGTTCTCCAGCGGCAATGCGGGGTATTTTGATTGTCCGACGACGATGTCAGATTTAGTTCTCCAGCGGCGATGCGGGGTATTTTGATTGTCCGACGGCGATGTCAGATTTAGTTCTCCAGCGGCGATGCGGGGTATTTTGATTGTCCGACGGCGATGTCAGATTTAGTTCTCCAGCGTCGATGCGGGGTATTTTGATTGTCCGACGGCGATGTCAGATTTAGTTCTCCAGCGGCGATGCGGGGTATTTTGATTGTCCGATGGCGATGTCAGATTTAGTTCTCCAGCGGTGATGTTGGGTATTTTGATTGTCCGACGGTGATGTCAGGTTTAGTTCTCCGGCGGCGATGTTGGATGTTTGTTTCCCTGAGTTATGGTTGTTTATGACGGCGATGTCAGGTGATTTGGTGTTCCAGCGGCGACGTTGGGTGTTCCTCAGAATTTTGTCTTCTTCTGACGGTGATGTCAGATGGTTTAGTCTTCCAGCGGCGATGTTGGGTGTTTTGGTTGTCTGAAGACAATGTCAGAAGAATTTAATGTGGATAACTGACGACGATGTCAGATCAGTATTTTTCCAGCTAGTTGCCGTGCAGCTAGCAGTTCAGTGTTCGAAGAGTTGAGCAGTTGGCAAATTTTCGGGTTTACCGATATTTAACCGTCTCGCACCTTGATTGGCTGAGAGCCGTTCGCTTCTCACCCAGTCAGGTTCAAGCCGTTTGAATAGGGGCAGCTGTTGCACCCCAAAATTTGACCAACAATTATTTATCCATCAAGTGTTTGAAGGTTGATACCTTTGTCAGAAAGCTCAAGAGATCCTCAGAGGAATTGGTTGAAACCAATGTTGTGTGACTTATAGCTTGAGAGTTGTGGGAGCTCCTCAGATGATTCTGAGACTTTGAGAATGAACTTGAAGCTTTGAGAAAGTTTATGAGATGTCTTGAAAGCCATCATGAAGCCCAGAGAGGTCATTATGCAAGAATTCAGAAGATTCAGCCATGAATGGTAGAATTAGGGTTTTGACTGGGTCAACCCTAGGTCAACTGAAGATTTGGAGAAGGTTGAGACCTAATACAAGAGCCATGAGATCATGGAGTGATGTATTGAGATGTTATAAGGATGATTCCTAGACCAACTCATCATGATTGAGGAGTTTGAGAAGTTTTAAGCTAGGGTTTCTAAGGATTGACAGTGTAAAATCCCCTAGTTTGATCCCTATCTTCCAGGCAGTTTTAGCTCAAGATGTGATTGTTATCTCATCTTCCCCACAACATGAATGTTGTAGAGCTTGTTCTTAGCTTTAATTTGAGTGGTAGAAGTCCTTGATAGGATTTGCAGAGCTTAAGTTATGGTTTTGACAAATTACAGGTCATCTGAGGTATGTGAATCTGGGTCCTTGAAAGTCACCCAACTTGCAGACAACTTTTGCCCTAGTAGGATGATTCCTATGATCTCTTGGTCAACATGAATGTTGAAGAGCATCTTCTTAGCTTTATATATAGTACTAGAAGTCCTTGATAGGATTTGTAGAACTCAAGTTATGGCTTTGACAAGCCAAGGGTAGTTTGGTCCTTTTGAACTTATAGGTCATTTCAAGCATATGGCCATATCTCCTACTTCCAAGCTTCAAATGGAAAAACCTTCAACATAAAAGTTGCTTAGAATGATGTTTTAATGCTAGTAGGGTGGTCATGAGATGTTGTAAAGGCTCATAGCAAAAAGTGATAAAAAATGGCCTAAAAATGGGACATACGTTAATTCAAGTGAAATGGAAAATCCTAAAATCCAAGCTATAAACCCTAAACATGGCATATGATAGGTCATTTTGACTCCAAAGGGCATTTTAAGAACAATGGTTCAGCCACAATTTTGATTTGAGGCTTAAATCTTGGAGTTGCTTTGTAAAAGTCTTACTTGCATAATGGGGTACCTAGCCAAATCAAAGAAAAGCTTAATGAACAAGGTGGTTAAGCATTGTGTATTGTCCAAAATATCACTTAAGGAGAAAATGGAGATAATTACTCATGTTATGGGATTTTGTCATGATATATCTCATGTGGTGAGAATGGAAATGCAAATACCACATCCTAGAAACTTCAAGTTCCATCTAGAGTGATCTAGATGATTCTGGATCTTTCTAAACATGTCTATATATTGATGGCAAAGCCCATTGGTAAAAGGTTGGTGATTGTTGATGTTCATAGTGCAAAAAAGAGAGAATTGACCAAATTTCTTCCATTTTGCAATTCAAGATCAAATCTCTATTCTTCTCCATTTTCATTCTTTTTCTTCTACACAAACACATCCTCTGGATCATGATGAGCACTTGCATACTGAGTTGAAGGTTGATCCATGGAAGATTGAAGCTTTGGTGGTGAAAGTGCAAGAAAAGCAAATCTCACTCAAGATCAAGATACAAGCATTATCCATCAATTTTTTTGCATACAGAACTTTTATCATCAATCAAAGATCCATCGTGGCAAGTTTCAAGCATTAAATCGAGGGATAACTACTCCTGCCATCATCAAGCACAAGGTTTGCAAAAGCTCTTGAAACTCCTTAGTTATGCATTGTTATATAGAATGGTTAGGATAGTTGTATTAGAGACCAATAGGAGAACAAATCTGGAAGGTTTGAGTGCATTCTATGGAGGTCGAAAATCTGACATGTTTACTTTATGGATCAAGAACTGGGAGGTTATTGAGTGTTAATCCACATGCTATAGCTTAGGTTGATCAGCACCGTGAGGTGAACGTTTTGAAACCAAGAAACTGAAGAAACAAGAAGTTTGAAGTTTGACCATTAATGGAGAATGAGTATCGGGTTTCTAGTTCTAGGTGGTTTCAATGGAAACTAAGCACGTGGCCTTGTTCAGGGGAAGGAATAAATCAGTTTTGCTTTTTGAAGAATTGAATTTGATGGAGAAATGAGGGCATACGAGTGGTGTAAGTATGGCTGTATGAAGCTTCGCGCATGGCTCCATCACAAACCCTAGAAGTGCCAAAGGTTGAAGACAACACATCAACCGTCCGATCGCGTTAAACTTGTTGACTGGGAGCCCATCGGACGGCTCAGATTCACGCGTGAAGTGGAAGGAGATAAGCTGCAAAACGCAGCGTTCCAACTTATGGCTGGCTGGGCCTCACGTGAAAGTGCTATCCGCCCCCCCATTTCCAAGCCCATCTTGCTTTGTATTGAAAAACCTGCTATATGCACCGTCTTTTCCTTTTTTTTTTCTTTTCCTTTTTTTCAGTTTTTCTGATGAGAGCTGGGCCCAGGCGCGCCATGCTAGGCGCACCCCCCTCCTGGGCCCATTATCATTTTGAACTTAACATCATCACTATCTGCACCCCATGTTAATTTCCATATTATATTTTCTTCCAAATTTTATTAAACTTCAAAAAATCATATAAAAATAAAAAATGAATATTTTTTAATGCAACTTCTTTCCCAATTTTCATTTTCTGTCTAGAAAAATATAAAAATATAAAATAGCCATTTTATTTCAGTTTTATATTTTTTGTGCATTTTTACTTTTAATTGCTTTTGTAATTCTTTTAGTTGGTATGCTATTTTGTAGGATTTAATTAGGATAGTTCCCTTAGGATTTTTGATTCAATCTTTTTAGGATGATTAGATGAATGGTTTAGGGTCCCCCTGAATTAATTTCATAATTTTGTGATAATTTTCAGGTTAGTTTTAATTAGGTAGTTCTAAGTAGTGTAGAATTTGATTAAAACTTTAACATAGGATCATAACAATTTTAGATTTAGGTTTTATAGGGCAAATTAGTGTATAGGGAATATATGGGACTTAAGGGTAGTTATGTAGGGTCCCCTAGCATTTATATTAGGAATTAATAGAATAATATACTATTTTTGGTTGATTTTTGAATTGAATGATTGTTTGTGTGGCCTTTAGGGCAAGTTTTGTTTGGTTTGCTTTGCTTTGGATTTTTCCTTTGGTTTGAGGAGCATGGCATATCATTGTGGATCTTAATGGAGCATACTAGAAGATTGGAGGAGCTTGAGGAGCTTGTTCTTTTTCTTTTTGTTGTTTTAGGGTTAGGAGTAGGAAGAGCTTAGATGTAGATAATTTCTTTCTCAAACATGGATAGTATTCTTCACATCCATTCCTCCCTGTGATTCAAAGTCCTTCCAGGGTATACACCTCTCTCCTTTGGAGGGATTAGTGTTATACCCAGGAGGTAGAACTTTTGAGGGAACCCTTCACTTGATATTGAACCCTTATAGGTCACCTTTGGTGATCAAATAAGCAGTTCAATATCCCCCAGCTTATCCAGTAGTGATTTTCCCTGGTTTTGGTTTGACTTAAGAGCTGTCAGAGCCTGAGCGTGAAGATGAATACTTCATTGAAGATTGTTTAAGAGGATGAATCCCTGAAGACTGCCATTCCAGCTGAAGCTTGAAGAGCATGAAGATCAAGTTGATGCTTGAAGATCCCTGAAGATAGTGAAGCCTGAAGGTGGAGCTGATCAGAGAAGCTGAAGCTTAAGGGAGAGGATGAGTTGAGACTCATGTTGTAGGGTTGATACCTAGAAAGTAGTTGATGATTGAAGTCTGAAGACTGAGTTGCTGCTGGAGGAGCTGAGGCTTTCTTCTGTTTTTCTTTTATGTATTGTATGTTTTGCTTGATTTGTCTGTTGCATTAGATTAAGTCCATCTAGAATAGGTAGAATCTAGGAGCATGATTGCATTAGAGGTTGAGCTGCTCCCTCTGCTTGTATTTTTATTGCGTGGCTTTGCTTGCGGGTATTCGGTAGAGCCCAGCTCCCTTGCCCATGTGGTATGTCTGCCTGATGGCAATTTCATTTCTTTTATCTGTATGATTGCAGTTTACTGTTTATTGCTTGATAGCATGTTGTTTATTTTTCAGTATGATTACTGTTATTTCATGACTGGCTTGAGGTTGAGACGAGCTTGTGGAGGCTGAAGCCCCACACACATTTCCTCCCTCACTTGCATTGCATGCATTTTACTGTTAAGCTGATGCTTTGTCTGTTTTGGTGTATCATTGACATGATCCCTTAGGACTCTCATTTCCTTTGATAAGGATTTGATTATAGACTTTTAGGTTGAAACCTATGCATGACAACTTCTAGGAGTTCCCTGTTCAAACCTCAACCATAGGATGAATCCATGGCATGATAATAGTAGGACTTGATAGTCTCCCTCCTAGTTGGGCCTGTTCTCTTCTCATCTCAAAACAGTTTAAGATATAGTAATCATGAATGGTTTCTTTCGTACGTTACGAGCCTTAAGCTATCTGAGAAAGGGTTGTGGGAGAGTTTCTTTTCCACAGTCTGGATGTTTAGTATGGTACCCTTTGGGTGACATGCGACGCATTCACTCTCAGGTCATAGTCTCTAGTGCGGTTGAAATCGCAAACGCAATAAAAAACACTTCTTTCGTAAAAACAGGAAATAAACCGTAGTTTCCCGAACTACGTGAGCTCTAATCTCTCATGCCTATTGAGAGTACGTAGGCACAAGATGGCAAAGTCTTGGCGAGCTACCTTCCCCCATAACCCTTCGTAGGCCGAACTACGTTGACTCTGATTTCTCATTCTCTGATGAGAATACGTAGGCATAAAGTGCGACGCTTTGCCGAGTCATTTTTCTTTTCTTTTTCAGCCAGCCTTGATAGGTAGATAGAATACAACAAACCCGTCCAAGTAAACAAACAAGCGAGGATCCCGTCGAGTACGACGGACGTGAGGGGTGCTAATACCTTCCCCTTGCGTAACCGACTCCCGAACCCAGACAATGGTTGCGATGAACTTGTCTTACCCTATTCCGTCAGGTTTTTCCGATCGTTTCCTTTCTCGCTCTGAGGGATAAATAACGAAAGGTGGTGACTCTTCTGTCATGCCGGCACCTTATTTTCGCGCAAGCGACACCCGTGTTCAACCACCTCTGTTGGACAAGGAGTTGATGGATATGTTTATACGGACTCTGCAACCTCAATATTTGGATCATATACTAGGATCTAGCTTCCCAAAATTTGCTCAAATTGTGTCTGTAGGAGAGAGAATTGAAAGTTAGCTAAAGAAGAAAAAAATTGTTGTTGCCACTACAAGTAGGGGAAAGAAGCCTTTCGTGAAGAGAAAGGAGGAAGAGACTAATGTTGTTATGAGAGGACGAAGGGATAGAGTCCCGATGAATATCCCATATCAACAGGTGGCTGCAGTTACATAAGCTCCACATCAACAACCGGCCCAATAACAAGCATATCAGCAACCAAATTATCAAAATGTTCCTCCACCGTAGTATCAGAATACCCCAGCCCAACGACAACAAAGACCAAGAGCTCCAAGGAGGCATATTGATCCTGTGCTAATGTTGTATAGCCAAATTTTCTCTCAACTATATCAGAGTGGGCATTTGACACTCAGAGATTTAAGGCCAGCAACATTCCCATATCCTCCAGGATACGATGCCAATGCTCGATGTGAGTTTCATAAAGGGGCTCTTGGACATTCAATAGACAATTGTTATGCATTCCAGAATAGAGTTCAAGACTTGGTTGAGTCCAAGGATCTTACTTTCACCCCTCGAGGCACAAATGTTAAGACCAACCCCATGCCCACGCATGGGGGTCCATCTGTTAATGTTGTGGAAGAAAGTGATGAAAGAAGATTGATTAGAAGGGTTAAAGATATTCGTACTTCTATGGAAGTTATAGGAGAGCAATTGAAGAAATATGGAATGATCCCTCAAGATGAAATTATTGATTTGACAGATGAAGTGGTTAAGAAGCATCTGCAGAAGTTCTTAGACCAAGGCATGATTCAGGTCGAACGCCATGATAGGAAAGATCAAAGTGTGCCTGTTATTGAACTCCAATATGATGAAGCCAAAGTTTGTCTATAAAGACAAACTCGTCCTACTCCGATAGTTATTCAGTATGATGAGACCGAAGTTTTTCCATAAAGACCATTTTGTTTTGCGCCTGTGGTTATTCAGTTTGATGAGGCTGATGTTTGTAAACAAAGACAAGTGCACCCTGCTTCGATGACTATTGAGTATTCTGCTCATGTTCCTAAGGCTGAGGTTTGTAAACAAGGGCCAGGGAAGATGGTAATTGAATATGATGGGGCTAAGTGTGATGTTGTGGTAGGGCCAAGCGGAATTACCCGTAGTGGTTGAATCTTTGTAGCAAAACCAGTGGATGTCCCAACCAATGATAAAGAGAAGGCAGTTTCTACGCCAGTTGTAATTCCAAATACTGAACCACAAGTGGAATCTTCATCTCCAAAGGCAACATTCACACAAAAGGAGCCTGAAGAGTTCTTGAAGATTATTAAGAAAAGCGACTACAAGATAGTCGAGCAACTAAATCAAACTCCTGCCAAAATATCCATGCTTACCTTATTGCTCAGTTCTAATGCACATAGATCATCTCTGCTGAAGGTGTTAAACGCCAAACACATTACCAAGGATATCACTGTGGTCTAGTTTGACGACGTGATAGCTAGTGTGACCACTGGTAACTTCCTTGGATCTAATGATGATGATTTGACTACTGAGAGGAGGAATCACAATAAGGCTTTTCACATTTCCATAAGATGTAAAGACACTTTGATATCAAGAGTTTTGGGGGACACGGGTTCCTCCTTGAATGTGCTCCCTAAGACAACTCTAGAAAAGATGCCTATAAGAGGGGTTAGTATGAAACCAAGCACTCTGATAGTGAAGGCATTCGATGGCTCGAGGCGAGTAGTAATAGGTGAAGTGGACTTACCAATTAAGATTGGGCCAACTATTTTTACCATTACTTTTCAAGTAATGGACATTTACCCTGGATACAGTTGTCTATTGGGAAGACCCTGGATTCATTCAGTAGGGGCCGTCACTTCTACTCTCCACCAAAATTTAAAATTCACCAGTAATGATAAAATGGTTTTAATTGGAGGGGAAGATGACATTCTAGTAAGCCACATAACCTCTTTCCGTTATATTGATGTGGAGGGCGAAATGGTTGAAACACCCTTTTAATCCTTTGAAGTGATGAGTACATTAGCAGTGCAGCGAGTGCCAAAATGCCAAGAGACGAGATCATCAATGACCTCATATGAAGAAGCTAAAACAGTGATTGAAGGAGGAAATGCCCAAGGCTGAGGCAAGTTCGTTGAAGTTACTAAGAGGTTTGATAAGTTTGGGCTGAGGTATCAGCTGTCTTCTAGCACAACAATGATCCCATACAACAAAGAGCAGGTCAACCTATAGGGGATATTTTCACAAGTGCTGGACACATCTTCGGTCACACAACGACAATGATTATTGAAGACAATATTGGTGATGATGAGGCTTCTGTAAGCTAGATCCGACAAGCAAGATCTGGTGAAGAACTCCAAAATTGGAAGACCATTGAAGTCCCCCAGTTCTTCCTGCACCAAACGTAATTTTACTGTTTATCAAAAACCATACGCTTTTCCTAAGGCATAGTGGAGCATTGTGTGGGCCACCTGATGTTTTAAACCATGATTATCATTAATAAATATTATTTTTTATTCAATTTCTGCTCATTTTCTTTTTCTTTTACTTTTACAATAAATGACAATATTTTCATGCACGCACTCCCTAAATAAATGGCATAAATCATAACATGCAGAGACACTATCGAGGTCCTTGACAATGACGCTGCTATGGGCCTATATGATTTTGATTGCCCAATCCACCAAGTTGAAGAGGAAGGCGAGGAAGATTGTGAACTCCTTAATGAGTTGGTAAGGTTGCTCAAGCAAGAAGAGAAAGTCATTTTTTTGCACAAAGAAGACATCAAAGTCATCAACCTGGGTACTGAGGAAGATAGAAGAGAGGTGAAGATCGAAGCATCTCTTCAAGCTGTGGTCAAGGCCAAGCTAATAGGACTCTTCCACAAGTACACTGACGTATTCGCTTGGTCATACCAAGATATGCCTAGATTGGATACTGACATTGTTGTACACAAGTTACCGCTCAGGGTGGAATGTCATGCTGTCAAGTAGAAGTTAAGAAGGACCCATCCTGACATTGCTCTCAAGATTCGTGAAGAGGTTCGAAAGTAAATCGGTGCTGGATTCCTGGCAGTATCAAAGTACCCACAATGTGTTTCCAACATTGTGCCGGTACCAAAAAAGTATGGAAAGGTCCGCATGTGTGTGGATTATCGTGATTTAAACATAGCTAGTTCTAAAGATTATTTCCCATTACCTCACATCGATGTATTGGTTGATAACACAACTCAGTTCTCAATATTCTTCTTCATGGGTGGATTTTCTGGATACAATCAAATTAAGATGGATCCAAATGACATGGAGAAGACCACTTTTATCACACCATGGGGCACCTATTGCTATAAGGTAATGCCTTTCAGACTGAAAAATGATGGGGCAACATATCAGTGCGCAATGTTGACTCTCTTTCATGACAAGATTCATAAATAGATTGAAGTATACGTTGATGATATGATTGCCAAGTCTCAAACCAAAGAAAAACACTTGATTAATCTTCAAAAGTTGCTTGCTCGATTGAGAAAGTTAAGTCTCAGACTCAACCTTAGCAAGTGTACATTTGGGGTACGATTTGGAAAATTATTGGGCTTCATCGTGAGTCAGAAGAGGATTAAAGTGGACCCTGATAAGGTAAGGGAAATTCAAAGTACGCCTGCACCTAGAACGTAGAAAGAGGTTCGTGGCTTCCTAGAGAGATGGAACTATATTTCCAAATTCATTTCACATCTCACCACCACTTGAACCAATTTTTAAGCTGCTAAGAAAGGATCTATCGATTGTTTGGGATGATGACTGCCAAGGGGCATTCGACAAAATCAAAGAATATTTACAAGAACCACCAATCCTGATACCTCCTGTTCCTGAAAGGCCACTTATTATGTATCTGACTGTGCTCGACGAATCTATGGGTTATGTGTTGAGACAACAAGATGAGACTGTAAGAAAGAGCATACCTTACTCGAGAAGTTTAATGACTGTGAGACAAGGTATTCCTTACTCGAGAAGACTTGTTGTGTACTCGCATGGGCTGCTAAACGTCTCAAACAGTATATGTTAACCCACACTACTTATCTGATTTCCAAGATGGATCCCATTAAATACATCTTTGAGAAGTCCGCTCTCACCGGAAGAATAGCCCGATGGCAAATGCTTCTATCTAAGTATGTCATTCAATATGTTACTCGAAAGGCCATTAAGGGTAGTGTGCTAGCGGACCATCTTTCCCACCAATTAGTGGATGATTACCAGCCCTTAAAGTTTATCTTTCCAGACAAAGATGTCATGGTACTGAAAGATTATGAAGAGGCAGAATCAGATGAAGGGCCCGAACTAGGGGATCGATGGACTCTCATGTTTGATGGTGCTTCAAATACTTATGGACAAGGAATTGGGAAAGTGATTACATCTCTGAAGAACTTTCACCTGCCGTTTACAGCTAAGATTTGTTTTACGTGTAATGATAATATGGATGAGTACGAAGCTTGTATACTAGGGTTGGAAGAGGCCATCAACTTGAGGATCAAAACCCTCAACGTGTTTGGAGATTCTGCCTTAGCAATACACTAAATTAGAGGTGACTGGGATACCAAACATGCCAACTTAGTTCCATATCGGGATTACATGGCAAAGCTACTCCCCAAATTCGATGATATCACTTTTACTCATGTACCCAGAGAAGAAAACCAAATGGTGGATGCCTTGGAAACCCTGGCTTCCATGTATAAACTGATATGGCCCAACCATTGGTCGTCTATTAATCTCCAGCGCTTTGAAGAGCCTTCTCACAAATTGACTGTTGATGAAGAGTTAGATGAAAATCCATGGTTCTAGGACATCAAACGCTATTTGGAAAAAAAAGATTATCTAGAGGGCGCCTTGGGTGTTGATAAGAGAACTTTGCGCAGGTTGGTGTCAAATTTCTTCCTCAATGAGAATGTACTATACAAGCGGAATCATGACACTGTCTTACTCAGATGTGTGGAAAAGCATGAAGCTGAAAAAATTCTGAAGGAAGTTCATGAGGGTTGTTTTGGCACCCACGCAAATGGGCATACGATGGCAAAACAGATATTGAGAGCACGCTATTATTGGCTTACCTTGGAGGCTGATTGTTATCATCATACTCGGACTTGCCATAGATGTCAGATATACTCTGATAAGATCCATATACCTCACACTCCCTTGAATGTCTTGACTTCACCATGGCCATTTTCTAAGTGGGGAATATATATGATTGGGATGATCGAGCCAAAAGCCTTAAATAGACACCGCTTCATATTGGTTGCCATAGACTACTTCACCAAATGGGTCGAGGCTGCATCATACACAAACATTACCAAGCAAGTGGTTTCCTGCTTCTTGAAACACAACATTATATGCATACATGGAGTTCCTAATCGCATCATCACTGACAATGGGTCTAATCTCAACAACAAAATGATCGATGAGTTGTGTGCCAATTTTAAGAACATCAAAAAGATCATCCAGAAAATGGTGGCCACTTACAAGGATTTTGCATGAAATGCTACCTTTTGCGCTGCACGACTATCGTACCTCAGTGCAAACTTCAATAGGGGTAACTCCCTACTCATTGGTTTATGGTATGGAAGTGGTTATTCCGATAGAGGTTGAAATCCCCTCATTGAGAGTTTTAATGGAAGCCCAGCTTGACGAAGCAGAATGAGTGAAGACGAGATTTGATGAGCTCAACCTTCTTGAGGAAAAACGCTTGGTAGCGATATCTCATGGTCATCTCTATCAGAGGCGCATGAAGAGAGATTTTGACAAAAAGGTGCATCCTCGGACATTCCAGGAAGGTGACTTAGTGCTCAAAAGGATCATAACCATGTATAATGAATCCAGGGGAAAGTGAGCACCGAACTATGAAGGGCCATATGTTGTAGTAGAGGCATTCTTTGGTGGTTCCTTGAAACTTGCAAATATGGACGGTGATGAATTACCATATCTGGTGAATGCAGACTTCGTCAAGCGATACTACGCCTAAAAAAAGTGGAGTCATAAAGTCGCTAAGTCGAAAACCTGAAAAGGCGACTTAGGAAAAAATGGCTATCTCGGTGGACTGAAAACCCGAAAGGGTGGTCTAGGCAAATGTTAGGGATAAAATAAAAAATATATAGGCCCGCTGAGTTGAAAACCCGAAAGGGCCGCTTAGGCAAAAAAGGATGTCCCGATGGATTGAAAACCTGAAAGGGTGATCCTGACAAAAGTTAGAGACAAATTCCAAGGAAAACTATCCAATCTGCACATCCACTTAATCCTGATGTGCCACTGAAGAGAGGAATCAATCCAACCGTCTTCCTACGAAGCAAAGTGTTGAAGTCTTCGAAGTCATAGGGACTATAGCAGTGTTGAAACTCAATGGAACCTCAATAATTTGTATTGCTGTTATGTTTTTCTTGCACCGCAATTACCTCATTAAGGAATTGCATCCTTGTACATGCTTACCCATTTAAGGGTCAAATCAATAAAGAGATATTTCTCACCAAATTATGCTCACTTTTTACTTTATCTTCTTGTTTGCAAATCAATTTTATTTTTGATAAACTTTGTTTAGAAACTTCGATTAATAAAACCAATATTTGAAAAACAACAAAATTTGTTTTGGTGCTTGGAGAACCTAAAGGGAGATCGATAGTCCCAATGAAGCTTCACCCCACGAAAGCATCAAATCGGTTATCAGCCACCACGACCCTTCATCATAAGCAGCATAGCTTTTCAGGGATCTGCTTAACATAGTCCCCAACAGTGAATCCAAAGCTTAGCAGGGGCAATCATGTTTCCTAGTCACCTACGACTTTTCCAAGTCTAGGAGGTCGAGTAGTCAAATCCTCCTGCCAATACAAAATTTCAATCCTTTATTGGCAACTACCCAAAAGTCCACACTCGTTGGCACCGTCAAGTTAACCCAAAGCCCAATCCTTTATTGACAACTACCCAAAAGTCCATCCTTGTTGGCATCCTTATAAAACCCGAAAGTCCAATTTATTAGTAAACACCAAATAACCAAAGCCCAATTTCATTTGGCAATTACCTGATCCAATCTCTGGCGATACCTTCGACAGAAAATCTATCCCCAGCGTACCCAATCATTTGCATTGTTATGTACATGACATGCAGGAATAATATCATACATAATCATATCAAGCATTAGCATATCTTGTGCATTCTTACGTGCATTAGATTCCCCCGCAGTTCCATATTAGGACCCATATTCGTGCATTAGGCAATACATGGCATTTCCATCATATATGTTAAGAGTCCCACATCAGACAATATATGGCATGAACATGTGTTTATAAGTGGGGGCAATCCTCACTCTACCAGCCGGTTTTGTAGGGTTGAGTTAGGTCCAACCACGTTTCTTAACATGCTATCAGAGCCTCGTTTAAGATCCGGTGGGCCACCCACCATTTATTTCCATGCTTCAGTTGTCCAGTCCTGAGCGTGAGGGGTGTGTTAAGAGCCCCACATCGGACAATATATGGCATGAACATGTGTTTATAAGTGAGGGCAATCCTCACTCTACCAGCCGATTTTGTAGGGTTGAGTTAGGCCCAACCACGTTTCTTAACAATATTCAACATATTATAACAGGATCCAGGATCAGTTTGCAAGCATCTTGGTCAGTCCTCCATCGAATTCGACAGTATTCTTCTGAAAAGAATTGATACCTCGCATGTGCTCATGGAATTTTACTCCCCAGCAAGTCATTCTTTAACTATGCAGTTGATAATGATAATTCTCAGCATCTCTTGCTCTTGTTGCTCCCCAAGCAGAGGTTATCTTAAAAAGTTTCTTGTAAACTTTCCCTTTGCAGAACTGGGATAACACATTTCCTCTAACAGGAATCTTGCTCAACTATTTCCCCTTGCAAATTTATTGCTTGAGATATTGCTTTAGTATTATCGGAGAACCTTAGTGGATAAGGTACTGCTTCAACCACCTTAAGAATATCATGTGTTTAGAGATACTTCTTTGGTATCATCGGAGAACCTTAGTGGATAAGGTACTGCTTTGACCACCCGAAGAATCTCATTTGTTCAGAGATACTGCTTTAGTATCATCGAAGAACCTTAATGGAGAAAGTACTTCTTCGACCACCCAAAGAGTCTCATTTGGTTAGAGATACTGCTTTGGTATCATCGGAGAACCTTAGTGGATAAGGTACTGCTTTGGCCACCCGAAGAATCTCATTTGTTCAGAGATATTTCTTTGGTATCATCAAAAAACCTTATTTTATAAGGTGCTGCTTCGACCACCTGAAGAATCTCATGTTTGGTTGAGATACTACTTTGGTATCGCAGAGAACCTTAGTTGATAAGGTGCTGCTTCGACCACCCGAAGAATCTCATGTTTGGTTGAGATACTGCTTTGGTATCACGAAGAACCTTAGTTGATAAGGTGCTGCTTCAACCACCCAAAGAATCTCGTTTATTGATATACTGCTTTGGTATCGTGAAGAACCTTAGTTGATAAGGTACTGCTTCGACCACCCGAAGAATCTCATTTGTTCAGAGATACTGCTTTGGTATCATCGGAGAACCTTAGTGGATAAAGGACTGCTTCAACCACCCAAAGAATCTCAAGTTATTCTGTTCATTTTGTACCCCGCTATCACATCCTGTTATCTCTTACTTCATTCCTGCATTTCACTTTACTTTCATATCAGACAAATTTTGGGGTTTTCTTGTATCTAATTGCCTTCTACCCTAAAAATGAACACCATGTAGCAATTCATTCTCTCGAGTTCACGACAATTAGATAGAGGCATCGGTCATACCCTAAATTTGTCCTACCTCTCTTTTTTATATATACCCAAACATTTGTATTGCTTCACGATCTTTCTTTAAGATGATCACCCAGCCATTGGCCATGGTCCTCTAAAGTTTAGGTCAGGAAGGTCTTGTCTATATTCATATTTCTTTGTAAGGTGTGTGGGATGCATGCGTAAACAGAGGAATAGTATGGCCTCACTCTTATGGTTAATTAGTCTGATTCATTTTAAGATTTTGCTAATTGGCTTCAATAAGATTATAAGTTTCGGACAACCATGGGCCAAGTCTCAAGTTAGTGCTAAGGCAATGGAGTAAACAAGCTAAGTTGTGATTATATTTTTTTCAAGAAATAGATTCATTTTATGGTCCCTCATGTTTTAAGATCCAAGTTTAGGTTGGTTTCAAGAAGCTCAAGGCATAGTCAATGTGTGATCAAGTTGTTTCAGGATCATGATTATACAGTTAAAAGGTTTCAAGCTGTTGGTAATGCATTTTCAAGTCGTGTTTTAAGGTCATGGTTGTAGTACACCCTTCAAATCGTACTAGGATCTATTTCAAATTATGATGGAACCCAAGAAGCAACTCGTGGCCGGTTGCAACCTAATTGGCTTTGAGATGTTTCATAATGATTCAGTTTATGGCAAGAAATGCTAAAGGTAATTTTGGCCAAGGGAGGATTATTGTCAAAATGTGTATGAGTCATAATTCACAGCCGTTTTTTAGCCAGAAGATTGAATAATTTAGAAGTAATGCTATTTGCATGGAATCACACACAAGCTTTTACAAAACAAGAAGGCTATGAAGCCAAGGTTTTGACATACAATTACAAAGGCAGCAACAACATGCCAGGATTTAATTCATGGTCCAAATCATGATTCTCAATAAATTCATTGGTCCAAAATTCACCAAAACCACAAGATCCAAACTAAACTTCATTCATGGCAAACCTTACAAGGAACCTCCATGAGTTAAGACAATGCAGCGATAATTCATGATTACAAAAGCCTTAAAACTACTACAAAAGAATACAAATTAAAATTTACAGTACAATGATGATAAAGAGGTTTTTAAAAGGAAGAAAACAAAAGTGTGATATTGTACTCAAGTAGGACTCATCACAAGAACTCGTTACAAAGAGTGGACATTTTGTCACCGAGATCCTTCATTATACAAATACACCTTTTCAGTCATTTGAACTTGTGCTAATGTTGTGGCATAACCATTTATCTGTCAAGCTTTGAGTTAAATTAATGAAGCTGCGAATTGACTCTAAAAAAAGAAATCATGTTCCTCACGTTCCTTCAATAGAATAGGTGGTGGTGCCGCCTTCACTCTTTCATGGAAGTCGTCACATGCTTTCTTTACTTTCCCCTTAGTTCTTCAAAATTTTTGTTCTGAGTTTCAAACTGCAGCTATTATTTGCTAACAAAGTTAAAATGCAAAGACAATATCAACTAACCAAGCATATATTGATAACAACTTTAATGTACATAGTGGGTGTGTATCGAGAAAATGCATTGTAACATGGTGTGCCTGACTCATTACAACCAACCTGCGCATCTACAACCACTGATAAGGTTCTTGCCCTTTGCATTAGCCATGTCCCTGATCCTATTTATCTCCACCTTGAACAACTTCTTTCTAAAGGGAAGCAACATAAATCGTCCAAATTCATAACTATGGCATTGGCTCTCTTGACATCCAAGTCGGTGTCAAATATTTTGACATCACCTTAAATCCATCAACAATGTGTCTTTTCTTCAATACATTTCACATTTGGAGTAACAAAGCAACATGAATAATGTCATTTGGAGTAACACAAAACCAATCCTTCAACAAAGCAACATGAATAATGTCATTTGGAGTAACACAAAACCAATCCTTAAAAATTAACAAAAAAAGTTCAAGTCAGCATGGGAAAAGTACAGGAATCACACATTTACAAGCAGTAAAAACTTAGGTGAAATTAACATGTTCCAGAAGGAATTCGTTTCACTATAGACAAAGCTCAAATTGAGTCACTATCACTCTGGACCCCACAAAACCTCACTACTAAATCTATTCTAACGGAATGAAAATCCTCTCACACGAATTAGAGGATATTCCTCTGAGAAATCCCTGATTTCACACGTATCAAAAAACCCCAAAATTTCCCTATAAATAAAGACCCAATCATTGGCAGAAAGGGGAGAAAAAACACTATTGAAACCCTACTCAAATCGCTTCCCATACCCTCACACAAGAGCTCGTGACATAGGGTTCACTGAGTCTCATATTGAGTCTCATTTGAACCGAGCTACTCAACCCCTAACAAATTCAACAAATAGTAGAATAAAAAAAGGAAGGATCAAAGAAGTAGAGAAGAAGCATGGAGGCACAAGGTGCAACAAAAAAGAAGAGTTACCTAATAGGATTCTCTTTCTCTGATAACTTACGGAAGGTAACATTTCCTGCTCTTGATTAACTCCATTTTCCTCTGATAAGTGCTATGTAGAGATTTTGATGTGTGATGATACACAAACTCTTATTTTGTGTGTTTCCTCTGTTGCATGGCGATGTCGTTTTCTCCAATTTCGTTTGAGAAGGCTGAATACAGGGGTTAGGTTTTACTGAAAGTTACTTTTGAATTTCTTACTATGGTTTAAGATATTCCATGAAGTTTTTTTTATTTGATTATGAAAATCGCTGCGAAGAAGAAAGGATTTAACTGGTTTTGGGGATAACTTTTTAGGATAGAAGAAGACATTTGAATGTGAGGAGAAAGAGGATGTTTGGAAATGTAGAGTAGAGTCTGACCTTTTGTCATTTGGGGAACGATTTTTTATATTTCAATATTGGTTAATTGAATTTTAAATGCTGCTAACCACCGTTAACCTTTTTACATGCCCAATGCCATTACACACTTTCCCTGATAAATGTCGCCACGCGGTGAACTTATTATTTTTGGAAAAGAGATCTCCTTTTTAGTGTCTTACAACTAGCGTCCTCTTTTAAAGGTAAAACTTGAAAATGGTTTTCATATTATTAAATACTAGGACCTATTCAAAACATGCTTTATCTAGTCTATTTAATCGCTGACAGGAAAACTTTGTATTTGCCACGTATGCACATTAAGGAATGTTGAGGCAACCGCCTCTTCCTTTCCTTGTTTAACTTAGGGTTCGACTGAGTGAATTAGTGGGCCCAAATCAGTTATTATGTGACATTTGGGCCTTAGGGACCCTTGTGGTTTGTTGGATTACACCTTTACTCTATTTCATACATTTCATTTTGTTATTATTAATTCTTTTCTAGTTTTGTTTTTCTTATTATTTTAGGTGATGATATAGAAAAGTGTTATTTGTATTTTCATAAGCTTAATTTCTTGTCATTTTCTCTAAATGAATAGGATTTTTTTAGAAATTATTGATTTCCTTGTAGTCACATTTATTATTGTTAATTACAATTAAACAATTGTATTGATGAATGACTTTTCTAAACCTAGAATTTGGTTGCGATGACCATTTTCTTATCTCTTAAAGGATTTATCGATATTTTCCTATTGCTTCCTTGGAATGAATAAAGTTCGGTGGCAACTCTGTTCGAACGTTTTTTCCACGTTCATCTGTTATACCCCAAATTTTGACTCCTATATCTCATCACCATTATAGGAAGATCAACATTGTTTATCTAACCTTAATCAACATCTGTTATACCCCAAATTTTCCCTCTTTCAAGTTTGATCTTTGTTAAGATATAGGTGAATTAGGCTTCCACACAGTCAGGAATCGGGGTTTCTATGGTGTGATCAGTCAAGGTCTTGGATTGATTCTCCATATAGCAACTCCCTAAATTATCAAGGGTACTACATTGGATCAAGTATGAATACAATTTGAGTTTGTTCCCCAAAGAAGAAGAACAATACATTCAAGGACCTCCGATTAGGGTTTCTAATTAGAAAAGTCAATTGTAGTTGGACTTTTGATTTAAATGGCATTCCAATGATGGAATCATGGTCCATAAAGCTTATGTGACTTATTGAATTCCCCTCAAGAAGTTTCAAGGCCTCAGGAAACCCAGAATACCAATAGTGGATTCAGAGGTTTTCGATCGTTCAGTTTGTTTGACTGAAAAGTCAACCCACTGACCAACAGGGTTTTGACCCAAAATTGAAGCAATTATGTTCCCAATATTATGTTATATCTAATCATGAAGTTTGGTGACCATTGGATCAAGAATTGAGAAGTAATCAAAAAGTCGGGAAATTAGGGTTTTGAAAGGGGCAAAGCCATAACTTCCTAACCACACATCCAAATGGAGTGGTTCAAAGCTTGTTGGAAAGGTCTTGAGAATTCCTACAAAATTTCCACAGTGACCTATTCAAAAATTTAATGGATTTTGATTTATGAGCAAAGACAAAGCAAGAGGGGAAAACACTTAGAAAAATTTCATGTTTTTGACACTTTTAAGTCATTTTTTCAGCCAACTTCAAGGGAATTTTCGACATAGTTCCACTTGGAATTTGAATTTGTGTAAAGCATGAAAGTTGTAGAACATATTTAGGGATTTCCAAAAAGTAAAATAACGCATCCATAGCCTTTGTGAGCTAATAGCTTCGAAGAAGGGAAATTGGGGTCAAAAAGCTTGAAATGCAAAATCTCAACTTGTTATGACATGATACAAAACCATTTCTTTGCTGTCAATCTGGTTGGTTTAGGTTGATTAGTGGCAAGATAGACTATAAACAAGGTGTTACACGAAAAATCCAAGGGTTACACAAAGATTAAAGGTAAGAACCAAAAGAAACTTCCATTTATGGCATAAAGTGATCAATGCCATTTTGATAAAGCAACACTTTCCCTCAAAATCTGCCTTGAGCCACTCCCTTATCTCCTTCCACACTCCAAAGTCCCTCTCAAACTCAAAAGCATGTCTTGAAGCCATCAAGCTTTACTTGATCACATGAATCAAGGAAAATCATGATTGCTAGCAAGTTGTTTCTCAATTGAACTAGTTAGCAAGAGACTTGAAAATCAACCAAATCCTTACTCTCCACTCTCCTTATAAATAGAGAACTCTCTACACATCAAACACACACAAAAAAAACCATCAATCCAAGCAGAAGCAGTTCCCTCTTTTCTGTTTTCATTTTTCTTGCCAAGTAAGAAAACTCTAAAAAACACAAAATCTGCCTTGGGCAGAATTCACTGCAAAACCATTTCCAACCTTTGAAAATCTCCACAAAAACTTCAAACAACCCAAAAATGTTGTATTGAAGCTACCTCAACCATTATTTCCACCAAAAACATCTTTTTTCCAAAAGTCAACCCTTGAACCAAAGAAGTTTGACTTTCTGCATTAACCAAGAAACCCATCTGTTCAGGTCTGTTTTATCTCTTCCAATCCCTCAAACACCTCAAATATAAAGTGTAGTTACTGTCCAAGTCATCACAATTCAACTATACCACCATTTCCCAAATCTGTCATAGAGTGCCATTGGTTACTTTCGCACCTCGAAAAATCACGGAGACATTTCGGAGAAACGACCCTCGCGCGAAAGGCGCGGAAATGCGGTTCGACAGAGTCGCCACCGAACTTTATTTATCCCGAATAAACGGGAGAGGAAAATATCGAGAAAACCTCTTAAAAACGAAAGGATAGGAACAGGGTTGTCGCAACCATGTTCCGGGTTCGGGAGTCGGTTACGTGAGGGGAAGGTATTAGCACCCCTCACGTCCGTCGTACTCGACGGGAACCTCTTAAGGTAATTGTGGGGAGTGTTGTCTAGGTTTATTTGTTTTTCTTCTTGTTGATAAAGGTAGAATTGGTAGGTTAAAAGGTTAAAGATGCTAAGGAGAGATGGGTGGTTAGAGGATAGGGTGCTCGCCAAGGATTGGGGCCCTTGTGCCTACGTATGCTCATTCGGACGAGAATGAGAAATCAGAGCGTCGTAGTTCGACTACGGGAAAGGTTGGGAAAGTGTGGACGGAATAATGGAGGAAGATAAAAGTGTGGAATAGGGGAGAAAATTGGAAATGTGCTCGCCAAGATCATCGCAATCTTGTGCCTACGTATCTTACATTCGGACGAGAATGAAGAATCAGAGCAGTCGTAGTTCGTGGCAACAACCACGAAAATATGAGGTTTGAAAAGGGTTGAAGTTTAAATAAGAGACGAAAGGGTGACTGACAAGCAACCCAAGAGCGCGCCTCAAGAGCTTGTCACTCAAGAATTCAAGGAGTGCGAGATTCCAAGAACTCAGTTCTTTCGGGAATTGAACGAATAAGCTGAAGATAAAGAGTTGGATATTTTGAAATCGAAGGAATGAACTAATAACAACTCAAGGGCGCACCTCGAGAGTTACTCATTCAAATATTCAAAGAATGCTAGATTCTAAGAATATCTTTCTTTCGTAAGTTTTTAAAAAAATGTTTGTGAAAGGATCGAATCGAAGAATGGCATGCGAGGCCAAAAGGAAGTTGTTTTGAAGTAGCTCGACGACGTGTCGAAGATTTGATCAGAAATGGGACCGACTTGACGACGTGTCAAGTGTTAGGATTGTGAGAAATGATATTAGTCCCTGAGGGTGCCCCTAATATCAAAAACCACAAGGAGTTGTGAATAAAATGGGTTGCGAATGCGGACGAACATTCGACTTAGGAGAACGTTTGAGAATGATTGAATTTGAAAGAGTCGAAAGGTTGAGTGAATAACAACTCAAGAGCGTGCCTCGAGAATTATTCACTCGAAGACACAAGGAATGCTAGATCCCAAGTACCTCCTTCTTTCGGAGTTTTGATTGAAAAAAGACGTTAAGAAAGCGTTTGAGAAAACTAAAAGATTGAGTGAATAACAACTCAAGAGCGTGCCTCGAGAATTATTCACTCGAAAATCCAAGAAATGCTAGATTTCAAGAATCTCCCTCTTTTGGAGTTTGATCGAGAAAATGTTTTAAAAATGATTTGAAGCGAAAATGAAATAGTCTCGACTAAATTATCATCTATCAATAATTTGACCGATAATAATTATTAAAGTCATCATTGACTAAAGAATAAGGAAAAAAAAAAAGATAATGAAAGCTTTGACAAAAAAATGGTCTCGGGTTTGTTATTATCTGTCAATAATTTGACAAACTATAACTCGGGGAAAAGTGCCCAATAAAAAAAATGCGAAATAAAATTATCTCTGAAATAAAATACTATTAAAGTATGAAATAGAAAATTGTTAAGAAATTCAAACAAAACTCTGAATAAAATGAAATGAAATTCTATAATAAAATAATAGAAACTCTAATAGTTTTAAAGGAATATAACATAAAGTAAAAAAAAAGAAATAATAATATATGTAATATAGGCAAACTGTTTTAAAAATTGAAATAAGATATAAAATATAAACATAATTAGTATAATGCATAATTAAAAAAATAACAATATATAATAATTAATAATAATGATAATATTTACAAAAATTAAATGATTCACATTTTTAAGGAAAAAAAAGACAGTGGGGTGTATGTACACGGGGGTTAGTTATTCGATGGGCTTTACAGCCCAATAACCTATTTGAAAATAAATAAAATAAAAAGAGTAAATAAATAAAAATAAGAGAAAAAAAACAAGAGAAAAAAGATCTTCTTCTTCGTGCATCTCGCGCTCTGTTCACTCCAACTCAAATCTCTCTCTGCTCAGATCTTTCCGCTTCATCATCGTTTCACTCTCTCTGTTTGCATTTTCTCTCTCGCACTCATCTCGTTGTTTTCACTTTCATCATCTCACTGTTCGTGGTTGTTGCGGGTTTTTGTTCATTTTCGTTTCTGGGTACGGAGTGATGAAGATGAGGTCTGTGGATGTTAATGGTGTTTGAGATGGATGAAGTTGAATGGGTTTTTCTGGGTTTACATTGGATTTGCAGTGTGATTTGTGAATTTGGGTAGGAAACTATGATTTGATTTTTGAATTGAAAGTTTCTGGAACGGTGAAGTTTGAAACTGGTTTTCTGTGAAAAACGGTGGTGGTGTTGGTTTGTGTCGAGAATGGAAATTTTTGCGGTGGTTTACAGAAATTTGAAGAGTTGAAGATGGATGTTGTTTAGTTTGAACGTTGATTTTTCTGGGTAAGAGTTTGATTGAAGATGGGTTGTGGAGATTGAATGGTTTAACGGTTCAGTGAGAAAAAAGAAAATTTCCAGATAATGAAGGGTGTGAATGGAGGCTATGGAGAGACTTCGTGTGAGGGAGAGAGCTTGAGTTTCTGAAGGTGACGGTATTTGTGTTTTGGAGGAGATGAAGAACGGCTGTGTGGGTTGGGATTCTCAAGGATTAGGGTTTGGAGGCTGAAACTTTTAGGGTTCCCTCCGGGAAGGAGGAGGTAAATAGTGGTTGGGGTACCCTATATAGGGCTGCCACGTGGCAGTTGGAGGGGGTTAATGATGATTAACTGGCTAATTGATGATTAAATAAATAATATTGATTTAAGCAAAATAATTAAATCTAATGATTAATTCCAATAATATTATAAAATAACTAACTTAAATATGAATTAAACTAATTAACTCTAAATAACAAAAATCCTAATTAAACTAATAACTAACTAAATAAATATCTAACTAATCTTGATTAAATTAATAAAAATCTAAAAATCCTAATTAACTCTAAAAACAATTAAACCTAACTAAATAAAAATCTGGCTATTAATAATAAAATAAATAAATAATTAAAAAAGAAAATAATAAAAAAAAATCTAATTAATAAATAATAAATAAACCCTAATTAAATAATTTATTCTAATTAAACTAAATATTCTAATAAAATAATAAATAAATAAATAAGCTAATAACTTTAAATAACTCTAATTAATTCTAAAAAATCTTAATAAAAACTCACACAAAATAAAATTTTATATTAAAATAAAATAAAACTCTATTTAGCTCCTAATAATAAAAATCACTAAAAATTATATTTAACCTAAAAGCTATTTCTAAACTATATAATTAAATCTATTTAAAATAAAAACTATTTCTAATAAAATTAAAAACGGTTAAAACTCTAAAATCAAAATCAAAATCTAAAAACTATTTAAATCCTAAAATATCTCTAACATTACTAATTTAATTCTAAAAATCCTAAAATATCTCTAAAATTACTAACTTAAATTTAAAATCCTAAAATATCTCTAAAATAACTAACTTAAATTTAAAATCCTAAAATATCTCTAAAATAAATCAAATCTAATTAATTTTAAAATCCTAATTCTATTTTCTAGTTCTATTCTATTTGATTCTAAATAACAAAAAGGTATTAAATAATTTCTAAACAAATAAATCTATTCCTAATTCAAATTCTATTTTAATAAAAAATCTATTTAATTCTAATACTAAAAATACACTAAAAACTATTCTATCCATTTATTTTTAAACAATATTAAAAAGAAACCTATTTAAACTAATTCTAAACTATCTAAAAAAATAAAAATAATAATAAAAAAAACTAATAAATATTTTATGTTAAAACTATTAAAATAAAATCTATTCTAAAGAAAAAATAAATAACTATTCTAATTCTAAAATATAATAATAAAAAAATTAATTAATTATCTAAATAAAAAGAAAACAGTTTTAAAATTAAATAATTAAAAATCTATATTCTAAAAGTAAACAAATATCTAAAAAGAACTCTATTTCTATGAAACAAAATAATAAAATCCTATTTTCTATTAAAAGCTTAATTAAACTATTTTTTAAACAAACTAATTTCTATAATTTAATAAAACTAAATCTAAAAAAGTTAGTAAATAAATAAAAACTATCCTAACTAAAATAAAAATTCATTTCTAATTAAACAAAAATATAACAAAGCCTATTCTAAAATTATAATAAAAAACAAATTGATTATCTAAATGAAAAGTTAAAATAAAAACATATACAAAATAAAATATTAGAAAGAAAAAAGAGAGAATAAACATGGGATTAAAATTTACAAAAAATACCCTTAGGCCACATGTCGCGCTCCTATTGGATAAAAAAAGTCGAGATTTGAAGAATGCCCAATCGGGGCGGACACGTGTCTAAACGGTATGAAATTAAGCGGGCAATGCATAAGAGAAAATAAAATCAAAAAATGCAAAAATATTTGAAAATGGGTAGGACAAATTTAGGGTATGACAGATGCCCCTATCTAATTGGCTTAAACTTAGGGAAATGAACTGCTGTAGCGTTCATTCTCGAGGTAGAAGTTAATTAGATATGAAAAAGACTCTGAATTTGTCCGAAAAGAAAAGAAAATGACCGAGAACTGGAATACTGGAAAATGTAAACCTCTGAATAAACTGTAAATAAAATGACAGAAGGTCATCATCACCAAAAGGATGATGGAATGACACGCACATGGCTACTACCACCAAAGGATGATAGGACAAACACCATCGCACAATCCGACACCAATCCAAGTGACAAACCCCCCACCAAGAGGATGACGGAGCGAAACACAAACAAACTATCGCACAATCTATCACCAATCCAAGTGACAGACCCCCCACCAAAAGGATGACGGAGCGAAACACAAACCAACTATCGCACAATCTATCACCAATCCAAGTGATAGACCCCCACCAAAAGGATGACGGAGCGAAACACAAACAAACTATCGCACAATCTATCACCAATCTAAGTGACAGACCCCTCACCAAAAGGATGACGGAGCGAAACACAAACAAACTATCGCACAATCTATCACCAATCTAAGTGACAGACCCCTCACCAAAAGGATGACGGAGCGAAACACAAACAAACTATCGCACAATCTATCACCAATCCAAGTGACAGACCCCCCACCAAAAGGATGACGGAGCGAAACACAAACAGAATATCGCACAATCTGACATCGACGAAATGCCAGACCCACCACCAAAAGGATGATGGAGCGAGAACACAAACAAAACATCGCGCAATCTGACATCGACGAAATGTCAGACCCATCACCAAAAGGATGATGGAGCGAAACACAAACAAAACATCGCGCAATCTGACATCGACGAAATGCCAGACCCACCACCAAAAGGATGATGGAGCGAAAACACAAACAAAACATCGCGCAATCTGACATCGACGAAATGCCAGACCCACCACCAAAAGGATGATGGAGCGAGAACACAAACAAAACATCGCGCAATCTGACATCGACGAAATGTCAGACCCATTACCAAAAGGATTATGGAGCGAAACACAAACAAAACATCGCGCAATCTGACATCGACGAAATGCCAGACCCACCACCAAAAGGATGGTGGAGCGAAAACTCAAACAAAACATCGCGCAATATGACATCGATGAAATGCCAAACCCACCACCAAAAGGATGATGGAGCGAACATAAACAAAATATCGCACAATCTGACATTGACGAAATGCCAGACCCACCACCAAAAGGATGATGGAGCGAAACACAAACAGAATATCGCACAATCTGACATCGACGAAATGCCAGACCCACCACCAAAAGGATGATGGAGCGAAACACAAACAGAATATCGCACAATCTGACATCGACGAAATGCCAGACCCACCATCAAAAGGATGATGGAGCGAAAACTCAAACAAAACATCACGCAATCTGACATCGATGAAATGCCAGACCCACCACCAAAAAGCTGATGGAGCGAAAACACAAACAAAACATCGCGCAATCTGACATCGACGAAATGCCAGACCCACCACCAAAAGGATGATGGAGCGAAAACTCAAACAAAACATCGCACAATCTGACATCGACGAAATGCCAGACCCACCACCAAAAGGATGATGGAGCGAGAACACAAAAAACACATCGCACAATCTATCATTAATGACCATGATAGACCCCTCCACCAAAAGGATGAAGGAGCGAAACACACGCCAAAAAATATCGCACAATCTACCATTAATGACCATGATAGACCCCCCATCAAAAGGATGACGGAGCGAAACACAAATAAAAAAAAATCGCACAATCTAATATCGACGAAATGCCAGACCCACCACCAAAAGGATGATGGAGCGAAACACACACCAGTCACTACCACCAAAAGGATGATAGGACAAACACAGATTTGAGGTTTACCAACACCAAAAGGATGCAGGCTAGGTTGAACTGACGAAGTTCGACTATCACCAAAAGGATGATAGGAAGGCAATTGACAACGGTCACGCTTGCTGGGTACAACTCATTAGGGAACCCCCAAGAGGAATATTGAATTGAAATGAGTCAACGGGGTACGCCCACCGTCTTGTTTGGAGATCATAGCTTTGCTGAAATGATTTCATGGTTACGCCCATGAATTCTGAAGAGGATGCCCCTGACTGGGCTGAATTTGTCTTGATGCCTTGTCTTGCTCAACAAAGGCTGAACAACTTCGTGAGGAACACTCACGGTTTTGCTGAAGATGCCCCTGCTCGGGTTGGATCTTGCTTTGAACTTCTTGGATTTGCCCAATAAAAGGTTGAACAACTTCGTGGGGAAAGCCCACGGTCTTGAATGGTATGCCTCTGACTGGGCTGAATGTTGATTTGCATATCTGATCAACCGCAATGTTGAAATACGTCATGGGAGACGCCCATGGTCTTGAAAAAGATGCCCCTGACTGGGCTGAATCTTGCTTTGAATGTCTTGAAAATCGTGGGATAAACCCACCATCTTGTGGAAGATGCCCCTGACTGGGCTACCGATGGTCTTGGAAATCTTCGGGATTGATCCTGGACCTTGACCTGCATATATGCATGCCGGATGATAAATGATATTCTATATGAGTGGAAGTGCAAATGCAAATGCTGACGCGCGGAGATGCAAGAGCTGGGGAAGTAAGGTATGGTTGGAGTATGCATATGATGCCGGATATTTATGATAGTGAATGCCATGTGTATGATGCATATGATTGCAGACATGTAATTGGAAATGCAGGGAGACGCCAGCGTGGTGGCCTCTGGTAGTTGCCAATGCAGATTGGACTTCGGGTGGTGGGAGGGATTGACTTCCTCGACACGCAGTTTTGCTGAAGACACAGGCGAAGATACTCTGGATGCCCCAAGTCTGGGTACTTGGTGATTTGTTGTGAATTTACTTCAGAGAAAGTTGCAGCTCTGCCTGATGATCAAGGCGACATGGTCTTGCCCCAGTCTGATCTTGTTAATGGCCTGTCCCTGCTCGAGCTGTTGAATGATTTGCTCCAGCCTGTGGGTTTTGAAATAATCTTGCCTCGTGTACGCCACTGAAAGTCAAGTTCCTCCTTGATTGCCTTTTGTTGGAGTGTCTTTGAATACCTAGCACTGATTTGCAATTAAAATTGTACATTCACAGATGGTAACATTAATGCAAAGTTTGGTGCAAGTTTTGAAAAAGTGTCATTTATTGAAGTGTCGTGATAGTGAGACGAATGGACTGCTAGCCCAAACGTTGTGCTAATTTGATTGGTGCGAAAGATATAGCAAGCAAAAAAGACACCAATATTGATGATTAGAAATCATGTGAGGAGTCAGGTTACGCAACCTTGCGATAATATGCTTTCAGAATAAACCTCGCCTCAATTAGGTCTTTCAAGGGTTGTAACGTGGTCTGGTTCACGGTTATGAAACAAAGGTTATTAGGCTCAAAGTATGATTTGTACCCACCCATTCTTCTTAATGATCTCCAGTCCTACGCTCAGTTAATTCTACACTTGTCTGGACGGTGTAAGCTTGAAGGTTCAAGGTTTGCTCGACATGGCGGTCACCTTATTTTGGTTTGATGGATGTCAGTGTCCCTTTTGATTTGGGTGGCCACTGAATCTTATTTTGTTTTTGTTGAGGGTTTCGGGATCCTCTTTTGCTTTTGTTTCTGATCCCTAACTTTTGCATGGATTGACTTTGCTTGTCAGATCCATCGGGATTGCCTTGATTTTGCCTAAGTCCCCTCTAAGGTGTCTGACTTAGCAGGCTTTTGATGTTTTTTTTTTGGATTTTGTTGGAAGGTTGTGACTGCCATGTCGTGGGTCATCCGTCTTTTGGATTTTGCTTTGTTGATTTGAGTGCGGGATTGGATTAACTGAACATTACCCTGCCCCAGGTTGAGTGTAAAAGGTTTATAGATCCGAAGGAAACTGCTACTTCTTGGCTCGAAGTGGTTTACTAGGGATTAACTCCTTATAACTCCGGTGTTTAGGGGAATTGAAACAATGCCTGGACATCATTGACGAGATTCTGTCCGAAAGCATACGGTTTGCAATTATGGGTATCTCGTTTTCATCATCCTCCCTCAAATCATGCTAAACAACAGTGAATAGAGTGGAGTAAATAAATGTGTCGGTGATAAGTGAAAATGAGTGAATACGACATAACTAATTCAAAACATGCATAAACGATACATTAATGAAAACCAAATACGAAATGGCAATTGTTCAAAGCATACATCACTTAAATAAACAAAGACAAAACATAAGAAACTGCGAATAATGAAATGGCAACATGACTGCCTTCTTCGGGGAATGAACTTGACTGGAATCGATCTGATGTTGGCACTAGTTGACTGGTGGCATCAGATTGTTGATGATGTTTGGAGACTTCCCATTAAAGTTGATAGCATCCCTGTCGATCATGTCTTGAATTATGTGTTTGAAAGCCCTGCAGTCCTCAATGGTGTGACCTGGAGCGCCCTTATGAAGCTCACAATGAGCATTTGCATCGTAATCGGCAGGAATGATGGTTGGAGGAGCTAAATCTCTCGGAACAACAGCTTTCTTCTCCATCAACTGAGCAAAGATTTTGGCATATGACATTGGTAGACGATCAAAGACTCTATCTGGTCTCCATGTTCTCTGCGGACGCTGTGGGCGAGCACCTTGTCGTTGTTGAGTAGCTTGCATCTGCTGTTGCTGAGGAGGATAATGATATCCTTGCTGGTTGTAGGCTTGCTGCTGAGGAGCCTGTTGCCGTGGCATCTGAGCTTGCGCTGCTTGAACAGCTGGCTGATAAGGCATTGGAGCATATTGCGCGGCAGCAACATACGGATACTGATAGTAGGGAACTTGATAAGGCATAGGAACAAGAGCTTGTTGCGAAGCTTGCCCTTTCTGCAAAAAGATGGCATTTGTTTCGCCCTCCTTCTTCTTGTATCCGTTGAAAGGCTTCTTGGCATTAGCCTGACTGTTAGAACCTCCTGGGATCTTCCCACTCTTCAGCCCTTCCTCAATCCTCTCACCGACGATCACCAAGTCAGAGAACCCAGCGGAGACACTACCGATCAACTTTTCGTAGTACTGGCCTTGCAAGGTACCCATGAAGATGTCAATCAATTCCCGGTCAACAAGAGGTGGATGCACCCTTGCAGCTAGCTCTCTCCATCGTTGCGCGTACTCCTTGAAGGATTCGCTGTCCTTTTGAGTCATACTCTGAAGCTGAGTACGATTTGGAGCGAGATCCGTGTTGTATTTGTACTGCTTCACAAATGCATCAGCTAGCTCGGCCCAAGTGCGCACACTGTTACGCTCCAGTTGCATATACCATTCGAGTGATGCCCCAAACAAGCTGTCCTGGAAGCAATGGATCATGAGCTTCTCGTCTCTGGCATAGGCAGCCATCTTGCGACAGTACATCTTCAAATGAATGTTTGGGCAACTGAGACCTTTGTACTTCGAAAATTCGGGAACTTTGAACTTGGGAGGAATGACAACATCAGGCACCAAGCATAATTCCAGAGCACTGAAAGAATTTGAGTTATGCCCCTCCATGGCTCGGAGTTTCTCAGCTAGATCTCGGCACATCTTCATGGCTTCAGAATCCTGGGCGGCAACCGGACTGGCGATGGGAATAGCAGCATGATAGTTCTGAACATCGTCATACTGATCCATCAAAGTATCTTCGATATGGGGAGCTGGGATTTGCACAGCAGTAGGCTGGGCGTGCGGGATAGCTCCAATAGTAACTCCAGGCGCTGGGATTGGTTGAGAAGTGTTCCCTTCGGCTGCGTTATTGAAGTTCAACGGCATCCCATGAGAATTTGGAATTGGAACCAAAGGGATGGCAGTAGACCCTTGTCCATTGACGACAACGGCGGCCTCACGCTGTTCTTCCTCTCTCCTGGCTGCAAGGATGGCTTCGAGGATCTGGTCGATCTTTCCTTTCATAGAATCCAACTCTTCCCTGAAGGCAACTTGCTCCTGCTGAATCTGCTCCATCATACGTCTGGTATTGGCTCTAGTTGCGTATTGGTGTCGAGGAATCAGCTTGATTTACTGGAGAAGAAGGAACGGAGACATAAGATTTTGTTGAAGGACTGGAAATGCAAAATGCACAACATATGAAATGCAATGCGAATGATATGCAAGATGCAATGCAAGATACAAGATCCAGGATCCAGGATCATAGTTCAAATAGCTCCTGAAGCTGGTAACTGCAATAGATAAGTAACCATAATTCCTGCTCAAAGAAAACTGACAGGAGAAAACTCTATTCGGGAAGGTCTAGATATTCTACCCATAAACCCACTTACGGGATGGTTTCTATGTTTGGTTCCCAGGATCACGGACACTAGTCGTATTAGCGTCACGCAACAGGCTGGCTATATTACAATGATAATAACGATAAGGTCTCTCCTGGGTAGGGTCCTTATGCTAGGCGCACAAGGAGCGAGTCCTTGGAGACTAACACTACACGACCACCAATATCGGAACTGGTGCTAACAAAAGGTTCCCAGAATCACGGACCCTTCATTAATCAAGTTGTGCAACAGGCTAGCTGTGTTACAACAAGATCTACGAATAAGTCTCCTCTGGAGGAGCTTTCATGTTAGGCCCATAAGGAGCAAGTCCTCGGAGACTAACACTACTCGACTACCAATTCTAAACTATGTGTTCTCTCTGCTTTTACCAAAGCTCGGGTGTAGAGCTTTACTCATGATGTCATCCCAAGAACCAACAGGCAACCAGGATAACAAGCACAAATAAAATCCACAAGAGAACAAATACATAAACGAAAAGAAAAATAAAAAACAACACTACTCACAAAACCAAAGATAGGCTCGACTCTCTCTTTGCATGGAGCAATGTCCCCAGCAGAGTCGCCAGCTGTCGCACCTCGAAAAATCACGGAGACATTTCGGAGAAACGACCCTCGCGCGAAAGGCGCGGAAATGCGGTTCGACAGAGTCGCCACCGAACTTTATTTATCCCGAATAAACGGGAGAGGAAAATATCGAGAAAACCTCTTAAAAACGAAAGGATAGGAACAGGGCTGTCGCAACCATGTTCCGGGTTCGGGAGTCGGTTACGTGAGGGGAAGGTATTAGCACCCCTCACGTCCGTCGTACTCGACGGGAACCTCTTAAGGTAATTGTGGGGAGTGTTGTCTAGGTTTATTTGCTTTTCTTCTTGTTGATAAAGGTAGAATTGGTAGGTTAAAAGGTTAAAGATGCTAAGGAGAGATGGGTGGTTAGAGGATAGGGTGCTCACCAAGGATTGGGGCCCTTGTGCCTACGTATGCTCATTCGGACGAGAATGAGGAATCAGAGCGTCGTAGTTCGACTACGGGAAAGGTTGGGAAAGTGTGGACGGAATAATGGAGGAAGATAAAAGTGTGGAATAAGGGAGAAAATTGGAAATGTGCTCGCCAAGATCATCGCAATCTTGTGCCTACGTATCTTACATTCGGACGAGAATGAAGAATCAGAGCAGTCGTAGTTCGTGGCAACAACCACGAAAATATGAGGTTTGAAAAGGGTTGAAGTTTAAATAAGAGACGAAAGGGTGACTGACAAGCAACCCAAGAGCGCGCCTCAAGAGCTTGTCACTCAAGAATTCAAGGAGTGCGAGATTCCAAGAACTCAGTTCTTTCGGGAATTGAACGAATAAGCTGAAGATAAAGAGTTGGATATTTTGAAATCGAAGGAATGAACTAATAACAACTCAAGGGCGCACCTCGAGAGTTACTCATTCAAATATTCAAAGAATGCTAGATTCTAAGAATATCTTTCTTTCGTAAGTTTTTAAAAAAATGTTTGTGAAAGGATCGAATCGAAGAATGGCATGCGAGGCCAAAAGGAAGTTGTTTTGAAGTAGCTCGACGACGTGTCGAAGATTTGATCAGAAATGGGACCGACTTGACGACGTATCAAGTGTTAGGATTGTGAGAAATGATATTAGTCCCTGAGGGTGCCCCTAATATCAAAAACCACGAGGAGTTGTGAATAAAATGGGTTGCGAATGCGGACGAACATTCGACTTAGGAGAACGTTTGAGAATGATTGAATTTGAAAGAGTCGAAAGGTTGAGTGAATAACAACTCAAGAGCGTGCCTCGAGAATTATTCACTCGAAGACACAAGGAATGCTAGATCCCAAGTACCTCCTTCTTTCGGAGTTTTGATTAAAAAAAGACGTTAAGAAAGCGTTTGAGAAAACTAAAAGATTGAGTGAATAACAACTCAAGAGCGTGCCTCGAGAATTATTCACTCGAAAATCCAAGAAATGCTAGATTTCAAGAATCTCCCTCTTTTGGAGTTTGATCGAGAAAATGTTTTAAAAATGATTTGAAGCGAAAATGAAATAGTCTCGACTAAATTATCATCTATCAATAATTTGACCGATAATAATTATTAAAGTCATCATTGACTAAAGAATAAGAAAAAAAAAGATAATGAAAGCTTTGACAAAAAAATGGTCTCGGGTTTGTTATTATCTGTCAATAATTTGACAAACTATAACTCGGGTTATCGTCATCGACCGAAAAAGGCGAAAAGTGCCCAATAAAAAAAATGCGAAATAAAATTATCTCTGAAATAAAATACTATTAAAGTATGAAATAGAAAATTGTTAAGAAATTCAAACAAAACTCTGAATAAAATGAAATGAAATTCTATAATAAAATAATAGAAACTCTAATAGTTTTAAAGGAATATAACATAAAGTAAAAAAAAGAAATAATAATATATGTAATATAGGCAAACTGTTTTAAAAATTGAAATAAGATATAAAATATAAACATAATTAGTATAATGCATAATTAAAAAAATAACAATATATAATAATTAATAATAATGATAATATTTACAAAAATTAAATGATTCACATTTTTAAGGAAAAAAAAGACAGTGGGGGGTGTATGTAATAACACGGGGGTTAGTTATTCGATGGGCTTTACAGCCCAATAACCTATTTGAAAATAAATAAAATAAAAAGAGTAAATAAATAAAAATAAGAGAAAAAAAACAAGAGAAAAAAGATCTTCTTCTTCGTGCATCTCGCGCTCTGTTCACTCCAACTCAAATCTCTCTCTGCTCAGATCTTTCCGCTTCATCATCGTTTCACTCTCTCTGTTTGCATTTTCTCTCTCGCACTCATCTCGTTGTTTTCACTTTCATCATCTCACTGTTCGTGGTTGTTGCGGGTTTTTGTTCATTTTCGTTTCTGGGTACGGAGTGATGAAGATGAGGTCTGTGGATGTTAATGGTGTTTGAGATGGATGAAGTTGAATGGGTTTTTCTGGGTTTACATTGGATTTGCAGTGTGATTTGTGAATTTGGGTAGGAAACTATGATTTGATTTTTGAATTGAAAGTTTCTGGAACGGTGAAGTTTGAAACTGGTTTTCTGTGAAAAACGGTGGTGGTGTTGGTTTGTGTCGAGAATGGAAATTTTTGCGGTGGTTTACGGAAATTTGAAGAGTTGAAGATGGATGTTGTTTAGTTTGAACGTTGATTTTTCTGGGTAAGAGTTTGATTGAAGATGGGTTGTGGAGATTGAATGGTTTAACGGTTCAGTGAGAAAAAAGAAAATTTCCAGATAATGAAGGGTGTGAATGGAGGCTATGGAGAGACTTCGTGTGAGGGAGAGAGCTTGAGTTTCTGAAGGTGACGGTATTTGTGTTTTGGAGGAGATGAAGAACGGCTGTGTGGGTTGGGATTCTCAAGGATTAGGGTTTGGAGGCTGAAACTTTTAGGGTTCCCTCCGGGAAGGAGGAGGTGAATAGTGGTTGGGGTACCCTATATAGGGCTGCCACGTGGCAGTTGGAGGGGGTTAATGATGATTAACTGGCTAATTGATGATTAAATGAATAATATTGATTTAAGCAAAATAATTAAATCTAATGATTAATTCCAATAATATTATAAAATAACTAACTTAAATATGAATTAAACTAATTAACTCTAAATAACAAAAATCCTAATTAAACTAATAACTAACTAAATAAATATCTAACTAATCTTGATTAAATTAATAAAAATCTAAAAATCCTAATTAACTCTAAAAACAATTAAACCTAACTAAATAAAAATCTGGCTATTAATAATAAAATAAATAAATAATTAAAAAAGAAAATAATAAAAAAAAATCTAATTAATAAATAATAAATAAACCCTAATTAAATAATTTATTCTAATTAAACTAAATATTCTAATAAAATAATAAATAAATAAATAAGCTAATAACTTTAAATAACTCTAATTAATTCTAAAAAATCTTAATAAAAACTCACACAAAATAAAATTTTATATTAAAATAAAATAAAACTCTATTTAGCTCCTAATAATAAAAATCACTAAAAATTATATTTAACCTAAAAGCTATTTCTAAACTATATAATTAAATCTATTTAAAATAAAAACTATTTCTAATAAAATTAAAAACGGTTAAAACTCTAAAATCAAAATCAAAATCTAAAAACTATTTAAATCCTAAAATATCTCTAACATTACTAATTTAATTCTAAAAATCCTAAAATATCTCTAAAATTACTAACTTAAATTTAAAATCCTAAAATATCTCTAAAATAACTAACTTAAATTTAAAATCCTAAAATATCTCTAAAATAAATCAAATCTAATTAATTTTAAAATCCTAATTCTATTTTCTAGTTCTATTCTATTTGATTCTAAATAACAAAAAGGTATTAAATAATTTCTAAACAAATAAATCTATTCCTAATTCAAATTCTATTTTAATAAAAAATCTATTTAATTCTAATACTAAAAATACACTAAAAACTATTCTATCCATTTATTTTTAAACAATATTAAAAAGAAACCTATTTAAACTAATTCTAAACTATCTAAAAAAATAAAAATAATAATAAAAAAAACTAATAAATATTTTATGTTAAAACTATTAAAATAAAATCTATTCTAAAGAAAAAATAAATAACTATTCTAATTCTAAAATATAATAATAAAAAAATTAATTAATTATCTAAATAAAAAGAAAACAGTTTTAAAATTAAATAATTAAAAATCTATATTCTAAAAGTAAACAAATATCTAAAAAGAACTCTATTTCTATGAAACAAAATAATAAAATCCTATTTTCTATTAAAAGCTTAATTAAACTATTTTTTAAACAAACTAATTTCTATAATTTAATAAAACTAAATCTAAAAAAGTTAGTAAATAAATAAAAACTATCCTAACTAAAATAAAAATTCATTTCTAATTAAACAAAAATATAACAAAGCCTATTCTAAAATTATAATAAAAAACAAATTGATTATCTAAATGAAAAGTTAAAATAAAAACATATACAAAATAAAATATTAGAAAGAAAAAAGAGAGAATAAACATGGGATTAAAATTTACAAAAAATACCCTTAGGCCACATGTCGCGCTCCTATTGGATAAAAAAAGTCGAGATTTGAAGAATGCCCAATCGGGGCGGACACGTGTCTAAACGGTATGAAATTAAGCGGGCAATGCATAAGAGAAAATAAAATCAAAAAATGCAAAAATATTTGAAAATGGGTAGGACAAATTTAGGGTATGACAGATGCCCCTATCTAATTGGCTTAAACTTAGGGAAATGAACTGCTGTAGCGTTCATTCTCGAGGTAGAAGTTAATTAGATATGAAAAAGACTCTGAATTTGTCCGAAAAGAAAAGAAAATGACCGAGAACTGGAATACTGGAAAATGTAAACCTCTGAATAAACTGTAAATAAAATGACAGAAGGTCATCATCACCAAAAGGATGATGGAATGACACGCACATGGCTACTACCACCAAAGGATGATAGGACAAACACCATCGCACAATCCGACACCAATCCAAGTGACAAACCCCCCACCAAGAGGATGACGGAGCGAAACACAAACAAACTATCGCACAATCTATCACCAATCCAAGTGACAGACCCCCCACCAAAAGGATGACGGAGCGAAACACAAACCAACTATCGCACAATCTATCACCAATCCAAGTGATAGACCCCCACCAAAAGGATGACGGAGCGAAACACAAACAAACTATCGCACAATCTATCACCAATCTAAGTGACAGACCCCTCACCAAAAGGATGACGGAGCGAAACACAAACAAACTATCGCACAATCTATCACCAATCTAAGTGACAGACCCCTCACCAAAAGGATGACGGAGCGAAACACAAACAAACTATCGCACAATCTATCACCAATCCAAGTGACAGACCCCCCACCAAAAGGATGACGGAGCGAAACACAAACAGAATATCGCACAATCTGACATCGACGAAATGCCAGACCCACCACCAAAAGGATGATGGAGCGAGAACACAAACAAAACATCGCGCAATCTGACATCGACGAAATGTCAGACCCATCACCAAAAGGATGATGGAGCGAAACACAAACAAAACATCGCGCAATCTGACATCGACGAAATGCCAGACCCACCACCAAAAGGATGATGGAGCGAAAACACAAACAAAACATCGCGCAATCTGACATCGACGAAATGCCAGACCCACCACCAAAAGGATGATGGAGCGAGAACACAAACAAAACATCGCGCAATCTGACATCGACGAAATGTCAGACCCATTACCAAAAGGATTATGGAGCGAAACACAAACAAAACATCGCGCAATCTGACATCGACGAAATGCCAGACCCACCATCAAAAGGATGGTGGAGCGAAAACTCAAACAAAACATCGCGCAATATGACATCGATGAAATGCCAAACCCACCACCAAAAGGATGATGGAGCGAACATAAACAAAATATCGCACAATCTGACATCGACGAAATGCCAGACCCACCACCAAAAGGATGATGGAGCGAAACACAAACAGAATATCGCACAATCTGACATCGACGAAATGCCAGACCCACCACCAAAAGGATGATGGAGCGAAACACAAACAAAATATCGCACAATCTGACATCGACGAAATGCCAGACCCACCATCAAAAGGATGATGGAGCGAAAACTCAAACAAAACATCGCGCAATCTGACATCGATGAAATGCCAGACCCACCACCAAAAAGATGATGGAGCGAAAACACAAACAAAACATCGCGCAATCTGACATCGACGAAATGCCAGACCCACCACCAAAAGGATGATGGAGCGAAAACTCAAACAAAACATCGCACAATCTGACATCGACGAAATGCCAGACCCACCACCAAAAGGATGATGGAGCGAGAACACAAAAAACACATCGCACAATCTATCATTAATGACCATGATAGACCCCTCCACCAAAAGGATGAAGGAGCGAAACACACGCCAAACAATATCGCACAACCTACCATTAATGACCATGATAGACCCCCCATCAAAAGGATGACGGAGCGAAACACAAATAAATAAAAAAATCGCACAATCTAACATCGACGAAATGCCAGACCCACCACCAAAAGGATGATGGAGCGAAACACACACCAGTCACTACCACCAAAAGGATGATAGGACAAACACAGATTTGAGGTTTACCAACACCAAAAGGATGCAGGCTAGGTTGAACTGACGAAGTTCGACTATCACCAAAAGGATGATAGGAAGGCAATTGACAACGGTCACACTTGCTGGGTATAACTCATTAGGGAACCCCCAAGAGGAATATTGAATTGAAATGAGTCAACGGGGTACGCCCACCGTCTTGTTTGGAGATCATAGCTTTGCTAAAATGATTTCATGGTTACGCCCATGAATTCTGAAGAGGATGCCCCTGACTGGGCTGAATTTGTCTTGATGCCTTGTCTTGCTCAACAAAGGCTGAACAACTTCGTGAGGAACGCTCACGGTTTTGCTGAAGATGCCCCTGCTCGGGTTGGATCTTGCTTTGAACTTCTTGGATTTGCCCAACAAAAGGTTAAACAACTTCGTGGGGAAAGCCCACGGTCTTGAATGGTATGCCTCTGACTGGGCTGAATGTTGATTTGCATATCTGATCAACCACAATGTTGAAATACGTCATGGGAGACGCCCATGGTCTTGAAAAAGATGCCCCTGACTGGGCTGAATCTTGCTTTGAATGTCTTGAAAATCGTGGGATAAACCCACCATCTTGTGGAAGATGCCCCTGACTGGGCTACCGATGGTCTTGGAAATCTTCGGGATTGATCCTGGACCTTGACCTGCATATATGCATGCCGGATGATAAATGATATTCTATATGAGTGGAAGTGCAAATGTAAATGCTGACGCGCGGAGATGCAAGAGCTGGGGAAGTAAGGTATGATTGGAGTATGCATATGATGCCGGATATTTATGATAGTGAATTCCATGTGTATGATGCATATGATTGCAGACAGGTAATTGGAAATGCAGGGAGACGCCAGCGTGGTGGCCTCTGGTAGTTGCCAATGCAGATTGGACTTCGGGTGGTGGGAGGGATTGACTTCCTCGACACGCAGTTTTGCTGAAGACACAGGCGAAGATACTCTGGATGCCCCAAGTCTGGGTACTTGGTGATTTGTTGTGAATTTACTTCAGAGAAAGTTGCAGCTCTGCCTGATGATCAAGGCGACATGGTCTTGCCCCAGTCTGATCTTGTTAATGGCCTGTCCCTGCTCGAGCTGTTGAATGATTTGCTCCAGCCTGTGGGTTTTGAAATAATCTTGCCTCGTGTACGCCACTGAAAGTCAAGTTCCTCCTTGATTGCCTTTTGTTGGAGTGTCTTTGAATACCTAACACTGATTTGCAATTAAAATTGTACATTCACAGATGGTAACATTAATGCAAAGTTTGGTGCAAGTTTTGAAAAAGTGTCATTTATTGAAGTGTCGTGATAGTGAGACGAATGGACTGCTAGCCCAAACGTTGTGCTAATTTGATTGGTGCGAAAGATATAGCAAGCAAAAAAGACACCAATATTGATGATTAGAAATCATGTGAGGAGTCAGGTTACGCAACCTTGCGATAATATGCTTTCAGAATAAACCTCACCTCAATTAGGTCTTTCAAGGGTTGTAACGTGGTCTGGTTCATGGTTATGAAACAAAGGTTATTAGGCTCAAAGTATGATTTGTACCCACCCATTCTTCTTAATGATCTCCAGTCCTACGCTCAGTTAATTCTACACTTGTCTGGACGGTGTAAGCTTGAAGGTTCAAGGTTTGCTCGACATGGCGGTCACCTTATTTTGGTTTTTTGATGGATGTCAGTGTCCCTTTTGATTTGGGTGGCCACTGAATCTTATTTTGTTTTTGTTGAGGGTTTCGGGATCCTCTTTTGCTTTTGTTTCTGATCCCTAACTTTTGCATGGATTGACTTTGCTTGTCAGATCCATCGGGATTGCCTTGATTTTGCCTAAGTCCCCTCTAAGGTGTCTGACTTAGCAGGCTTTTGATGTTTTTTTTTTGGATTTTGTTGGAAGGTTGTGACTGCCATGTCGTGGGTCATCCGTCTTTTGGATTTTGCTTTGTTGATTTGAGTGCGGGATTGGATTAACTGAACATTACCCTGCCCCAGGTTGAGTGTAAAAGGTTTATAGATCCGAAGCAAACTGCTACTTCTTGGCTCGAAGTGGTTTACTAGGGATTAACTCCTTATAACTCCGGTGTTTAGGGGAATTGAAACAATGCCTGTACATCATTGACGAGATTCTGTCCGAAAGCATACGGTTTGCAATTATGGGTATCTCGTTTTCATCATCCTCCCTCAAATCATGCTAAACAACAGTGAATAGAGTGGAGTAAATAAATGTGTCGGTGATAAGTGAAAATGAGTGAATACGACATAACTAATTCAAAACATGCATAAACGATACATTAATGAAAACCAAATACGAAATGGCAATTGTTCAAAGCATACATCACTTAAATAAACAAAGACAAAACATAAGAAACTGCGAATAATGAAATGGCAACATGACTGCCTTCTTCGGGGAATGAACTTGACTGGAATCGATCTGATGTTGGCACTAGTTGACTGGTGGCATCGGATTGTTGATGATGTTTGGAGACTTCCCATTAAAGTTGATAGCATCCCTGTCGATCATGTCTTGAATTATGTGTTTGAAAGCCCTGCAGTCCTCAATGGTGTGACCTGGAGCGCCCTTATGAAGCTCACAATGAGCATTTGCATCGTAATCGGCAGGAATGATGGTTGGAGGAGCTAAATCTCTCGGAACAACAGCTTTCTTCTCCATCAACTGAGCAAAGATTTTGGCATATGACATTGGTAGACGATCAAAGACTCTATCTGGTCTCCATGTTCTCTGCGGACGCTGTGGGCGAGCACCTTGTCGTTGTTGAGTAGCTTGCATCTGCTGTTGCTGAGGAGGATAATGATATCCTTGCTGGTTGTAGGCTTGCTGCTGAGGAGCCTGTTGTCGTGGCATCTGAGCTTGCGCTGCTTGAACAGCTGGCTGATAAAGCATTGGAGCATATTGCGCGACAGCAACATACGGATACTGATAGTAGGGAACTTGATAAGGCATAGGAACAAGAGCTTGTTGCGAAGCTTGCCCTTTCTGCAAAAAGATGGCATTTGTTTCGCCCTCCTTCTTCTTGTATCCGTTGAAAGGCTTCTTGGCATTAGCCTGACTGTTAGAACCTCCTGGGATCTTCCCACTCTTCAGCCCTTCCTCAATCCTCTCACCGACGATCACCAAGTCAGAGAACCCAGCGGAGACACTACCGATCAACTTTTCGTAGTACTGGCCTTGCAAGGTACCCATGAAGATGTCAATCAATTCCCGGTCAACAAGAGGTGGATGCACCCTTGCAGCTAGCTCTCTCCATCGTTGCGCGTACTCCTTGAAGGATTCGCTGTCCTTCTGAGTCATACTCTGAAGCTGAGTACGATTTGGAGCGAGATCCGTGTTGTATTTGTACTACTTGACAAATGCATCAGCTAGCTCGGCCCAAGTGCGCACACTGTTACGCTCCAGTTGCATATACCATTCGAGTGATGCCCCAAACAAGTTGTCCTGGAAGCAATGGATCATGAGCTTCTCGTCTCTGGCATAGGCAGCCATCTTGCGACAGTACATCTTCAAATGAATGTTTGGGCAACTGAGACCTTTGTACTTCGAAAATTCGGGAACTTTGAACTTGGGAGGAATGACAACATCAGGCACCAAGCATAATTCCAGAGCACTGAAAGAATTTGAGTTATGCCCCTCCATGGCTCGGAGTTTCTCAGCTAGATCTCGGCACATCTTCATGGCTTCAGAATCCTGGGCGGCAACCGGACTGGCGATGGGAATAGCAGCATGATAGTTCTGAACGTCGTCATACTGATCCATCAAAGTATCTTCGATATGGGGAGCTGGGATTTGCACAGCAGTAGGCTGGGCGTGCGGGATAGCTCCAATAGTAACTCCAGGCGCTGGGATTGGCTGAGAAGTGTTCCCTTCGGCTGCGTTATTGAAGTTCACCGGCATCCCATGAGAATTTGGAATTGGAACCAAAGGGATGGCAGTAGACCCTTGTCCATTGACGACAGCGGCGGCTTCACGCTGTTCTTCCTCTCTCCTGGCTGTGAGGATGGCTTCGAGGATCTGGTCGATCTTTCCTTTCATAGAATCCAACTCTTCCCTGAAGGCAACTTGCTCCTGCTGAATCTGCTCCATCATACGTCTGGTATTGGCTCTAGTTGCGTATTAGTGTCGAGGAATCAACTTGATTTACTGAAGACGAAGGAACGGAGACATAAGATTCTGTTGAAGGACTGGAAATGCAAAATGCACAACATATGAAATGCAATGCGAATGATATACAAGATGCAATGCAAGATACAAGATCCAGGATCCAGGATCATAGTTCAAATAGCTCCTGAAGCTGGTAACTGCAATAGATAAGTAACCATAATTCCTGCTCAAAGAAAACTGACAGGAGAAAACTCTATTCGGGAAGGTCTAGATATTCTACCCATAAACCCACTTACGAGATGGTTTCTATGTTTGGTTCCCAGGATCACGGACACTAGTCGTATTAGCGTCACGCAACAGGCTGGCTGTATTACGATGATAATAACGATAAGGTCTCTCCTGGGCGGGGTCCTTATGCTAGGCGCACAAGGAGCGAGTCCTTGGAGACTAACACTACACGACCACCAATATCGGAAATGGTGCTAACAAAAGGTTCCCAGAATCACGGACCCTTCATTAATCAAGTCGTGCAACAGGCTAGCTGTGTTACAACAAAATCTACGAATAAGTCTCCTCTGGAGGAGCTTTCATGTTAGGCCCATAAGGAGCAAGTCCTCGGAGACTAACACTACTCGACTACCAATTCTAAACTATGTGTTCTCTCTGCTTTTACCAAAGCTCGGGTGTAGAGCTTTACTCATGATGTCATCCCAAGAACCAACAGGCAACCAGGATAACAAGCACAAATAAAATCCACAAGAGAACAAATACATAAACGAAAATAAAAATAAAAAACAACACTCCTCACAAAACCAAAGATAGGCTCGACTCTCTCTTTGCATGGAGCAATGTCCCCAGCAGAGTCGCCAGCTGTTGCACCTCGAAAAATCACGGAGACATTTCGGAGAAACGACCCTCGCGCGAAAGGCGCGGAAATGCGGTTCGACAGAGTCGCCACCGAACTTTATTTATCCCGAATAAACGGGAGAGGAAAATATCGAGAAAACCTCTTAAAAACGAAAGGATAGGAACAGGGCTGTCGCAACCATGTTCCGGGTTCGGGAGTCGGTTACGTGAGGGGAAGGTATTAGCACCCCTCACGTCCGTCGTACTCGACGGGAACCTCTTAAGGTAATTGTGGGGAGTGTTGTCTAGGTTTATTTGCTTTTCTTCTCGTTGATAAAGGTAGAATTGGTAGGTTAAAATGTTAAAGATGTTAAGGAGAGATGGGTGGTTAGAGGATAGGGTGCTCGCCAAGGATTGGGACCCTTGTGCCTACGTATGCTCATTCGGACGAGAATGAGGAATCAGAGCGTCGTAGTTCGACTACGGGAAAGGTTGGGAAAGTGTGGACGGAATAATGGAGGAAGATAAAAGTGTGGAATAGGGGAGAAAATTGGAAATGTGCTCGCCAAGATCATCGCAATCTTGTGCCTACGTATCTTACATTCGGACGAGAATGAAGAATCAGAGCAGTCGTAGTTCGTGGCAACAACCACGAAAATATGAGGTTTGAAAAGGGTTGAAGTTTAAATAAGAGACGAAAGGGTGACTGACAAGCAACCCAAGAGCGCGCCTCAAGAGCTTGTCACTCAAGAATTCAAGGAGTGCGAGATTCCAAGAACTCAGTTCTTTCGGGAATTGAACGAATAAGCTGAAGATAAAGAGTTGGATATTTTGAAATCGAAGGAATGAACTAATAACAACTCAAGGGCGCACCTCGAGAGTTACTCATTCAAATATTCAAAGAATGCTAGATTCTAAGAATATCTTTCTTTCGTAAGTTTTTAAAAAAATGTTTGTGAAAGGATCGAATCGAAGAATGGCATGCGAGGCCAAAAGGAAGTTGTTTTGAAGTAGCTCGACGACGTGTCGAAGATTTGATCAGAAATGGGACCGACTTGACGACGTGTCAAGTGTTAGGATTGTGAGAAATGATATTAGTCCCTGAGGGTGCCCCTAATATCAAAAACCACAAGGAGTTGTGAATAAAATGGGTTGCGAATGCGGACGAACATTCGACTTAGGAGAACGTTTGAGAATGATTGAATTTGAAAGAGTCGAAAGGTTGAGTGAATAACAACTCAAGAGCGTGCCTCGAGAATTATTCACTCGAAGACACAAGGAATGCTAGATCCCAAGTACCTCCTTCTTTCGGAGTTTTGATTGAAACAAGACGTTTAGAAAGCGTTTGAGAAAACTAAAAGATTGAGTGAATAACAACTCAAGAGCGTGCCTCGAGAATTATTCACTCGAAAATCCAAGAAATGCTAGATTTCAAGAATCTCCCTCTTTTGGAGTTTGATCGAGAAAATGTTTTAAAAATGATTTGAAGCGAAAATGAAATAGTCTCGACTAAATTATCATCTATCAATAATTTGACCGATAATAATTATTAAAGTCATCATTGACTAAAGAATAAGAAAAAAAAAGATAATGAAAGCTTTGACAAAAAAATGGTCTCGGGTTTGTTATTATCTGTCAATAATTTGACAAACTATAACTCGGGGTATCGTCATCGACCGAAAAAAGGCGAAAAGTGCCCAATAAAAAAAATGCAAATTAAAATTATCTCTGAAATAAAATACTATTAAAGTATGAAATAGAAAATTATTAAGAAATTCAAACAAAACTCTGAATAAAATGAAATGAAATTCTATAATAAAATAATAGAAACTCTAATAGTTTTAAAGGAATATAACATAAAGTAAAAAAAAGAAATAATAATATATGTAATATAGGCAAACTGTTTTAAAAATTGAAATAAGATATAAAATATAAACATAATTAGTATAATGCATAATTAAAAAAATAACAATATATAATAATTAATAATAATGATAATATTTACAAAAATTAAATGATTCACATTTTTAAGGAAAAAAAAGACAGTGGGGTGTATGTAATAACACGGGGGTTAGTTATTCGATGGGCTTTACAGCCCAATAACCTATTTGAAAATAAATAAAATAAAAAGAGTAAATAAATAAAAATAAGAGAAAAAAAAACAAGAGAAAAAAGATCTTCTTCTTCGTGCATCTCGCGCTCTGTTCACTCCAACTCAAATCTCTCTCTGCTCAGATCTTTCCGCTTCATCATCGTTTCACTCTCTCTGTTCGCATTTTCTCTCTCGCACTCATCTCGTTGTTTTCACTTTCATCATCTCACTGTTCGTGGTTGTTGCGGGTTTTTGTTCATTTTCGTTTCTGGGTACGGAGTGATGAAGATGAGGTCTGTGGATGTTAATGGTGTTTGAGATGGATGAAGTTGAATGGGTTTTTCTGGGTTTACATTGGATTTGCAGTGTGATTTGTGAATTTGGGTAGGAAACTATGATTTGATTTTTGAATTGAAAGTTTCTGGAACGGTGAAGTTTGAAACTGGTTTTCTGTGAAAAACGGTGGTGGTGTTGGTTTGTGTCGAGAATGGAAATTTTTGCGGTGGTTTACGGAAATTTGAAGAGTTGAAGATGGATGTTGTTTAGTTTGAACGTTGATTTTTCTGGGTAAGAGTTTGATTGAAGATGGGTTGTGGAGATTGAATGGTTTAACGGTTCAGTGAGAAAAAAGAAAATTTCCAGATAATGAAGGGTGTGAATGGAGGCTATGGAGAGACTTCGTGTGAGGGAGAGAGCTTGAGTTTCTGAAGGTGACGATATTTGTGTTTTGGAGGAGATGAAGAACGACTGTGTGGGTTGGGATTCTCAAGGATTAGGGTTTGGAGGCTGAAACTTTTAGGGTTCCCTCTGGGAAGGAGGAGGTGAATAGTGGTTGGGGTACCCTATATAGGGCTGCCACGTGGCAGTTGGAGGGGGTTAATGATGATTAATTGGCTAATTGATGATTAAATGAATGATATTGATTTAAGCAAAATAATTAAATCTAATGATTAATTCCAATAATATTATAAAATAACTAACTTAAATATGAATTAAACTAATTAACTCTAAATAACAAAAATCCTAATTAAACTAATAACTAACTAAATAAATATCTAACTAATCTTGATTAAATTAATAAAAATCTAAAAATCCTAATTAACTCTAAAAACAATTAAACCTAACTAAATAAAAATCTGGCTATTAATAATAAAATAAATAAATAATTAAAAAAGAAAATAATAAAAAAAAATCTAATTAATAAATAATAAATAAACCCTAATTAAATAATTTATTCTAATTAAACTAAATATTCTAATAAAATAATAAATAAATAAATAAGCTAATAACTTTAAATAACTCTAATTAATTCTAAAAAATCTTAATAAAAACTCACACAAAATAAAATTTTATATTAAAATAAAATAAAACTCTATTTAGCTCCTAATAATAAAAATCACTAAAAATTATATTTAACCTAAAAGCTATTTCTAAACTATATAATTAAATCTATTTAAAATAAAAACTATTTCTAATAAAATTAAAAACGGTTAAAACTCTAAAATCAAAATCAAAATCTAAAAACTATTTAAATCCTAAAATATCTCTAACATTACTAATTTAATTCTAAAAATCCTAAAATATCTCTAAAATTACTAACTTAAATTTAAAATCCTAAAATATCTCTAAAATAACTAACTTAAATTTAAAATCCTAAAATATCTCTAAAATAAATCAAATCTAATTAATTTTAAAATCCTAATTCTATTTTCTAGTTCTATTCTATTTGATTCTAAATAACAAAAAGGTATTAAATAATTTCTAAACAAATAAATCTATTCCTAATTCAAATTCTATTTTAATAAAAAATCTATTTAATTCTAATACTAAAAATACACTAAAAACTATTCTATCCATTTATTTTTAAACAATATTAAAAAGAAACCTATTTAAACTAATTCTAAACTATTTAAAAAAATAAAAATAATAATAAAAAAAACTAATAAATATTTTATGTTAAAACTATTAAAATAAAATCTATTCTAAAGAAAAAATAAATAACTATTCTAATTCTAAAATATAATAATAAAAAAAATTAATTAATTATCTAAATAAAAAGAAAACAGTTTTAAAATTAAATAATTAAAAATCTATATTCTAAAAGTAAACAAATATCTAAAAAGAACTCTATTTCTATTAACAAAATAATAAAATCCTATTTTCTATTAAAAGCTTAATTAAACTATTTTTTAAACAAACTAATTTCTATAATTTAATAAAACTAAATCTAAAAAAGTTAGTAAATAAATAAAAACTATCCTAACTAAAATAAAAATTCATTTCTAATTAAACAAAAATATAACAAAGCCTATTCTAAAATTATAATAAAAAACAAATTGATTATCTAAATGAAAAGTTAAATTAAAAACATATACAAAATAAAATATTAGAAAGAAAAAAGAGAGAATAAACATGGGATTAAAATTTACAAAAAATACCCTTAGGCCACATGTCGCGCTCCTATTGGATAAAAAAAGTCGAGATTTGAAGAATGCCCAATCGGGGCGGACACGTGTCTAAACGGTATGAAATTAAGCGGGCAATGCATAAGAGAAAATAAAATCGAAAAATGCAAAAATATTTGAAAATGGGTAGGACAAATTTAGGGTATGACAGTTACTTCTTGCCTAAGTCAACCCATTTGCACAAGGAGGTCTTTTAGACACTGCATTAGAGGTATAGAGAAGTTGCTCAACTCATCTTTACTCAACTAGAGGCTTGTCATAAAAAGTTTACTTTGGAGGTCTTCAAGAGGTAGGTCACCTTTTCTAACTATATTATTATCCACCATGTTTATCTTTGATGTACATTAGCCTGAATATGTTTAGAATCCCTCACAAATCATGTTTGAACTTTGGTAATGGCTGTTCTCATACGTTTGTAAACTGTCATGAGGTTAGGTTCTTGATATTGTGATTGTTGGTTTCATTCCATGAGCCATATTATCGTTCTGCTTAGGATCACTATTATGCTTGTGCTTAAGTCCAGTTATAGGTCATATTGCACATGTGTGAACTATGTATAATGTGAAATTAATGTGTTTGTAAACTATTATGTTTGTGCCTATTGAGATGGTTTAAAGTTTTCACTTCCATGTGCAATATTGTGGCGCAGTTTGAATCAGATGATGAGTGATCAAGAACTTCATTTGTATGCTATTTAGGTCATGTGAGTCATATTTGAATGTTGAGTTTGCTTTGTTTGTAAACTATCATGAACTTCCTTATTGACAACATGCTACAAATTCCATTCCATATTCCATTTGATGTTCTGGATTGAAATTGAGTTCTATGTGTTTATGAACACTTTGTATATGATGTTTAGAGTGTGTTTGAATTTTATTCTGGTTATAGCATGCTTGAGTGGATCATTGGTTTTGAAAATGCATTTTTATCTCTTTTTTGCAATTGTTATCGAATTTTAAAATGTAGACACTTTCAGAAAAAACCAAGGACACCATTGCATTCCTTGTACAATTTCACTAAAGTTTGACTAAAATTTCATTGAAATCCATTAAGATTCGATAGAGTTTGGATTGTTCACGTTTTGAGGTTTTGGCTTGGGCTTGGGTCAGGTTTTGCCCAGATTTCCTTTGATTTAAGGGTTATCATTTTATGGGGTGGTTTGGTACATTGGATGTATCACCACCCAAGTGGTTAAAACCTGCGTGCCTTATCCTCTCTTCATATTGCCCACACGAGTTCGATCTTGCCAGGGACAACTCTTTTTGTGTTTTTATTATTTTCATGATATTTAGAGATATCTTGTCTCTTTTCCACCAATATATCACACGCGCGTCCTAAATGGTTTGGTAATGTTTTAATCATGTGAACCTTAGGGTGTGGGTTCAATCCTTGGAAGGATATTTCCATATTTTTTTACCACTTTTTCTCATGTTTTCTTCACAAATTCAATTTCAACATAACTTGCTCATTTTTCAACATTTTTGCACCATTCTTTTTGCAAATTGTTCTTCATCATGTCTATTTTTAAATAGTAAGTAAAGAATTAAAGGATTGTTATCCTAGAAATACTTTGACTCACTTGGAAATCATGTGTTTTTTAGGGTTTTTACCTTAATGATTTTGAAACTTTTCTCAACTAATAACTTGATCTATCTTGTAAGATTGATTGTGTATGATCCATATGTGTTTGTTAACATGCTTGAGTAATCAAAATTTTCTTGATCCAATGTCTTACCATGTTTAATCTTTGCTTTTGTAATTTCATCTATATGAAAACCACACTTTGAACTTTGCTTGTGAACCATACCCTACTTCTTGATGTTGTAACCTCTTGAAAGTATTCATTATGCCTCTCTCTACTTGTTTATGTGTCTTATTAGAACCATAAAATGCTAGGGTTTGCTTTGTCTTGGTTGTTACCATGAATTTGTTTGCTTTTCCCATCAAACCTTGAACTTATACTTGATTTGGTGTAACACTTCTTGTATCCTTGCATGCTTGATTGTCATCAATGCATGATTGTTGGTCTTATGTTGTTACATTTGATTTCCTTTGATCCCTATAACATGCTTGCCTCAAGTTGTAACTTCCTTGCATTAAACTTGTTTGAATTACATGTTCTTTTGTTGTCTTGATTGGCTGTTACCTCATTGCTCCTCATCTTTATTAAGATGTTTAAAGCTAATCTTGCCTTATTTATATGTTTGGTCTTGTAAGAACCTCTATCATGTTCCCCTTTTAGATATTGTGATATCTTTTCCCTTTAATAGTTGTAACCAGTTGACTTGATTGTAATCTTTGCTTGATGTTGTTACATGCTTGCATATCTTTTCTTGGTTGTTACCATGCTCTTTCATATGTTCATCATGTTTGAATGAATGCTTATATGTACTTTTAACTTTGTTAAGTTATTCCCCAAGTGATGAAACTTGTTAGTTCTCATCCAGTTGTCTCAAATTTTCCTATTCCAAAGGAAAGTTTCTCTATTGACCCCCAGGGTCATAAACAGCTCTTTACCCCCCCCCCTCTGACTTTGTTAAGTTACCTTGAACCCTAGCTTAGTTAAGTTAGAACCTATATCCCTTGTTAGGAGTATCCTTCAATTAGAACTTGAATATAGAGTTTGTTAACTTTATGTAAGAATCATTGTCATGATTACTTACTCCCCTATTGGCTTTTGTCAAAGTCAAATCCCTTTGAGTGTACAACTTAGAATAGAGAGTTTTGTTAAAATCTATACAAGCATTATTATGTTTATTCCCCTTTGAACCTTGATCTTGATCAAGTGTTCATCTATCCCTTGTGAGGTGAACTACGGTTGCTCTGATTCTATCCTAGTTAGGATACGTAGGCAGAAGATGTGATATCTTTGCGAGAAATCTTAGAAGCTATCCTTAGGTATTTACCCAATCCCAAGCCATAGCAAATATTTAGAAAGCTTAGCATACAAATATACAAAAGGTTCCTGTAGAGTACTACAGATGTTTAGGATGTGAAATACCTACCCTATGCATAACCAACCCCGATCCCCGAATCTCTTAGCATTGTTGTTACATCGCACAAAAGCTCTTTCTTTCTTTAACCTTTCCTTTGGATAAATCAAAGTCCGATAGTGAATTTAAGGAATTAAGATTCAAGTTAATCAATAGCTTAGTATCATGATTCTCACTACAACAGAAATGACGACTTCACTGGGGAATAAACTTAAAAACTTGAGGGTTTAGCCTATTTTGTATGATTGTATGCTATATTTATAAATGTTTGCTTACATGTATATTTGTAAATATATATGTTTTATATGTTGTGTACATTGGGTATCAAGAGTGATGAGATAACTCCTAACCCGGACTCGAGTGACACATATGATAGGATGTGATATGATCAATAGTTGACTGTTGGGAGTAGTCCTAGCAAGTTTGACATATTATGTAATCACGCTCAGTTAAGACCTTTTTGAGATGATTGGTTATGTATGAGTAGTCATGCATTTCATTAATGGTTTCAACCTGAGAGTCTGTGAAATTGAGGACCTTTAGTAACACTTTTACCCCACAAGCCTTTTTAGGAGGTAGTGCGGAAACTATTAGGGAGTAGTCCCGAAATAGTTGTTACACGATGCTACACTCAGACAAGTTTATTTTGAGAATATTGTCGACTCACTTGAGTAGTCATGTTAGTTGATAATACCCGAAGGATTTACTATGACTCTGGGAACTTTGATAGAACCCGTTCGGCAGGTACAACTAACCTATAGTACAAATCCTTGGGGATGGGTAGACCTTGTAACTCCATGCTTTAACCTTGAGCTTAGGGAAACCTTGTGTGTGCATGTGCATTATATTTGTGAATATTTGTCTATGTGTTATGTGTGCATCATCTCATCATCTCATCATGGCATCTCATGTTGTGACTGGTTTTGTAAAGCTCAGTTGATTTCTTTGTGTAAAATCCTAGATATATCATGGATATTGAACAAGAAACACCAAGAAATACAATTTTAAGAAGCTTGATACATCCGAGTTAATAAGACTAGGGACTATGGTGTTAGAAAACTTTGGAAAAATATATGGGAAGATAATGAGTATAGTCAAGACAGGGATGGAAGAAGGAATTCTCAACACTTTGGTTCAATTCTATGACCCGTTGTATCACTGCTTCACTTTTCCCGATTATCAGTTGGTGCCAACCTTGGAAGAATATGCTTACTATGTGGGAGTCCCTGTAAAGGATCAGAAACCTTACAGTGAATTGGAAAGCTTACCTTCACTAAAAGAAATAGCAGATGCTCTTCACTTTGAAGTATCAGAGATTAAAGCTAACCGTGCCACCAAAGGCGGAGTCAAAGGTTTCCATTCAGATTTCTTAATTAAAAAGGCTGCTTATCTTGCCAAAGAAGGTAATATGGATGCATTCGAAGCAACACTCGCTCTCTTAATTTATGGATTGTGGTGTTGTTTCTAGAAGTTGAAGAATTTGTCAATTCCTCTTCTATCACCATATTTCTAAGTGGCAACCTAATGCCTACTTGCTAGGAGACACTTATCATTCTATTCATCATCGAACGCTTCAAGGAAAAGGAACTATTCTTTGTTGTGCACCTCAATTGTACAAATGGTTTGTCAACCATTTACCTAGAACTGACGCTTTCAAAGAAAATCCCAATGGATGGAGATGGTCTCAAAGAATAATATCTTTAGCACAAGATGACATTCATTGGTACAATCCTGCCTACGACAGAGGAGTTTATTTTGACCGATGTGGAAATTTACCAAATATACCACTTGTAATTAATTTGAATCACAAATCTTTGATTCACAACCGGTCTTTGATTTATCCGAAGGAAAGGTTAAAGAAAGTAAAAACCTATTTTGCATCGTAAACACAATGCGAGGAAAGATCTAGGGTTCGGGGGCTGGTTAAGCTTATGGAAGGTATTAGCACCCTAAACATCTGTAGTAGTCTACAGGAACCTCTTGTTTTAATGTTACTATTTTTCTAAAATTATCTGCTTAAGGGATATGCTAAGGGTTAAAGTTTAAAGAAAAAGACCTAAGGGTTAGTCCTAAGTTTACTCGCCAAGATTCGCATCTTGTGCCTACGTATCCGAGGTAGAGGATGGAATCAGAGTAATCGTAGTTACCCTTGAAAGGGAGGGATTGAAACTTCTTGACTGTGGTAAGGGTTTCATGGGGATGCAAACATTCTTAAGGAAGCGCTTGCGTGGAGTGCGGCGACTCCTATTTCTACGTTGTAATTGAATTGAATTAAAAAGGGTAAAATAGGCATTCCACGGCGGGAAACCTAATATGGAGTGTCGCGACTCCTTATCCTAATGCTAGGGTAAAGGGTAAAACTGTCCATGGTGGGACGCCTAAGCATATGAGTACAGCGACTCGGAGTTTCTATGTTTGAAAGGTGAAAGACGCAAGGGTTAAGGACTATTGACACGGCGGTCAAACGGCTAGACCTATTCTTCGGAGGGAAATTAACGGTACATAACTATAATGAAAAAATTAACAAGTAACGGTATTGAAATATCAGAGAATATGCAAGTATAAACGATAACGGCATGAGAAGCGACGATGTCCTCGCATAATTTACAACCATGAAAAAATAAGAAAAATATGAGGTTAGTAAACACAGACGAATAATGACATAACGTTAGGAACGTCATAAACATCAGACAAAATTAAACGGGGTGGGGTTAGGGATCAAATTAGCAATTAGGTGACGGTTCAATTAGAAACTAAAAGTGAAATGTTAGAGAATTAGGTTAGACATGTTTTTAAGAAAAAGATTTAAAACTAATTGTTTTTTTAATCTTCTTTTTTTAATGTTTTAGAAAATGTTAATAATTATTTTAAAATTTTAATTTTAAAGAAAAAGTTCATTTTGTTTAATTTTTTTAAAGAAAAGTTAGAAATTTATTTCTTAATAAAACAAATTTAATAATTAAATAAATAAAATATAAAAGGATAAAAAAGTTTAAAAAAAAGAAAGGGCATATAAAAAGCTTTTGCAGCCGTTAGGGTTTGTAACCCATTTCCCTTGCTTGTTGCGACACATATTCTTCTTTGTCTGCCATTATCTTCTTCTTCTTCTCATAACCACTTCCTTTCTCATCACCATGGCCTCTTCTCTCCCGTCTTTTTTATCTCTTGAAAAAAACAAAGAAAAGCATGCATGGTTTAGTTTAATCTTGGCCCTTACGGATGGTTCTGCAGATGCCTTCTTGTTTTTTTCACCAATGATGTTTGAAGAAACTGAGGCTTTGAGTTCCAGTCTGTAGAGTTTGATGATGATGAAATTCGTGATGATTTATGGTGCTGTTCTTCAGCCGCGGTTGAGTTGGTGGTGACGGTGCGCGATGATGTTGGTTGTTCTTCGTTTGCGGCCACGGATCCCTCAATTTGAGGTTTTCACAGATGGTTATGGTGGATTTTGGAGCGCCGCCGTTGATTCGATGATGATGATGACCCCTAGGGTTTTCGGAAATCCGTCCCCCTTTTGTGATTTCTTGTGATGATTTTATATTGTTGTTAATTTGTGGGCTTGGATCTGTGTTGCGTTTTTTACGTTTTGATTTGTTTTGATTCTGTTTTAAAGCAGATGAAACTACGAATTTATTTCACGTTATTTTTGCCTTGAAAATCTGAGATTTGGTTTGCTGACCCTGATTTACCGAAAAATATGATTTTCTGTTTCAGAGCAGAGGGATCTGCAGATTTGTTGTTTTTATATGATGATTTGGATTCACGGTTTTTTTGGATTTCAGTTTATTTTGCTATGAACTGGATTCGAATTTTGTTACTGATGGATATCCAGATTGGTTTTGGATCCGTTTGGCTTGCTGGATTTTTTGGATATCCAGATTTGGCTTGCTGGATTTCTTTAAGGCACTGTTTGGCTGAACAAAAAAACATTTTTCCAAATAATCTCTTTATCTCAGAAACTTCTCTTTCTCTTTCTCTTTCTCTCTCTCTCTCTCTCTCTCTCTCTCTCTCTCTTAAAATTTTTGAACAGATATTGCCGGATCTGTCGAGGTCAGGAAATGGAGTCGGGAGCTGGCGACGGAATGTTTCGTTGCCCTCCCGACATACTCGATGATGATAATTTTATGAGGGTATCGAAATAACTAAAAAAGACCATCTTTTTGATTAATTCTAACCAATTGACGACTTTTCTAACGTTGTCGGTTTTGCAAGTTCTAAATTCGAAGATTGAAGATTCGAACATGAAGATCTCTTAGGACAAGTTAGGAATTTTTAGAACAAATTTAGGATATAATTTGTAATTCCAAGCATATTGTAATAAAAATTGTCTAGAAATTGAATAAGTTAATTGAATCTTTAATACATGAATTCTTATTTTCCGACTAAATTCCTCTGAATGAAATCTAACATTTTAACCTCCGAATTCGACAGTTAAACATCTTGCACAACTTAGAATACATCCAACGTAACTTCCGAGCTCAAATGAATCCCTTGCAAATTAAATCGTACTAGATAATAAAATCGGTGAATATGGCCCTGGACAGATAAATTGAGAAATCCATTTTAGTGGCGAAACGAACGTTCCTCTGCATTTAAAATCCAGGTTGTATCTTGAGTAACCTGACTTTATAACCTGAATCGATTCAACTGATGTTCATGATCAACCCAATTAATATTTATCAGAACTCTGATGTGAACCAGAATTTCACCGTCCCTCTGAAATTGATTTGTAACTAGTAGAAAAACAGGAAAATATGCTTTGCTAGAATAAATTCCTTGAAACCGATTCTCGCACCAATTTAACCCGAATTCATTTATATTTCAACACCCTCAACTCTCGGTTTAGAATCAGACAACATTTCAAAACCCAACTGACGACCACTTCTGGTTCTCGAACAAAACTGTACTATGTCACGAGGAATCTGACGTTGAAAATTTAACCCATTCTCAAATAAAAATTGCATGACTCATAGATGGAAACCCTAATTGTTTGAGGAGTTTCTGATGATGACTTTGCTTCCTAATCGTCAACAGACTGTAAATTAACATGCACCTAGCGCTATTTTCCTGCAAAGACAAGCAGACTGGGCAAACCGATTAGCGGTTAGTTAAAATGCAATGCAGAATGAAATGAAATGTGAAATGGACCTACTAATCCAAGGGTAAAATTTGGGGTATGACAGTTGCCCCTATTTAAATAACTTCACCAGATGATTTGAGCAACGTAGGCTCGAGAAATCATGGTGAAAGGGATTTAAATACAGATAACTGAAAATTTTACCCTTAGATGCAGTGATATGCAATACTATGGACAAAATAAAAAAGACTATAATTGTTGATAATGCCATGAATCTAGTATGATGCATATGATGAAAATGATAAATGCAAGGATGCAGATGACACGACGACGCGAGGACAGACGCCACGAGCAAACACACACTGGGGAATACGACGCACTGGGGAAGCAGCACGACACTGGGGAAGTCTAAAGTGATGACCAACCGGTGCGAGCGCGACCAATTGTCACTTTTAGATATAAACAGTAAGACGGGATCCTCAATGGAGATGGCACCGACGAGACGGCCTCCACTAGGGAAATGTCCAAGAGTAATTGTTCAATAGGTTCGGGCGTGACCGGCTGATACTTTAAGATAAAAGGTAAAACAGGATCCCCACAGTGGTAGGATCGGGTAGACAAAAGTGTTGGAGTCTGCAAGCGGGAATAACATTCGAGCTTTTAGAAATTCCTTAAGCGAAGAGATCGGACGGGATCTTCAGGAACCAATCAGAAAATATACAGGGTAAAACCTGCTGTGTGCCAAAATAAATGGACTTCAAAGGAAATGCCTTGATAAGTTTCTCGAGAGAGAACTGCCACTTATCGTTGGACGGGATCTACATACTAAAATAGGATAAGCTTTTTAAATAAAGAGACTGTCGCTTATCTGATAAAAATAAGCTTCCATGATCAAAATATGATTCAGCTTCTTCTTTAATTAAATGATTCATTCAGAAAGGGTAAATAAACTTCCCCACGCTTCAAGGTCTGGTGCCCTGAATAGGTTTCAGTTTCTTCTTTTACTAAAGGGTAAAATAAACTTCCCTACACTTCAAGATCTGGTGCCCTGAATATGATTCAGTTTCTTCTTTTACTAAAGGGTAAAATAAACTTCCCCATACTTCAAGATCTGATGCCCTGAATATGATTCAGTTTCTTCTTTTACTAAAGGGTAAAATAAACTTCCCCATACTTCAAGATCTGATGCTCTGAATATGATTAAGTTTCTTCTTTTACTAAAGGGTAAACTAAACTTCTCCATACTTCAAGATCTGTTGCCCTGAATATGATTCAGATTCTTCTTTTACTTAAGGGTAAAATAAACTTCCCCATGCTTCAAGATCTGATGCCCTGAATATGATTCAGTTTCTTCTTTTACTAAAGTGTAAAATAAACCTCCCCATACTTCAAGGTTTGTTGCCCTGAATATGTTTCAGTCTCTTCTTTTACTAAAGGGTAAAATAAACCTCCCCATACTTCAAGATTTGTTGCCCTAAATATGTTTCAGTTTCTTCTTTTGCTAAAGGGTAAAATAAACCTCCCAATACTTCAAGATCTGTTGCCCTGAATATGATTCAGTTTCTTCTTTTACTAAAGGGTAAAATAAACCTCCCCATACTTCAAGATCTGTTGCCATGAATATGTTTCAGTATCTTCTTTTACTAAAGAGTAAAATAAACCTCTGCATACTTCAAGATCTGTTGCCCTGAATATGTTTCAGTTTCTTCTTTTACTAAAGGGTAAAGTAAACCTCCCCATACTTCAAGATCTGTTGCCCTGAATATGATTCAATTTCTTCTTTTACTAAAGGGTAAAATAAACTTCCCCATGCTTCAAGATCTGTTGCCCTGAATATGATTCAGTTTCTTTTTTTACTAAAGGGTAAAATAAACCTCCCCATACTTCAAGATCTGGTGCCCTGAATATGGTTTAGTTTCTTCTTTTACTAAAGGGTACAATAAACTTCCCCATACTTCAAGATCTGATGCCCTGAATATGATTCAGTTTCTTCTTTTACTAAAGGGTAAAACAAACATCCCCACACTTCAGGATGAAAGAGCAACAGAAACCAGCTTCTCGATGGAGATGGCCACTTGCTGCTAGTCACAATGAAGATAGGATAAGCCTCTTAGGCGATAATTACCGCTTATTTGCAAGAGTAGCAATGATAAGCTTCTCAAATGAGAACTGCTTGTCGAGGTTGTAAAATGTAATGATAGGTTGTAAAATGTAATGTAAGGTTGTAAAATGTAATGTAAGGTTGTAAAATGTAATGTAATGATAAGCTTCTTGTACGAGAACTGTTGTTTACCGTTGTTGTAATGTAATGATAAGCTTCTCGGATGAGAATGGTCGTATATCTGCAAAGGCATTGTAAGAGGATCTTCCTTAAAGATAGTGCAAAATAAATGAACGTCCAGGTAGGTTCGGTGACCGACAGGACCAAAGTTCAATCTAGAATCGAGCCAGAAAGCATCTGTCAAACAAGATTCCATTGAGAGAATAAGCTCACATGGGGATTATCTTATCCTAGCATGGAAAGATAACTGAAATAACCATCTTCCACGAGGATTGAACTCCGTGGGGAACTGGAAATAATAGGTATTTTATGCTTAGGGCTGGCGATCTACTTGGAGAGAATGGACAAACCCAGTTACTCGGCGGTAACGACGAAGGATGGCAAGGATAGCAAACATGTAGATGCTGTTGCGTAGGTCAACGTGTATGAAAATGCACTGAGTATGCAATGCTTATGCTTCTGCATATGCTGAAAAAATAGACGAAAGAGGAAACATGAGATGAAATAAACATCTCGACGGGGATACCCGGCGACCTCTACAACAATACATCTATCACGGGATATGAAAAGTTCATGGCGGGACTAAATCTTGCTTCAAAGTTCCAACTTCTTTTGGGAGAAAACAATCCACTTGGGAATACGATATCATGACTTCCTCATGGGGATACGATATCATGGCTTCACTGGAGGGATTGCTATCATGAATCATAATCAGCCAAAGAAAATCTGAGGATTAGAGATTTCCGGGGATAAAATAAATATCCGCTTCATGGGGAAGATGTGGAGCTAGGCAGCTTCTTGGAGAAAACGTAGCGACTTCCTGGGAAAATTACACCAACTTCCTGGGGAAAGTACATCAGCTTCCCTGGGGAAGGTAATTAGACTTCTAGGGGAAAATATGGCAATCTCCTGGGGATTATTTCCTGAGGAAAGCATGACAGTTCGGTGCGGAAAAGATGATTCCACTGGGAGTGGGTCCTCAAATAAAATGTGCATCACTTGGAAAATACTGGTATAATCTCTGCAGTCTTGAAAGTCACTGGAGATTACCGGATCAGTCCAAAGTGTTTTCAGCTTATAGTCTCGTTGGGGGATTGGTGATGAGGCAATGGTTCATAATTATTTATGCAACAATGAGACTTACTGGGGAATGAAGACCGCATGGAGTAAGATTCATCGGGTGCATGAAGAAGGTTGTGAAACATGCTACTTTTGATCTTAATGGACTTTGTAGTAGTCGCCATTTTGAAAAACATAATGCCCCAGAGTACTTACTTTATGAGAGTCATCTCGAGAGGATTTTACAGAGAAAATGGAGTCTAATTGCCCCACTGTTTTCAAACTCTTGGAGAGATTTGTCGGATCTCGACGTGATAGGTCCGGATCAGCAGTGTTATGACTGGGTCCTCCAGAAATAGCAGTTAGACTTGCATCAGTAAACGACTTGGAAACCACCTACCCCTGTTTAGCAGGACCTTCGAGTTCCATTGACGACGTCTATAAGTAAGTTTCTAGGATATCAGGCAAAATCAACACGCATGAAATGCTAATCCTGAAATTGTTAATGCACATATATATTTTTCTTGAAGTTTTTTTTTTGAAAATGGATATCGCAATAACTTATGACCGAAATCACTAGTTAGGATATGAATTTAATTTATACCGCCAACATTAAATTGAGCATAGCTCGTAGGAGTCAGGAAACGTTATCTCATCGAGTATGCTTTCAGAAGAGATCCTACTTCAATTAGGTCTTTTAAATGTTGTATCGTGGCTTGGTTCACGGTTTAAGAAACAAAGGATAAAGGCTCAAAGTTATTGGTACCCACCCCTTCTTCGTGATGTTCTCCAATCCTATATTCAGTTAACTATATATGAGCACTCATCTCTCAATCGGATTTGATATGGTCGAGGAACCATTAAGGCTTTGGACATGGCAATCACTCACCTATTTTCTTTTGGTGTTTGGCCATACGACTTTGTTCTCTATTGGGGATTCTTTATTGTAATCCTTTGTTTTTTTGCTTTTTCCTGGACAAAGTCTTTTGAATTTGACCTCAGGGTCCAGCGGGGTGCCCCAGTTTTGCCTAAGTCTCCTTTATAGGTTTTGACTTAGCGGGCTCTTTTTCATTCATTATTTTCTGCACAAGTCGTGTGACTCTTTTGAAGGCTTGTGACTGCCCCACTCTTTAAGTAGTCGAGGGATAGTCATTGACTTCTAACTTCCTAATAGGTTAAGGATAAATTCTCGAAGGTTCGCTCCTCCTTTTTGAGAGTCTGAGCGCTCGATCGGTTTGACTGAAAAACTACCCTGCCCCAGGTTAAAGTTGAGGGTTTTTTATTTAGAAAAAGAAACTCCTACTTCAAGGCTCAAAGGGGTTAAAGAGGGATTATCTTCCTTGTATCTCTAGTGTTTGGGATTTGAAACAATGCCTTACATCATCAGCAGGGTTTCGTTTAAAATCATACGACAAGAGACCTGGCGTTTTTGGTTCATCATCCTCCTCCCAATTCTCTATCAGAGCAAGAGATCGGGTAAAGTTGGCATTATAAGTTATGAAAAATGATTTTTGTGAGTGAATACAAATGGATTTATTCAAGACAAACATATGCATTGCATTAATTATTCAAAATAAACCAAGTTCGTACATGCTAATTATGCTTTTACAACCAAAGGAATAAAATACATATGAGAAAACAAAATGAACTGTCTGACAGGTCCTTATGAAGGAGTTCATGAAGTCTGGGTACTCAAGGCCGGCACAATAGTAGTGGTTTCTTCTGGCAGAGCCTCATTGAAATGGGGAGTGTAAATACGACCGCGGCGAGTCATCTTGCTTGCCCTAGCTAAGTTTGTCACATCTTCATTAACAGTCTTCAATTATTCCTTCAGGATAATCTTCCCAGATTCTTTGTCAATCATGGTCACATCATCTTGAGGATCACTGAAATGAAATGGACTAGGCTTCTGAATAATTATCGGCTTCGGCTGATTCACTGTAGAAGTAACTGGCTTAGATACGCTGAACACTGGGTTTGAGAATTTGATCTTGGCAAATGGAAAACCCTGAGAGGAGTCCTGATCTTCGGATGAGGATCATCAACAAGCAAGATCTTCTTTTCCATCAAATCTCTGACAAGGTTCTTAAGAGCATAACCGTTTTCCAAATCATGGCCAGGCGCACCCTCATGAAATAAACAATTAACGTCGGCGTTGTAATTGGCAGGTAAAGGATCTGAAGATGGACCCACAACTCTAGTGGTAATCAGACCTTGTTGCACTAATGATGGGTACAACTCGGTAAAATTCATCGGAATCGGAGGACACGACTTGTACTGTCCCATATTCGAACCATTCTGACGAGGTGCTTGATTCTGCCACTGTCGATAGGAAGGAGCGTTGGGCGCTCGTCGATAATTAGGAGGTGCTTGATATACTGGAGGCTGATAGACAGGAGCCGATTGCATCGTCTGATAAGTAGGAACTTGTTGATTGAAGGTAGATGTAACAACAACAACATATGGTTGTTTAGCATACTGAACAGGATAACCTTGAACATAATTCTGCTGATGTTGCCAAGGTTGATGAGCAACCATTTTACGGTGATACCTGATCGAGCGATTCCTCGGGCGTGTAGCTCCTTTATGACAGTCGAAGCTCAGAGTTTTGAACTTTGGAGGACTTACTTGTTGAACTGGTTGAGCAATAGTAGGAGGCACCAAGCCAGGTTGAAGACCATAAGGAGGTACATTCGCAATAGTAACAGCTGGTTAAGGATCCCTAATATTACCGGTAATCTCAGAGGCAACAGTGTGCTGAGTATCCATCTTTGCATTCATAACTTGTAGCATCTCCATAATCTTCCCCACACTTCCTCGAAGATCTTCGAGCTCATTGCTAATGTGGTCAATCTCTTGAATATGCTCTTCCATCGTTTTCCGAGCTCGGGCTCTAGTGTTGTACTGATGCGGAGGATCCAGGGTGATAGAACTGGAAGGTGAGAGAACCGAGAATAAGAAACCGGAGGTAGAAATGCAATGCAAAGACAGGATGCTGATGGAATGCAATGGTTTCAAGAATTTTAATGGTCGATTGCAAATATTTCTTATTAGGAAAGCTGAAAAAGGTTTTAGACTTTAAAATGTAGGAATTTTTTGAGTTTGCAAAGGACTGTTGAATTCCTTGAAACTGGGAATGGTATGGTGCTTTATGGATGCAATGAACAAACACACAAAAGCACACCAAGGTCCTAGGTTAGCGGAACATGAGCGGAGTCAAGGTCTATCCATCCCCAAAAGGTATGTACTATGGGTTAATTGTACCTGCAGAACAAGGGTTCTAAAGCGGTGCCCAAAGTCATCAGTCCATCTTTCAGATATTATCAATTTCCCGACTGACTCGGTGGTTAATAATATTTTTAAGAGAACCTCTTTTGAGTGTAGTATCGCGTAGCAACTATTTTGGGAATACTCCCTCACAGTCCTTGCACTACGTCCTAGATAAGGCCAAAGTTGTGTTTAGGTAACTACGGTCCTCAGTATCACAAGCTCCAATTGAAAATAGTGAATGTTTTCACGATTAACTCGTTCAACAGTACTACTTTTCAAGAGGTCCTCAACTGAGCGGTGATTCTCAAGTCAGCTTGGTCGGGATTCAACTCCCTATAAGCCTCGTCGAATATATCACCTTCCTATAAAAATTGCACTTAAGTCCGGGTGTAGGACTTATCTCATCGAATATATCACCTTCCTCTACTGTGCAAATGGTTTGTCAACCATTTAGCAAGAACTGACATTTTCAAAGAAAATCCCAATGGATGGAGATGGTCTCAAAGAATAATATCTTTAACACAATATGACATTCATTGGTATAATCCTGCCTACGATAGAGGAGTTTATTTTGACCGATGTGGAAATTTCCCAAATATACCACTTATTGCGGTGAGAATAGGATATCAAATTATTGATTAATTTGAGTCACAAATCTTTGATTCACAACCGGTCTTTGATTTATCCGAAGTAAAGGTTAAAGAAAGTAAAAACCTATTTTGCATCGTAAACACAATGCGGGGAAAGATCTAGGGTTCGGGGGTTGGTTAAGCTTAGGGAAGGTATTAGCACCCTAAACTTCTGTAGTACTCTACATGAACCTCTTGTTTTAATGTTGCTATTTTGCTAAAATTATCTGCTTAAGGGATATGCTAAGGGTTAAAGGTTAAAGAAAAAGACCTAAGGGCTAGTCTTAAGTTTACTCGCCAAGATTCGCATCTTGTGCCTACATATCCGAGGTAGGGGATGAAATCAGAGTAATCGTAGTTCCCCTCGAAAGGGAGGGATTGAAACTTCTTGACTGTGGTCAAGGTTTCATGGGGATGCAAACATTCTTAAGGAAGCGCTTGCGTGGAGTGCAGCGACTCCTATTTCTACGTTGTAATTGAATTGAATTAAAAAGGGTAAAATAGGCATTTCACGGTGGGAAACCTAATATGGAGTGCGGAGACTCCTTATCCTAATTGTCGCTTGCGCGAAAATAAGGTGCCGGCATGACAGAAGAGTCGCCACCTTTCGTTATTTATCCCTCAGAGCGGGAAAGGAAACGATCGGAAAAACCTGACGAATAAGGGTAAGACAAGGTCGTCGCAACCATTGTCTGGGTTCGGGAGTCGGTTACGCAAGGGGAAGGTATTAGCACCCCTCACGTCCGTCGTACTCGACGGGATCCTCGCTTGTTTGTTTACTTGGACGGGTTGGTTATAATCTATCTACCTATCAAGGCTGGCTGAAAAAGAAAAGAAAAATGACTCGGCAAAGCGTCGCACTTTATGCCTACGTATTCCCATCAGAGAATGAGAAATCAGAGTCAATGTAGTTCGGCCTACGAAGGGTTATGGGGGAAGGTAGCTCGCCAAGACATCGCCATCTTGTGCCTACGTACTCTCAACAGGCCTGAGAGATCAGAGCTCACGTAGTTCGGGAAACTACGGTTTATTTCCTGTCTTTACGAAAGAAGTGTTTTTTATTGTGTTTGCGATTTCAACCGCACTAGAGACTATGACCTGAGAGTGAATGCGTCGCATGTCACCCAAAGGGTACCATACTAAACATCCAGACTGTGGAAAAGAAACTCTCCCACAATCCTTTCTCAGATAGCCTAAGGCTCGTAACGTACGAAAGAAATCATTCATGATTACTGTATCTTAAACTGTTTTGAGATGAGAAGAGAACAAGCCCAACTAGGAGGGAGACTATCAAGTCCTACTGTTATCATGCCATGGATTCATCCTATGGTTAAGGTTTGAACAGGGAACTCCTAGATGTTGTCAAGCATAGGTTTCAACCTAAAAATCTATCATCAAATCCTTATCAAAGGAAATGAGAGTCCTAAGGGATCATGTCAATGATACACCAAAATAGACAAAGCATCAGCTTAACAGTAAAATGCATGCAATGCAAGTGAGGGAGGAAATGTGTGTGGAGCTTCAGCCTCCACAAGCTCATCTCAACCTCAAGCCAGTCATGAAATAACAGTAATCATACTGAAAAATAAACAACATGCTATCAAGCAATAAACAGTAAACTGCAATCATACAGATAAAAGAAATGAAATGCCATCAGGCAAACAAACCACATGGGCAAGGGAGCTGAGCTCTACCGAATACCCGCAAGCAAAGCCACGCAATAACAATACAAGCAGAGGGAGCAACTCAACCTCTAATGCAAACATGCTCCTAGATTCTATCTATTCTAGATGAACTTATTCTAATGCAACAGACAAATCAAGCAAAACACACAATACAGAAAAGAAAAACAGAAGAAAGCCTCAGCTCCTCCAGCAGCAACTCAGTCTTCAGACTTCAATCATCAATTGCTTTCCAGGTATCAACCCTACAACATGAGTTTTAACTCATCTTCTCCCTTAAGCTTCAGCTTCTTTGATCAGCTCCACCTTCAGGCTTCACCTAGTCTTCAGGGATCTTCAAGTATCAACTTGATCTTCATGCTCTTCAAGCTTCAGCTGGAATGGCAATCTTCAAGGATTAATCCTCTTCAACAATCTTCAATGAAGTCTTCATCTTCATGCTCAGGCTCTGACATCTCTCAAGAATAATCAAAACCAGGGAGAATCACTACTGGATAAGCTGGGGGATATTGCGCTGCTTATTTGATCACCAAAGGTGACCTATAAGGGTTCAATATCAGGTGAAGGGTTCCCTCAAAAGTTCTACCTCCTGGGTATAACACTTATCCCTCCAAAGGAGAGAGGTGTATACCCTGGAAGGACTTTGAATCATAGGGAGGAATGGATGTGAAGAATACTATCCATGTTTGAGAAAGAAATTATCTATATCTAAGCTCTTCCTAATCCTAACCCTAAAACAACAAAAAGAAAAGAAGAACAAGCTCCTCAAGCTCCTCCAAGCCTCTTCCAATCTTCTAGTATGCTCCATTAAGCTCCACAATGAGATGCCAAGCTCCTCAAACCAAAGGGAAACTCCAAACCAAAGCAAACTAAACAAAACTTGCCCTAAAGGCCACACAAACAATCATTCAATTCAAAAATCAACCAAAAATAGTATATTATTCTATTAAATCCTAATATAAATTCTAGGGGACCCTACATAACTACCCTTGAGTCCCATATATTCCCCATAGACTAAATTGCCCTACAAAACCTAAATCTAAAATTGTTATTGACCTATATTAAAGTTTTAATCAAATTCTATACTACCTAGAACTACCTAATTAAAACTACCCTAAAAATTATCACAAAATTATGAAATTAATTCAGGGGGAACCTAAACCATTCATCTAATCATCCTAAAAAGATTGAACTCAAAATCCTAAGGGAACCACCCTGATTAAATTCTACAAATCAACATATCAACTAAAAGAATTAACAAAGCAATTAAAAGTATAAATGTGCAAAAAATATAAAAATGAAATAAAATGGCTATTTTATGGTTTTATATTTTTCTAGACAGAAAATGGAAAATGGGAGAAAAAGTCTCATTAAAAAATATGCATTTTTCAATTTTATATGAATTTTTAAAGTAAAATGAAATTTGGAGAAAATTATAATATGAAAATGATGAGGGGGTGCAAGAAGTATGAATATTCAGTTGAAAATGATGATGGGCCCAGATATGGGGTGCCAAGAGCAAGGCGCGCCCCAGCCCAATTTTAAACTCAGAAAAACAAATAAAATAAAAGAAAAAATAAAAAAAAACGGTGCGAATAGCATAGAATTGTAGTACAAAACATGATTGGGCTGGACAAGGGGGTGGGGAAAGCAACGTTCGCGTGAGGCCCATGCTGGGAGCTTTAGTGAAACGCAGCGTTTGCTGCTGTTTCTTCCCTCCATTTCGCGTTTAAACATCAGCCCTTGGATGGCTTCTTTGGTCAAGTGGTCTTGCACAGATCCAACGGCCCCCCTGTCTTCTTCAACCTTGGGATATTAGGGTTTAGAACGACCATGAAAATATAAGCTTCATGCATGAAACTTCCTCACCTTCATTCTCCCTCATCTCTCCACCAAACGCCATGATCCAAGAACCAAACTCACTCTATTTTTCACGTAGAATCCAACTGTAGCATTGGTTTGCATTAAAACACCATAAATCCTCCAAACCGAATGGTACAACTCCATGAATCCAAACTTTCTTCAGTTTTCAACCATCACAAAACTCAACAATCTTTATATATAATTAATCCTTATGCCATGCTGATTAGAACCAACCAATTATCGTGCATTATAACCCCCTAAATCACTCATTCCAACTCCATCAAGAATCAACCTCCATTAATGAAACCTCACTAATTGATCTTAAACTCATCCAAATGAATCACCTAATGGTCTCTAATGGTTTTACAACAAGAACTAACCCTAGCCATGCCTAAATCAGAGTGTGGAAGTGATTTTGCTTACCTTGATCCTTGCAATGGTAGGTGTTGAAAAGCTTTGAATCAAGCCTTGTAGATCCTCAAGAATAGTCTTTAGGTGATGAGCAATCCTCTGCTTGCACAAGATTTGATGGAAATGGCTTGAATCTCAAGATCCAATGTCTTTTGCTCCCTTGCAACTTCACTTGGAAAGCTCTCAATTCTTCATCAATGAGGTTGCAAATCAATATGAATACACTCAGCAATGATTGTAGTGATGATTTGTGCAGAAAAATGGAAGGGTAATGAAGGGAAAAATGAAGTTTCAATACAATTTGCAAAATGGAGAATTTTGGTTCAATCTCTTTTCTCTACCACCATTAACATCAACAATCACCAACCTTTCACCAATGGAGATTGTATTCAATATATAGACTGATTTGGAAAGGTCTAGAACCATCTAGATCAATCTAGTAGGAACTTGAACTTTCATGACATGATACTTTGCATTTCACTTCTCACCATATGATATATCATGACAAAAACCCTTGTAGCTTGGGTAAATAACTTGATTTTCTCCTTACATGAGAATTAGGCCAAGATACAATGCTTAAACACCTTGTTTATTAAGCTTTTCTTTGTTTTGGTTTGGTATGCCATTATGCAAGCAACCAAATTACAAAGCAACCCCAAAATTTAAGCCTCAAATCAAAATTGTGGCTGAACCATTATTCTTAAAATTTCCTTTGGAGTCAAAATGACCTATCATATGACATGGTTAGGGTTTATAGCTTGGATTTTATGATTTTCCATTTCACTTGAATTAACTTATGCCTCATTTTTAGGCCATTTTTATCACTTTTTGCTATGAGCCTTTCCAACATCTCATGACCACCCTACTAGCCTTAAAACATCATTATAAGAAACTTTGATGTTGAAGGTTTTTCCATTTGAAGCTTGGAAGTAGGAGATATGGCCATATGCTTGAAATGACCTATAACTTCCAAATGACCAAAATGCCCTTGGCTTGTCAAAGCCATAAGTTGAGTTCTACAAATCCTATCAAGGACTTCTAGTACTCTCTAGAAAGCTAAGACGATGCTATTCAACATTCATGTTGACCAAGAGACCATAGGAATCATCCTACTAGGGCAAAAGCTGTCTGCAAGTTGGGTGACTTTCAAGGACCCAGATTCACATACCTCAGATGACCTGTAATTTGTCAAAACCATAACTTGAGCTCTGCAAATCCTATCAAGGACTTCCACCACTAAAATTAAAGCTAAGAACAATCTCTACAACATTCATTTTGTGGGGAAGATGAGATGACAATCACATCTTGAGCTAAAACTGCCTGGAAGATAAGGATCAAACTAGGGGATTTTACACTGTCCATCCTTAGAAACCCTAGCTTAAAACTTCTCAAACTCCTCAATCATGATGAGTTGGTCTAGGAATCATCCTTATAGCATCTCAATACATCATTCCATGATCACATGGCTTTTGGATTGGGTCTCAACCTTCTCCAAATCTTCAGTTGACCTAGGGTTGACCCAGTCAAAACCCTAATTCTACCATTCATGGCTGAATCCGCTGAATTCTTGCATAATGACCTCTCTGGTCTTCATGATGGCTTTCAAGACATCTCATAAGCTTTCTCAAAGCTTCAAGTCTATACTTATAGTCTCAAAATCATCTGAGGAGCACCCACAACTCTCCAGTTATGAGACACACAACACTGGTTTCAACCAATTCCTCTGAGGATCCCTTGAACTTCCTGATGAAGGTATCAACCTTCAAACACTTGATGGATAAATAAATGTTGGTCAAATTTTGGGGTGCAACAGCTTCCCCTATTCAAACGGCTTGAACCTGACTGGGTGAGGAGCGAACGACTCTCAGCCAATCAAGGTGCGAGACGGTTGAATACCGGTAAACCCGAAAATTTGCCAACTGCTCAACTCTTCGAACACTGGAATAATAGCTGCACGACAACTATCTGGAGAAATACTGATCTGACATCGCCGTCGGAAACAAACAATACACCCAACATCGCCGCTGGAGGACTAGAGAACCTGAATCACCAAAATACCCAACATCGCCGCTGGAGAACGAAACATCTAATATCACCGCTGGAGAACTGAATTAACTGACATACCCAACATCGCCGCTGGAAAACTGACTCTGACATCGCTGTCGATCAACCAAAATACCCAACATCGCCGCTGGAGAACTAAATCTGACATTGCCGTCGATCAACCAAAACACCCAACATCGCCGCTAGAGAACTAAATCTGACATCGCCGTCATAAGCCAAACACCCAACATCGCCGCTGGAGAACTAAAGGATCTGAATCACCTAACATCGCCGTCAGAAACAAAACAACATACCCAACATCGCAGCTGGAGAACTGAATCATCTGGCATACCCAACATTGCCGCTGGAAAACTGAATCTGACATCGCCGTCGGAAACAAACATCACTCTGAGAGACACTCGACATCGCCGTCGTACAAACATCATCTCTGCTGGGGATTTAAAGAGTTTGACATCGCTGTCGAACATAATCTTCTGACATCGCCGCTAAAACAGACATAATCTGACCTCGCCGTCAAAGCAAACATCCAACATCGCCGCCGGAGACAAACATAATCTGACCTCGCCGTCAAAACAAACATCCAACATCGCCGCCGGAAACCAACATAATCTGACCTCGCCGTCAAAGCAAACATCCAACATCGCCGCCGGAAACCAACATAATCTGACCTCGCCGTCAAAACAAACATCCAACATCGCCGCTGGAAACAAACATAATCTGACCTCGCCGTCAAAACAACATCCAACATCGCCGCCGGAAACGAACATAATCTGACCTCGCCGTCAAAACAACATCCAACATCGCCGCCGGAAACAAACATAACCTGACCTCGCCGTCAAAGCAAACATCCAACATCGCCGCCGGAAAACTACGAAGGAGCTGACATCACCGTCAAACAAACAAATATCCAACATCACCGCTGGACAACCACCTAATCTGACCTCGCCATCAGGATGAAGAAACTTCATTGGGGAATAGGTCACACGGTAACCGGTAGTACATAGTCGATCATATCATCAGGTATTCAGAGAAACTGAGAAAACCGCTTCATTAACCCGGTCGGACTTCAATCATGGAGTCTTCAAAGGGAGATTTCAACTTCGCCATCGGAAACCTGCTGGAGATAACATTCTGTTGGGGATTCCAGGATCATCTGGGGAAACTCTTGCCGGGGACAAACCAATCATAGCTTGAACAGCTTCCAAGGACTCGGCTCTCTTGGGGCTTCGGGAATCATCCTGGGCGATCCTTGCTGGGGACTCTAAGTATCCACTTGAGCAACCAACTCTGGAGACTGCACTGGGGTCTTAAGAATCATCTTAAGCAAACGGCCCTGCTGAGGGATTCGAGAATCATCTTGAACTGAAGACTTTGCTGGGGATCTCAAGAATCATCTTGAACTGAAGACTTCGCTGGGGATCTCAAGAATCATCTTGAGCAAGCGACTCTGGGGATTGCACCGGGGTCTTAAGAATCATCTTAAGCGAACGACTTCGTTGGGGAGAATGTCAGAAATCATCCTGAGCAACTGATCCTTCGGCGGAACACCTGTAAAACAAGAATGGTAACAACCTAGATCATGTTTATGATGCATATGCTTCGGCGCCATGCTCCACACGGTGGAAATGCCATGCGTTTATGCTAAATGCTATGCAATCTTGCACAATGATGCGATCCTGTCAGCAAAATAAATGCCGAGGGGGAAATCCTCCTGTCAAGGAGAAAGAACTACTCAGATAGAGGAATCATCCTGCTGAGGAGAATGTGGTCACGCCAATATCAATTGGACTCCGTCTAGGGAAATGGTCTTCAGTTGATTGCTGCAGGGGAAACAACTTCAGTTGATTACTGCAGGGGAAGAAGCTCTACGAGAACCTGGAACTGCTGAAGGAAAGCGATGTCAATCGCGAGAACAAACTGCGCGGCCGTCTCGGATACTCTTCTGGGGATGATAACTCTATGGGGAAACAACTTCGGCTGCTCAACACTCCACTGGGGAAAACCAATCATGGTCTGGTTAACTTCCAAGGACTCGGCTCTCTTGGATATCTGCAAACTCGGCCGAGGAAGGAGAAATCATTCTGCTTCGCTAGAGAATACGACTCTGGGGCAACACAGCGTCAGCTGTTCAACGCTCTGCTTGGGAAAACCAATCACGGTCCCTACTGCTTCCAAGGACTCGACTCTCTTGGGGGTTGTGGACTCAGCCGGGGGGAGAGAGAAATCATTCTACTTCACTGGAGAGTACGACTTTGATGAGGAATTTCAATTCCGCTGGGGAAGAAGGAATCATCCAACTTCGGGGGAGAGTACAACTCTACAGTGGAATACAGCATCCGTCGTTCCAACACTCTACTGGGGAAGGGGGAATCATCTGACTTCTGGAGAGAGAACGACTCTGGTGGGGAATTCCGATTCCGCTGGAGACTTTAGTCTGGCACCATCATCTGCTGCATACTTCGGCGTACGAACAGTTTCCTACAAAATCTGCACTTGTGACCCGGTGCTGGGGGAGAATACGAGCTTCGGTGACTTTACTGGGGAAAACACGAGCTTCGGCACCCGAACATTTCTATGAAACCTGCACTTGTGACCCGGTGCGGGGGGAGAAATCATGCTTCGACGCGTGACTCAGCTGAGGAGGTGACGTTCCTTCAGGATGCGTCTGCTTGGGGAAGAGAATCATCTCTGCCTGGGGAAAAGGTAACCACCTGGTTCATGTCTAAATATGCACATGCTGGGAAATGCATGGATGAGTGTAATGCTCCGTGCGAAACGGAAATACTACATTTTTGTTATGCAATGATGCAAGGAAATGCCCCAGCAAAATAAATGCTGGGAAGAGGAACCATCCTCTCGGGGAGAGTAACCACTCTGCTGAGGAAAAAGCTACCCTTCAGGGAAACTGCAACCTGTGCCAATCTCAACCGGGCTTAAACCTTGGGACGACGGGCCCTTCCGGGGGAACACAGCACATCAGGCTGAGCAACACACCACCCTCTGCTACTCTGCATGGGGAAAGCGATAAATGCCCTGAGCGACTCTCTGGGAAACGACCCTTCTGGGGAACATAGCCTTCAGGCTACAAGACACTCATGTCATTAAGTCCTCAAACTTACGGGGATAAACAAACTTCCGCTTACTAGACAATCCTTCAGGATCTGCCCGGGGGAACACTTCATCTGCCAACCCTGGCTATGCCCGACTGGGGATATCAATCTACCTGCCTGCTGCTGGGGAAGTGATATCCTCTTGCTGGGGAAAAGGGCTACACCCTGTTGATGATATCAATCTTGACACGCTGAGGATAACTCTTGCACACGTCTCACGGAGACTGACCCTTCTGGGTAACACTTGCTGGGTAAATAAGTCTGATGAGGAATACCTGTGTATCAACACTGCTGGGGATATCAATCCTTAGCTACTCATGGTACAACTCTGTTGGAGATGTACTGATCCTATCAAGGAAACACCTCTGACATCTGCAGAAGATAACAATCGATCACTGAACTTGAATCTCACTTCACCGAGGAAGACAACCCTGAACGGTCTTTTTTGAACACCTTAAGTCCTTATAGGGTACAACACAATCTGCTGAGAAATAACTCTTCTCCGGCTGACATCAAAATCTACCCGTCTAGAGATTACTCAATGAGGGAATCACCGTCGACCTCCGCTTAAGGAATGAGTCAATGACCTAGACTCGGAGGGAAAGGGAGTCACACTCGGACTCTGTGGGGATACAACATTGCATCAGTCCCACTGCTGGGGAAATAAACCCAAATCTGCCGGTCAGGGAAAGCTTCAGTCTCAACCTACTTGGGAAAATAGCACACCAGGCTAATCAACGTTCAATGCTTGGGATGACCATACTCTGCTGGGAATATCAATCTTGCCCTACTGAGGCTAATCTTGACCCTACTCTGATAAGGGATAAATGCCATCTCAATTTGCTGCAGTCTCAAACTGCTCAGGGGAAACGATCTCAAACTGTACATCTCTGCCAAGAAACAATCCTGGTTCAACAACGTCAACACAGGGAATACAGACTACCAATCATGGAGTCGAGTAACAGGTTAGGCTGTAGGATAACAATCTAATGACAGCAAGGCTTCTTCAGAAGGCTCAGGTTTTGGCAGGGTAATGACACGATTCCCCGACACTCAATTCTTGCTAGGGTGAACAAACTTATTTGGACAACTTGCCCCAGTACAATTCAGCTTGCCCCAATCCGACTTTTGGGAATAATTCATTCTGAACAGAAAACAGCTGGCAACAAGACAATCTTCAGATGGCTTGCCCCAACATCTGTACAATGGAAGGATTCATGCTCCACTAATCAACTCTCAGCATGGTTGGCTTCAATATCTCTGAAGTAGTTTGCCCCTGAACGAGCGATGAGCGACTCAACATGCTCTGATTTTGAACACTGGAGGGATCCGCCCTCAAATCGCAAGAATTCTGGATAACTGCCCCTGATTGGGTCTCGAGAAGATTCACTTCTGATCAACTGCCTCTTGAATAATCTGTCCCGTAATCAACTGATACTCCGGGACTCGTCCTCAGACAAACTGATTCCAAACTCACAGGAAGTCAATGCCCCGGATTCACAGGGTTTCACAGCATACTATTCTGATCCAGACTTCTGACGATTCAGTCCTGATTGACTATTCCCTGTTGGAGTTCCTTCGTATCAATTACTGACCTGCAATTAAGATTGTTTATTCACGAATGGTAATTTTAATGCAGTGTTCATGCAAATTTCGAAAAAATGTACTGTCACTCATTTACGTGTCATGCTAGTTAGTGACGAATGAACCAAAGGGTTCAAACGTAGTGCTGATTCGATCAGTGAAAAATACAATAAGGATATGATTAGCAAATCATGCAGGAGTCAGGTTACTCAACCTTATCGCAATGCGCTTTCAGAATAAACCCTGCCTCAATTAGGTCTTTTAAGGGTTGTATCGTGGTCGGGTTCACGGTTCGTGAAACGAAGGATATTCAGCTCAAATTATGATTTGTACCCACCCCTTCTACGTGATGATCTCCGATCCTAAAGTTCAGTTAACTTGGGTCGAGCGCTCGCCTCTTCGAGAGGTATGTTGAACATTGGGAACAACTGGTTAAAGAACTCACAAGGTGTTTCGGAGTGACAGTTACTCCTTTTTCGTTTTCGGTGCCTGTATCCGCACGACTTTGTCCTTGTTTGAGGATTTTTCTTCTTTATATCCTTTCTTTTTCATTCTTTTGATTCCCTAATTTTTGCCTGGACTGACTTTTCAGAGTTCTTTTCGATTTTTCTTTTGAAGTCCAGCGGGATGCCCTGATTTTTGCCTAAGTATTTGCTTTCTAGCTTTTCTTTTTTACCTAGCGGGCTTTCTTATTCTCTTTTTTTCTTTTTTGGAACGAGTCGTGCGACACTGGCTATCTGGATTTATCCGAGAGGCTTATAACTGTCTCACTCCTGATTGGTGAGGATTAACCATTGTGGTTGACGAGGTACGACCTCTGGGGAAAAATACGATGTGATTGGTCCTCGAAAGACAACACTCCTCTATAAGACTTGAACGCTCGATCAAGCTAACTGACAACTACCCTGCCCCGGGTTAAGATATGAGGGTTTAAAGGTCCGAAAAAACTCCTACTTCTCGGCTCGAAGTGGTTAACAAGGGATTCTCTTCCTTATCTCTCCGGTGTTTAGGGGATCTGAAACAATGCCTTATACGTCATCGGCAAGGTTTTATCTGAAAGCAACACGATCATCGGCTATGCGTATTCAGTTTCATCATCCTCCCTCAAATCGTTGCTAATCGTAGTGATAAAGTGGAGTAAATAAAATGCAAGTGCCAGTGCAATGCAGTAAATGAGTGACAACGACATGATTAGTTCAGAAAAAATGCATATTCACTTTATTAATATTACCATTCGAAACATACAATGTTTAACAGCAAGTAGTAACTAACAGAAAAGAAACTACAAATGCAAATGGTAAAAAATCCGAGGACTGCCAATGCTGAGGACGTCTGCCTGTCTGGACCACTGGCTTCTGGAAATAACCCTCTGAATCTGCGAGCTCAGACAGCTGGGAGGTTGTCATGCACAACCAAAACTCCCTCTGGAAAGGAAATGTACCCTTTATCGATCAACTGTTGCACTTTCGCCTGAAAAGCCTTGCAATCTTCAGTTGAATGCCCCGGAGATCCACCGTGGTAACCACACTGAGCATGGGGATTGTACCCTGGAGGGTAAGGCTCTGGCACATGCTTGAGAGCTTTCGGTTCCACCAAAGACTTCTGAATCAACTGTGGAAGAATCTGGCTATACGGCACAGGCACTGGATGGAGAGGAGCATTCCTTCGTTCCAAGTGGTTGCGAGGCCTCTTTTGATTCTGGTGCTGGTATTATTTCCGCCAAGGAGCAAGAGGTCGTCGTTTCTGAATGGCAACGGCCCCTTGTTTAGGCGCTTGCGTCCTTGAACTTGATCCGGGTAGAAACTGCGAGCGAGGCGATTCAGTCCCCAAAAGTCGCGGGACATATCCAAGATCTTTCTCAGCTTCAGGCAAAGGAGTGGAATCATTCACCTCTTCTGCAGGGTACGGGATAAACTTTCCCGATGCTCTCATGCCGCCCGACATAAACCTAATTGTCCTTGAGTCAATAAGGTCTTGAATCTTATTCTTGAGAGCCTTACATGTTTCAACATGGTGCCCCGGTGCTCCTGAGTGGAAATCACAATGTGTGCTGAGATCGACGTCTGGTGACACGTCATCTGGTGGATCCAAAGTCCGAAGCTTGAGGACACGGTTCTGAACCAACAGTGGCAATAGCTGGGCATAACTCACAGGTATTGGGTCCACTGCTCTATCAAGTAGCTTCTTCTTTGGATTATGACCTTCAGGGTTATTCTGAGATGCCTGGCGCGGCTGCTGACGAGACAGGTCTTGAGCTTCATGCGGTGTAGAGGATCCATGAGGTCCATTTGGCTTCAGCACAGGTGGCACTGACGGCAATGGAGGAATCACTTTGGTCTCCACCTTAGGCGCTTGACCACTCTCCTTTTTTAGCATACTTCTCACCACTCCCATGAGAAAGCTCAACTGATTCTGCAACTGCTGATTCTCTTCTCTGAGTACTTGCTGGTCCAGGCGCACTGCCTGTATGTCATTCATGACCTGCCCCAACTGGCTTTGGATTTTACCCAACTCAGCTTGTACCTGCTCCATTAGTCTGAGTTGCTCGATTCTGAGTCAAACCTGCAAACACAAGGGTTAGAAGACAAGCCCCGGCTCCTGTCGTGCAAGATGAATTATGCTAATGCCATGGGTGTCTGTATGTTTAGGAGGTCATCCCTAATTCTGGTGTCAACGTGCCAACATAGTGTCAATGCAGTGATAATACTGGATCCATTCACGGAAGAAAATATCTCATATTGCTCGGGACACCAGAATCAGGGTACGAAATGCGCCTGCAGCACAGACACCTGCTAATGGAATGCAAAATGAATATGCGAACTAATGCAAAATGCAGTCATGCAATAATATATCCAGGTAATTGCTGTTGTGGAGATTCTGAATCAACAATCACTGATGAGAAGAAAACCCCGGAGTAAGACCACAAATCTGATCTGCCAAGAACAACCCTCTGATAGGACCATATACACAGGATCATAATTCTGCTCTGTCGAGAACAAATGTCTGATAATAAGGACCTCAGACGTATGATCAAGGAATATCTGCTGATGAAGTCTTTAGACCCCAAATCAAAAATCTGCCCTATCAAGAACAAACATACAACTGCTGATGAGGTCTTCAGACCCCACTCAAAATCTGCTCTATCAAGAACAAACAACATCTGCTGATGAGATCTTCAGACCCCAAAACTGCTCTATCAAGAACAAACAACTGATGACAATACTCTGATCAAAACCTGCTCTATCAAGAACAGACATACACCTGATGATAAGATCCTCTGATCAAAACCTGCTCTATCAAGAACAGACAAACACCTGATGATAAGATCCTCTGATCAAAACCCGCCCCATCAAGAACAGACATACTGCAACTGAGAACCCTGGTACCAACATAACTGATCCACTGTCAAGAAAACCAGGTAGTCTGAAGGTCTAAGTTTCCTGCAATAAACCCAATCCCACTCACAGGTATAGACCTAAACTGACTCAAGGTACGACATCCTATGCGTTCATCAGCGTCACAGACTTTCAAGAGGGGTGATACGATACCCAGAAGGTGTGGCATCACCAGCTCATGAAGAGGCCTCACTTAGCTGAATCACAAATGATCGGTCCCCAGAGTCGACAATCCACCAAACCATCAACCGTCTCAACCCAAAGGGTTGAAAGTGAAGCCAACCGGATGAACCTCGTCTGAGCGTGGATTTCATGAGACACTAGTGCCTGCAAAGCAAGCACGCGCCCACTAATTTCCACTCTAAGTCTATAGTGCACTCAAGCCTGGGTCTGGCTTCTCACTCATCAGAACTCCCATCCCACAACAGCACAAATAATCATATTATGCTGAAAATAAAATGCGGGAAATAAAGTGCGAGAAGTAAAAATGCGATAACTAAACGCAACCCAACAGGTAAACATACAAGCGTTAGGATTGACTCTCATAGGGAACCGGAGAACCAGAGATTCTGGGTTCGTTCCCCAGCAGAGTCGCCAGTTGCTGGGGACGGTCCCAGACAGCTAGGAAGAAAATCCAAGGCGAGACTCGCATAGGGAGCCATAGAAGTCCCCAGCAGAGTCGCCAGCTGTCGCTTGCGCGAAAATAAGGTGCCGACATGACAGAAGAGTCGCCACCTTTCATTATTTATCCCTCAGAGCGGGAAAGGAAAAGATCGGAAAAACCTGACGAATAAGGGTAAGACAAGGTCGTCGCAACCATTGTCTGGGTTCGGGAGTCGGTTACGCAAGGGGAAGGTATTAGCACCCCTCACGTCCGTCGTACTCGACGGGATCCTCGCTTGTTTGTTTACTTGGACGGGTTGGTTATAATCTATCTACCTATCAAGGCTGGCTGAAAAAGAAAAGAAAAATGACTCGGCAAAGCGTCGCACTTTATGCCTACGTATTCCCATCAGAGAATGAGAAATCAGAGTCAACGTAGTTCGGCCTACGAAGGGTTATGGGGGAAGGTAGCTCGCCAAGACATCGCCATCTTGTGCCTACGTACTCTCAACAGGCCTGAGAGATCAGAGCTCACGTAGTTCGGGAAACTACGGTTTATTTCCTGTCTTTACGAAAGAAGTGTTTTTTATTGTGTTTGCGATTTCAACCGCACTAGAGACTATGACCTGAGAGTGAATGCGTCGCATGTCACCTAAAGGGTACCATACTAAACATCCAGACTGTGGAAAAGAAACTCTTCCACAATCCTTTCTTAGATAGCCTAAGGCTCGTAACGTACGAAAGAAATCATTCATGATTATTGTATCTTAAACTGTTTTGAGATGAGAAGAGAACAAGCCCAACTAGGAGGGAGACTATCAAGTCCTACTGTTATCATGCCATGGATTCATCCTATGGTTGAGGTTTGAACAGGGAACTCCAAGATGTTGTCATGCATAGGTTTCAACCTAAAAATCTATCATCAAATCCTTATCAAAGGAAATGAGAGTCCTAAGGGATCATGTCAATGATACACCAAAATAGACAAAGCATCAGCTTAACAGTAAAATGCATGCAATGCAAGTGAGGGAGGAAATGTGTGTGGGGCTTCAGCCTCCACAAGCTCATCTCAACCTCAAGCCAGTCATGAAATAACAGTAATCATACTGAAAAATAAACAACATGCTATCAAGCAATAAACAGTAAACTGCAATCATACAGATAAAAGAAATGAAATGCCATCAGGCAAACAAACCACATGGGCAAGGGAGCTGAGCTCTACCGAATACCCGCAAGCAAAGCCACGCAATAACAATACAAGCAGAGGGAGCAACTCAACCTCTAATGCAAACATGCTCCTAGATTCTATCTATTCTAGATGAACTTATTCTAATGCAACAGACAAATCAAGCAAAACACACAATACAGAAAAGAAAAACAGAAGAAAGCCTCAGCTCCTCCAACAACAACTCAGTCTTCAGACTTCAATCATCAATTGCTTTCCAGGTATCAACCCTACAACATGAGTTTCAACTCATCTTCTCCCTTAAGCTTCAGCTTCTTTGATCAGCTCCACCTTCAGGCTTCACCTAGTCTTCAGGGATCTTCAAGTATCAACTTGATCTTCATGCTCTTCAAGCTTCAGCTGGAATGGAAATCTTCAAGGATTAATCCTCTTCAACAATCTTCAATGAAGTCTTCATCTTCATGCTCAGGCTCTGACATCTCTCAAGAATAATCAAAACCAGGGAGAATCACTACTGGATAAGCTGGGGGATATTGCGCTGCTTATTTGATCACCAAAGGTGACATATAAAGGTTCAATATCAGGTGAAGGGTTCCCTCAAAAGTTCTACCTCCTGGGTATAGCACTTATCCCTCCAAAGGAGAGAGGTGTATACCCTGGAAGGACTTTGAATCATAGGGAGGAATGGATGTGAAGAATACTATCCATGTTTGAGAAAGAAATTATCTATATCTAAGCTCTTCCTAATCCTAACCCTAAAACAACAAAAAGAAAAGAAGAACAAGCTCCTCAAGCTCCTCCAAGCCTCTTCCAATATTTTAGTATGCTCCATTAAGCTCCACAATGAGATGCCAATCTCCTCAAACCAAAGGGAAACTCCAAACCAAAGCAAACTAAACAAAACTTGCCCTAAAGGCCACACAAACAATCATTCAATTCAAAAATCAACCAAAAATAGTATATTATTCTATTAAATCCTAATATAAATGCTAGGGGACCCTACATAACTACCCTTAAGTCCCATATATTCCCCATAGACTAAATTGCCCTACAAAACCTAAATCTAAAATTGTTATTGACCTATATTAAAGTTTTAATCAAATTCAATACTACCTAGAACTACCTAACTAAAACTACCCTAAAAGTTATCACAAAATTATGAAATTAATTCAGGGGGAACCTAAACCATTCATCTAATCATCCTAAAAAGATTGAACTCAAAATCCTAAGGGAACCACCCTGATTAAATTCTACAAATCAACATATCAACTAAAAGAATTAACAAAGCAATTAAAAGTATAAATGTGCAAAAAATATAAAAATGAAATAAAATGGCTATTTTATGGTTTTATATTTTTCTAGACAGAAAATGGAAAATGGGAGAAAAAGTCTCATTAAAAAATATGCATTTTTCAATTTTATATGAATTTTTAAAGTAAAATGAAATTTGGAGAAAATTATAATATGAAAATGATGAGGGGGTGCAAGAAGTATGAATATTCAGTTGAAAATGATGATGGGCCCAGATATGGGGTGCCAAGAGCAAGGCGCGCCCTAGCCCAATTTTAAACTCAGAAAAACAAATAAAATAAAAGAAAAAAGAAAAAAAACGGTGCGAATAGCATAGAATTGTAGTACAAAACGTGATTGGGCTGGACAAGGGGGTGGGGAAAGCAACGTTCGCGTGAGGCCCATGCTGGGAGCTTTAGTGAAACGCAGCGTTTGCTGCTGTTTCTTCCCTCCATTTCACGTTTAAACATCAGCCCTTGGATGGCTTCTTTGGTCAAGTGGTCTTGCACAGATCCAACGGCCCCCCTGTCTTCTTCAACCTTGGGATATTAGGGTTTAGAACCACCATGAAAATATAAGCTTCATGCATGAAACTTCCTCACCTTCATTCTCCCTCATCTCTCCACCAAACGCCACGATCCAAGAACCAAACTCACTCTATTTTTCACGTAGAATCCAACTGTAGCATTGGTTTGCATTAAAACACCATAAATCCTCCAAACCGAATGGTACAACTCCATGAATCCAAACTTTCTTCAGTTTTCAACCATCACAAAATTCAACAATCTTTATATATAATTAATCCTTATGCCATGCTGATTAGAACCAACCAATTATCGTGCATTATAACCCCCAAAATCACTCATTCCAACTCTATCAAGAATCAACCTCCATTAATGAAACCTCACTAATTGATCTTAAACTCATCCAAATGAATCACCTAATGGTCTCTAATGGTTTTACAACAAGAACTAACCCTAGCCATGCCTAAATCAGAGTGTGGAAGTGATTTTGCTTACCTTGATCCTTGCAATGGTAGGTGTTGAAAAGCTTCGAATCAAGCCTTGTAGATCCTCAAGAATAGTCTTTAGGTGATGAACAATCCTCTGCTTGCACAAGATTTGATGGAAATGGCTTGAATCTAAAGATCCAATGTCTTTTGCTCCCTTGCAACTTCACTTGGAAAGCTCTCAATTCTTCATCAATGGGGTTGCAAATCAAGATGAATACACTCAACAATGATTGTAGTGATGATTTGTGAAGAAAAATGGAAGGGTAATGAAGGGAAAAATGAAGTTTCAATACAATTTGCAAAATGGAGAATTTTGGTTCAATCTCTTTTCTCTACCACCATTAACATCAACAATCACCAACCTTTCACCAATGGAGATTGTATTCAATATATAGACTGATTTGGAAAGGTCTAGAACCATCTAGATCAATCTAGTAGGAACTTGAACTTTCATGACATGATACTTTGCATTTCACTTCTCACCATATGATATATCATGACAAAAACCCTTGTAGCTTGGGTAAATAACTTGATTTTCTCCTTACATGAGAATTAGGCCAAGATACAATGCTTAAACACCTTGTTTATTAAGCTTTTCTTTGTTTTGGTTTGGTATGCCATTATGCAAGCAACCAAATTACAAAGCAACCCCAAAATTTAAGCCTCAAATCAAAATTGTGGCTGAACCATTATTCTTAAAATGTCCTTTGGAGTCAAAATGACCTATCATATGACATGGTTAGGGTTTATAGCTTGGATTTTATGATTTTCCATTTCACTTGAATTAACTTATGCCTCATTTTTAGGCCATTTTTATCACTTTTTGCTATGAGCCTTTCCAACATCTCATGACCACCCTACTAGCCTTAAACATCATTCTAAGCAACTTTGATGTTGAAGGTTTTTCCATTTGAAGCTTGGAAGTAGGAGATATGGCCATATGCTTGAAATGACCTATAACTTCCAAATGACCAAAATGCCCTTGGCTTGTCAAAGCCATAAGTTGAGTTCTACAAATCCTATCAAGGACTTCTAGTACTCTATAGAAAGCTACGAATATGCTCTTCAACATTAATGTTGACCAAGAGACCATAGGAATCATCCTACTAGGGCAAAAGTTGTCTGCAAGTTGGGTGACTTTCAAGGACCCAGATTCACATACCTCAGATGACCTGTAATTTGTCAAAACCATAACTTGAGCTCTGCAAATCCTATCAAGGACTTCCACCACTCAAATTAAATCTAAGAACAATATCTACAACATTCATGTTGTGGGGAAGATGAGATGCCAATCACATCTTGAGCTAAAACTGCCTGGAAGATAAGGATCAAACTAGGGGATTTTACACTGTCCATCCTTAGAAACCCTAGCTTAAAACTTCTCAAACTCCTCAATCATGATGAGTTGGTCTAGGAATCATCCTTATAGCATCTCAATACATCATTCCATGATCACATGGCTTTTGGATTGGGTCTCAAACTTCTCCAAATCTTCAGTTGACCTAGGGTTGACCCAGTCAAAACCCTAATTCTACCATTCATGGCTGAATCCGCTGAATTCTTGCATAATGACCTCTCTGGTCTTCATGATGGCTTTCAAGACATCTCATAAGCTTTCTCAAAGCTTCAAGTCTATGCTTATAGTCTCAAAATCATCTGAGGAGCACCCACAACTCTCCAGTTATGAGACACACAACACTGGTTTCAACCAATTCCTCTGAGGATCCCTTGAACTTCCTGATGAAGGTATCAACCTTCAAACACTTGATGGATAAATAAATGTTGGTCAAAATTTGGGGTGCAACACTAATGCTAGGGTAAAGGGTAAAATTATCCACGGCGGGACGCCTAAGCATATGAGCACGGCGACTCGGAGTTTCTAGGTTTGAAAGGTTAAAGACGCAAGGCTTAAGAACTATTGACACGACGGTCAAATGGCTAGACCTATCCTTCGGAGGGAAATTAACGGTAAATGACTATAATGAAAAAATTAACAAGTAACAGTATTGAAATATCGGAGAATATGCAAGAATAAACGATAACGGAATGAGAAGCGACGATGTCCTCGCATAATTTACAACCATGAAAAAATACGAAAGATATGAGGTTAGTAAACACAGACGAATAATGACATAACGTTAGGAACGTCATAAACATCAGACAAAATTAAACGGGGCAAGGTTAGGGATCAAATTAGCAATTAGGTGACGGTTCAATTAGAAACTAAAAGTGAAATATTAGAGAATTAGGTTAGACATGTTTTTAAGAAAAAGTTTTAATTTTTTTTTAATCTTCTTTTTTTATTGTTTTAGAAAATGTTAATAATTATTTTAAAATTCTAATTTTAAAGAAAAAGTTCATTTTGTTTATTTTTTTAAAAGAAAAGTTAGAAATTTATTTCTTAATAAAACAGAATTTAATAATTAAATAAATAAAACATAAAAGGATAAAAATTTATTAAAAAAAGAAAGGGCATATAAACAGCTTTTGCAACCGTTAGGGTTTGTAACCCATTTCCCCTGCTTGCTGCGGGGCAACTTCTTCCTTGTCTGCCAGTATCTTCTTCTTCTTCTCATAACCACTTCCTTTCTCATCGCCATGGCCTGTTCTCTCCCGTGTCTTTTTATCTTCTAAAAAAAACAAAGAAAAGCATGCATGGTTTAGTTTAATCTTGGCCCTTACGGATGGTTCTGCGAATGCCTTCTTGTTTTTTTCGCCGATGATGTTTGAAGAAAATGAGGCTTTGAGTTTCAGTCCGTTGAGTTTGATGATGATGAAATTCATGATGATTTATGGTGCTGTTCTTCAGCCGCGGTTGAGTTGGTGGTGACGGTGCGCGATGATGTTGGTTGTTCTTCGTTTGCGGCCGCGGATCCCTCTATTTGAGGTTTTCGCGGATGGTTATGGTGCATTTTGGAGCGCCACCGTTGATTCGATGATGATGATGATGACCCCTAGGGTTTTCGGAAATCCGTCCCCCTTTTGTAATTTCTGGTGATGATTTTATACTGTTGTTAATTTGTGGGCTTGGATCTTTGTTGTTGCATTTTTTACGTTTTGATTTGTTTTGGTTCTATTTTGAAGCAGATGAATCTACGAATTTGTTTCACGTTATTTTTGCCTTGAAAATCTGAGAATTGGTTTGCTGACCCTGATTTACCGAAAAATATGATTTTCTGTTTTGGAGCAGAGGGATCTGCGGATTTGTTGTTTTTATCTGATGATTTGGATTCATGGTTTTTCTGGATTTTAGTTTATTTTGCTATGAACTGGATTTGGATTTTGTTACTGATGGATATCCAAATTGGTTTTGGATCCGTTTGGCTTGCTGGATTTTTTGGATATCCAGATTTGGCTTGCTGGATTTCTTTAAGGCACTGTTTGGACGAACAAAAAAACAAATTTCCAAATAATCTCTTTTTCTCAAAAACTTTTCTCTCTCTCTCTCTCTCTCTCTCTCTCTCTCTCGTAAAAATTTTGAATAGATATTGTCGGATCTGCCGAGGTCGGAAAATGGAGTCGGGAGCTGGCGACAGAATGTTTCGTTGCCCTCCCGACATACCCGATGATGATAATTTTCTAAGGGTATCGAAATAACTAAAAAAGACCAACTTTTTGATTAATTCTAACTAATTGACGACTTTTCTGACGTTGTCAGTTTTGCAGGTTCGAAATTCGAAGATTGAAGATTCGGACGTGAAGATCTCTTAGGACAAGTTAGGAATTTTTAGAACAAATTTAGGATTTAATTTGTAATTCCAAGCATATTGTAATAAAAATTGTACAGAAATTGAATAAGTTAATTCAATCCTAACGCAACTTTAGGATTCAATCCTACTAATAAGTTAATTCAATCCTAACGTAAATTGAATAAGCAAATTTAGGATTTAATACATGAATTCTTATTTTCCGACTAAATTCCTCTGAATGAAATCTAACATTTCAACCTCCGAATTTTACAACTAAACATCTTGCACAACTTAGAATCAGATTACATCCAACGCAACTTCCGAGTTCAAATGAATCTCTTGCAAATTAAATCGTACTGGATAATAAAATCGGTGAATATGGCCCTGGAAAGATAAACACAGAAATCCATTTTAGCGGCGAAACGAACGTTCCTCTGCATTTAAAATTCAGGCTGTATCTTGAGTAACCTGACTTTGTAACATGAATCAACCCAATTAATATTTATCAGAACTCTGATGTGAAGCAGAATTTCACCGTTCCTCTGAAATTGATTTGTAACCAGTAGAAAAATAGGAAAATGTGCTTTGCTAGAATATATTCCTTAAAACCGATTCTCGCACCGATTTAACCCGAATTCATTTATATTACCATGCCCTCAACTCTATACAGTTTAGAATCAGACAGCATTTCAAAACCCAACTGACGACCACTTCTGTGTCACGAGGAATCTGACATGGAAAATTTAACCCATTCTCAAATAAAAATTGCATGACTCGGAGATGGAAACCCTAACTGTTTGAGGAGTTTCTGATGATGACTTTGCTTCCTAATCGTCAACAAACTGTAAATTAACACGCACCTAGCGCTATTTTCCTGCAAAGACAAGCAGATTGGGAAAACCGGTTAGCGGTTAGTTAAAATGCAATGCAGAATGAAATGAAATGCAAAATGGACCTACTAATCTAAGGGTAAAATTTGGGGTATGACACCACTCATTGGGGTAAGAGGAGGAATTAGCTACAGCCCCGTCTTGGCCAGACGCCAGTTTGGTTTTCCAATGAAAGACAAGCCCACCAATCTGATGTTATCTGGATTCTTCTATCTCAACACTGAAACAACGGAGAATGTGAGAAATAGTGCAGTTGATGTTTGGGAGAATGTTCAGAAAAGGAATAAAGCTGACCTAAGTAAAAGGAACTGTGTAGCTTTTGAGCGATTCACTCAGTAGGTCCAATCTAGAGCGCGAGATTTGAAGATTCCATATCTCCCAGAAAAGAATGCACAGATTGTTATCGCGTCATCATCTTCTACCATTCCCATTGAAAAAATGGAAGAATACCAAGAGTTGCTTGAAAGAGCCTAACTTGAGAGAGATACTTGGGAAGGGAAGTATCATGCACTGTTCCCCGAAACAACAAAACTCATAAGAGAGGTGCAAGATAAAGATAAACTGATAGGTTGGCTCGAAAAAGTGTGATTAATGGGGAAGCAACAAAGGAGAATTTAGTTTTCTCTAGCATCAAGCCTACTCAAAGTGTTCATGAATATTCAAACGTCCCACCTACCTCTGGAGCTTGGAAAGGCATAGTGGACAAATTGGTGATGGAAAATGAAATGCTGAAGAAGTTGAAGAGGCCTCGTAATTAAATTTCTTGACTTAGACCATAAGACCTAGTTTCCCGATGTAAACTTAGGCTTCTTGTATTGTATTTCGAAAGTTGTAACTTTTTCCATCAATTAATGAAATAAGGGGGTTTGACTTAATTAATCTTCCGAGTTTTGTAAAACCAGTTGCATTTTGCATTTGAATTCTCGCATTTTTTCTAACCATTCAAGGAATTCAAAAAATTTCTTTTGAAGTCATTGTTATGGAACGCCGAAGCAGATTCTCATTTCTGAGCCTGAGATTGGACAATCTTAGAATTTTGGGAGGCCTTGTCAGGAACCCCGCTGCATTTATCTCCAAGTATGGAGATCTACTACCACTACTAAACACAAGAGTTAATGAAGACATGCTGCTAGCACTCGTGGAATTCTATGATCCAGTGTATCATTGCTTCGTCTTCCCATACTTTCAGCTGCTCCCAACTCTGGAAGAGTACTCCGCCTATTTGAAGATTCCTCTGACCTTCACAGCTCCATGTGGTAAACCAAGAAGGAAAGAGCTTGCGAAAGGACTACATCTTGAACCAATAGAGCTACCTGCTCATTTGGTAAATACGGAAGGTTTCTCCAGAATGGAAGCAAGAATGTTCATGGAGAGAGCGGAATTCCATTATGATAACAGAGATTTAGGGATCTTTGAAGTTACCCTGGCTTTCTTAATCTATAGACTGTATCTCTTCCCTAGCTGCGATGAGTTCATCAGTGAAGAGGCCATAAGACTCTTCATAATCAGAAATCCTGTACCTACATTGCTGGTCGATACCTACTTTGTTATCCATCATCGGAGGATGTATGATTTAAGGTTGTCCTCATGCTACACGGCGCTTCTCAGCAAGTTGTTTATTTCACACTTGCCCAAAACTCAAATTCTCTAGAATCTCCCTAACAAAGATGCTTGGATTGAAAAATTAGCATCACTCACTTATTATGATGTCATCTGGTACGATGTAAAAAATAGTGGAGTTGCCATGATTCAAAGCTGCAGAAACTTTCCAAACATACCTCTCATAGGCACGAAGGAGTCATCAGCTATAGCCTGATCCTTGCTCGCCGTCAGCTAGGATATCAAATTGGGCCAGAGCCAGAGCAAGACTTGCTAAGAACCCGTTTCTGTGAAAAGGGTAGTGATGAAAACTTTGATACCTAGGCTCATTTAGCCTGGTATCGCCCTCATATGCAAGGAGTGAATGCGGAAGAAAACATAAGTTGTTTAGCCACAAAAGCTTATCTCCTTTGGTCAAAGGAGATAGCTCTAAGAATGTTCTACACTCACATTATGAAATCTCTATGGAACCTGAATTACTCATACCCAGAGATGAGCTGAAGTTCGCTTTAGTTAAAGCAGAACATGAAAACACCGAGTTATGGAAGCTGATCCGTTAGAACCAACACCAGCCCAAGCCTCAAGAAGGAGAAGGATCATCTTGTTAGAATGATTAAGGCTTCCCATTTTCTGTTTTTCTAAAGATTATAATCTTAGGCGCCTATGAATGTAATTGCTACTTCATTGTAAGAAAGGTCCTATTTGTTAACAAGAGCCATCTGTTGTAACTGACTCTAATTTATCAATAAAAATCTGCTTTTCAAACACGTTGTTACATGTGTTGTTAATTTTGTTTGTAAACAAGATTGTTGATTTTCCTTGAATGGTTAGTTTTGCATTTGCATCTGCATATTATTTGCATAGTCTTGCATGGGTTCCCCAGCTCATCTGTTGTTCTTTTCCACCAGAGGGAGGAAGAAAAGTCACACTGAGTCCCCATCACTATAACACCCAAGCTAGCGCTCAAAGAAGAATGGCTGATCAGGACCAAAGAATCGACCAGATTAACAACGATCTCGAAGGGATAATATGTGATTTTAGCCAGATCATGGAAGTCCTCCAGGTAATAAGAGCAAAGATGGACTCACAAACTACAATGGTCTCTGAAATTAAAACAACAATGGCAAATCCTCCTCCAATAACAACTTCAGTAACTGAGCCTCCGTTTGGCATCATCAAGGATTTTCTACCACCACTCAGTAATCCTCAATAATTTAACCTACAGCCGCAGGTTGTTCCATTAACAACAAATCCTCTCTACACTCAATCAGGAGGTCAAACGCAGGTCCGACCAATCTTCAACAACCACTAGCCTTATAACAACCAACAGGCACAACAACCCAGGGTCCAAGCTCCTAGGCCAACCTACCAGAACGAGAAGCCTAGAATACAGCCGATACCCATAAGCTACATTAAGTTGTATCCATTGATGGTGGCGAGAGGACTCATTTAGACAAGGAAACTAGGTGCTCCACCTAATCCTTTACCTCCTTATTACAATCCCAACGTGCGTTTTCCTTTCCACGAGAATGCTGTTGGGCATGACCTAGAAGGATGTTTTGCACTCCAATATATTGTCAAGGATTTGATAGAAAAGAAGATACTACCGTTCGAGGATAATCACCGCAATGTAAAAGATAATCCTCTGCCAAAATATGATGGATTGAACGCTATAACTGAAGAGGGTGAAGACTCTGAGATGAAGACGGTTACTGCAGTCTCCAGAGTTAAGATACCATTGGTAGAGTTACACAAAAGACTAGCTCAGGCAAGGTTGCTCAAAAGCACCCATGAAAACTGTGAAGAATGCGGCTGAAATCTACAAGGTTGTGACCTTGTATGAAGAGATATCCAATCATTAATCAACAAGGGAATGCTACAGGTCAGTAGAAAAAAGAGGAAAGAGGATGTGGCAGCTATTGAACCAGTATCCAACAAGCCACAAGAGTCCAATAAAAGAGTAGTGTTCAACACTAACAACGACAAAATGACTTGGCCCAAAGTCGTCAGACTAGTGTTCCACAATGATCTTGCACCTAAATTTGGAAAAGATCAACCAAGGTTCGACCCAAGAAGATGCCTAGGTCCTCATCCAAGAGCCATATCATGGAAGCGTGACTATTCTTGGTATGACATGAATGCCAGAAGAAAATAAGAGGATGTAACAAACATTGCTGGGGCAAACAAGATGACCCGTAATGGTCGAATATATCAGCCCAGGATGAATCCTATTGTCCCTCAATCAGCTACCATTACTCCTAAAGCTACTGTTACTGTTCCCAAAGAGGTTGCTCCAAAAGAAGTAATCTCCAAAGAACCCACCGGTAAAGGAAAAGAGATCCCCAAAGATGATGAAGAGGAATTTTTAAGGATAATTCACCGAAGCGATTATCGGGTGGTAGACCAACTCAACCAGACACCGTCCAAGATCTCAATCATGTCATTATTACCGAGTTCCCATGCGTATCAACAAGCTTTGATGAAGATACTCACACAAGCCCATGTAACAAAAGATATCACTGTGGGGCAGTTTGACTCTGTTGTTGTAAATATCACAACCTGCAATACACTGAGCTTCGACGACAGTGACTTGACCGCTAAAGGACGTAAGCACAACCGTGCTTTACATGTATCTGTTAAGTGTGAAGAAGACGCGCTCGCCAGAGTGCATGTCGACACTGGGTCTGTGTCGCTATTGCGAAAATCGGCGCCGGCTATGACAGAAGAGTCGCCACCGTGCGTTATTTATCCCAACAGAGGGAAAGGAAACACTCAGAGTAAACCTAACGCAAAGAGGGAAAGGAATGGTCGTCGCAACCAAATCCTGGATTCGGGAGTCTATTACGCAAGGGGAAGGTATTAGCACCCCTCACGTCCGTCGTACTCGACGGGATCCACGCTTGTTTTCTAGTACAGATTGTTACTCTATCTACACTAAAGGTCTGGGTTAAAAAGAAAATAAAATGACTCGGCAAAGTATCGCACTTTATGCCTACGTATTCCCGTCTGAAACGAGAAATCAGAGTCAACGTAGTTCACCTACCTACAGGAAAGGAGGGAAGGTTGCTCGCTAGGATACGACATCCTATGCCTACGTACTTTCATACAACCTGAAAGATCAGAGCAAACGTAGTTCGGGCTACGGAAGACACAAGCTTGTCTGACTGTTTTTTATTACCTTATGAAAGGGTTTTTCTTGATTAAGAGTCCAAGCGGATAAAAATGACACTTTGATGTTTGTTTTGAATCTTTTACGAAAGAAGTGTTTTTTAGTTTGTTTGCAATCTCTAACGCACTAGAGACTATGATTTGAGAGTGACTACGTCGCGTGTCACCCAAAGGGTGCCACACCAAGCAGCCAGATTACTGGAAAGAAGCTCTCCATCAACCCTTTCTCAAATAGCTTAAGGCTCGTAACATACGACATCGATTAACCTTATTACTGTATTTTTGAGTTGTGCTGAGATAAGAAGAGAAAGAAGCTCTAAAAAGCCTAGGGTTGAAAAGGGAATAAAAACTAACCTAATGTTGTCATGAATGGATAAGAATCCTAATGTCTGTCATAATTCCCTCCTGCACAGAGGAAATCAGAGATCCTAGGGGATAAACAGAAAAAAAAGCAAGCAAATACAGTAAAATGCATGCAATGCAGCAATACAAGCGAGGCAAGGGAGTCCCGTTCAACCTCGAACCTGGGAAAACAACAGGCAAAGTGAATCAACATTCACCTCAAACCTAGGGGGCAAGCTACACAAGCCAACAAACAATATAGAAAACAAAACCCCAAAGCAGAGGAGGCAGCCCAAGCAGCAGCACCAAACTCCTACAGCAAACAGCAGCTCTGACAGCAACAGTAAACCCTAGCTTCAATCCTCCAGCCAGCTCCTGACAGCAAAGTTGACAGTTACACAACTCCATCTTCAAGCAAACCTTATGAAAGGCATCTTCAACATCTTAGATCTTCATATCCAAGCTCTAGAAAGCTTCCCCCAAGAAAGATTGGTTATTGAGATCAATTTATAATGAATGGAAACTAGTGAAAACCAAAGGAAATCACTAGAAACCATCATCTGCAAAGAAGGGTATCCTCAAAAGTTCTACTCTTTAAGGCATGCCTCTCATCCCTCCAAGGGAGAGATGGGGATTCCTTAAGAGGACTTTGAATCATAGGATAGGATGGAAGCAAACAAAGCATTCCATGTTTGAGGAAAGATATGAACTAAGTCTAAAAAGCTCTTCCTAAAACCCTAATTTTCCTAAGCTCTTGACAAGCATTCCAACAGATGAGAAATCTTCAACTCCAAGCTCCTTCAAGCTATCCAAAGAAACTTCAATTGGTCCTCCAATTCATCCAAGCAGAGTCCAAGCCAAAAGCCCACCCAAAATAGCCCTAAACAAATGGAATAAACCAAGCATCCAAGGGAGAAAGCCACAAACATCACACCAATTGCAAAATACAAATAAAATGATAAAATAGATCATAAAATCCTAATTAAATTCCTAAGGGAACCTAAGCCTATACCCAATACCCCATATAAATCCCAGGACCTAAATCAAACACTAAATCCCCAAACTATGCCCTAAACTACAACTAGTTATTTTGAAACCCTAAATCTAACACTCCTTATGTATACCACTCAAATTGGCCTAAAATTTATTCACACAATTATGATAAAATTTCTAAGGGTACATGCTTTTCTAGGCTAACTAATCCAACAAGAACCAACTCAAAATCATGCACCAATTGGTCACAATAAAATCCACAAAATCATGTATCAACCAAACTCAAAATAAAAACGATTAAACTATAAAAATGAAATTAAATTCTAAAATGCATGAATCAGTAATTTCTTAATCCTATAAAATTCTAGACTCTCTAAGGAGTCAGGGGAAACATACCTGGACTAAAAATGTTTATTTTTCTATTTATTATGATTTATTTTCTAACTATATGCAAAACATGAAAATAAAAGAAAAACAATGAGAAAATAACAAAGCTGCGTGATGAATAGCAATTGGATTCAGTTACTTCCCAGACTGGGCCCAGAATAGGGGTGTGGTTAGCAAGCGCGCCTTAAGCCCAAACCACTTATTAAAACCATTCAGAAATTAAAGGGAAATTGAAAAAAACGTGTGGCAAATAGCAAGAAATTCACGTGTAATCCTCAAATGGGCCTGGATGGAGGGTGTTAATAGCAACAAATCACTAAGCCCACCCAACAATTTAAATGAAACGCAGCCTTTGGTCTCCATCCCAACTCTCTTCACAAATGGAAATGCAAGCGTGGCCCTTGGATTGAGTCTGAGTCAATGGTCAAAACTAAATCCAATGGTGAAATCATCATCTTCTTCATTTTTCAAATATGAGAGGGAGATTCATAGGACGGTGGCCTGAGTTGGCGCCACCGTCGTCTCCGATTGCCAATATCACAAAAGTGCATCAAATATCAAACCTAACCACTCAAACTTGCTCGTTTCCTCACCCTGAGTCTAATTACAACCTCCATTGCCATTGATTCTCACCACAACTCCAAACCCGATGGAAGTTGCAGAACAAACATCCAATCTTGATTAACTCAGCTCTTGAAATTGATGATCCTATTGTGTACTACACATCTCCCTGATCAATTCTCAATATTCAAACACTCTTAAAGCCTCAAGAACACAGAGATTCAAGCTCCAACAGAAAATGGCAATCCCCTAATTTTGTCTCTAATGGCTCCCAAACCTATCCAGAAACGATCCTCTTACATCCTAGGCCTTAACCACATGCAAGATCCTATCTAATTCTTCATAGATCAACATGAAATTTGAGAGTTACATACCTGCTAAATCTTGATCAACAGAGGTAGTTGTGGCTCAATTCAACCTTTCAAACCTTCCAGACACGATCAGTGATACACCATAGAGCTTCTTCAACCTTCACTTTGGCCTGAATATGCTTGCAACTCAAAAACCGATTCTGACTTGGGAGCTTGTGAAAACCAACTGCAATTCTCCTCTTCAGCTCGAATACAACACCAACCCCCATCTGGATTCACTCTAGAACTTAAGTAGAAACTGTTTGTGGGCTTTTGGATCCAAATTTAAGCCCAAATTAACCAATCCAAAATTCTGTTATGGCACTTGTGAATCAATGGTGACAGTCACGATTTTGCACTCTCAGCTTGCTTTAGAAGGTTCCTTTCAACTGCAAATTGGTTTGTGAGTGTGTTTGGATCAAGAGAGAGGCCTGAATTGCATTGGAACTGACTTTGGCAATGTGACTTGTAAATGAAGAAACAACTTTTCAAAGCAAGTCATGAAATTAGGGCTCAATTCAGAAATGTGGAAATGTCATTGTGTTTAGAATGCAATTTCTGGTCAAAATGACTACTCACATGACCTGTTAATGACCTATAATTCAAAAATCACATTTTCCCTCTTTAATCCCATTTGAAATTCTTTCCATTTTAGGCCCTTTTGAATCACTTCATGATATAAGCCAATTAAATCCACCATGATGACTTATCTGACCTAAAAACAACATTCTAAACACATTTCATGTTAAACAATTTTCCATTGGAGGCATGGAAGATAGAGATTTTGGCACATGCTTGAAAATGACCCATAATTCAACTTTCCCAAAATACCCCTGGATTGCCAAGATCATAACTTGAGTTCCACAAATCTTCTTGAGGACTTCTAGTACTCAAATTAAATCTAAGATCAATACCTACAACTCTTATGTTGGCCAATAATCCATTTGAAAACTCCTTGAGGGGAAAAAGTTGCTTGGAAGTCAAGTGACTTTCACAAATAAATTTCATAGTCCTCTGGTGACCTGTAACTTGCAAGAACCATAACTTGAGTTCTACAAATCTTCTTTAATACTTCTAGTACTCAAGTTAAAGGTATTGAGAAGCTCTACAAGTTCCATGTTGGCCAAAGATCCATTTGAAACTTGTATTTAGACTTATGTGGCTTTGAAGTTAGGCACTAAACAGGGGATTTTACACTGAGACCCTAATTTAGCAACTTCCCACATTCTTGATCTTTCTTTGCTTAATCTTGGCACAACACCACAAATGTATCAACATACCAACTCATGAATCCCATGACCTCAAGATAGGCTTGGATGCTCTCCAATTACTCAATTGACCTAGGGTTGACCCAGATGAAACCCTAATTGACTGCACCTCAACTGTGGCTCTTGTACTTGAATCAAGGACTTGTCTCAGCTTCAATAGGGCCCTCTAGGCATTCCATGAGATCCATACACACCTCAAGTTCACATTCCATGTTGATGATCTTCAATACACCTCAAGTTAGGAGAGAAATCCACCTGTGGGCACTCAAACTTCTCATGACTTCAACCCTTCTCTGATGAGTTGGATGGGCTCTCAGGCTCAGAGAACACCTCTAGATAGGCTTCTCTTGATAGAAACCCTTGATCCCTTGTTGGAGGCATGCTATGCTATGATATGCAAATGATTGAACTATGTACATGATGTAACTATGCAAACGGAATGCAATGAAACATAAATCAGGCAAGAAAAGGTTAAGCAAATTTTGGGTTGCAACAGCTGCCCCTATTCAAACGGCTTGGAACCGACTGGGTGAAGAGCGAACGGCCTTCAAACAATCGAGGTACGGGACGGTTGAATACCAAGAAACCCGGAAATTTGCCAACCGCAGAAATAAACTGCACTGCTTGGGGAACGACATCCACCAACTGAATCTGGTTGTTACGGCAACAACTGATCCAATGTCTGATAGTAACTCTGATTTCAACTTCCACCACCTATGTAACGCCACAGGTATCGAACAATTTTTTTTGCAAAAACACCCTGTCTACAACTGGACTAGCCTTGTCAACACAAGAAGAGAAACAAATTCGTCAACACGAATAGAGATTCTGTCGTCACAGGAGTAACCTTGTCCACATCTGGACCCAAATTTCGTCAACCCGAAGAAATCCTATCGTAAACTTGTCCTCATCAGGACTCCACATTCCGTCAACACGGAGAAATCCCGGCGACTTCGCTGGGGAAACATATATGTCTAATCACATGAAACATTCATCTGCCTATCCATACGGGCAAATCATCTGTCTAAACACAGGAACATTCATCCGCCTATCCATACGGGCGAATCATCTGTCTAAACACAGGAACAATCATCCGCCTATCCATACGGGCAAATCATCTATCTAAACACAGGAAACTTCATCCGCCTATTCATACGGGCAAATCATCTGTCTAAACACAGGAACCTTCATCCGCCTATTCATACGGGAAAATCATCTGTCTAATCACAGGAAACTTTGCTTATCTCTGCAGTAGCTAACTCCGTTGGTCCCAACCCACAAACGAATTTGAGGAGGACTCTACTGGGGATAATAATATTTTGTCAACACGAAGAAATCACGGCGGCTTCACTGGGGATCGAATTCTTCCACCCAATAGGAATTCAATTTAGTCAATCATACTGGACAATATCTTTGCCTTATCTTTGCAGTAGCCAAACCCACCGGGAATGCTCTGAAATTAACTGCCAGGCACCTATTTTGACAACAGGCGATAACTCCTGAAATTTTGATTATGAAACCCTGTGCCGCTGACGGAACAACAAACTTGAAGGAAATACTCTGATGGCCGGATAAGAGAAACTTCAACAAGCAACTATGTGGGGAAAAAATCTGGCAACAACTCCAAAGTCTTCTTATGAAGCTATTCCATGCGGACAAAACTTTCAGATAACAACTCCAAAGTCCAATCATGAAGCTGCTGTAATGCTGAAGAACTCCAAAGTCTAATTACGAAGTCGTTTGATGTTGACGACAACTCCAAGGTCTAATTATGAAGCAGCGCAATGCTGACGTAACAGCAGCTAGAGAAAACTCTGTTGGGGAATTGCTAACGACGACTCCAAAGTCTAATTCTGAAGCCGTGTAACACTGACATAACAGCTACGCGAGGCAAATCCGCTAAGGAACTCCTAACAACAACTCCAAAGTCTAGTTATGAAGTTGTTTGACACTGACGAACTCCAAGGTCGAATTATGAAGCCATGTGAACTGATAATAACCCCAAGGTCTAATTATGAAGCCATCCACTGCTGCTAACAACTTCAAAGTCAAATTACGAGGCAGTGACACAAAATAATGATTTCAGCCGTCTAAACGCTGAAACCCCCCCTTGAAAAATGCCAACAACAACTTCAAAGTCGAATTACGAAGCTGTAACAACAGGTAGCGACTTCAAACGTCTAATCGCTGAAATCTTCCTTTTACAACAACTTCGAAGTCTAATCGTGAAGCCGTTGACCGCTGAAAGCAACTGACAATGACTTCAAAGTCAGATTATGAAGCCATATCATGATGGTAACATCTTCAAAGTCTAATTATGAAGCCATAACAACAAAACTGGGAAGAACTCTGCCGGAGGAAATCCTGACGTCAACTGCCAGACATTCAACTTGAGGACGAGTAATGACCTCAGATGTCTAATCCATGAAATCTTTTTTGAAAATGCTAACGTGACAGAAACCCGATGGAACACTCCACTGGGGAATTTTTTGACAACAACTCCAAAGTCCAATTGTGAAGCTGTGTAAAAAACACTCCGCTGAGGAAGAAGGGAAGTTAATCAAGCACCTCTGATAAGGGAACATATGGCGGGACGAACATTATCATCACATATCTTATGCCGCAACTCTGAATATCTGACAACGGTCCTGAACAAGAAGTCCAATTACCTGCAGGGAAGAACACCTGAAAACAAAGGGGTAGCCAACCTGACTTATGTTTCAGAATGCACATGTTTGAAAATGGCGTAATGCTCCATATAAGATGGAAATGCTACGCATTTGGGTAAATGCGAATATGACGATATATGCAAATGCAAATGCAGGATCAAGCTGCCGGGGCCACTCTGATAGGGTTGTCTCAACAACATGAATGCTGAGGATAACGCCCACCCTGCTGGAGAACAAGTATCACAAAGTATTCCGGCGAAATAAACACTAGAAACACAACCAACCCTGCCGAGGAGCGATTAAACACCAATTTCCACTGGGAGGAAAGAACAAGCCACCCTGCTGGTGAACAAACTTAGCTGGGGAAAAAGAGACACTTCTAGGAAAAGCACCCCGTCTGACCACAGCTTACAAACTCGGAGCCTCGGACTCTGCTGAGGATCAACATCCTGTCAATGGCATGACGACCTGTGGGGGGAGCAAGAAAAACCTCCTCCGGGTATAATCCTTTCGAACCAACAACTTGGTTAACTATTGCGGGACTCTCCCATGCCGGAGATTGGACATGCACACCTTCGTAGCGCAACCTCTGCAGGGAACATTGATTTGACTTACTGGAGATATCCTGTGGACAACTTCCCTGAGGACACTCTTCTGAGGAGAATAATCCCTCATTCGGTAAGGGATAACGTCATTCTAACTCTCTGGGAATAAGCTGCGACTAGCTGGGGAATGACATCGACTGAAATCAGGCTCTTCATCAAGAGATCTTGGATGGGGAATACAATCCCTGACTGTTTTCTCCAAAAGGTAAGAACCCTGCAAAACACAAACGAGACAAAACAGGCCTATACAACGATATCTATCCGGGTTAGTACCTATGACATTACTTCATCAATTCGAAGTTTTAGCAATTATTGGCAAGGGCCAGCAAGATTATGCAAGTGCAAGCTTATCAAAAACATCGGCGTCTTTCACAAACAAAACAGTAAAGAACAAGCATCAAGTACTGAATAACATGTTTTATTGATAACGGGCCTCTGAATAGGCAAAGTTTTGTACACTGGATGCAACTCCTGAAAAGAGGAAGTTACGCACAAACACACATAAATATGCACAAGAAGCATAAAGAAAATACAAAACAATATTTGTATACATGTCGGTGACGTGGCACAGACAAACACCATGAGCTGATCCTCCTATGACTCGCCTGACTCTGCACTTTCCCGGTACTCGATCTTCGGAAGAGATTATTTTTTGGATAGACGGCCCCCAGGTACTCCCAAACCACTAAGCAAAGTCGTATCAAATCCAGACCGCAGTCATTTGCTTTTTCAATCCCTAACTTTTGCGTGAACCCCCCTTTGCGGGTTTTCAATTCACCGGGATACCCTTTTTTGCCGAAGTCGCCCTTTTTAGGTTTTCGACTTCGCGGGTGTACATCTTTTCAATTTTATCCCTAATTTTTGCCCGAACCTTTTATTCATTTTTTTATGGTTCGCCGGGATGCCCCATTTTTGCATGGACTCTCATTTTACTGTCCAGCAGGTCACTTTCAAGCAAAGTATTTTTTAACTGCGTCCGAATTCACAGGAGACGTAAAGTCTTCACCATCCATGGTGGATAGTAACAAGGCTCCTCCAGAGAAGACTTTTTTGACAACGTAGGGACCTTCGTAATTGGGGGTCCACTTGCCCCTGTGATCTGATAGTGGCGGGAGAATCTTTTTCAAAACAAGATCGCTCGTCTGAAAGCTTCGAAGGCACACCTTCTTGTCGTAAGCTTTCTTCATCCGGCTCTGATATAACCGACCGTATGCTAAAGAAGCCAGTCTCTTCTTATCCATTAAACTGAGCTGATTCAGTCTATCTTTAACCCATTCTGCCTCGTCGAGTTGGACATCACGTAAAACCCTCAGGGAAGGAATCTCGACCTCCAACGGTAACACTGCCTCCATCCCGTATACCAATGAAAAAGGGGTTGCCCCGGTCGATGTGCGTACCGTCATACGATAACCGTGCAAAGAGAAAGGTAGCATCTCGTGCCAGTCCTTATATGTCACAACCATCTTCTAAATAATCTTTTTTATGTTCTTATTGGCCGCTTCGACAGCGCCATTCATCTTGGGCTGGTAAGGAGAAGAGTTGTGATGTTCAATCTTAAAATTCTGGCACAGCTCTTTCATCATTTTGTTATTCAAATTCGAACCATTGTCGGTGATAATCCATTCAGGGATTCCATATCTGCAGATAATATCTCGTTTGATAAATCTGGCTACCACTTGTTTGGTCACATTGGCATATGATGCTGCTTCCACCCATTTGGTGAAGTAATCAATTGCCACCAAAATAAACTGGTGTCCGTTTGATGCCGTAGGCTCAATCTTGCCAATCATATCAATTCCCCACATCGAGAAAGGCCACGGTGATGACATCACATTCAGAGGACTTGGAGGCACATGGATTTTATCCGCATAAATCTGGCATTTATGACACCTCTTTGCAAACTTGAAACAGTCTGTTTCTATAGTCAGCCAATAGTAACCTGCTCGCAGCAGTTTTCTCGTCATAGCATGCCCACCAGCGTGTGTACCAAATGTACCCTCATATATCTCTTCCATGAGTAACTTCGCCTCTTTCTCATCTACACAGCGTAGCAACACCAAGTCGTGGTTTCTTTTGTATAGGACCCCGTCCGGATTCAGATAGAACTTGCCAGCCAATCTCTTGAGCGTCTTCTGATCTCGACTGGATGCCCCAGCCGGATACTCCTTGTTCTTTAGGAAATTCTGGATGTCAAAGTACCTGGGTTGACCATCGGGAGCCTCATCAATGGCAAATATGAATGCAGGCCTATCGAGCCGAGAGATAACAATCCGGGGTGCCTCATTCCAGAAGTTAACTTTATACATTGAAGACAATGTCGCCAGGGCGTCAGCCATTTGATTTTCTGCTCGTGGCACGTGATGCAATTCCACCTTGTCAAAGAAAGGCAACAATCTCCTTGCATAATTCATATATGGTATCAAATTGGGCTAACGTGTCTCCCATTCTCCTTTAATCTGATTCACCACTAGAGCTGAGTCTCCGTATACATCCAGATGTTTGATTCGCAAATCAATAGCTTCCTCCAGACCCATGATGCAAGCCTCATATTCAGCCTCATTATTGGTAACAGGAAAGGTCAATCGGGCAGTAAAGGGGATGTGCGACCCCTGAGGAGTAGTGATAATTGTACCTATTCCGCTACTATAAGAATTTACAGCTCCGTCAAATATCAACTGCCATTTGGAACCCAACTCTGGTCCTTCGTCCGACAACGGTTCTTCACAATCCTTCATTTTCAGGTACATGATATCCTCGTCAGGAAAATTAAACCTCATGATTGGTAGTCCTCAACAGGTTGCTCCGCAAGGTACTCTGACAGAACGCTACCTTTAATAGCCTTCTGCGAGACATATTGGATATCGTATTCGGTTAACACCATCTGCCATCGGGCAATTCTTCCGGAGAGTGCTTGCTTTTCAAACACGTATTTGATTGGGTCCATCTTTGAAATTAGCATGGTTGTATGATTCAGCATGTATTGCCTCAAACGTTTGGCGGCCCAGGCTAGCGCGCAACACGTCTTCTCGAGCATCGAGTATCTGGACTCACAGTCAGTAAACTTCTTACTCAAATAGTATATCACATGCTCTTTACGTCCGGTCTCGTCGTGTTGACCGAGAACACAACCCATACTTTCCTCAAGAATCGTCAAATACATAATCAAAGGTCTCCCGGCCACTGGGGGTATCAAAACAGGAGGTTCCTGCAAGTATTCCTTTATCTTATCGAACGCCTTTTGACAATTTTCATTCCAGGTCAACACCTGATCCTTTTTCAACAACTTGAATAACGGTTCGCATGTCGCAGTTAGGTGAGATATGAACCGGGCGATGTAGTTCAACCTCCCTAAAAACCCACGCACTTCTTTTTCTGTTTTAGGCGTCGGCATTTCTTGTATTGCTTTTATATTCGCAGGATCAACCTCTATTCCCTTTTCACTCACAATAAACCCCAACAGTTTACCCGATCTCACCCCGAAGGTGCACTTGTTAGGGTTCAGTCTCAACCTGAACTTCCTAAGCCTTTTGAACGGTTTCATCAGATTAACCAAATGCTCCTCCTCCGTCTGGGATTTGGCAATCATATCATCAACATAAACCTCGATCTCTTTGTGTATCATGTCATGAAAGAGAGTCGTCATAGCACGTTGATATATTGCCCCAGCGTTCTTCAGTCCGAAGAGCATCACTTTGTAGCAAAATGTTCCCCAGGGAGTAATGAAGGTAGTCTTCTCCATGTCTTCTGGCACCATTTTGATCTGATTATAGCCTGAGAAGCCGTCCATGAAGAAGAATACAGATAACTGAGCAGTGTTATCAACCAGCACATCAATGTGAGGAAGTGGGAAGTCGTCTTTCGGGCTCGCCCTATTCAAATCACGGTAGTCTACACACATTCACACTTTACCGTCTTTCTTCGGCACTGGTACTATATTAGCGACCCATGATGGATAAGTTGTAACAGCTAGGAAACCAGCATTCCACTGTTTTTGAACTTCCTCCTTGATTTTCACAGCCATGTCTGGTCTGGTTCTTCTGAGTTTCTGCTTAACAGGCGGACATCCCTCTCGCAACGGCAGACGGTGCACAACCATGTCTGTATCCAACCCAGGCATATCCTCGTACGACCAAGCAAATATGTCACTATACTCTCGCAGTATCTCAATCAGCCTTTGCTTGATGTCGCTCTGCAGCGCAGCCCCTATACGGATATTTCTCACAATTTCTTCCGACCCCAAGTTGATAATCTCAATTTCCTCCTGATGAGGCAGAATGATCCTCTCTTCCTGTTTCAACAAACGAGTCAGCTCCTCTGGCAAGTCGCTATCCTCAACAATCCCTTCCTCTGCTTGGAATACCGGGTGCTCGAAGTCGACACGAGTCATAGGCGGTTCGTAGGAGATGTCATCTGAAATATTAGTCCTGCAAAGGAAATGGTTAAACGCTTCAACACGCAGACAGAGCAAATAACCATGTTGCCATTTATTGTTAAAGTAAAAACAAGAAAGACAGGGATCACAATATTTGAATATGAAAAACGCCTTATTTCATGATTAAACAGTGCAATACACATAATCAAGTAGCCCTAATGTAACATCACTATGCCCCGGGTAGGACATATGATTATTCAACAATTGATAAAACAAATCATTACTGTTTAAAAGTCACTGGGACAGTTTCCCGGATGGACCAGTTGCAGAGACTTTGTCCTGGCACGCTTGGCTTGATCCACGCGTCCATATCGCAGTCGCTATCTCCGTCTTCGGCATCGGAAATAGCGTTGATAGTCTCGAAGCACACCCCGCTTGGCGTAATCGTGACCGGTCCCTTGAACCTGGGCGCTTCTGAAGATGACGCTGACATCGGTCGATACCCTAGCCCAAACTTGTCATTCTTCACGGGAATCTCCAGTACATGCCCCCAACCTTTAGTCTCGCCAGTCTGCACTAAAGCTTGAGCCTCCTTGTAGGATGACACTGCCACCTCTGGCATTTTGCTGGAACCCTGAGCTTTGTCTTTAATCCGCAACCCTTCGAAGGCTTGACAAGGTGTCTCGTGTATTTCTCCGTCGACCTCAACATATCTGAATGATGACAGGTGACTGACCAAAATGTCCTCATCCCCGCAAACGGTAACAACACTATCACCCACCATGTACTTCAACTTCTGATGCAATATGGACGTTACAGCCCCTGCAGCGTGGATCCATGGGCGCCCAAGAAGGCAGCTATATGCTGGGTGGATATCCATGATGTAGAATTCAGTGTCAAAAATTTTTGGCCCCACCAGCAGCGGTAATGTTATTGACCCAAACACGGATCTTTTCGTCCCGTCAAACGCCCTCACAACCAAATTGCTGGGCGTGCAAATAACTCCCCGTATGTCCAATTTCATCATGGCTCTCTTTGGCAATATGTTCAACAACGACCCAGTATCCACTAATACACGTGACATTACGGTGCCCCAGCATTCCATCGATATATGCAAAGCCATGTTGTGCTCTCGACCCCTGGGTGTTAGATCAAAATCTGTGAAACCCAGGCTATGTCCAGCATTGACATGTGCCATTACCCCCTCTAACTGATTTACAGAAACTTCTTGAGGCACAAATGACGTATCCAGAATCTTTAGCAAGGCGTTCCGGTGGGCCTCGGAACATAATAACAACGACAAGATAGAAATCTTCGATGGCGTCTACTGTAGATGTTCAACAATTTTGTAGTCGCTTTTCCAAATCAGTCTCATGAACTCCTCTACGTCCTTGAGTGACGTATCCTTTTCTTTCGACTGAGTAGGCCCGCTTTCATTTACCTTAGCTTTGCCTTTAGCCAATCTCTCTGCTTCTATTTCAGGTGAGGTAAAGATCCTTCTGCTACGGGTCATGCCCCCCGTTCCAACGACATTGTCAACGGCCCCAGCTGGCTGGTTATTCACCACAATCTTTTCCCCGTTGCAATACGATTCTAATCCGTAGGTCCACGGGACAGCTTTCGTACTTTCAAAGGGAACAGGCCCTGCTTTGGTAATCGTAATAGTTGGCCGCTGGGCGGGCACCGTTATCGTTATAGTCTTCCTCGGGATCGTCACCGTTGCAATATCATTCTGCTCTTCGCATAATGCCTCCACAGGCTTCTCCATCGCAGTTCGATCAAATTGCAAGGTCCCTTCGTCGATCATGGCTTGAATGCCCTGTTTCAAATCAGTACAACCCTCAGGCTAGGTCCAACACTCTAGACAATATTCATCACAACCAGGGAATACTCCCCCTCTGAGCAACCTGCTTTTCACCTCACTCAATGGCGTCTTCAGTTCGTGAACATCCATCACCAAGTTCAAATTTCCTTCTGTTAAGATAGCATTTGCCCCATGATTAGGCATAGGCTGTTGTACAATATTAGGCCCAGTTTGACCAAAGTTGATGGCTTTACTGTCCAACAAGTCTTGAACTTTATGCTTGAAAGCATGACAAGATTCTACATCATGTCCGGGCGCCCCGGAATGGAATTCGCAGTGCTTACTGGCGTTGTACCCATAAGGAAGTACCGATCCTGTAGGCGGTTCCAACGTTCTTTTCTTAACCAAGTTCAACCCTAACAGTGTTTGAAGAAGCTATGCATATGTCGACGGAGGCTTATCGAATACCCTCTTCGGCTTTGCATTCTGAAACCTTCTCTGACCCTGATTCTGCCTTTGCTGCTGCTGTGGTTGTTGCTGCTGCTGTTGTTATTGTTGAGGAATTGGAATGGTAACACTGGCTATTTGTTGAGGTTAGCTATACTGATTTCTACCTCTGCCCCGGCCTCTGCCACCAAAAACAGCGCTTGTATCACCCTGTCGTCTTCCGCCGAACGCTTTTCTCGCACCCCCGGCTGAAGTAGATTCGCCTGCCTGAATCTTCCCAATTTTAATTCCATTTTCGATCCTTTCTCCCATAAAGATCATATCGGAGAAGCTACCCATCGAAACATTGAGTAACTTGTCATAGTACATTCCTGTAAATGTCCCCACAAACATGTCATTCATCTCCCTTTCAACCAAATGAGGGTGCACCCGAGCTGCCATATCGCGCCACCGCTGTGCGTACTCTTTGAAACTTTCACCATTTTTCTGCGACAGACTCTGCAACTGAACTCTGTTTGGCGCCAAATCACTGTTGTATCTGTAATGCATAACGAAAGCATCAGCCAACTGCTTCCAGCTCCTAATCTGGGTGGGCTCCAGTCCCATGTACCATTCCAATGATGGTCCCGACAAGCTGTCCTGAACGAAATGCATGAGCATCCTTTCATCATTGGAATATGCAGACATCCTTCTATAATAAGAACGTACATGGACCTTTGGACAAGTATCTCCTTTGTATTTGTCGAATGTTGGAGCCTTGAATTTCAATGGCACCCTCAGCCCTGGTACCAACCCCATAGTAGTCATATCTAACCCAACGGAGTTCTGATCAACCACACCTTTCATCTGCTCTTCTAGCATTCTGATCCTCTGAACAGGGTCACTAGGGCCTTCAGGTCCCATACCTCTTCCTGAAAAAGCGTACTCCTATTGATCCATATTCCAGTCATTGCCATACCCGTCGTAACCCATATTACGGCCAAATCCTTGTTGATTGAACACAGGACCTTGTCCTCGGTTGCCGAACCCCAGATTGACCCCAGCAGGTCCAAAACCATTGTTGAAAGGAAGTGCTCCAGCATCGTTGTTAATCACATTACCGAACCCACCATTACCATAGCCATACCCCTGAATGTTGCCGTAACCGTCATTACCGAAACCTTGATTGTTGAACCCGAAGTTCCCGTCCTGATTGACATTGCCATACCCATTGTTTCCGAATCCAACATTGTCAACGAATCCTTGATCAACATCCATAGTGTTGCCTTTGTTGTTAACAACATGCCCATCACCACCATTTCCAGTATTGCCATTACCAGCGCCAGCACCTGCACCAGTACCCGTGTTTCCGTTGACAGTCACAACAGGTGGAGTAACAACTGCCGGTATCTCATCCTCCCGACGAGGAGTTTCAACAAAAATATGGTCAGTGTTGCCATTTCCGTTTGCCCGCGCCAGCAGTGGCTGCACCAAGGTCTGAAGATTCTCCTGGCCCTTGGCCATGCTCTCCATAGCTTGCATGAATAAAGTCAACTTCTCGCGGATTTCCTGCATCTCGACCTGGACTTGATCCATTACCTTCTTGCAGTTGTTTCTGGTTGAATAGCGGTGGACTCTCTGGTCGTCAATCCTGAAAAACCTATAAAATGCAGGAAATAAGATACAGATTCAAGAAGTAACTGGCAATGCAAAATGAATATGCAGATGCAATATGTGTCTGTGCGTTAGGGAGATCAACCCCTAATTCTAGTGCCAAAGTGCCAGTGTAGTGACAGTGATAGTGATAAGAAGCTTGAAATCCAATCATGGAAAAACATCTCATATATTGCTGCGAAGAGCCCATCAAGTCAGACATACAATATCGCCGAGTGTAACAAAAATAAGAAGGCATGACCTCAACCAACAATCCTGGTGATGGCCAGCACAATGCAAATAAAGCATATACAACAGTACATAAGGTAATCAAGTGCGACCATATGCCTGATACTCCTCTAACAATCTCTTAGTCTTGGGATGGTCCGACTGAGAAAGCAACCCTTTGACGAGCGAGTCTCTTTGCCTGATAACACGCTGGAGATCACCGAGGGATTCCTCCCAAGCACCTTCTCCAAAGCACTCCTCTAGCTTTCGCTTCTGGGGTGCAGACTCTTTCTTACGCTTGATAACTTTGTTCAGGGCATTCTGAACGTCATATCTCCGCATAACCTCTTCTTCAAACTTCTTATGGCTAGCTTTCAACTGACCTTCCAGCTCAGAGATCTGCAACTTGAGTTTGTCTTCTCTTTCTTTATTGCCGGTCAGCGTGGCATTCCAGGTTTTGTTGAATGCGGAGATCTCTCGGTAGGCTACATCAAGTGCTTTCTTCTTGGACTTCAGCATGTCGTGAGAGCTCTTGAAATCTATCCCCAAACATTCACGCCTCTTTCGTTGTTCAGTCAGTTCTGCACCTAGTTGGTTCACCAGCTCTGTTTGCTGCTTGAAGGAGTATACGGCTTCATTCCTTTCGCTTCTGAGCTGACCTAGCTCTTCTTCCAGCTTCTCGTTGGCTTTCATCAAAGCTTCCTTCTCCTTCACAACCTGTTCATATCTCTCAATAGACACAGTAGTTGGCTCCTCAATCACGGGGGGAGCCGGAGGTAATACTGTAGGAAACGGCATCAGCTCCTGCTTTGCCCTATCTTGGATCCAGACTCTGTACGGAGCATATGCTTGACAATCATTCTTACCCAACAACGGCTTACCCCTTTTGTTGACATTATTCCAAGCATGCTGAAGCTTGGACAATAATTCTCCACTCAGATCACCTGTGAAGTACAGAGATTCCTGCACTTCCTCCTCTTTTGGCGGGCTTTTCAAAGCATAACCGAATTGCCTGATCAACAATGATGGATTGTAGTTAATGCACCCTTTCCTCCCAATCAGAGGAACGTTAGGATATCCGGCGCAACTGTAGATAATCTCGGATCCCAGTAAATCTCTATCAAACTAGACAACATCTTCTGAAGAAAGTCCCATCAGATGCTCAGACCAATCCACCGTATCTGCAGACTCAGCAAAGATACCCTTCTTGGGCAGGTGACTATCAAACCACATATACAACAAAGGCACACAACAAGAGACGTTCTTGCCCCTCCTATTCTCGTTCTTATAATGCAGTGAGTGATAGAAATCTCCAATCAGAGTAGGCACAGGATTGCCTGAAGCAAATATATAGAATGCATCCAAATCGACGAAGTCAGGCATATTCGGGAACAGTACAATGCCATAGATACACAAAGCAAGGATAACATTAAACACGACCCAACAACCTCTCTTGGCGTACTCTTGTGCTTTCCCAACTAAGAACTTGAGAGAAAAACCAGACACTCCATTCCACGAGGTTAACAGCAACTCTGAGGAGTCTAAATGCAAAGCACAGCCAAATCCTCCAGCTTGGGCTCAACACCCATATGAATGAAGGGTACCTTGTTCTGAATGGTTACCTCCAAGATCTCAGCATATTCCTCCATAGTCGGAGCCAGAATGAAGTCAGGGAAAGTAAAACACCTCAGCGGGGGATCATAGAACTGCATCAGCGCGTACAATCCGTTCCGCTCATACATGGATGGTTTACAAACCAATCTAAGCAGTTTCCCATAACTTTTCCTGAAGCTTCTCTTCACATCCTCATCAGCTAGAGATATCAAACCAAGCAAAGAAGAAACATCTGGAGTAGGCAGCTTGTATGCTACAGTCTTCTTCAAAGTATCCATAATAGCAGACAGAAATTCGGGCAACTAGAATCAGAAGTATGAAATGCACCTGTAGTACAGACACGTTAATGATATGCAAAATGAGTATGCAACAATGTAATATGCAAACATGCAACAGGGATCAAGTGATATATTGCTGAAGAGATCCATCCACAATATCTGTCTCAACAGACCCACAATACTGCTCAACCTTGGTCTCAACAGACCCATAACAATGCTCCACTTTGATCTCAACAGACCTATAACAAAGCTCCAACCTGGTGTCAACAGACCTATAACACTGTCCTGATGAAGAACTCCAAGTAACCACACATACTGATCCAATATTAAGAAAACCGGGTAGTCTGGAGGTCAAGTTTCCTGCATGTCCCAATCCCTCTCATAGGTAGGTGTCCTATCAACTGACACAAGGTACGACATCCTATGCGGTCGTCGGCATCACAGACTTTCAAGACTGATGATACGATACCCAGAAGGTGTGGCATCATCATGTCCTGAAGAGGCCTCACTTAGCCAACTTCCAATTGATCGGTCCCCAGAGTCGACAATCCAACTAACTAACAACCCCCTCAACCCAAAGGGTTGAAAAAGAAGTCAACCAGAAGAACCTCGTCTGAGCGTGAATTTTGTGGGACACTAGTACATGCAAAGCATGCACGCGCCCACTACTTTCCACAACTAATTCTAGGTGCACTCAAGCCCAGGTCCGGCTTATCTCTCAATCTGACCCCCTACCCAGCATAACAACAATAATATAATGCTGAAAGTAAATACGGAAAAGTAAATCCATACAAAACCCACGACGGGAAAACAAGCGCTAGGATTGACTCGCGTAGGGAACCGTTGGAGTCCCCAGTAGAGTCGCCAGCTGTCGCTACTGCGAAAATCGGCGCCGGCTATGAGAGAAGAGTCGCCACCGTGCGTTATTTATCCCAACAGAGGGAAAGGAAACGCTCAGAGTAAACCTAATGCAAAGAGGGAAAGGAATGGTCGTCGCAACCAAATCCTGGATTCGGGAGTCGATTACGCAAGGGGAAGGTATTAGCACCCCTCACACCCGTCGTACTCGACGGGATCCACGCTTGTTTTCTAGTACGGATTGTTACTTTATCTACACTAAAGGTCTGGGTTAAAAAGAAAAGAAAATGACTCGGCAAAGTATTGCACTTTATGCCTACGTATTCCCGTCTGAAACGAGAAATCAGAGTCAACGTAGTTCACCTACCTACGGGAAAGGAGGGAAGGTTGCTCGCTAGGATACGACATCCTATGCCTACATACTTTCATACAGCATGAAAGATCAGAGCAAACGTAGTTCGGGCTACGGAAGACACAAGCTTGTCTGACTGTTTTTTATTACCTTATGAAATGGTTTTTCTTGATTAAGAGTCCAAGCGGACAAAAATGACACTTTGATGTTTGTTTTGAATCTTTTACGAAAGAAGTGTTTTTTAGTTTGTTTGCAATCTCTGACGCACTAGAGACTATGATTTGAGAGTGAGTACGTCGCGTGTCACCCAAAGGGTGCCACACCAAGCAGCCAGATTACTGGAAAGAAGCTCTCCATCAACCCTTTCTCAAATAGCTTAAGGCTCGTAACGTACGACATCGATTAACCTTATTACTGTATTTTTGAGTTGTGCTGAGATAAGAAGGGAAAGAAGCTCTAAAAAGCCTAGGGTTGAAAAGGGAATAAAAACTAACCTAATGTTGTCATGCATGGATAAGAATCCTAATGTCTGTCATAATTCCCTCCTGCACAGAGGAAATCAGAGATCCTAGGGGATAAACAGAAAAGAAAGCAAGCAAATACAGTAAAATGCATGCAATGCAGCAATACAAGCGAGGCAAGGGAGTCCCGCTCAACCTCGAACCTGGGAAAACAACAGGCAAACTGAATCAACATTAACCTCAAACCTAGGGGGCAAGCTACACAAGCCAACAAACAATATAGAAAAAAAAAACCCCAAAGCAGAGGAGGCAGCCCAAGCAGCAGCACCAAACTCCTACAGCAAACAGCAGCTCTGACAACAACAGTAAACCCTAGCTTCAATCCTCCAGCCAGCTCCTGACAGCAAAGTTGACAGTAACACAACTCCATCTTCAAGCAAACCTTATGAAAGGCATCTTCAACATCTTAGATCTTCATATCCAAGCTCTAGCAAGCTTCCCCCAAGAAAGATTGGTTATTGAGATCAATTTATAATGAATGGAAACTAGTGAAAACCAAAGGAAATCACTAGAAACCATCATCTGCAAAGAAGGGTATCCTCAAAAGTTCTACTCTTTAAGGCATGCCTCTCATCCCTCCAAGGGAGAGATGGGGCTTCCTTAAGAGGACTTTGAATCATAGGATAGGATGGAAGCAAACAAAGCATTCCATGTTTGAGGAAAGATATGAACTAAGTCTAAAAAGCTCTTCCTAAAACCGTAATTTTCCTAAGCTCCTGACAAGCATTCCAACAGATGAGAAATCTTCAACTCCAAGCTCCTTCAAGCTATCCAAAGCAACTTCACTTGGTCCTCAAATTCATCCAAACAGAGTCCAAGCCAAAAGCCCACCCAAAATAGCCCCAAACAAATGGAATAAACCAAGCATCCAAGGGAGAAACCCACAAACATCACACCAATTGCAAAATACAAATAAAATGCTAAAATAGATCATAAAATGCTAATTAAATTCCTAAGGGAACCTAAGCCTATACCCAATACCCCATATAAATCCCAGGACCTAAATCAAACACTAAATCCCCAAACTATGCCCTAAACTACAACTAGTTGTTTTGAAACCCTAAATCTAACACTACTTATGTTCACCACTTAAATTGGCCTAAAATTTATTCACACAATTATAATAAAATTTCTAAGGGTACATGCTTCTCTAGGCTAACTAATCCAACAAGAACCAACTCAAAATCATGCACCAATTGGTCACAATAAAATCCACAAAATCATGTATCAACCAAACTCAAAATAAAAACAATTAAACTATAAAAATGCAATTAAATTCTAAAATGCATGAATCAGTAATTTCTTAATCCTATAAAACTCTAGACTCTCTAAGGAGTCAGGGGAAAAAAAACCTGGCCTAAAAATGTTTATTTTTCTATTTATTATGATTTATTTTCTAACTATATGCAAAACATGAAAATAAAAGAAAAACAATGAGAAAATAACAAAGCTGCGTGATGAATAGCAATTGGATTCAGTTACTTCCCAGACTGGGCCCAGAATAGGGGTGTGGTTAGCAAGCGCGCCTTAAGCCCAAACCACTTATTAAAACCATTCAGAAATTAAAGGGAAATTGAAAAAAACGTGTGGCAAATAGCAAGAAATTCACGTGTAATCCTCAAATGGGCCTGGATGGAGGGTGTTAATAGCAACAAATCACTAAGCCCACCCAACAATTTAAATGAAACGCAGCGTTTGGTCTCCATCCCAACTCTCTTCACAAATGGAAATGCAAGTGTGGCCCTTGGATTGAGTCTGAGTCAATGGTCAAAACTAAATCCAATGGTGAAATCATCATCTTCTTCATTTTTCAAATATGAGAGGGAGATTCATAGGACGGTGGCCTGAGTTTGCGCCACTGTCGTCTCCGATTGCCAATATCACAAAAGTGCATCAAATATCAAACCTAACCACTCAAACTTGCTCGTTTCCTCACCCTGAGTCTAATTACAACCTCCATTGCCATTGATTCTCACCACAACTCCAAACCCGATGGAAGTTGCAGAACAAACATCCAATCTTGATTAATTCAGCTCTTGAAATTGATGATCCTATTGTGTACTACACATCTCCCTGATCAATTCTCAATATTCAAACACTCTTAAAGCCTCAAGAACACAGAGATTCAAGCTCCAACAGAAAATGACAATCCCCTAATTTTGTCTCTAATGGCTCCTAAACCTATCCAGAAACGATCCTCTTACATCCAAGGCCTTAACCACATGCAAGATCCTATCTAATTCTTCATAGATCAACATGAAATTTGAGAGTTACATACCTGCTAAATCTTGATCAACAGAGGTAGTTGTGGCTCAATTCAACCTTTCAAACCTTCCAGACACGATCAGTGATACACCATAGAGCTTCTTCAGCCTTCACTTTGGCCTGAATATGCTTGCAACTCAAAAACCGATTCTGACTTGGGAGCTTGTGAAAACCAACTGCAATTCTCCTCTTCATCTCAAATACAGCACCAACCCCCATCTGGATTCACTCTAGAACTTAAATAGAAACTGTTTGTGGGCCTTTGGATCCAAATTGAAGCCCAAATTAACCAATCCAAAATTCTGTTATGGCACTTGTGAATCAATGGTGACAGTCACGATTTTGCACTCTCAGCTTGCTCTAGAAGGTTCCTTTCAACTGCAAATTGGTTTGTGAGTGTGTTTAGATCAAGAGAGAGGCCTGAATTGCATTGGAACTGACTTTGGCAATGTGACTTGTAAATGAAGAAACAACTTTTCAAAGCAAGTCATGAAATTAGGGCTCAGTTCAGAAATGTGGAAATGTCATTGTGTTTAGAATGCAATTTCTGGTCAAAATGACTACTCACATGACTTGTTTATGACCTATAATTCAAAAATCACATTTTCCCTCTTTAATCCCATTTGAAATTCTTTCCATTTTAGGCCCTTTTGAATCAATTCATGATATAAGCCAATTCAATCCACCATGATGACTTATCTGACCTAAAAACAACATTCTAAACACATTTCATGTTGAATAATTTTCCATTGGAGGCATGGAAGATAGAGATTTTGGCACATGCTTGAAAATGACCCATAATTCAACTTTCCCTAAATACCCTTGGATTGCCAAGATCATAACTTGAGTTCCACAAATCTTCTTGAGGACTTCTAGTACTAAAATTAAAGCTAAGATCAAGACCTACAACTCTTATATTGGCCAAGAATCCATTTGAAAACTACTTGAGGGGAAAAAGTTGCTTGGAAGTCAAGTGACTTTCACAAATAAATTTCATAGTCCTCTGGTGACCTGTAACTTGCAAGAACCATAACTTTTGTTCTACAAATCTTATTTAAGACTTCTAGTACTCAAGTTAAAGGTATTGAGAAGCTCTACAAGTTCCATGTTGGCCAACGATCCATTTGAAACTTTTATTTGAACTTATGTGGCTTTGAAGTTAGGCACTAAATAGGGGATTTTACACTGAAACCCTAATTTAGCAACTTCCCACATTCTTGATCTTTCTTTGCTTAATCTTGGCACAAAACCACACATGTATCAACATAACAACTCATGAATCCCATGACCTCAAGATAGGCTTGGATGCTCTCTAATTACTCAATTGACCTAGGGTTGACCCAGATGAAACCCTAATTGACTGCACCTCAACTGTGGCTCTTGTACTTGAATCAAGGACTTATCTCAGCTTCAATAGGGACCTCTAGGCATTCCATGAGATCCATACACACCTCAAGTTCACATTCCATGTTGATGATCTTCAATACACCTCAAGTTAGGAGAGAAATCCACCTGTCGGCACTCAAACTTCTCATGACTTCAACCCTTCTCTGATGACTTGGATGGGCTCTCAGGCTCAGAGAATACCTCTAGATAGGCTTCTCTTGATAGACACCCTTGATCCCTTGTTGGAGGCATGCTATGCTATGATATGCAAATGATTGAACTATGTACATGATGTAACTATGCAAACGAAATGCAATGAAACATAAATCAGGCAAGAAAAGGTTAAGCAAATTTTGGGGTGCAACAGTCTGCACCCAATGTAATGCCCAAGAGGACATGAGAAAAATTGACATACAAAAGAGCTGAGATGAGGCCTACCTCTTTATTTATAAAAGCCTTCGATGGATTGAGGAGAACCGTGATAGGAGAGGCTGATTTACCAATCATGGTAGAACCCCAAGTCTTTGAAATCACCTTTTAAGTAATGGACATAAACCCTGCATATAGTTGTCTGTTGGGAAGACCGTGGATACATACATCGGACGCTATCACATCTACATTACACCAAAATATGAAGTTTGTCACTAATAACCAGCTGGTCATAATACATGGAGAAGAAGATCTGATGGTAAGCAACCTATCCTCTTTCCGATATATCAAAGCCGATGAGGATGCACTCGAGACAACATTCCAAGCCTTGGGAATTGCTCATGCCGTGTTGATCAATGATTCAGCTGTGGTCCATCTTTTGCCTTTGTACGAAGCATGAAAGCTGCAATGGAAGGAGGGATCCCACTAGGATGGGGAGAGGTTATAGAGGTGAATGCTCATGCCAAGAACGTCAGGCAAGGGTTGGGTTACAAACCAACTCTAGAAGACACATCTGAAGAAAGAACCATGAAGCGGAAGACCCTGAAGGAAATATTCGTAAGTGGCGGGGTACAAGTTAATACCATTATTGACGAAGATGAAGAAGGTGACCTTGACAGCCTAGTGATTCGAGGCGGAGCAGCTTTGTGCAATTGGGAGACAATAGAAATTCCTATCATTTTACCTTTAGAGTAATGCATTTGCTTGTTAGCTTTTGTTTTCTTTAAAATTCCCGGTCTTGCCCAAGGCTAGAGAATCATTTTGTATGGTCCACTTTGCAATTTAAAAAGATTAATGAATGAAGAAGTGTTTTGTTAAAACTCTTGTTTTATTTCATCTCATCATTTTCACTTTTTGTAAAAAGGAAAAATGGCAACTTTTTGAAAATTTAAAATCAATCCATCATCTGCATGTTCGATGTGTGTGTGTCTAGTCATTCTAAAACCTGTAAAACCGTGCAGAAAACCTCCATCACCCTTAAAATCCAATATCATTCGAACCCTTCTGGTAGTGACCCATTTGTTTTTCAAGCCGAAGAAGAGAGTGATGAAGATTCTGAAGTCCCTAAAGAATTGATAAAGATGACTGAGCTCGAGGACGCATATCTCCATCCCTACAAAGAACAAATTGAGGTCATCAACTTAGGCTCTGAAAAAGAAAGGAAAGAAGTCAAAATTAGGGCATCGCTAGGGGCAGAAGTCAAAGACAGACTGATAACGCTTCTCAAAGATTACACTGATATGTTCGCTTGGTCTTATCAAGACATGCCAGGGTTGGATACCGACATTGTGATGCACAAGCTCCCTGTAAAACCTGAGTGCCCTCTGGTCAAGCAAAAGCTTCGAAGATTCAGACCCGACATGACCCTCAAAATTAGAGACGAGGCCAAAAACAAATTGACGTAGGCTTCTTAGTAGTATCAAAGTACCCAGAATGGGTGGCTAACATTGTGCCTGTTCTTAAGAAAGATGATAAAGTTAGAATGTGTGTAGACTACAGGGATTTGAACAAAGCTAGTCCAAAGGATGACTTCCCCCTGCCACATATCGACACTTTGGTGGACAACACAGCCAGCTTTGCAGTATTCTCATTCATGGATGGATTCTCCGGCTACAACCAGATAAAAATGGACCCAGCCGACATGGAAAAAACAACCTTCATCACACCCTAGGGCACTTATTATTATAAGGTCATGCCTTTCGGGTTGAAAAACGTAGAAGCCACATACCAGTGAGCCATGGTCGCACTCTTCCATGATATGATGCATCGGGATATTAAGGTGTACGTGGATGATATGATCGCAAAATCTCGAAATGAAGAAGATCACTTGCATCATCTGCTAGAATTGTTTGACAGGCTTCGAAAATATCAATTGAGGCTAAATCCGGCTAAGTGCATGTTTGGGCTTCGTTCCGACAAATTACTTGGGTTTATTGTTAGTAAACGAGGAATCGAAGTGGATCTTGACAAAGTTAGAGCAATTTAAGAGATGTCAGCTCCTCAAACAGAGAAACAAATCAGAGGTTTCCTTGGACGATTGAATTACATCTCCAGATTCATCTCTAACTTGATGCCTACTTGCACACCAATCTTTAAGTTGCTACAAAAAGATCAAACGGTTATATGGAATGAGAACTGCTAGCCAACATTTGAGAAGATCAAGGAGTATCTCCAAGAGCCTCCTATATTGATCACTCCAGTACCGGGGAAAGCGCTATTCATGTACATGACATTGTTGGAAGATTCAATGGGTTGTGTCCTAGGCCAAACTGATGAATCAGGAAAGAAGGAACATGCAATCTACTATTTGAGCAAGAAGTTCACCGATTGCGAGAGTCGTTACTCACCTTTAGAAAAGACTTGTTGTGCTCTAGCCTGGGCAGCCAAACATGTGAGACAATACATGATTTTCCATACTACTCTGTTAATCTCCAAGATGGACCCGATAAAGTACACCTTTGAAAAACCAGCTCTAATTGGAAGGTTAGCCAGATGGCATATGCTCTTGTCAGAGTATGATATTCAATATGTCGCCCAAAAACCCGTCAAAGGTAGTGTCTTGTCAGAACACCTTGTTGAACATCCTGTAGATGATTATCAACTGCTCAAATTTGAGTTCCCGATGAAGATATAATGTACGTTCAAAGTTTGAAACTAGAACCAAGTCTTGAAGAAGGTCCTGAACCTGGATCCCATTGGAAGATGATGTTTGATGAAGCGTCTAACAAAAACGGACATGGTGTTGGAGCTGTTCTAGAAAATCCAACTGGAGGGTATACTGCTATTACCACCAGACTTTGCTTCTCTTGTACCAACAACATAGCTGAATATGAGGCCTTAATCCTGGGACTGGAAGCTACTATCAATCTTCGCATTAAGATCTTAGAAGTGATTGGCGACTCTACCTTGGTAATCTATCAACTTAAAGAAGAATGGGAGACTCGATATGAGAAGTTGATTCCCTACAAGGATTACATTTTGGAGATGATTGAATACATTGACGAAATTACCTTCAAACATGTTCCAAGAGACGAGAACCATATTGCAGATGCTTTAGGCATGCTAGCATCAATTTGGAAGGTCCAGTTTGTCAACGAGGCACCTCTGATTTGCATTGAAAGAAAGACTACACCAGCGTATGTCACGATGACAGAAGAAGAATCTGACGAAAAACCTTCGTTTCATGACATCAAAAATTTTCTTCAAAATCAGGAATATCCGGTTGACGCCTCTAGAATCGACAAGAGAGCCATACGAAGGTTATCATCTAAATTTTTCATCAGCAATGACATTTTGTACAAGAGAAATCATGATATGGTTCTGCTCAGATGTGTTGACGAGAAAAAAGTAGATCTACTGATGACAGAAGTGCACGAAGGAACATTCGACACTCATGCGGGTGGCCATACCATGGCAAAGAAAAATTTGAGGGTTGGTTATTACTGGCTGACCCTATAGACCGACTTCATCCTTTTCGCTCGAAAATGCCACAAATGTAAAATCTACGCCGACAAGGTGCATGTTCCTCCACATCTTTTTAATGTATTGACATCGCCTTATCCATTCACAATATGGGGCATAGATATGATTGGGGCAATAGAGCCCAAAGCATCCAATAAACATTGTTTTATCCTCGTCGCGATCGATTATTTCACCAAGTGGGTAGAAGCGGCATCTTACGCGAACGTAACCAAACAAGTGGTTTCCCGCTTCATCAAAAGAGAGATCATCTGCCAGTATGGCATTCCCGACCAAATTATCACCAACAATGGGTCAAATTTGAACAACAAGACGATAAAAGAACTGTGTGATAGTTTCAAAATCAAACATCACAATTCTTCTTCATACAGACCAAAAATGAACGGTGTTTTTGAAGCAGCAAACAATAACATCAAGAAGATAGTACAAAAGATGGTCGTAACCTATAAGGACTAGAATGAAATGTTACCATTTGCCTTACATGGATACAGAACATCAGTGCATACTTTAACAGGGGCAACCCCCTTTTCTTTGGTTTAAGGGATGGATGCGGTACTACCCATCGAAGTCAAGATACATTCGTTAAGGATCTTAATGGAAGCGGAGCTTGAGGAATCCGAATGGATAAAAGAAAGGTTTGATTCACTGAATCTCATCGATGAAAAAGGATGACTGCCATGTGTCACATCTAAATATACCAGCAAAGGATGAAAAGAGCTTTTGATAAAAGAGTCCATCTCAAGGAGTATAAGGAAGGAGGGCTCGTGCTCAGAAAAATCCTAACAACACAGAAAGATCTGCGCGGAAAATGGATGCCCAACTATGATGGCCCTTTTGTCGTGAAAACTGTTTTCTCCGGAGGATCTCTAGTTCTTGAAATGATGGATGGAAAACAACTTAAGTACCCCATCAACTCGGATGCAGTAGAGAGTATTATGCCTAAGAAGAGAGTTTATTAAGTTGGAAACATAGAAAGGTAACCCAAACAAAAGGAGCGTCTCAGAAAATTGGAAGCCCGAAGGAACAATTCAGGCAAATTCATGGGCAAAGCTTCACTTAATTAGAGGTGTTTAAGCCCAAGAAAGATAATCAAGAAGATCGTTGTTCGATATTCTCGTCAGAAGCAACAAATTATATGGACTACTAGTTAGTAGTGCTGGATCATTATTGGATTTTGTAACCCATTCTGTTTTGCCATTTTTTCAAAAAATTTGTATTTGATCCCAAGACGTTGCCATTTGTAAGGTTCTCGCCTATTAATGAAATCAGATTTCAGCACCATCATTATTATGATCTGTGTTTTTTCTTGTTATGCAAATTTTACTTATTCGTTAATAATGATTTTTGAAAGCAAAATGTTTTGAAAAAATTAAGTTTTTGATTTAAGAAAACTAATGAAACAAGACAAACCGAAACTCTAAAGGGTATGACATGACAATATTAAACTTCTCTTAAAACGCTAGAAAGTTTGATGCTATCTTCAGACAAGGTTGTGCTCAGAAGCTGCCCCGCTACTAAGTCGTGTTTCCTCTTCTGCAAGTTTGCAAGAGCAAAGACCAAATCACTTCTAGAAAGTCACCTCGCTCTCCCCTGTGAAATATTTTTATCCGGAGTAGTGACATTAAGACTCAGTGTGATGGGTTTACCCCCAATGGATTCTGTTTTATTTTCCTTCTCTCTCGTAAGTCGGTCTGCATTTTCATTTGCATCATATCATCAACATGTACACTTGTTTGCATGCTTTTGTTTGTCTGGCTGTTGCCTTTGAGGTCCTTTGGTCGTCACCAATCTTTTGCTCCAACTGATTGCCACGGGCTCGCTTTGTAGTTGATACACTGACTTTTTCAAGTTGCTTAGATTAAGTATTATTGTGATAAATGCTTATATCTCCAGGGAGGCTAGTTGTAACTAGCAATATCTGATACTGCCTACTCTTATTTACCAAGATGTTAGTTGTTACTAATACTTACCTTTTGAGGATCCAGCCGCCACCAACCTTTTCCATTAAGTCTAGTGGTTACTGGTATCATTTCAATCCAATTTTTATTGGTACCTTAGTTTGGTTGTTACCAATATTTGTAAGTCCAGTGGTTATTGTCATCATTTGAAAATCCAATTGTTATTGGTACTTTGATTTGGTTGTTACCAATCTTCGTAAGTCCAGTGGTTACTGGCATCATTCGAAAATCCAATTGTTATTGGTATCTTTGATTTGGTTGTTACCAATCTTTGTAAGTCCAGTGGTTATTGGCATTGCTTAAATCCAATTTTTATTAGTATCTTTGATTTGGTTGTTACCGATCTTTGTAATCCCAGTGATTACTGGAATCATTTAAAAATCCAATTGTTATTGATACTTTGATTTGGTTGTTACCAATCTTTGTAAGTCCAGTGGTTACTGGCATCATTTGAAAATCCAATTGTTATTGGTACTTTGATTTGGTTGTTACCAATCTTTGTAAGTCCAGTGGTTACTGGAATTCCTTAAATCCAATTGTTATTGGTATCTTTAATTTGGTTGTTACCAATCTATGTAAGTCCAGCGGTTACTGGCATCATTTGAAAATCCAATTGTTATTGGTACTTTGATTTGGTTGTTACCAATCTTTGTAAGTCTAGTGGTTACTGGCATCGTTTAAAAATCCAATTGTTATTGGTACTATGATTTGGTTGTTACCAATATTTTGAAAGCCCAGTGGTATGAAAAGCAATTGTTATTGGTATGAGGTTTGGTCATTACCAACTTCCCCAGCTGAAGTCCAATAGTTACTGGTATTGTTCGAAAATCCAATTGTCATTAGCATTTTTGTTTTGGTTATCACCAATTCCCCAATGTAAGTCCAGTAGTTACTGGCATTACTTGAAACCCAATCGTTATTGGTATCACTGTTTTGGTTGTCACCAGTATCCCCAGCGAAGCCCTGGGTATCCCCAGTAGGTCCCGAGGAGCTAGTGGTTATTAGTGTCCCGGGTGGGTCTGGTCTTGTTTCTAGTCTTTTCCTGAAGATCCCGTTCGAACTCTTCGTTATAAGGAAAGTCCTCATTTGGTTTGTGCCCCTAGTGAGGATCGTGTCTTTGCTCTTCTGCTTCCTAGGTGGAGACTTGCCTTTTCCCCAATGAAGATTTATCTTCCCTGATTGGAATTCCTTTCCCCGGTGTGTCGGGTCCCTAGTGAGTAGTTACCCGTTGTTTTGGTGTTCGTTTCTTTTGCTCGTGTGTCAGCATTGTCTTGCATTCAAGAATCATAAAGCATAATTTAGAACTCATTTCATGTTAGCATTTGTCCTTTTTCATACCATAATATCTAAGGGACAAAATTTTCGGTTTGCTATATTTAAACACCTTTCACTATGATTCTATGAAGATTGTTATCTCTCATTGCCATCTGGTGAAAATATTTAAATAGGGGAAACTATTATGCCCCAAATTTTGACCCCTATATCTCATCATCATTCTAGGGACATCAACATTGTTTATCTAACCTTAACCTCTTTCAGGTTTGATCTTTGTTAAGATACAGGTGAATTAGGGTTCCACGCAGTCAGGAATCGGGGTTTCTATGGTGTGATCAGTCAAGGTCTTGGATTTATTCTCCATATAGAAACTCCCTATATCATTAAGAGTACTACATTGGACCAAGTATGAATCCAATTTGAGTTTTTTCCCCAAAGAAGAAGAACAGTACAGTCCAGGACTCCCGACTAGGGTTTCTTATTAGAAAAGTCAACTGTAGTTTGACTTTTGATTTAGATGGAATTCCAATGGTGGAATCATGGTCCATAAAGCTTATATGAATTATTGAAGTCCCCTTAAGAAGTTTCTGAAGGTGAGAAAATACTTAGAAGGGGGGTTGAATAAGTATGAAGATAAAACTTAGAAGTAAAAACTCAAGTATTTTTATCCTGGTTCGTTGAACTCAACTACTCCAGTCCACCCTATCTAGAGTGATTTGCCTTTATCAAACAAGGACTTAATCCACTATTTAATCAACTGATTACAATAGTAAGCTCTAAGAATAACTATTTAAAGTCTTCTCAAGAACTACTGATCCCAACTGGATCTTCTCAAGGAACTATCACAATGAAATGTAAGATTAATACAAGTGTTTGAATGCTTCTAACAAGCTTTATCACAAGAGTGATTTTTCACTTAATGTTAAGAACAAAAGAATAAACTCAGCAAAGAGAATAAGAATATTTTATGAGAGCTTGTAAGAGTTTCTATCAATGATCCGTCGTTTGAAGAAGATGAGGAAGACTTGCTTTTATATGCACAGTAGTCCAAAAAGTCTTGACGTTGGAGGCTGTGTACTGAAAAGGCCTGAACCTTTTTGTCTTTACATCACATGACCTTTCCTGGAAGTAGAATGCACAGAGAAATGCTTTTGGTATGTGTTCTAGTGTCAAGCATGAAAGAGGAAAGAGTCGTTGAGCCAAATCAAAGGATATCACTTTGAATTCTTCTTCAACAAGTATTTCATTTCAGCAAAGTAAACATCAGAGTCTGCGTGATCAGAGTCTTGGATGCCCATCAGATTTTGCTGAATCAGAGTAATGCAGCAAGTGTGCTTTAGTGTGTAGTTCTATTAGAGCAGAGTTTTATGAATCAGATCTTTAGTACATGCAGCGTGTAGTACTCTCAGAGTCTTCTGAAAAACTGTGCTTCTTAACTCTCATACAAAGATCTTCAATGCTTCAGAGTCTTCAGATCTTTCAGAGTCTTCTGCTTCAGATCCTTCTGCAGCTTCTGCTTCAGATTCTTCTGTAGCTTCTGCTTCAGATCCTTCTGCAGACAACATTTAGATTCTCTTATAAGATGATTCTGACTCTTCAGAGTCTTCCATAGTTCCATGTTCAGATTAATTTGCTCTTAGATATATATACACTTTAATCATCTGCAGCAAATATTCATGAACAAATTTTAGAGTATATAATTCTTTAATACAAAATTTCATAAGATTTATCATCAAAACATAGAGATATTACTAAGAAACAATCCGTGTTCTTACAATCTCCCCCTTTTTGATGATGACAAAACATGAGAAATTTTGTTCAATAAAAAAACAATAATTATAACTCCCCCTGAGATTAAGAATCTCCCCCTGAAATGAATACTCTAAAGGAAAAGAATACTTCCCTTTTTGCTTGAGTGTATTTCAGAATCAGAGTCTGATGACTTCTTTCAAACACAGATTCTGGTTTTTCGTTTAGAATCAGAGTACAATTTACTTCAAGAATCAGAGTCTGGTTGGGTAATTCTCAGAATAACTTCAATGAATTTATTTTGTCAGATGAAACAATAGAATCTGAAAGACTTAAATTCAAAGATAGTTAGTAATATGTCTGAATTTCGTTTTAGTATTTGCTTATGGATTGAACAATCAGATTCTTTTTCTCCCCCTTTTTGTCATAATCAAAAAGATGTGTAAAGATAGAAAAGATAACAGAAGAAAAGCAAAACAAACATTTTAATTCATTCAGATGGTTCACATAACAGATGATAAAAGCATAAGCAAAAGAAAACAGATGCAAACAACAGTGCAAAAAACATGAAAAGAAACTAAGGTTGGCGAGATGCAATCAGGGTCAGAAGATCTGTGATCTTTGTAGTAGACTCTTCTTGCTTGGCCATCTAAGTCTTAATCTCTTCAGTGGTTTATTCTTGTTTGATCATCCAGGACTTGATTTCCTTAACCTCTTTCACAAGTTCTGAATTGTCAGCCTTTACTTCAGATTCAGATGCATCAATGTCCATATCAGATGCCACATCTTTAGATGGAGAGTCTCCAGCAGGAGCAGCTTCCAGAAGCAACACTGGTGGTTTGGGAATGCCCATCAGAGTCTGTCTGACCAATTCAGCAAACTTTGCCTTAGCATCTTCAGCACAGACTGCCTTGAGATGAGAAGCCACCACCTTGAACTTAGAGATAAATTTATCCCAAGCAGCTTCAAACTTAACAGGATCTATACTGAACAGACACTCTTCTTCCACACGTGCAATTCCCATACAAACTTCCTTTTTGAAATTCTCAAATAGTTTATCAACATCTGATCTAGGATTGGGGTAAAGGTATTCCTCAAGAGTCACTTTTTCAGCAGATTCAGAGTTTGGCTGAGGTTGTTCACAAGTGGTATCAGGAGGTGTTGGATCAGATGGTGGTTGTTCAGATGGTTGAGGTTCAGATGGTTGAGGTTCAGATGGTTGAGGTTCAGATGGTTGAGGTTTAGATGGTTGTGGTATGGTGAGTTGAGGTGTAGGGGTTGTTGAAATTTCAACTTCAGATGATGAAGGTTGAAAATCTGAGAGGTTGAATTTGGAACGAAGTGAAAGTCTACAATTGATTTGGTCAGATGCTGATAGGTCAGAAAATGTAGGTTTGAATGGATCAGGAATGTGTAAACAGGAGGGTGAGTGAACTTCTGATTCAGAATCAGATGATTCAGTGGAGTGGCATGAGGTTGATGACAAGACAACCATGGTTGCAAGTGGTTCCAAATAGAGAATGTCATTGGATGAGTGAATGATAGAGGGTTCTGGAACAGGTAATGATTGTTCTATTATTGAGGGTTGTTCAAATGGTGTTGGTTGGGGAGGTTCAGATGAAATGGGTTAAGATTGATGTTCTTGTGATTGTTGTTGTTCTGGTTGTGGTTGTTGTTGTGGTTGAGGTTGTTCTGGTTGTTGATGTTCTGGTTGTGTTTCTGGTTGAGGTGGTTCAAATGGAGTTTGTACAGACGATGGTTGAGAATGTGTAAGTTGAGATGGAGAGGGTTCAGATGAATGAATCCCAGATGATGGTGGTACAAATGGTTTTGGTCTGGAAGGTGATGGAGGAGGTGAAGGTAATGGAGAGTGAATGGTTGGTGTTGGATCAGATGTTAATACCTGTTTGATAGTTTCTCTTATATCTTCCAGACTTGCTTCTAGAGGAGTGGGTTTCATTTTCTTTACCTTCTGAGGCTTAACAGCAGCTTTAGAGGCTTTTCTCTTAGGCTGAGCCTCAGATCCTTCTTCAACAATCTTCTTTGAACGCCTTTCTCTAAAAAGATTAGGCAGAACTTCTCCTTCCTCCTGGACGATGTTAACAGGCAGAGGAACACCATTTAACAGACAATCAGCTATGTAGGATAAGATGATCTCCCTTGGTTCGTTAGCACTGAACATTGGAAAATCTTCAACAGGAATCCTTCTGTTGCTGACATCCTTAGTAGCAATTTTCTTAGGTTTGCTGGCAAGCTCCGTGATGACCTTCATCCTCCTCAGAGTATTGCCATTAATAACAGAACCTATTACATAGGACAGATCCTCTGTCAATCTAGCTGCATACAGATGTTCTACCAGACGATCCTCAGTCAGAATATCTGATATCAGTCTTCCCATAGGAATCCAATTCCTAACTTTTCCAGTTTTGACTCTTACTTCTTCTCTTGTTTCCTTTATATGATTTAGAAGATGACTAAACAGAAGATAAGGCAAGTCCACCTTCTTTCCCTTGCTCATACAGAACATGAAGTAGAGTTGTTCAGCACTTACATAATCTAGAGAATTTGATGATTTTCTGTGAAAGATGGAACTCATGAAAATCTTGACCCAGATCTTGTAGACTGGCTTCAGTTCCCTTACTTTGCTAGTTGGTTCCCCAGAAATAGTAACTTCTTGAAACACATCAGCAAGATCCACACGAGCAGATTGCAGACTGGTTTCACCATCAGTTTTAGAGTGTTGCACCCTAAAATTTGCTCAACCTACTTCACTTGGTTTATGTTTCAGTTGCATTAGCATTTGCATATAGAGTCATGTACATAGTCTAATCATTTGCATAGCATAGCATATCAAATTATCCAACAAGGGACCAGGTACTATTCTCATCTCTATGAGCCTATCAAGAGGTTATTGTTCAAATTCAGGCCTATCCAAGTCATCAGAAAGAAATTGAAATCTAAGAAGTCAGTGGATCAAGCAGTGGGTCTCTCTCCTATCTTGAGGGTATTTGAAGATCATCAAAGAAGTTGTGAGCTGTGAATTGAGCATGGAGGGTATATAGACATCATAGAGGACCTAGAGAGTCATTTTTAAAGTGAGACAAGTCATTGATGTGATCACAAGAGTTGCAGTTGAAGACAGTCAACTAGGGTTTCATCTGGGTCAACCCTGGGTCAACCCTAGGTCAAATGATTGATTGGAAGGCATCAAGGTCTATATGAGAGATGTGGGGTTCATCATTTGACATGTAGATAAGGATGTGGTGTTGTGCCAAGAAGAAATCAAGAGAAATCAAGAAGAAGAGGAGTTTCTAAATTAGGGTTTCTGTGTAAAATCCCCTGAGTTAGGTCAAACTTCCAAGCAAGATAAGTCAAGATGCAAGCTTCAAATGGATCCTTGGCCAACATGAAACTTGTAAAGGATCTCAAGACCTTTAATTTTAGTGGTGGAAGACATCAAGGATATTTATAGAACTCAAGTTATGGTCCGTGCAAGTTATAGGTCATCTGAGGTATCTAAAATTTTGTCTGTGAAAGTTACTTTTCTTCCAAGCAACTTTTACCCCTCAAGGAGATTTCAAATGAATTTCTGGTCAACATAAGAGTTGTTCCTCATTCTCCTAGCTTTCTAGAAAGGTATGGTATGCCTTCATCTGATTTGTGGAACTCTACTTATGACCTTGGCAAGCAAAGGGTATTTTGGTCATTTGAAAATTACAGGTCATTTCAAGCCTATGCCCAAAACTCATACAAGGAAGCTTCAAATGAAACACTTCACAACATCAAACTTTCTCCAAATGACATTTTGAGTCTAGAAAAGTGATCATGAAAGTTTGGAGATGCTCATAGCTCAAGGTTCCAAATTTGGCCAATTTAAAAGTGAATTTAATGAATAAAAGTGACCTAAAATTGAGATTTTTCATAACATGGCCAAATGAGATGAAGTTATAGGTCATTTTGATTGGAAAAAATGTTTTAAGAACATTGGCAAAAGTAGATTTTTGAGTTTGGTTCAAAGTTTGGAAGTTATGCTAGTTGGCTTACAAAGGAAGTAACACATGCCAAAATTCAAGGAAATTGTGCACAAGAAGTTTCTACCAAGTTCTAGAGTGTTCTATGAGTGTCTATATATTGAGTAGAGTGGCTTCATTCAAGGGTTGGTGATTCATTTTGATCAAAACACATAGTTACATCTCATTCTTCCATTTTGCAAATCACATAAGAATTAAGAACTCTATCAAATCTTCATCATTCTCCACAATTCTTGATCCTATCATCATCTACATCCATCATAGATCAAATTTCCATCAAGATCTGTTTGAGTTGAAGTGGAATTCGTGCTATCCAACTTCATCATCCAAAGTGCAAGAAGATTGTGATTGCAAGATCAAGGGCATTTGAGCAGGTGCTACTGCATACAGAATCAAGAACCAAGTTTATTGAGCAAGTCCCAAGCATTGCAAGCTGTGCATCCAAGGTTTTCTCCATCTGTTTTCAAGATTACACCAGGTTAGTAATCTCATCGAATTGGCTAGAATTAGTTAGAATAATGTAGAATTCTTAGGTTAGAATTGTTAGGGATAGTTAGATGATTGATTCTGATGAATTTGAAGGCATTTCATGAAGTTCACCATTGGAGCACCAAAACTGTTTTGGCTTAGAACACTTAGGTTAGGGCATGATAATCTTAGATAGATAGCTCAGAATAATCAGCATAGCATGTGGAACGCATTAGGGTAAGAGTTAGAAGGAATCCTCAAGATTGATCTCAGTGTAAAGTGGTGGAACCAGGAAATTCTACCTATCGGGTTTGGATATAGATTGAGTTTTAGAGGAATTTGAAATCATGGTTGTGTAGAGGAGAAGATGTAGAGCAATTTTACTTTTTATTGCTCTGAATTTCATGGAGGAACGAGGTCGTATGAGAAGGTGGAAGATTGATTCATGAAGCTGCATGCAGGGTTCAATAATGGCTGAAACCCTAATTCTTTGGAGAAGAAACGTGAGGATCGTTGGATCCTTCACTTGACCTTGACTCAGAGACTGATCTAACGGCCACAATTTAAAACTGAAATGCAAGGGAAGCTGGGTGCCAAAGCGCACCGTTTCATTAAATCACTCTGATGGGCTTAAGTTGCCCCTGCTTTTCACACCCCCAAACGCCAAGGCCCAACCATTTGCACTGAATTTCTTACTAATTGCACCGTTTTAGTTTATTTCTTTTTGTGATTTTTTTCTGATCAACTGGGCCCAGACGCGCCTTGCTATGCGCGCCCCCCAGTCTGGGCCCATCATCTTTTTTTAACTGAAATGAATACTAATTGCACCCCTAACCCAATTTAATTCATATTAATTTCTTCCATTTTTTTTTATTTCTTTGAAAATTCATAACAAATAGAAAATTTCATATTTTTAATTGGTTGTTTTTGCATCTTTTTCATATTTTTGTTAAGAAAATTGTCATATAATAAAATTAGCATTTCATTTTATTTTTGTATTTTTAGTACATTTTTCTTTTCAATAGGTTTTAATTGATTTTAGGTTTATACATGATATTGTTGATTTTAGTTTAGTTAGATACTTTTATATTTTGGGCCTATTCTTTTTAGAGTATTTCACTTAGGACTTTAATCTTCATATGAAATTTAATTCATGGTTTTAGGACTTAATTTTAGATGGTTTGTTTAGGTGTGATTAGAAGAATCAAAACTAGGGTTTAGAGATAACATAGGTGTAATAAATCATTTCTTTTAGGAGTTGTAGTTTGAATTTTGGGGTATGGGACTATAGGGGTATTATGGGCAGATAATAGATCCCTTGGAAAATATTAGGCTTCCCCTATTCTACTATTACTATCAGTATATTGCTTGTATTTGATTGGCTGTGTGGTGTGCACTCTCTAGGGTTATTATTTGACTGTGTGGGGTATTGGGCTTGTTTGGGGTTTGGGTTTGAGCTGAAGACTTTGTTGATGAAGCCCATTGAAGACTAAAGGAATGAAGACTAATTTCCAGAGTTGAGGAGGAGTATCTCTTGCTGGCAGCTGTTGAAGGTTATAGGATCTAGGAGTTAGGCCGAGCTCTAGAGTAGAAAATTTGATTCACAAACATGGAAGGTCTTGTTTGCCTCCATCCCTCTCTATGATGCAGAGTCTCTCTAAGACATTCACCCCCTTCCTTTGGAAGGCTTGGTGATAGTGTCTAAGAGATAGAACTCTTGAGAGAAATATTCTATGTGTTGTTAGCAGTCTGTTTGCCACCTTTGGTGGTTAACTAATTGCTTAACACCCCAGTTCATTCTTGTGATTGGTTCCTCAGCTGGGAGATTGGGACTTGAAGAAAAGCTAGTGTAGGATTGAAGATGAAGACTGATGCTTGCTTGAAGCTGGTAGCTGTTTGGAGATGACTTGAAGACAGATGCTGATGAAGACTGTTGTTGGCTGTTTATTTTTGTTGTTTATGATTCTTGATGTATTGATTGAATTTCCCTGACTGTATTGCTTGCTGTTTAACCTGTTAGGTTGAAAGTGAATTCTGTTCACTTTTGCCTATTGTTTTCTAGGTTCGAGGTTGAGTGGGACTCCCTTGCCTCGCTTGTATTGTTGCATCCATGCATTTTCCTGCTTTATTGTATATATATATCTGTTGTTTCTGTTTCCGTCTATTCCCTTAGGATCTCTGTTTCTCTCTGTGCAAGAGAGGAGCATGATAGACATTAGGTCTTAACCCATGCATGATAACATTAGGTTAGTTTGATTCCCTTTGCAACCGTAGGTTAGAGTTCCGTCTCTTCTTTCTCAAAACAAACAGAAAAACACAATAAACACTTCAAACACAATAAAAGACACTTCTTCCGTAAAAGAATGTGAACTCATCAAAACGTCATTTTTGTCCGCTCGGACTGCTAATCAGGAGAAAACCCTTTTTCAGAAGGAATAAAAACAATCAAAACAGACTGGTGTCGTACGTGGCCCGAACTACGTTTACTCTGATCTTTCATGCTGTATGAAAGTACGTAGGCATAGGATGCGATATCCTAGCGAGCAACCTTCCCCTCCTTTCCCGTAGGTAGGCGAACTACGTTGACTCTGATTTCTCGTTCCAGACGGGAATACGTAGGCATAAAGTACGATACTTTGCCGAGTCATTTTCTTTCTTTTTAACCCCAGACCTGTAGAATAGATAGAATAACAATCCGTACCAGAAAACAAGCGTGGATCCCGTCGAGTACGACGGACGTGAGGGGTGCTAATACCTTCCCCTTGCGTAACCGACTCCCGAATCCAGGATTTGGTTGCGATGACCATTCCTTTCCCGTCTTTGCGGTAGGTTTACTCTGAGCGTTTCCTTTCCCTCCGTTGGGATAAATAACGCACGGTGGCGACTCTCCTGTTCAGCCGGCGCCGATTTTCGCAGTAGCGACAGCTGGCGACTCTGCTGGGGATCCAACATCCCCTGGCTGCTAAGGATTGCGATAGTTCCTTATGCATTTGGGATCCAACGTCCCTTTAAGTGAGTCAATCCTAGCGCTTGTTTTCCCGTCGAGGATTTTGTATGGATTTATATTTCTGTCATTTACTTTCAGCATTATATTGTTGTTATTATTGTTGTATTGGGGTGTGACGGGTGTTCTATGATTGAGAGATAAGCCGAACCTGGGCTTGAGTGCACCTAGAATTAGAGTGGAAATTAGTGGGCGCGCACGTGCTTTGCATGTCCTAGTGTCCCGTGAAATCCACACTCAGACGAGGTTCTTCTGGTTGGCCTCCTGTCCTGCCCTTTGGGTGGCTCGGGTTGCTGGTTAGTTGGATTGTCGACTCTGGGAACCGATCATTTGGAAGTTGGCTAAGTGAGGCCTCTTCAGGATTTGATGATGCCACTCCTTCTGGGAATCGTATCATCAATCCTGAAAGTCTGTGACGCCGACGACCACATAGGATGCCATACCTTTGTCAGTTACTAGGACACCTACCTGTGAGAGGGTTTTGGGGTTATGCAGGTAACTAGACCTTCAGATACCGGTTGTTTCTCGATCTGAGATCCTGAGTATTTATGGGCAGTTGTGAGGTCTATCAGAGACCAGTCAGAGTTATGGTTGAGGTCTATCAGAGACCAGTTGGAGTTATGTTGTGGGGTCTATCAGAGATCAGTGTTGGAGCTTTGTATTGGGTCTATCTGAGGCCAAGGTTTGAGGAATTCTGGAGGGCCTATCTGAGACTTTTGATATGGTTCAGGCTTCTCAGCTGCGGCATTTGGTCCCTGTTGCATCTATTTGCATTGCATTGCTTGCATAACCATTATCATTGCATCCCATTAACGTGTGTCTGTGCTGCAGGTGCATTTGCATATTCCCTGGTTCTAGTGTCCGGACTTCTGAGTATTGATCATGGCTGATTTGAGGATGACAGTTGCCTACAAGCTACCTATCCCTGATATTACTCCCCTCCTGGGTCTGATTTCTCTTGCTGATGAGGAAGTCCGTAGAAGCTTCAGGCAGAGTTACGGACGGTTGTTGAGATTGGTTCGCAAACCAACTGATGATGAACTGAATGGGCTGTATACACTGATGAAATTCTATGACCCTGCTTTGAGAGGTTTCACATTCGCTGACTTTATTTTGGGGCCTACCATCGAGGAATATGTAGAGTTTACCGAGCTGCCAGTACAGAATAAGGTTCCCTTTATTCACTCTGCCGCTGAGCCCAAGTTGGAAGACTTGGCTAAGGCCTTGCACATGAATGCTTCTGAGCTGTTGATGACTTCTTGGCGCGGGGTTCCAGGTTTCTCTCTCCAGTTTCTGATTGGTAAGGCTCAAGAATACGCCAAGAATGGATGTTGGGTGGTCTTTAACGCTGTTTTGGCTTTATGCATTTATGGGATAGTGTTGTTTCCCAATTTCCCGAACTTCGTGGACATGGATGCATTTCATTTGTTTGCTGCTGGCAACCCTGTACCCACATTGATCGGGGACTTCTACCATTCGATGCACTACAGAAATGAGAACAGGAGAGGCAAGAACGTCTCTTGTTGCGTGCCTTTGCTGTACATGTGGTTTAAGAGCCATCTTGCCCTAAAGGGACCTTTTGTGGATAGTGCAACTACAGCTGACTGGCCAGAGCGCATGATGAGACTATCTTCTGAAGACATTGAGTGGTTTGACCGAGACTTGTTGGGGTCTGAGCTTATTTTCAGTTGTTCTGGGTATCCTAATGTTCCGTTGATAGGGAGAAAGGGGTGCATCAATTACAACCCATCTCTGTTTATTCGCCAGTTCGGATATGCGTTGAAGAACCCACCTCAGGAGGAGGAAGTACATGAATCTCTGTACTTCACTGGTGATTTGAATGGAGAGTTACTAGCCAAGCTTCAGCACGCATGGATGCGTATCAATAGAAGAGGGAAACCACTGTTAGGGAAGAATGATTGTCAGGCTTATGCACCCTACAAAGTTTGGATCCAAGAGAGAGCAAGACAGGTGCTGATGCCATTTCCAGCTGCGCCAGTCCCTGTTCGTATCCCGGTGGAAGAACCAACCACTGTCACTATGGAGGTTTACGAGCGAGTTGTAAAAGAAAAAGAAGCCTTGATGAAGATCAATGAAGAGTTAGAACAGGAACTGGCTCAGATACGTAGTGAAAAGAACAAGGCTGTGCATTCTTTCCAACAGCAGATCGAGTTAGTAAACAGGCTAGGTGCTGAATTGACTGAGGAGAAAAAGAAGCGTGAACGCCTGGGGCAAGAGTTCAGAAGCTCTCATGACATGTTGGAGTCCAAAAAGAAAGCACTTGATGCCGCTCACCGAGAAATCTCTTCTTGTAACAAGACGTGGAATGCTACGCTAACCAACAACAAAAAGAGGGAAGACAAATTGAAGCAGCAAATTTCTGAACTCGAAGAGCAGTTGAAGGCCAGCATTAAGAAGCATGAAGAGGAGGTAATGGCCAGATATAGTCTCCAGAATGCATTGAACAAGGCCATCGAAGGCAAGAAAGAAGCTGTGTCTCAGAAGCGGAAGCTAGAGGATCGCTTCGGAGAAGGGGCATGGGAGGAAACCGCTGGTGACGTGCGACGTGTTCTCAAGCGAAGAAATCAACTTGTTGAGGGTCTGCTTACCCGACCAAGTCATCCAGAGACTAAGAAGTTACTAGAAGAGTACCAGGCTTATGAGTGTACCTGACTGTTTCATATATTAATGTGTATGCTTTATTTGCATTTGTGCTGACCATCACCAGGATTGTTGGTTGAGGTCATGCCTTCTTATTGTACACTCAGTGATATTATATTCTTGGCTTAATGGATTTCTCTGCAATATATGAGGCGTTTTCTATGATTCGGCTCCGATCTTCGTATTGCTAGCACTGTCACTGCACTGGCACATTCACACTAGAATCGGGGAATGATATTCCCTAATGCACAGACACATATTGCATTGCATTCCCATTCATATTGCATTACAGGTGATTATTGCACTGTATCTCATTTCCTGCACTGTACCAGGTCTTTTCAGGATTGAAGATCAGTGCCCGCACCGATACTCCACTCGCACCAACTGCCGAAGAATCATGGATCAAATGCAGAATGAAATGCAAGACATGCGTGAGAAGCTGGCGCTCTTCATGCAGACAATGGAGACCATTGCGAAAGGACAGGAGAATTTGCAAGCTTTGGTGCAGCCTCTGTTGGTAAGAAATGCTGGGCACGGAAATGAAGATCATCAGTCTGTGCGAGTCGACACTATTCACGGGGATGGTACTCCCACACCAGTGGCTCCACCTGTAGTAAACATGCCTGCTGTCAATGTGAACAACGGTGCTGCCGTCGGGAACGGTAACGTTGGAATTGGGAACGAGACTGTCGTCAACAACGTTGGGCTTGGAGATGTCAACCTGGGTGATAATATGGGAGGCAATGGCTTCGGTAATACTGGATTCAGTTTCAATGACCAGGGATTCGATAATACTGGGAAGTACGGTTTCAATGCTCAGGGCTTCGGGCAGGACGGATATGGTATGAATAATCAAGGTTATGGCGGATTCGGAAATGGGAATGGCGCTGGGTTAATGACTTTTGGACCTGCTGGGGTCGCTCCGGGGTACGGAAACAGGGGGCGAGGCCCGGTCATGAATCAGACCAAAGTTGGCAGTAACAACGGATACGATGGATACGGAGCTGGGAATGGTAATTGGCAAGAAGACCAGCAAGAGGATGCTTTCTCCGATGGAGGTTTCGAAGGGCCTATGGATGACTCTCAGAGAATCAGGATGCTCGAGGAGCAGATGAAGGGGGTCGTAAATCAAAGTGCTGTTGGCTTAGATATGTCAACAATGGGTCTGGTGCCTGGCCTGAGGGTGCCAATAAAATTCAAAGCTCCCACATTCGACAAATATAAGGGGGACACCTGTCCAAAAGTGCACGTGCGGTTATATTACAGAAGGATGTCGGCGTATTCTAACGATGAGAGGATGCTAATGCATTTCTTTCAAGATAGCTTGTCGGGCCCTTCCCTCGAGTGGTATATGGGATTGGAACCAACTCATATAAAGACATGGAAGCAGCTGGCTGAAGCATTTGTAGCTCACTATAAGTATAACAGCGACTTGGTACCCAACCGGGTCCAATTGCAGGGGTTGTCCCAGAAGAAGGGCGAGAGCTTCAAAGAGTATGCGCAGAGATGGCGCGACATGGCTGCTAGAGTTCACCCCCCTTTGGAGGACAAAGAAATGAATGATATGTTCATAGGAACATTCACTGGCATGTTTTATGACAAGTTGTTTCACACTTTGTTGGGCAGTTTCTCAGACTTAATCCTGATGGGAGAGAAGATTGAAAGCAACATTAAACAGGGAAGATTCCAAGCTGAGGAATCCACTGCAGCTGGCAGTAACAGAAGGGCTTTTGGTGGGCGCCGTCAGGGCGATGCAAGCGCGGTGTTCGGGGGCCGAGGCCGAGGCCGGGGCAGAGGTCGAAACCAGTACAATCAACTGTAGCAGGTGGCAAGCGTTACTATTCCGTTTCAACAACAGCAACAGCAACCACAATAGGGGGCACAGCCTGCCCAACGCAGATTCCAGGGGGGCAAACCAAGGAGGGTGTTTGAAAAGCCTCCTTCAACGTATGCAGAATTGCTACAGACGTTACTGGGTTTGAACTTGGTGGAGAAGAGAACTATGGCGCCAATAACAGGCACTCCTTCGTATGGTTACGATGCAAGCAGGCACTGTGAATTCCACTCTGGGGCTCCTGGCCACGATGTAGAGGGTTGCCACGCGTTTAAGCATGTGGTGCAGGATCTATTGGATAGTAAGGCTATCAATTTTGGACAGGCGGGTCCGAACATAGTGCAAAAGCCCATGCCCAATCATGGGGCAAACGCCATTTTAACCGAGGAGGGTTTGAACTTGATTATGCATGTTGATGACCTCAAGACACCGTTGTGTGAGATAAAGAGCAGATTATTGCAAGGGGGTGTGTATCCTGGTTGCGACGAGTATTGCTTAGAGTGTTGGACCCAGGCTGGGGGTTGTGATGACTTAAAGAAAGGTATTCAGGCCTTAATAGATGGAGGCACATTGCAATTTGACCGAGCAGCAATTGAAGAACCTGCAGGGGTATTAGCAGACAAGCAAAGTGATGTGGCTACTGTGACGATTCCCCGAAAAACGATCACTATAACGGCACCGGCCCAGCGACCGCCGATCACCATCACCAAGGCAGGACCAATCCCTTATGAGAGCACCAAGGCAGTCCCCTGGTCCTATGGGTTGGAAGTGTACTGTGACGGGGTAAAAATTGATGTTAATAAGCAGCCAGCTGAGACTGTAGACAACGTTGTCGGTACCGGAGGTATGACAAGAAGTGGGAGAATCTTCATATCGCCTGAGGTAGAGGCTGAACGACTGGCGAAGGGAAAAGGAAAGATGAACGAGACGGTCCCTGTGCAGAGGAACGAAAAAGAAACGGCATCGAAAGATGTGGAAGAGTTCATGCGCTTGATTCGTAAAAGTGATTATAAGATTGTTGAGCATCTTCAGCAGACGCCGTCGAAGATATCTATACTGTCGTTGCTATTGTGCTCTGAAGCTCACAGAAATGCATTGTTGAAAGTTATGGATACTTCCTTCGTACCCCAAGATGTTTCCGTGAATCAGCTGGAGGGGGTGTTGGCGCATGTGAATGCAGGCCATAGCTTGGGCTTTACAGACTTTGATTTGACCCCGAAGGGGAGAGAGCATAATATGGCGTTGCACGTCTCTGTGGAGTGTAGAGGATCAGTCATGTCTCATGTACTGGTAGACACCGGATCATCCTTAAACGTGCTGCCCAAGAAAGCGATGATGAAACTGGATGTCAGAGGAATCCTGTGCACGCCTAGTGACTTGGTGGTCAGGGCATTCGATGGTACGCGAAGAACAGTTTTTGGATCCATAACATTACCTCTACAGGTGGGGCCGGAGGTTTTCGCGACTGAATTTTATATCATGGACATCCAGCCAGCATACAGATGCCTTCTCGGACGACCTTGGATCCATGGTGCTGGGGCAGTCACGTCTACCTTGCATCAAAAGCTGAAATACATGGTAGGGGACAGTGTGGTCACTGTATGTGGAGAAGAAGATATATTGGTTAGCCATCTGTCATCATTCAAGTATGTGGAGGTCGACGGCGAGATTCATGAAACACCCTGTTAAGCCTTTGAAGGGTTGCGCATCAAAGACAAAGGTCCCGGGCCGAGTAAAGCGTCAGAGGTAGCCGTCTCGTCCTATAAGGAGGCTCAAGCTCTAGTGGAGACAGGTGAGACAAAGGGTTGGGGCAAAGTGCTGGATATTCCCGTGAAGATGGACCGATTTGGGCTGGGATATCAACCGTCGTCATCAACACCTGCTGTGGGGGCACCCCGTTTCAAAGGACCAATAACCATCACTGCTAGTGGAATGTGTCACGAGACCATCAACGCTGCTTCAGAGTCCGACGAAGGAGACAGCGACTGCGACATGGACACCTGGATTCAGCCAAGCATGCCAGGACAAAGATTATGCAATTGGTATATTCAGGAGATTGTTCCTGTGACTCTTAAACAATAATACTTTGTTTTTTTTAATTGTTGAACAATCTGGTGTCTTGCCTGGGGCATCATGATTTTGCTTAGGGTTGTGCTGTTATGAACATTGCGTTGTTTAATCATTAAATAAAAGGTGTTTTTTCATGTGCAAATATTGCGATCTCTGTTTTTCCTGTTTTGTATTTTACAATAAAATGGCAACGCGGTTATTCGCTTTATACGCATTTTGAAGCATTTAACCGTTCCTTTTGCGGGATAACATTTTCAGATGACATCATTGAACCACCTATGACTCGTCTCGACTTTGAGCACCCGGTATTTCAGGCCGAAGAAGAGATTGTTGAAGATGGTGACGTTCCCGAAGAATTGTCTTGGTTGGTGAAGCAAGAAGAACGAGTCATTCTGCCTCACGAGGAGGTCATCGAAATTATTAACCTGGGGTCGGAAGGGGTTGAAAGGAACATCCGTATAGGAGCCGCGCTGCAGAACGACATCAAGCGAAGACTGGTTGAAATGCTCAGAGAGTATAGTGATGTGTTCGCTTGGTCGTACGAAGACATGCCAGGGCTTGATACAGATATGGTTGTGCACCGTCTGCCGTTAAAAGAAGAATGCCCGCCGGTCAAGCAGAAGCTTCGCAGAACTAGACCTGATATGGCAGTGAAAATTAAGGAGGAGGTTCAAAAACAGTGGGATGCTGGTTTCCTAGTTGTTACAAAATATCCCTCATGGGTCGCTAACATTGTACCAGTGCCAAAGAAAGACGGTAAAGTGAGAATGTGCGTAGATTACCGTGATTTAAATAAAGCGAGCCCGAAAGATGATTTTCCACTTCCTCACATCGATGTGCTAGTTGACAACACTGCTCAATTCTCCGTATTCTCCTTCATGGATGGCTTCTCGGGCTATAATCAGATTAAAATGGCGCCAGAGGACATGGAGAAGACGACTTTCATAACGCCTTGGGGAACATTTTGTTATAAAGTGATGTCCTTCGGATTGAAGAATGCTGGGGCAACGTATCAGCGTGCAATGACGACTCTTTTTCATGATATGATGCATAAGGAGATCGAAGTTTATGTTGACGATATGATTGCCAAATCCCAGACGGAGGAAGAGCATTTGGTGAATCTGCTGAAGTTATTCAAAAGGCTTAGGAAGTTCAGGCTGAGACTGAACCCTAACAAGTGCACTTTCGGGGTGAGATCGGGTAAACTGCTGGGGTTTATCGTGAGTGAAAAAGGAATAGAGGTTGATCCTGCAAAAATAAAAGCAATACAAGAGATGTCGACGCCTAGAACAGAGAAAGAGGTGCGCGGGTTTTTAGGGAGGTTGAACAACATCGCTCGGTTCATATCTCACCTAACAGCTATGTGTAAACCATTATTTAAGCTGTTGAAAAAAGACCAGGCGATAACGTGGAATGAAAATTGTCAAAAGGCGTTCGATAAAATAAAGCAGTATTTGCAGGAGCCTCCTATTTTGATACCCCCAGTGGCAGGGAGACCCTTGATTATGTATTTGACAGTTCTTGAGGGAAGTATGGGTTTTGTTCTCGGTCAACACGACGAGACAGGAAGAAAAGAGCATGCGATCTATTACTTGAGTAAGAAGTTTACTGAATGTGAATCTCGATATTCGATGCTCGAAAAAACTTGTTGCGCGCTGGCCTGGGCCGCCAAGCGTTTGAGGCAATACATGCTGAATCATACAACCATGCTCATCTCGAAGATGGATCCTATCAAATATGTATTCGAAAAGTAGGCATTATCGGGGAGAATTGCCCGTTGGCAGATGGTTTTGACTGAATACGACATCCAGTATGTCTCGCACAAAGCTATAAAGGGGAGTGTGTTGTCTGAGTACTTGGCAGAGCAGCCTATTGAAGATTACCAATCGATGAGGTTTGATTTTCCTGACGAGGATATCATGTACCTAAAGATGAAAGATTGCGAAGAGTCGTTGCCAGACGAAGGACCAGAATTGGTTTCCAAATGGAAGTTGATCTTTGACGGAGCTGTAAACGCCTACGGTAGCGGAATAGGGGCAATCATCACTACTCCACACGGGTCGCACATCCCGTTTACTGCTCGATTGACCTTTCCGGTTACCAATAATGAAGCCGAATACGAAGCTTGTATCATGGGGCTTGAAGAAGCCATTGATTTGTGAATAAAAAATCTAGACGTATACGGAGATTCGGCTCTGGTGGTGAATCAAATAAAAGGGGAATGGGAGACACATCAGCCTAATTTGATACCGTACATGAATTATGCGAGGAGATTGTTGCCTTTCTTTGACAAGGTTGAATTGCATCATGTACCGCGAGCGGAAAATCAGATGGCTGACGCCCTGGCCACATTGTCTTCCATGTATAAAGTCAACTTCTGGAACGAGGCTCCCAGAATTGTTATCTCCCGGCTTGACAGACCTGCCTTCGTGTTTGCCATTGACGAAGCATCCGATGATAAACCATGGTATTTCGATATCCTTAATTTCCTGAAGAATAAAGAGTATCCGGCTGGGGCATCCAGTTACGATCAAAAGACTCTCAGGAGATTGGCGGGTAATTTCTATTTGAATCCGGATGGTGTCCTGTACAGACGAAACCATGACTTGGTGCTGCTGCATTGCGTAGATGAAAAAGAGGCGAAGCTGCTCATGGAGGAAATACATGAGGGTACCTTTGGTACGCATGCTGGTGGGCATGCTATGACGAGGAAGCTGTTGCGGGCAGGTTATTTTTGGCTAACTATGGAAACTGATTGTTTCAAGTTTGCAAGGAAGTGCCACAAGTGCCAAATCTATGCAGATAAGATCCATGTGCCTCCGAGTCCTCTGAATGTGATGTCATCACCATGGCCATTCTCGATGTGGGGAATCGATATGATTGGAAAGATCGAGCTGACGGCTTCTAATGGACACCGGTTCATTCTGGTAGCAATCGATTACTTCACCAAATGGGTGGAGGCGGCATCATATGCAAATGTGACCAAGCAGGTGGTAGCCAGATTCATCAAGAGAGATATCATTTGCAGATATGGAATCCCCGAGCGGATAATCACTGACAACGGTTCAAACCTGAATAACAAAATGATGAAGGAGCTCTGTCAGAATTTCAAGATCGAGCATCACAACTCCTCCCCTTACCGACCCAAGATGAATGGCGCTGTTGAAGCGGCCAATAAGAATATAAAGAAGATCGTTCAAAAGATGGTGGTGACCTATAAGGATTGGCATGAGATGCTACCTTTTGCTTTGCACGGTTATCGTACGACGGTACGCACATCAACCGGGGCAACCCCGTTCTCGTTGGTATATGGAATGGAAGCAGTGCTACCACTGGAAGTTGAGATTCCTTCCCTGAGAGTGCTACGAGATGTCCAACTAGATGAGGCAGAATGGGTGAAAGACAGGTTGAACCAGCTGAGTTTAATGGACGAGAAGAGGCTAGCTTCTCTAGCATACGGTCGTTTGCACCAGAGCCGAATGAAGAAAGCATATGATAAGAAGATACATCCTCGGAGCTTTCAGACGGGCGACCTTGTGTTGAAAAGGATTCTCCCGCCACAGGCAGATCACAGGGGAAAGTGGACCCCCAACTACGAAGGGCCATACGTTGTCAGAAAAGTCTTTTCAGGAGGGGCTTTATTGTTGTCCACCATGGACGGTGAAGACTTTACGTCGCCTGTGAATTCGGACGCAGTTAAAAAATACTTTGCTTAAAATTGACCCGCTGGACAGAAAAAAGAGAGTCCAGGCAAAAATGGGGCATCCTGGCGAACCAAAAACAGAATGAAAGGTTCGGGCAAAAATTAGGGATAAATTGAAAATTGTACACCCGCGAAGTTGAAAACCTACATTGGGCGGCTTCGGCAAAAAAGGGTATCCCGGTGAACTGAAAACCCGTAAAGGGCGGTTCACGCAAAAGTTAGGGATTTGAAAAGCAAATGACTGCGGTCCGAATTTGATACTGCAGTGAGCATTGGTGCGGGAGAATATACTCGAGGGGTCGATTATCAGATACAATCTCTTCGGAAGTATGGATACCGGGAAAGCATTAGAGTCGGGCGAGTCATAGGAGGATCAGTTCATGATGTTCGTCTGCATCCCGTTGCCGACATGTGTACAAATTTGATTTGTCATTATATTTATGCTTCTTGTGCATACTTGTATATTTGTTGTGCGTAGCTTCCTCTTTTCAGGAGTTACATCCCGTGTACAAAACTCCGCCCATTCAGGGGCCCTATCAATAAAACATGTTATTCAGTATTTGATGCTGGTTCCTTACTGTTTTGTGCATGATAAACGCCTAGGTTTAATGAAACTAGCAAGTGCATAACGTCGCTGGCCCTTGCCAATAATTGCTAAAACTTTGAATTAACTGAAAATGATGTCACTAACGCTAACCTGAATAGATTTGGTTGCGTAGACTTGTCTTGTCTTGTTTGTGGTGTTGCAGGGTTCATAGCCGTATGAAGAGGACGATCAAAAGACTGCAGTATGGATCAGAAGCTCGTAACGAAAGACTCGATCCCCACGTAGGTCGCGCTTCCAAGATAACACTGTTCCTCCCTGAAGAAGGATCAAATTTCCCAGCTAGTCGTAGCTTATCCAAAGGACATTCTCCAGCCAAGTCGTTCATCCTCAGCAGAATTGATGATTCCAAGATTGTAAGGCTGTATTCAGACAGTGTGGTGTCCCCCGAAGAGGATTCCCCCATCCCAAGTAGAGTAGTTTAGCCTCAGAAGATTAATATTTCCAACTCGTGAGCTGTACCCAGACAGTTTACCCTTCCCAGTAGGGTCATTTACTCTCCCCCAGCGGAGTCAACGAATTTTCCCCCAAGAGAATCGTTTCGTCCCCAACGGAGTTCTCTTTCCAGCAAGTGTTTTCTTTCCTCCCAGTGGAACTCGAAGATGAAAACTATCCCCGACAAAGTTGGTTGGGCGTCCTGGCATTTATTTTGTCGGAATACCGTGTGATACCCGTTCACTCCCCAGCAGAAGTCCAATCCTGATTGGCGCATTCAGTTATTCCTCAGCGAAGCGGGCTTCACTCTTCCAGCATTTATTTTGCTGGAATAATTCTGTGACGCCTTGTTACCCCCAGCGGAGTTGGTGTTGTCTTCCGCATTTATTTTGCTGAAGCGGGTTCTGTATCCCAACAGTTTGAGTCTGCATTTGCATCGGCATATAGTGTCATATTTGCATCCACCAAATAAAAACGCGTAGCATTTCCATGTCGAATGGAGCATTACGCCATTGTCAAACATATGCATTTTGAAACATAAGCCAGGTTGGTTAACCCGTTTATTTTCAAATGTTGTTTCTCTTGCAGGTGGAGAGAGCTCTTGCTCAAGTGAATTACTAGACATTCGAGGTCTCGCCGTAAGACGTGTGATGATACGGTTCATCTTACTATTTTCCCCACAGAGTTATTGGGTTAAGTTTCTCTTTGTCCCCGGGCAGAGTTATTTGTGTAAATGTCTCTTGTTTTCCCCGTCAGAGTTGCTTGTTGAAGTGTCTCTAGTCCGGCCAGCGGATTACTTTCTTCAAAATTGTTGTTACGTCAGCATCAAAGGGTTTCATGAATCAGAATTTCAGAGGCTGCCGCCGGTTATCAGAACAGGCGTCCGGTAGTTTGGTTTCCAAGTATCCTCAGTAGAGTCCGCCTCAAAGTCGCTGTCACGTCAGTGCTAAAAGGTTTGTGGGTTGGGACCAATGGAGTTAGTTACTGTGGGGATAAGCAGAGAAACTGTATTCAGAGTACCTTCCCGTATGAACAGACGGATGTATTTTCTTATTGATTGACAGGAGTATTTCCCCGGAGTTGTCAAAATTTTATTGCCTATATTGATAGGAGTTCCTCGTGTTGACGAAATATGAGTCCTGACGTGGACAATTTATTCCTATATGGACGGGATTTCTTCGTGCTAGAGAAATGGGTGTCCTAATGTGGACAGATTTATTTCCCCGGGTGGATGAGATGTGCTAGTCCTAACGTGGACAGATTCGATTTCTCCGTATCGATTGAATGTGAAGTCCTGACGTGGACATAATTGATTACTCTTCGTGTTGGTGTCCTGACGTGGACCATTTATTCCCAGCAGATATCTTCCTTCGTAACGGTGAAATGTGCGTCCTGACGTGGACAAGTTTATAGTTCTTCGTGATGACAAGATGCGCGAGTCCTGACGTGGACAAATTTATCTTTCTTCGTGTTGGTGAAGCGTGAGTCCTGACGTGGACAAGTCTTATTTCCTCAGCGAGTCGAAGATGTGAGTCCTGACGTGGACAAATCAAGACGAGGTTCAGTCCTAACGTAGACGATGTATTCCTAACGTGGAAAGTGCATTCCTTACGTGGAAAGATGTATTCCTTACTTGGATAAGTGTATTCCTTACGTGGAAAGTGTATTTCCTTACGTGGAAAGTTTATTCCTAACGTGGAAAGGTGAGTCCTAATGTGGACGATGTATTCCTAACGTGGAAAGTTTATTCCTAACGTGGAAAGGTGAGTCCTAATGTGGACGATGTATTCCTAACGTGGAAAGTTTATTCCTAACGTGGAAAGGTGATTCCTAATGTGGACGATGTATTCCTAACGTGGAAAGTTTATTCCTAACGTGGAAAGGTGAGTCCTAATGTGGAAGATGTATTCCTAACGTGGAAAAGTTTAGTCCTAACGCGGACAGGTTATTCCTAACGTGGAAAGTGTTATTCCTAACGTGGATAAGTGTATTCCTAACGTGGAAGAGTTTATTCCTAACGTGGACGATTTATTCCTGACGAGATGTGCTAGTCCTAACATGGACAATTCATTCCTATGTTGATAGGATCCCCTCGTGCTGATGAAATGCAGACGAGTCATCCCCAGCGAAGTCGCCGAGATTTTTCCGTGTTGACGACGGGTGGGGTCCTAACGTGGACAAGTTTAGTTGAGTTTTCTTCGTGTTGACGAAACAGGCGTCCTAACATGGACAAAGTTCTATCCCTGCGATGATAGAATCTTTTTCAGGCTGATGAAAGTAATCCCCAGCACGGTCGCTAATGGATCAGTTGGTTGCCGTAACAACCAGATTCAGTTGGTGGATGTCGTTCCCTAAGCAGTGTTGCAGTTTATTTCTGCGGTTGGAAAATTTCCGGGTTCCTAGTATTCAACCGTCTTGTACCTCGAATGTATGAAGGCTCCGGGCGTTTTACCCAGTCGGGTACAAGTCGCTTGAATAGGGGCAGCTGTTGCACCCTAAAATTTGCTCAACCTACTTCACTTGGTTTATGTTTCAGTTGCATTAGCATTTGCATATAGAGTCATGTACATAGTCTAATCATTTGCATAGCATAGCATAGCAAATCATCCAACAAGGGACCAGGTACTATTCTCATCTCTATGAGCCTATCAAGAGGTTATTGTTCAAATTCAGGCCTATCCAAGTCATCAGAAAGAAATTGAAATCTAAGAAGTCAGTGGATCAAGCAGTGGGTCTCTCTCCTATCTTGAGGGTATTTGAAGATCATCAAAGAAGTTGTGAGCTGTGAATTGAGCATGGAGGGTATATAGACATCATAGAGGACCTAGAGAGTCATTTTGAAAGTGAGACAAGTCATTGATGTGATCACAAGAGTTGCAGTTGAAGACAGTCAACTAGGGTTTCATCTGGGTCAACCCTGGGTCAACCCTAGGTCAAATGATTGATTGGAAGGCATCAAGGTCTATATGAGAGATGTGGGGTTCATCATTTGACATGTAGATAAGGATGTGGTGTTGTGACAAGAATAAATCAAGAGAAATCAAGAAGAAGAGGAGTTTCTAAATTAGGGTTTCTGTGTAAAATCCCCTGAGTTAGGTCAAACTTCCAAGCAAGATAAGTCAAGATGCAAGCTTCAAATGGATCCTTGGCCAACATGAAACGTGTAGAGGATCTCAAGAACTTTAATTTGAGTGGTGGAATACATCAAGGAGATTTATAGAACTCAAGTTATGGTCCCTGCAAGTTATAGGTCATCTGAGGTATCTGAAATTTTGTCTGTGAAAGTTGCTTGTCTTACAAGCAACTTTTACACCTCAAGGAGATTTCAAATGAATTTCTGGTCAACATAAAAGTTGTTCCTAATTGTCTTAGATTTCTATAAAGGTATGGTATGCCTTCATCTGATATGTGGAACTCTACTTATGACCTTGGCAAGCAAAGGGTATTTTGGTCATTTGAGAATTACAGGTCATTTCAAGCCTATGCCCAAAACTCATACAAGGAAGCTTCAAATGAAAAACTTCACAACATAAAACTTGCTCCAAATGACATTTTGAGTCTAGAAAAGTGATCATGAAAGTTTGGAGATGCTCATAGCTCAAGGTTCCACATTTGGTCAATTTAAAAGTGAATTTAATGAATAAAAGTGACCTAAAATTGAGATTTTTCATAACATGGCCAAATGAGATGAAGTTATAGGTCATTTTGATTGGAAAAAATGTTTTAAGAACATTGGAAAAAGTAGATTTTTGAGTTTGGTTCAAAGTTTGGAAGTTATGCTAGTTGGCTTACAAAGGAAGTAACACATGCCAAAATTCAAGGAAATTGTGCACAAGAAGTTTCTACCAAGTTCTAGAGTGTTCTATGAGTGTCTATATATTGAGTAGAGTGGCTTCATTCAAGGGTTGGTGATTCATTTTGATCAAAACACATAGTTACATCTCATTCTTCCATTTTGCAAATCACATAAGAACTCTATCAAATCTTCATCATTCTCCACAATTCTTGATCCTATCATCATCTACATCCATCATAGATCAAATTTCCATCAAGATCTGTTTGAGTTGAAGTGGAATTCGTGCTATCCAACTTCATCATCCAAAGTGCAAGAAGATTGTGATTGCAAGATCAAGGGCATTTGAGCAGGTGCTACTGCATACAGAATCAAGAACCAAGTTTATTGAGCAAGTCCCAAGCATTGCAAGCTGTGCATCCAAGGTTTTCTCCATCTGTTTTCAAGATTACACCAGGTTAGTAATCTCATCGAATTGGCTAGAATTAGTTAGAATAATGTAGAATTCTTAGGTTAGAATTGTTAGGGATAGTTAGATGATTGATTCTGATGAATTTGAAGGCATTTCATGAAGTTCACCATTGGAGCACCAAAACTGTTTTGGCTTAGAACACTTAGGTTAGGGCATGATAATCTTAGATAGATAGCTCAGAATAATCAGCATAGCATGTGGAACGCATTAGGGTAAGAGTTAGAAGGAATCCTCAAGATTGATCTCAGTGTAAAGTGGTGGAACCAGGAAATTCTACCTATCGGGTTTGGATATAGATTGAGTTTTAGAGGAATTTGAAATCATGATTGTGTAGAGGAGAAGATGTAGAGCAATTTTGCTTTTTATTGCTTTGAATTTCATGGAGGAACGAGGTCGTATGAGAAGGTGGAAGATTGATTCATGAAGCTGCATGCAGGGTTCAATAATGGCTGAAACCCTAATTCTTTGGAGAAGAAACGTGAGGATCGTTGGATCCTTCACTTGACCTTGACTCAGAGACTGATCTAACGGCCACAATTTAAAACTGAAATGCGAGGGAAGCTGGGTGCCAAAGCGCACCGTTTCATTAAATCACTCTGATGGGCTTAAGTTGCCCCTGCTTTTCACACCCCCAAACGCCAAGGCCCAACCATTTGCACTGAATTTCTTACTAATTGCACCGTTTTAGTTTATTTCTTTTTGTGATTTTTTTCTGATCAACTGGGCCCAGACGCGCCTTGCTATGCGCGCCCCCCAGTCTGGGCCCATTATCTTTTTTTAACTGAAATGAATACTAATTGCACCCCCAACCCAATTTAATTCATATTAATTTCTTCCATTTTTTTTATTTCTTTGAAAATTCATAACAAATAGAAAATTTCATATTTTTAATTGGTTGTTTTTGCATCTTTTTCATATTTTTGTTAAGAAAATTGTCATATAATAAAATTAGCATTTCATTTTATTTTTGTATTTTTAGTACATTTTTCTTTTAAATAGGTTTTAATTGATTTTAGGTTTATACATGATATTGTTGATTTTAGTTTAGTTAGATACTTTTATATTTTGGGCCTATTCTTTTTAGAGTATTTCACTTAGGACTTTAATCTTCATATGAAATTTAATTCATGGTTTTAGGACTTAATTTTAGATGGTTTGTTTAGGTGTGATTAGAAGAATCAAAACTAGGGTTTAGAGATAACATAGGTGTAATAAATCATTTCTTTTAGGAGTTGTAGTTTGAATTTTGGGGTATGGGACTATAGGGGTATTATGGGCAGATAATAGATCCCTTAGAAAATATTAGGCTTCCCCTATTCTACTATTACTATCAGTATATTGCTTGTATTTGATTGACTGTGTGGTGTGCCCTCTCTAGGGTTATTATTTGACTGTGTGGGGTATTGGGCTTGTTTGGGGTTTGGGTTTGAGCTGAAGACTTTGTTGATGAAGCCCATTGAAGACTAAAGGAATGAAGACTAATTTCCAGAGTTGAGGAGGAGTATCTCTTGCTGGCAGCTGTTGAAGGTTATAGGATCTAGGAGTTAGGCCGAGCTCTAGAGTAGAAAATTTGATTCACAAACATGGAAGGTCTTGTTTGCCTCCATCCCTCTCTATGATGCAGAGTCTCTCTAAGACATTCACCCCCTTCCTTTGGAAGGCTTGGTGATAGTGTCTAAGAGATAGAACTCTTGAGAGAAATATTCTATGTGTTGTTAGCAGTCTGTTTGCCACCTTTGGTGGTCAACTAATTGCTTAACACCCCAGTTCATTCTTGTGATTGGTTCCTCAGCTAGGAGATTGGGACTTGAAGAAAAGATATTGTAGGATTGAAGATGAAGACTGATGCTTGCTTGAAGCTGGTAGCTGTTTGGAGATGACTTGAAGACAGATGCTGATGAAGACTGTTGTTGGCTGTTTATTTTTGCTGTTTATGATTCTTGATGTATTGATTGAATTTCCCTGACTGTATTGCTTGCTGTTTAACCTGTTAGGTTGAAAGTGAATTCTGTTCACTTTTGCCTATTGTTTTCTAGGTTCGAGGTTGAGTGGGACTCCCTTGCCTCGCTTGTATTGTTGCATCCATGCATTTTCCTGCTTTATTGTATATATATCTGTTGTTTCTGTTTCCGTCTATTCCCTTAGGATCTCTGTTTCTCTCTGTGCAAGAGAGGAGCATGATAGACATTAGGTCTTAACCCATGCATGATAACATTAGGTTAGTTTGATTCCCTTTGCAACCGTAGGTTAGAGTTCCATCTCTTCTTTCTCAAAACAAACAGAAAAACACAATAAACACTTCAAACACAATAAAAGACACTTCTTCCGTAAAAGAATGTGAACTCATCAAAACGTCATTTTTGTCCGCTCGGACTGCTAATCAGGAGAAAACCCTTTTTCAGAAGGAATAAAAACAATCAAAACAGACTGGTGTCGTACGTGGCCCGAACTACGTTTGCTCTGATCTTTCATGCTGTATGAAAGTACGTAGGCATAAGATGCGATATCCTAGCGAGCAACCTTCCCCTCCTTTCCCGTAGGTAAGCGAACTACGTTGACTCTGATTTCTCGTTCCAGACGGGAATACGTAGGCATAAAGTGCGATACTTTGCCGAGTCATTTTCTTTCTTTTTAACCCCAGACCTGTAGAATAGATAGAATAACAATCCGTACCAGAAAACAAGCGTGGATCCCGTCGAGTACGACGGACGTGAGGGGTGCTAATACCTTCCCCTTGCGTAACCGACTCCCGAATCCAGGATTTGGTTGCGATGACCATTCCTTTCCCGTCTTTGCGGTAGGTTTACTCTGAGCGTTTCCTTTCCCTCCGTTGGGATAAATAACGCACGGTGGCGACTCTCCTGTTCAGCCGACGCCGATTTTCGCAGTAGCGACATAGAGTACCCAATAAGTTGTCTGATCAGCTTCTCAGTAATCACAATCTCCTTTCCAAGGACAAAAGAATGGATGAATTTAGGGCACACCTGAGCATGTATCCAGAATTCTTTTACCAAAGTGGGATAAACAGGACCCATAAGCCTGTCAAAATACTTTGTCCAACTCTGAGTTTGAATGGTTGAAGAAAGATTAAACCCATTTTCTTCAATGGAGTCAAAATCAACAAAACATTCACTTAGAACTTCCAGTTCTACAGTTGGAGTGAGAAGGGTTCTCACAGGTTCCTTGTACGCTTCAGCATTAGGAGAAGAAACAACAGTGGTTGATTGCATCTGAGCAGATGTTGATGAAGAAGATGCCATTGTTGTTCTTGAGTGATAGGTTTTAGGTTTAGGGTTTAGATGAAGAGCAAAGAGAAGACAGAAATGCATAAGAGGTTTGTGAGGTGAAAAGTGTGAAATGGTGTGATTTATGGTATTTATAGATAAAATAAGGCACACAAACAATCACATAAGCACGCTTCACATAACATTAAATGAAAAAGTAAAAACATCATTGCACAACAATTATGATTCTGACAGATGGGGGGAAAATCAAGAAAAATCAGATTTTCAAAGCAGTACTTCAAACGTTAATTCAGTAAAGTGCACTCTACCTTTCCAGTTTCTGAGCTACACGTGTTTGCTTGCTTGTGCTTCTGAAATCTCTTGAGAAATGAAACGTTAGCGAACGTTCAGATCCTCTGAGCATTGTTAGTTCAGATTTACACAAGTAAAATAATTCAAGAAAATGAATAAATTAACAGATGAAATACTTCATAGCATTAAACATTTTGCATTTGAGAAGTTTTCCTCTGATAAATATTATTCTGGACAAAAATCCATACCAATATTTTTCAGAATAAACTTGAACCTATCTTCAGCAAGGGTTTTTGTAAAAATATCAGCCCATTGATGATCTGAATCAACAAAGGCTAAGTTTATGATATCCTTCTGAACATAGTCTCTGATGAAGTGATGCTTAATTTCTATATGTTTTGCCTTAGAGTGTAAAATTGGATTTTTAGACAAACATATAGCAGAAGTATTATCACAGAAGATAGATACATTACTCTCAAAGATCTGATAATCTTCTAACTGACTTTTCATCCAGAGCATCTGCGTGTTACATCCAGCAACAACAATGTATTCTGCCTCTGTTGTAGAAAGTGCAATTGTGGGTTGCTTCTTGTTGTACCATGAGATCATATGACTTCCAAGGAACTGAAAGCTTCCAAAAGTACTTTTACGCTCTACTCTGTCTCCAACATAATCAGCATCATAGAATCCAACTAATGTATATTTATCAGATCTTCTGTAACACAGACCCACGTTAGTAGTACCTTTCAGATACCTTAGTATCCTCTTAACAGCAGTTAAGTGAGATTCTCTAGGATCTGATTGGAATCTTGCACACAAGCATACACTAAACAAAATGTCAGGTCTAGAAGCAGTTAAGTAGAGTAGAGATCCTATCATACCTCTGTAGAGTTTCTGATCTACTTTCTTACTTACCTCTTCCTTACCAAGAGTACTTGTTGGATGCATAGGAGTCTTTGCCATCTTACTATCAGTCATGTTAAACTTCTTCAGAAGCTCTTTAACATATTTGGTCTGATGAATATATGTGCATTCTGGAGTCTGGTTGACTTGAATTCCCAGAAAGAATCTCAGTTCTCCCATCATGCTCATTTCAAATTCAGCCTGCATACATTGAGCAAACTCCTTTCCCAGCATAGTATTGGTAGATCCAAATATAATATCATCCACATATATTTGACAAATTAGAAGATCTTTCTTAAATGTTTTACAAAAGAGTGTTGTGTCCACTTTGCCTCTGATGAAAATTTTCTCAAGAAGAAAATTACTTAACCTCTCATACCAAGCTCTGGGAGCTTGTTTTAAACCATAAAGAGATTTCTTTAGTTTAAAAACATGTTCTGGAAATTTTTCACTCTCAAAACCAGGAGGCTGGTGAACATAAACTTCTTCTTCTATAATACCATTTAGAAAGACACTTTTAACATCCATCTGATATAGAGTGATGTTATATTGTGCAACAAAAGAAATGAGTAAACCAATAGACTCTAACCTTGCAACATGAGCATAAGTCTCTGTATAATCAATTCCTTCTTGCTGACTGTACCCTTGAGCAACAAAGTCTTGCCTTATTTCTTTCAACTTCTCCTTTTTCATTCAACTTGTTTCTGAATACCCATTTGGTTCCAATTATGTTGAATCCTTTAGGTCTTGGAACCAGATCCCAGGCGTCATTTCTTGTGAACTGATTAAGCTCTTCTTGCATGGAAATTACCCAGTCATTGTCTTGCAGAGCCTCATCCACAGAAGTTGGTTCAATAACTGACACCAACCCAAATAATGACGCTTCAGATGATCTGAGAAATGATCTTGTTCTGATTGGATCATTTTTCTTCCCAATGATCACATCCTCTGGGTGAGAGGCCTTGATTCTGGAGGATGATCCTTTGACAATTGAATTTTCAGAAATGTTCAAGTTGTCCATTTGAGAAGCTAAAGGAATTGCATCTGGCGTTGCTTCTGGTTCCTTTATTTTAGCTTTTTCTGCCTCTGAGCCTTCAGAGTCTGTGAAGACTACTTCTCTATCTGCAGAACTTTCAAACTGCTTTGGCTTTTCAATGCCAAGCTTATCATCAAATCTAACATGTATAGATTCCTCCACAATCTGTGTTTCAGTATTGTATACTCTGTAGCCTTTAGAGCGTTCAGAATATCCAAGCATGAAACACTTCTGTGCTTTAGAATCAAACTTGGTAAGATTCTCTTTAGTGTTCAACATATAACAAATACATCCAAAAGGATGAAAATAAGCAATGTTGGGCTTTCTGTTCCTCCATAATTCATAGGGAATCTTTTCCAGAACAGGTCTTACAGACACTCTGTTCTGAATGTAACATGTTGTGTTTATTGCTTCTGCCAAAAAGTGCTTTGCCAGATTAGTCTCATTGATCATGGTTCTGGCCATTTCTTGCAGAGTTCTATTTTTCCTCTCTACAACTCCATTCTGTTGTGGAGTTCTAGGACAGGAAAAATCATGAGCAATGCCGTTTTCATTAAAATATTTTTCAAAATATTTGTTTTCAAATTCACCACCATGATCACTTCTGACTTTTATAATTTTGAAATCTTTTTCATTCTGGACTTGTTTGCAGAAGTCAAAGAACACAGAATGTGACTCATCCTTGTGTTTTAAGAACTTTACCCATGTCCATCTACTATAGTCATCAACAGTGACTAATCCATACTTCTTGCCTCTGATGGATGGAGTTTTCACTGGTCCAAACATATCAATATGAAGTAATTCTAATGGTCTAGAAGTAGAAACAACATTTTTTGATTTAAAAGAGGTTTTTGAAAACTTCCCTTTTTAACATGCTTCACAAAGAGCATCTGAGGTGAACTTCAACTTAGGAAGTCCTCTGACAAGATTAAGTTTATTAATCTGAGATATACGTCTCATATTAATATGCCCTAATCTTCTGTGCCAGACCCATTGCTCCTCATTAACAGACAAGAGGCATTTAACATTCTGAACCTTAAGTTCTGAAAGATTTATTTTATAAATGTTGTTCTTCCTCTTTCCACTAAATAGGATTGAGCCATCCTTTTGACTAATAGCTTTACAACATTTTTGATTAAAGACTGTGTCATAACCATTGTCACTTAATTGACTTATGGACAATAGATTATGCTTTAATCCTTCTACAAGTAAAACATTAGTAATAGAGGGAAGGTTACCATTTCCAATAGTGTCAGATCCAATGATCTTGCCCTTCTGATTCCCTCAAAATTTCACGTCACCTCCAGATCTAAGCTCCAGACTTTGGAACATAGACCTTTCTCCCGTCATATGTCGCGAGCATCCAGAGTCCAGGTACCATGACTGGCGTCCTGACCTTGCTGCTAAGAACATCTGCAACAGGAATTATTTTACTCTTAGGTACCCAGATCTTCTTGGGTCCTTTTGGGTTAGTTGTTCTGAAGGTTCGTTTAAACTTCTGTTTTTCAACATAAGGTTTATTCTGACTAGCCTTAGATTTAAACACATGAGTGTTCTTTTCAGAATGAGTGTGTTTAATATCATTCAAGTGACCAAATTTAAAATGGGAATATAAAGGAGTCTTCTTGATGATAATTTTATCAACAGGTTTTGGATTTAAATCCTTTCCAGAGGAAGATTTATATCCAATTCCTTTTCTGTTATTTCTGCTAACTCCATAGATCATAGAAGCCATTTTGCTTCTGTCTATGCTTTTAGCAAGAAACTTCTGAAAGCTGTAGTCATATTTTTCCAAAATATTTTTGCATTCAGACTCAGTTTCAGAATCAGAGTCTTGTTGAGCTAATTCAAAATCATTTTTCATTTTTAAGTTCTTTTCATTTAGCTCAGCCACTTCTGATTTGAGAATATTATTCTCCGATACAAGATTACTTTGACGCTCCTTGTATTTGAGCTTAATATTGTTATAGCTCTTCAGAACCTCTGATAACACTTTGATAAGTTCATCTTTAGTGAGTTTAGCCATTACCTCTTCAGCGTCAGAGTCAGATTCAGATCCTGAAATTCCTTCCTCCTGATCTTCTATGTCTGCCATCAATGCTACATTGGCACATTCCTCTTCTGACTCAGATTCAGATTCAGATGTATCTGAATCATCCCAGGTTGCCATTAGAACCTTCTTCTTCTTATCAAATTTTCTTTTAGGCTTTTCTTTCAGAAGCTTTGGACAATCATTTTTGTAATGCCCAGGTTCTTTACATTCGTAGCAGACAACCTCCTTTTTGCCAGATCTTCTGTGTCCAGAAGATTCCTTTCTTTGGTCAGGCTTCTTGAAGTTTCTAAACTTCTTTCCTTTATGCTTCCAGAGTTTGTTTATTCTTCTGGACAACATGGATAATTCATCTTCAACAAGTATTTCATTTCAGCAAAGTAAACATCAGAGTCTGCATGATCAGAGTCTTGGATGCCCATCAGATTTTGCTGAATCAGAGTAATGCAGCAAGTGTGCTTTAGCGTATACTTCTATCAGAGCAGAGTTTTATGAATCAGATCCTTAGTACATGCAGCGTGTAGTACTCTCAGAGTCTTCTGAAAAACTGTGCTTCTTAACTCTCATACAAAGATCTTCAATGCTTCAGAGTCTTCAGATCTTTCAGAGTCTTCTGCTTCAGATCCTTCTGCAGCTTCTGCTTCAGATTCTTCTGTATCTTCTGCTTCAGATCCTTCTGCAGACAACATTCAGATTCTCTTATAAGATGATTCTGACTCTTCAGAGTCTTCCATAGTTCCATGTTCAGATTAATTTGCTCTTATATATATATATATATATATATATATATATATATATATATATATATATATATATATATATATATATATATATATATATATATATATATATATATATATATATATATATATATATATATATATATATATATATATATATATATATATATATATATATATATATATATATATATATATATATATATATATATATATATATATATATATATATATATATATATATATATATATATATATATATATATATATATATACTTTAATCATCTGCAACAAATATTCATGAACAAATTTTAGAGTATATAATTCTTTAATACAAAATGTCATAAGAGTTATCATCAAAACATAGATATGTTACTAAGAAACAATCTGTGTTCTTACAGTTTTAAGGCCTTAGGGAACCCACAATACCAATAGTCGATTAAGAGGTTTTCGATCGTTCGACTCGTCTGACTGAAAAGTCAACCCACTGACCAATAGGGTTTTGACCTAAAATTGAAGCTAATTATGTTCCCAATATTATTTTATATCTAATCATGAAGTTTGGTGACCATTGGATCAAGAATTGAGAAGTAATCGAAAAGTCGGGAAATTAGGATTTTGAAAGGGGCAAGGCCATAACTTCCTAACCACATATCCAAATGGAGTGGTTCAAATATTGTTGGAAAGGTCTTGAGAAGTCCTAAAAAAGTTCCACAGTGACCTATGTTCAAACAATGAATGGATTTTGAGTTATGAGAACAGACAAAGCAACAAGGGAAAAAGACTTAGAAAAATTTCATGTTTTTGGCACTTTTAAGTCAATTTTTCAGCCAACTTCAAGGGGATTTTTGACATAGTTCCACTTTGAATTTGAATTTGTGTAAAGAAAGAAAGTTGTATAGAATGTTTAGGGCTTTCCAAATAGTACAAGAAATCATCCATAGCCTTTGTGAGGTAAGAGTTTCGAAGGAGGAAAGTTGGGTCCAAAAGCTTGAAATGCAAAATCTCAACTTGTAATGACATGATACAAAACCATTTATTTGCTGTCAATCTGGTTGGTTTAGGTTGATTAGTGGCAAGATAGACTATAAAAAAGGTGTTACACGGAAAATCCAAGGGTTACACAAAGATTAAAGGTTGGAACTAAAAGAAACTTCCATTTATGGCATAAAGTGATCGATGCCATTTTGATAAAGCAACACTTTCCCTCAAAATCTGCCTTGAGCCACTCCCTTATCTCCTTCCACACTCCAAAGTCCCCCTCAAACTCAAAATCATGTCTTGAAGCCATCAAGCTTTGTACTTGATCACATGAATCAAGGAAAATCATGATTGCTAGCAAGTTGGTTCTCAATGAACTAGTTAGCAAGAGACTTGAAAATCAACCAAATCCTTACTCTCCATTATCCCTATAAATAGAGCACTCTCTACACATCAAACACACACCAGAACAACCATAAATCTAAGTAGAAATAATTCCCTCTTTTCTGTTTTCAGTTTTCTTGCCAAGTAAGAAAACTCTAAAAAACACAAAATCTACCTTGGGCAGAATTCACTCCAAAACCATTTCCAACCTTTGAAACTCTCCACAAACACTTCAAGCAACCCACAAATGTTGTATTGAATCTACCTCAACCATTATTTCCACCAGAAACATCATTTTTCCAAAAGTCAACTCTTGAACCAAAGACGTTTGACTTTCTACATTAACCAAGAAACCCTTATGTTCATGCCTATTCTAACCTTCCAATCCCTAAAACACCTCAAATATAAGGTGTAGTTACTGTCCAAGTCATCACAATTCAACTGTACCACCATTTTCCAAATTTGTCATAGAGTTCCATTGGTTACCTCTTGCCTAAGTCGATCCATTTGCACAAGGAGCTGCTTGGGAAGGAACTTGAATTTTTTAGACACTACATTGGAGGTATAGAGAAGCTGCTCAGCTCATCTTTACTCAGCTAGAGGCTTAGCATAAAAAGTTTTCTTTGGAGGTCTTCAAGAGGTAAGTCACATTTGCTAACTATACTTATTATGCACCATGTTTATCTTTTATGTACATTAGCCTGAATATGTTTAGAATCCATCCCAAATCATGTTTGAACTTTGGTAATGGCTGTTCTCATAAGTTTGTAAACTGTCATGAGGTTAGGTGCTTGATATTCTGATTGTTGGTTTCATTCCATGAGCCATATTATGGTTCTGCTTAGGATTAATGTTATGCTTGTGCTTAAGTCCATTTATAGGTCGTATTGCACATGTGTGAACAATGTATAATGTGAAATTGATGTATTTGTAAACTATTCTATTTGTGCCTATTGAGATGGTTTAAATTTTTCACTTCCATGTTGTTGCTGTGAGAATCGGATATCAAGCTATTAAATTAACTTGAATCACAAATCATGAAGTTCACCACCGAGCTTTGATTTATCCAAAGGAAAGGGTAAAGATCGAAGAAAACCCTAAGTGCACTGTGTAACAACACAACTAAGAGATCTAAAGTTCGGGGGTTGGTTATACCTAGGGAAGGTGTTAGCATCCTACGTATCTATAGTACTCTTCAGGAACCTCTTGTTAGTATTTGTGTTATGCTAAAGTTGCTTGCTAAGGGAAAAGTGTTAAGGTAAAGATCTAAAGTATATACAAAGTATGTACAAATTTTGCTCGCCAAGACATCGCATCTCGTGCCTACGTATCCTGACGGGAATGGAATCAGAGCAACCGTAGTTCCCCCTCAAAAGGGGTGAGGAACTCTTGATTGTGGTCAAGGCTCCAAAGGGAAAGTAAATGTCTGCAGTGAGACACCTACATAGAGTGCGGAGACTCTAAAGTAAGGTTAAGTTAAAAGGGAAAAGAATGTCCACGGCGGGACGACTAAATAGAGCACGACGACTCTAATCTTAAGGTTAGGATAAAGGGTAAGGACCTAAAGTTAGGTTAAAGATGACATGGCAGTAAACAAGGGGATCCTTTCCTTTGGAATCGACTGAAGGGAAAATGCTGACATAATGTTATCATGCAAAGATTAAAAACCTAAATCTATCCTACTTCGATCTTAATCGAAAATTAAGTCGAACTAGGAGATCCTAAGGGAACATGAAATCAGACACAAGATAAAATCAGCCAAAAAGAAACAACATAACATAACCAAAAAATGCATGAATGAGGAGTACAAGATGAAAACAAATCGCATAGTCAGCACAAGGATCAAGATTAAGCTCAAATAGAAAGAATCTAAATCGCAAGTTAATAAGTTGATGGTTTAGAAGGATTTAATGAAAATTGAAATAAAATTAAGTTCTCTAAAAATTAAAACTAAAGGTTTAAATAAAATTAAAACTATATAATAATAATAATAATAATAATAATAATAATAAAAATAAAATAAAATAAGTATTAATGAAAATTCAAAATAAATTAACTAAAAAAAATTAAAACTAAGAATTAATAAAAACTAATTAAAATTAAAATTTATTTAACAATTAAAAAGTAAAGAGATAAAGACACTTAAGTGGAATTAGAAATGTTTTAAAAAATAAAATAAAAACTAAAGACATAAAACAAATAAGTAAGATTAGAAATGTTTAAAATTAAAAAAAAAAGAAGGTAAAATTGGAGGTGGAAGGGATCGTTGGGCTTGCTATACTGGTGTGGGTTTCTTGACCTAATTGATCCAAAGCCAAATGAACATGAAAAGAATTTCAACAAAACCTAATAACCAAACAAAAGTTCCTCATCTTTCTCTCAAACGTGAAACACAAACCATGAACGACAAAGGGAAACGATTTTCAAGAAGCCATAACCATGTTCAGAAACAATGATTCAAACATATTTTCACCTTCCCTTTCAATCGCGATCATGTTCCCTCTCACGAATGGCTTCTTATTTTCCACAATGATTTCCTCTTCTTTCTCCCTCACGTCTCTGCTTCTGTAAAAACTTCCTCAATCAAAATTCCTTTATGCACGTTCTGTTCTTGGAGGATGATTGTGTGTGGGTCGAAGGTGGTTTGCAGAGGTTCTATGGTGATAAATTGATGCGGTGGGTATGGAACGATGAAGACGGAAGGTTCATGAAAAGAATGTGTTGCAGGTTTGCGATATTAAAGGATATTCTCGTCTGGATCAGAAATTGAAGATGGTTCATTGTGTGGCGTTTAATAAAGTATGTGTAGTGGTCATTGATGAAGGGGGGTGATGGTTTGTATAGAGAGGTTCAACAGTTTATGGAGTTGGAAAAAAGTTTGTTCTTCTTGTTGTTAGTTTTTTTATCTATGGTGGCTTGAACTCTCCTTTATGAAATGTGTGTGTTTTCTCCTTTTGTAAAACGAAGAAAGAGCATTTTTATCAGAAACCCCCTCCTCCTCTAATCTCCTCTGTTCTTCCTTTTTTGTAAACAAAATTCCAACTTCCTGGCTAAGTTTTGATGGTCACCAAAATTTGTCTGGTAATGTTTGATGTTCCCTTTCCATGGCAGGAAGTTGGTTGGTGTATGAGGCAGAGTTATGCAGGTCTTGGAGCAGGGAGTCTTGCTTTAGATCTTGGTCAAATGTGCTGCAATTTTAGTTTCAATTTTGTGTAACCTTGGGTTATGCTTTATATATATATATATATATATATATATATATATATATATATATATATATATATATATATATATATATATATATATATATATATATATATATATATATATATATATATATATATATATATATATATATATATATATATATATATATATATATATATATATATATATATATATATATATATATATATATATATATATATATATATATATATATATATATATATATATATCGGACTTATTTGATTTTTTTGAATTTTGCAGGGTTTGTGCAATTTTGGGTATTTTGTATGCAGACTTTTCTTGGTCTTGACTTGTGCAGAATTTGAAGGAAACTAGACCTGGACATAGTAGGCATGGTAACAGGTCTTGTTTTGGAGTGTTATAATAACAAAAAAATATAAATAAAAAATAAATAAATAACTAATAATAAACAAAAATAATAAATAAATATAAATAAATAATAACAAATAAAATAAAATAAATTACTATAAAAATTAATAACTAATAATAAGTAAATATAATAAATAAATAAAATAATAATAATAATAATAATAATAACAAATGAATTTATACTAAAATAGTGATCTAAAAGTAATAGTAAAAAAATTATTATAAATTAAAAACTTAATTAATTAAGTAAAATTAAACTAATTAAATTAAATTAATATGTAACTAAAATATGAATTAAATTAATGTCAAAACTAAATTAAAAATAACAAAAAAAACTATACTAAAATATAAACTAAATTAAAATGACTACTAAAATAGAAATAACTAAAAAACTATATTAAAATATAAACTAAGTTAAAAGTAACTACTAAAAACTATATTAAAATGAAAACTAGCTTGAAAAATAAACTAAATTAAAATATAAATAAAAATAGAAAATAACCAAAAAGAGACGCTATATTAACAAAATACAAAACTAAATTAAAAACTAAATCAATTCTAAATAATGCTTAAGATGATAAAAAAAAACAAATTCTAAGAAAAGGGATGATAAAATCGACTAAAAAAACACGATTAAATGATGAAATAAAATACTTAACTAGAAGAATGCAGAATGACTAACTTAAACTAATATGAAATGATCAAAGGATCCAAGGGTAAAATTTGGGGTATGACACATGTGCAATATTGTGATGTTGTTTGAATCAGATGATGAGTGATCAAGAACTTCATTTGTATGCTATTTAGGTCATGTGAATCATATTTGAATGTTGAGTTTGCTTTGTTTGTAAGTTGTCATGAACTTCCTTATTGACAACATGCTACAAATTCCATTCCATATGCCATTTGATGTTCTGGATTGAATTTGAGTTCTGTGTTTATGAACACTTTGTATATGATGTTTAGAGTGTGTTTGAACCTTTATTCTGGTTATAGCATGCTTGAGTGGATCATTGGTTTTGAAATACAATTTTATATCTTTTTTGCAATTGCTATCGAATTTTAAAATGTAGATACTTTCAGAAAAAACCAAGGACACCCTTGCATTCCTTGTGCAATTTTACTCAAGTTTGAATAAAAAATTTCATTGAAATCCATTAAGATTTGATAGAGTTTGGATTGTTCACGTTTTGAGGTTTTGGCCTGGGCTTGGGTCAGGTATTGCCTAGATTTCCTTTGATTTAAGGGTTATCATTTTATGGGGTGGTTTAATACATTGGATGTATCACCACCCCAGTGGTTAAAACCTGCGCGCCTTATCTTCTCTTCACATTGCCCACACGAGTTCGATCCTGTCAGGGACAACTCTTTTTGTGTTCTTATTATTTTCATGATTTTTAGAGATATCTTGTCTCTTTTCCACCAATATATCACACGCGCATCCTAAATGGTTTGGTAATGTTTTAATCATGTGAACCTTAGGGCGTGGGTTCAATCCTTGGAAGGACATTTCCATATTTTTTTACCACTCTTTCTCATGTTTTCTTCACAAGTTCAATTTCATCATAACTTGCTCATTTTTCAACATTTTTGCACCATTATTTTTGCCAATTGTTCTTCATCGTGTATATTTTCAAATAGTAAGAAAAGAATTCAAGGATTATTATCCTAGAAATATTTTTACTCACTTGGAAATCATGTGTTTTTTTAGGGTTTTTACCTTAATGATTTTGAAACTTTTCTCAACTAATAACTTGATCTATCTTGTAAGATTGATTGTGTATGATCCATATGTGTTTGTTAACATGCTTGAGTAATCAAAATTTGCTTGATCCAATGTCTTACCATGTTTAATCTTTTCTTTTGTAAGTGCATCTATATGAAAACCACACTTTGAACTTTGCTTGTGAACCATACCCTACTTCTTGATGTTGTAACCTCTTGAAAGTGTTCATTATGCCTCTCTCTACTTGTTTATGTGTCTTGTTAGAACCATAACATGCTAGGGTTTGCTTTGTCTTGGTTGTTACCATGAATTTTTTTGCTTTTCCCATCAAACCTTGAACTTATACTTGATTTGGTGTAACACTTCTTGTATCCTTGCATGCTTGATTGTCATCAATGCATGATTGTTGGTATTATGTTGTTACATTTGATTTCCTTTGATCCCTATAAAATGCTTGCCTCAAGTTGTAACTTCCTTGCATTAAACTTTTTTGAATTACATGTTCTTTTGTTATCTTGATTGGTTGTTACCTCATTGCTCCTCATCTTTGTTAAGATGTTTAAAGCTAATCTTGCCTTATATGTTTGGTCTTGTAAGAACCTCTATCATGTTCCCCTTTTAGATATTGTGATATCTTTGCCCTTTAATGGTTGTAACCAGTTGACTTGATTGTAATCTTTGATTGATGTTGTTACATGCTTGCATATCTTTTCTTGGTTGTTACCATGCTCTTTCATATGTTCATCATGTTTGAATGAATGCTTATGTGTGCTTTTAAATTTGTTAAGTTATTCCCCAAGTGATGGAACTTGTTAGTTTTCATCCAGTTGCCTCACCTTTTCCTATTCCAAAGGAAAGTTTCTCTATTGACCCCCAGGGTCATAGACAACTCTTTACCCTCCCTCTGACTTTGTTAAGTCACCTTGAACCCTAGCTTAGTTAAGTTAGAAACCATATCCAGTAGACTTTTGCTTTAAGTCTAAAAGACCTACCCCTTGTTAGGAGTATCCTTAAATTAGAACTTGAAGATAGAGTTTGTGAAATCTATATAAGAATCATTGTCATGATTACTTACTCCCCTTTTGGCTTTTGTCAAAGTCAAATCCCTTTGAGTGTACAACTTAGTCAAATCCCTTTTTCATGATTACTTACTCTATACAAGCCTTGTTATGTTTGTTCCCCTTTGAACCTTGATCTTAATCAAGTGTTCATCTATCCCTTGTGAGGTGAACTACAGTTGCTCTGATTCTATCCTAGTTAGGATACGTAGGCAGAAGATGCGATATCTTTGCGAGCAAACTTAGAAACTATCCTTAGGTCTTTACCTTTACCTTGTACTCAATCCCAAAACATAGAAAACATTTAGCAAGCTTAGCATACAAACATACAAAAGGTTCCTCTGGAGTACTACAGATGTTTAGGATGTGAAATACCTACCCTAGGCATAACCAACCCTCGATCCCCGAATCTCTTAGCATTGTTGTTACATCGCACCAAAGGTCTTTCTTTCTTTAACATTTCCTTTGGATAAATCAAAGTTCGGTTGTGAATTTAAGGAATTAATATTCAAGTTAATTAATAGCTTGGTATCACGATTCTCACCACAACACCATCACGAGGATTGTACTTTTTGAGGTACGACAATAGTCACTATTAGAGAAAACTTGTTGTGCTCTAGTTTGGGCTGCTCGACGCCTAAGACAATATATGATTTTCCATACTACTTTATTGATATCCAAAATGGATTCGATAAAAGATATTTTTGAAAATTCTGTTGTCTCTGGAAGAATTGCTCGATGGCAAATGTTGTTGACTGAGTACGACATCCAACATGTTATCCATAAAGCAATAAAAGGGAGTATCTTGTCTGACTACCTTGCTCATTAATCTGTGCAGGGTTACCAACAAATGAAGTTTGACTTTCCAGACGATGATGTCTATTTATCAGAGATTATGAAACTCCAGACCCTGACATAAGACCCGAACCAGTGGCACAATAGACACTCGTGTTCGATGGTGCCCCCAATTCTAAAGGTCATGGAATTGGTGCTATCCTCATCTCTCCGACAGGTTTTCATCTTCCATTCACTGCCAGATTATGCTTTGAATGCACCAAAAATATGGTTGAATATGAAGCATGTATCTACGGAATTGAAGTGACAATTGATATGAGAATCAAAATTCTTGAGGTCTATGGAGATTCTGCTTTGGTGATCGACCAAGTTAGAGGAAATTTTGCGACTCGGGATTCCAAGCTAGTTCCGTACCAAAAACACATCGTGAAATTGATTCCCTATTTTGATGAAATCTCTTTTCATCATATCCCTAGGGAAGAGAATCGACTAGCTGATGCTATTGCCACCCTGACATCCATGTTCAAAGTCAAGTGGAAGAATGAAGCTCCTTCTATCCACATTGATAATTTGAACAAACCAACACATTGTTTAGCAATCGAGGATGAGTCTGATGATAAGTCTTGGTTCTACGACATCAAGAGATATCTGGAAAAGCAGGAATATCCCGAGGACATCACTATCACTGACAAGAAAGCTTTCAGACGGCTCTGCGCCAAATTCATCTTGACTAGTGGTATACTATACAAAAGGAATTATGAGTCCATGTTGCTCAGATGCATGGATAGACACGAAGCAAACACGATCATAAGGTCCATACATGAGGGTTGTGAGGGTGTACATGCCAAAGGGCATGCCATGGCTAAGAAGATCCTTCGAGTTGGTTATTACTGGTAAGCAATGGAGGTCGATTGTTACAACTTTGTCAAAAGATGTCACAAATTCCAAATCTACGGTGACAAGATCCATGTGCCACTAAATCCATTGAATGTTTTGACTTCTACTTGGCCCTTCTCTATGTGGGGTATTGATATGATTGGTATGATCGAGCCGAATGCTTCCAACGGTCATCGCTTCATTCTAGTTGCTATCGATTAATTCACAAGTGGGTTGAAGTTGCTTCTTACGCAAATGTTACACAACAAGTGGTTACCAAATTTATCAAGAAAGAGATAATCTGTCATTATGACATTCCTAGAAGTATTATCACTAACAATGCATGCAACCTGAACAACAAGATGATGAAGGATTCGTGTCAAGAACTCAAGATCGAGCATCATAACTCTTCACCATGTCGGCCTAAGATGAATGGTGTTGTCAAAGCATCAAACAAAAACATCAAGAGCATTGTCCAAAAAATGGTCAAAACCTACAAGGATTGTCATGAAATACTTCCCTTTTCATTACATGGCTAAAGAAATTCAGTTTGTACTTCTACTGAGGAAACTCCATATTCACTTGTGTATGGTATGGAGACCGTTCTACCCATTGAAGTCGAAATCCCCTCGCTCAGGGTCATCATGGAAGTAGAGCTTGATGAAGCTGAATGGGTCCAATCCAGATACAACCAACTGAATCTCATTGAAGAAAAGTGCCTGACAGTTGTCTGCCATGGTCAATTGTATCAGAGATGCCTCAAGCGAGCTTTTGACAAGAAAGTTCTCCCCCGAGCGTTCCATGAAGGAGAACTCGTGCTCAAGAGGTATTCTCATGTTCACTCGGATCCACACGACAAGTGGACTCCCAACTACGAAGGACCCTTTGCTGTCAAGTAGGCCTTCTTAGGCGGAGCCCTAATCCTCACCACCATGGATGGGGAGTGTTGCACCCTAAAATTTGCCTAACCTTTTCTTACTTGGTTTATGTTTCATTGCATTAGCATTGCATTGATCTAACATTTACATAGCATAGCATTGTTCATTTGTGCAGGGGATCAAGTGTGGTTGATCTCAAGAGGAGCCTTTATAGAGGTCTTATTCAAGCTTGAGAAGTCACCAAAGTCACCAAGCAGAGGGTTGGGAAGTTCAGTTGTTTATATGTGGTTAATCTCCTAATCTGAGGATCAATTGAAGACCATCAGTGGGTTGTGGAGCCTTGATCAAGGAGAGAGTGGGTGGATAGAGCTCATAGAGTGCCTTGAGGGTCATGAGAGAGCTCAGTCAAGTCATCATACCAAGTGTGAAGAGCCACAGTTGAGGGTGTTGCAACTAGGGTTTTCATCTGAGTAATCCTAAGTCAACTGTGCAATTGAAAAAGATCAAAGCTCAATTCTAAGTCTTTGTAATCATGGAGAGTTATGTTGAGATGCATGAGGTGATATTCCAAGATCAATCCAAGAAGAATTCAAGGTGTGAGGAGTTGCTAAATTAGGATTCTCAGGGTAAAATCCCCTATTTAGTGCCTAACTTCAAGACCACTTATCTCACGATGCAAGGTTCATCTCTACTTTTGGCCAACATAAAACTTGTATATAATGCTCTTAGCTTTAATTTGAGTACTAGAAGTCCTCCATTAGATTTATAGAACTCAAGTTATGGTCCAGACAAATTACAGGTCATCAGATGAATGTGAAATTTGTCTGCAAAAGTCAATCAACTTCCATGGAACGTTTGACCTAGAAGGGTGTTTCTCCTAAACTTTTGGCCAACATGAAAGTTGTAGGTCTTGATCATATCTTTCCAAATTGTACTAGAAGTCTTCCATCTGATTTGTAGAACTCAAGTTATGAGGTTTACAAAACTTGCTCAAAATGATGTTTTTAGGTCAATCATGTCCTCATGATGAATTGATTTGGCTTAGGGTGAGACTTGGTTTGAGAAATTTGGCAAAAAGGAGAATTTAAAGGCATTTAAGTGAAAAATTCAAGATTAATTCATTTGTGTTCAAACAAGGCCAAGTGAGTACTCATTTTAATCAGAAAAATCATTCTAAGCACTTTGGCATTATTATATTTTTCATTTGGGGCCTATTTCATGGTGGTTTGACTTGTTACTTCACAAATAAGCAACAAATCAAAACTTGCTCATAAGGTGCAAACAAGCTCTCCAATTGATCTCTACACTCTCACCAGACCACCAGCAATTGAATTGAAGCTTCTTGGAGAAGTTTTGAATGCAAATTCATGCATACCATTGTTGAGTTTTTGAAAGAAAAGTGAAACTTGGATATTCTTATTTGGGCCTCCAATGGACCTCTAAAGCCCACAAACATCTTCTATATAAGTTCTATGACTGATTCAGAGCAGGTTTGGTGTTCATTTCGTGCCATAGCCAGAGATTGCAAGTTGAATTTTCAAGCTCCAAGTGAAGAATCGAGTTTCATTTCCAGAGAAAATCAAGGCAATTCTTGGATTGATTCATCTTCAGCATACTTCATAGAGTGAATCTGCACAAGTTGGAGCCAAGAATCACTCTGCAGATACCTCAATTTCAAGCTACATTCCAGGTTTTTATTTCTCACGATTGCACTTTTTCTAGCATGATCTAGCATATTTTAGCACGTGGTTAAGCTTTAGGAGAGATATTAGATGGATTCTGGATCAATATTTGGAAGTTTAGAGACAAATTAAGGTGATGTGTGATTTCTGTTTGGAGTTGGATTGGTCTGATCTTAAGGATTCAACACGATCTAGGAAGCATAAGGAGTAGATCTGTGGTTTTAGATTGAGGTTTGGTGATGATCAGAATTATGGAGCATTTTCTGTTTGCATTCGTGTTTGAGAATCTATGAGGAATTAGAGGAAATGAGCATGATATCTAAGATCTACGTGGAATTTGGAGTGAGATGATGTAAAATTTGCTAAGGATTGATGATCTGTACTTGTTGTCTCGCCGGAGGAGACGACCGACAACTTTCTTTGTCCACCGCTGCAACTCTCCCTTCAACTGGAATTCAAACGAGGAAAGATGAGTTGAGAGCCCTTGGATCTGCCTAGAATGTTGACAAAGTCCCGTCATCCAATGGCCACGACTTAAGCTCAGAATTGACTTGGACCTGAATGAAACGCTGCGTTTCATTAAATGAGGTGGCAGCCTGAGAGCCTTTAGATCAGCTTACTTAGTCCAACCATCCAACGCCTCTGTTTTAATTCAGCATTTTATTTTCTTTTAATTGATTTTCTTATTATTTTAATTGTTTGTTTCATTTTAATTTCATTAATCATCAGAAAAATAAAATAAAAATATGTCCATGCTCCTCATTTTATTTGTGATTTTTCTGTGCTTTTACATTTGATTTTTGCCTGATTTTCAATTTATTTGGCATTTTCTCATTTTGCTATTTTCTTTAATTTTGCATATTTGATCCATGTTTTTGCTGATTTTTGTTCTTTCAATTGGTATTGATTTGGATGAGATTTTTGGCTAGCTGGTAAATTAGAGATGCATGATCCCCTAGGATTTAATTTAGATTTTTTAGACAATATTAAGTTTTGTTTTGGATTAGGATCATTAGACCTTCCATTTTAGGGTTTTCATTTGATACCTTGTGATCTAGGATTTTTTAGGTGACCTTCCCATAGTTTTAGGCCCTGATCCTTTCTACTATAGGTCCTTAACCTTCTTAGGTTCCCTTAGAAAATTTCATAGGATTTTAGAAGTAGTTTTGATATTTTTCATAGATTTAATACTTAGGCTAGTTTTAAGTTGCTTTCAACATAACACTTGCTTTAGAATGACCTCAATGGTGGCCTTTAGTTCATAATAGGTTTGCTAATCTTCTTTGATGGTGTTTTAGACATGTATAAGCTTCTGTTTGCTTGGTGGTGGTGCTTGATTTGGTGTTTAGACCTTCCTTTAGAAGCTTTCTTTGAGCTTGTTCAATTAGGGTTTAGGAAGAGCTTAGTGGTTTTCTCTTTCTTCAAATAAGCATGGATTGATTTGATTGCTTTCCATTCTCATCCCATGATTCAAAGTCCCTATGTGAAAGCCTCATCTTTCCTTTGGAAGGATGTGTGGCATTTCACAAGAGGTAGAACCTTTGAGGATGCATGTCTCAGATGACTGGTTAGGTGTCAGGAGGGGTTCCCTTGGTTTCCTTCCTGCTTCCCATCATCATCCAATAATCTTGATGTTAATTCTCTTCCCTTGTGTTGGAGCTTGTTGAAGCATGAAGATGAAGACTTCTCTTGAAGATGGCTTAGACTTGGAGTTGTTTGCAGACTAGTTGTTTGTTTTGCTATTTATCTGCTTTGCTGTTGAGCTGTTTATCTGCTGTTTTGTCGGATGTATTTTCTGATTGCTCTGTTGTTGCTTGTGTGATTGTTTGGTGTGTTGCATTAGACTAGGTTCTCATATAGATGATTCTAGGCTTAAGAGCATCCTAAAGGCTGACATTAGCTCCCTTTGCTTGTTTGCATCTAGAGGCTGAGTCTGGCTCCCTCTGCTTGACTGTTATTGATTGGCTTTGCTTGCTGGCTTAAGGTTGAGTCTGTCTCCCTTGCATGTGTTGTGTGTTGCCTTTGGGCTTGCTTGCTCTAGAAGTTGAGCTTGGCTCCTTCTGCTTGTTTGTCGCATGCATGCATTTTCTTTACTGTTATTTTTTACAGTTATTTTCTTTTGTTGTTTGCTTTCCTTTGCCATGTTCCCCTAGGAACTCTGACTTCTCTTGTTCAAGAGAAGTTATGGCAGACATTAGGGTTCTAACCATGCATGATAACATTAGTTATTTCCCCCCTAACCTCAACCATAGGATCAATTTTGCATGACAACTTTAGGATTGGATCAGCTCCCCTTTAGTGCGTCTTTTCTCCTCTCATCTTCAAACAAATCAAGATACAGTAATAAAGGTTAATTGACGTCATACTCTATGAGCCTTAAGCTACTTGAGAAAGGATGGTTGGAGAGTTTCTTTCCAACAGTCTGGATGTTTAGTATGGCACCCTTTGGGTGACATGCGACGCATTCACTCTCAGGTCATAGTCTCTAGTGCGATATCAGTTGCAAACATCCATAAAAGATACTTCTCTAAAAAACAGAAAAACAAAGATCAAACTCTTTTTGTCCTCTTGGACCTGTAATCCCTGGAAACCCTTTTTCAGATGGAGAGTTTTGTTAACTCTCGGTTCTACCGCAAACGGTAAACGCCTAAGTCTCCGTCGAGCGAGCTCCATACACCAACTGCTAGAACCGTCCGTTAACCCTACTCGAATAAAAAAGAAAAACCTGTGTCTTTCGTGTCCCGAACTACATTTGCTCTAATCTTTCACACTGTGTGAAAGTACGTGGGCACGAGATGCGATATCTCGGCGAGAAACCTTCCCCGTAACCCGTAGTTAGGCGAACTACGTTGACTCTGATTTCTCGTTCCAGACGGGAATAGGTAGGCATAAAGTGCGACGCTTTGCCGAGTCATTTTCTTTTCTTTTCAGACCAGTCCTTTAGCGTAGATAGATATAACAAACCCGTCAAATAAACACAACAAGCATGGATCCCATCGAGTACGATGGACGTGAGGGGTGCTAATACCTTCCCCTTGCGTAACCGACTCCCGAATCCAAACATTGGTTGCGATGACCTTGTCTTATACCTTTTCGTCAGGTTTTTTCTGATCGTTTCCTTTCCCGTTCTGAGGGATAAATAACGAAAGGTGGCGACTCTTCTGTTTTGCTGGCCTCGTTTTTCGCAGTAGCGACAACTGACGACTCTGTTGGAGACTCTAGTTCCCTATGCGAGTCAATCCTAACGCTTGTGTGTTTACCTGTTGGGTTTTATTTATCGCACTTTACTTTCTGCATTATATTTTCAGTATGATATTATTATTGTGTTGTATGAGTGAGAAGCCAGACCCAGGCTTGAGTGTACTTAACATTAGTTGTGGAAATTAGTGAGCGCGTGCTTGCTTTGCATGCACTAGTGTCTCACGAAATCCACGCTCAGACGAGGTTCTCTTGGTTGAATTGTTTTCCTGCCTTTGGGCTTGAGGGGTTGTTGGTTTGGAGGATTGTCGACTCTGGGGACCGATCGTTTGTGACTCAGCTGAGTGAGGCCACTTCAAGAGATGATGATGCCACACCTTCTGGGTATCGTATCATCGTTCTTGAAAGTCTGTGACGCGGGGAAACGCATAGGATGCCGTACCTTGTCTGTGATTAGGTCCATACCTATGAGCGGGGCCGGGTTATTGCAGGAAACCTTAACCTTCAGACTACATGATTTTCTTGACAGTGAATCAGTGTTGTTGGGTTCAGAGGATTCTTATTGTCAGAGATGTGGTTGTTCTAGACAGTGCATATTTATTGGTACTCTTTATGGTTGTGCTATCAGAGCAGTGTTGTGATTGTGTTGGATTAGAGCCTTGGTCTCCTCAGCAACATGATCTTGATCCCCTGTTGCATGTTTGCATTTTGCATTTTGCATACTCATTTGCATATCATTAACGTGTGTCTGTGTTGCAGGTGCATATTATCCCCCGGTTCCGGTTTTCTTGCCTTTTGTTGTGCTATCATGGGATCTCTGAAGAAGAATGTGGCCTATAAGCTCCCTACCCCAGATGTTGCTTTGCTGTCTAGTTTGATTGCCTTGGCAGATGAGACGGTGAGAGGGGAATTCAGAAAATCTTATGGGAAGTTGCTCAGTCTCGTTCGTAAACCTTCTGTGTATGAGTTGAATGGGTTGTATGCCTTGCTGCAGTTCTATGATCCTCCATTGAGATGCTTTACTTTCCCGAACTCCGTTCTTGCACCTACATTAGAGGAGTATGCTGAGTTGTTGGGTGTACCTATCAAGAGTCAGATGCCTTTTGTTCATATGGATGCTAAGCCTAATCTAGCTAATCTAGCTCTTGCTCTTCATCTGGATGCCTCTGAGTTGATCCTGTCCAGTTGGAATGGGGTTCCTGGATTTTCTCTGCAGTTCCTGGTTGGGAAAGCCCAGCAGTGTGCCAAAGACGGTTGTTAGATCATATTCAACGCCATTCTTGCCCTCTGCATATATGGCATCATTTTGTTTCCCAACATGCCTGATTTTGTAGACTTGGATGCCTTCCACATCTTTGCATCAAGGAATCCAGTTCCTACCTTGATTGGAGATGTATATCATTCCGTCCATTACAAGAACGAAAATAGAAGGGGTAAGAATGTATCATGTTGCATGCCCTTACTCTACAGATGGTTTGATAGTCACCTGCCTAAGAAGGGTCTCTTTGCTTCATCTGCAGCCACAACTGAGTGGTCTGAGCGCTTGATGGGTTTGTCAGCAGAGAGTGTTGTTTGGTTTGATAGAGATATGTTGGGTACTGAAGTCATATTCAGCTGTAGTGGGTTTCCAAATGTGCCTTTGATTGGAAGAAAGTGTTGTATCAATTATAATCAATCTCTACTTGTCAGACAGTTTGCATATGCTTTGAGAGTTCCGCCAAAAGATGAAGAGGTGCATGAATCTCTGTACCTTACAGGTCTTCTAGTGGGGCATATGTTAGCTAAGCTTCAGCAGGCCTGGAATGATATCAGTAGACGAGGGAAATCATTGTTGGGTAAAAGCAATAGTCAGTCTTATGCTCCGTATGTGACCTAGATTCGAGCCAGAGCAGAGACAATAGGGATGCCATTTCCACCTGCTAAGCCAGAGTGCCCTCCAGTGGTTGAAGAGCCTACTACCGTGTCTATTCAGCAGTATAATTAGGTGTTAGCTGAGAAGGAAGAACTAAAAAAGGCCAATGAAGAGTTAGGGAAAGAGTTAGCACAGCTCAGAAGCGAGAGAAATAAAGTCGTCCACTCCTTCAAGAAGCAGACAGAGTTGGTGAACAGGTTAGGCACGGACTTGACCAAGTAGATAGTTGATTGTGAACGTTTGGGTCTGGACTTCAAATCTGTCAATGATGTATTGGCCACCAAGAAGCAGAATTTGGATGAAGCATACCGGAGAATTTCCAAGTTCAATCAGCAGTAGAATGCCACCATAGCCAACAACAAAGAGAGGGAGGATAAACTGAAACAGCAGATCTCCAAATTGAAGGCTCGAGTGAAGGCTGACGAGAAGAAGTTTGATGAGGAAACAGCTCGTAGATATGCCACTGAAGACATGCTGAACAAAGTTATCGCTAACCTGAAAGATCGCAAGCAGAGGTTCGAGTCTAAGAAGCGAAAGTTAGAAGATTGCTTTGGCCAGGGAGCGTGGGAAGATTCTGTTGAAGGTCTCCAGTGCACTATTATGCAGAGAGAGTTGCTTGTTGAAGGGTTACTCACTCGACCTGATCACCCCAAGACAAAGGAGTTGCTAGAGGAGTTTCGTGCCCGTTGTCACACTTGATTATCTTTGTAACCCTTTTGTTTTTTGTTTTTTTTGCTGTAGGCTGACCATCACCAGGCTTGTTGGTCGAGGTCATGCTATTGATTCCCCATGTATTCATTGACATTGTACTGATGCCTTGTTGGGCCATAGATATATGAGATGTTATTTCAGTGACCAGATCCGGACTTCTTGTTATCAGCACTGGCACTCGAATCGGGGGAGAAATCACCCTAACACACAGACACATGTTTGCATCTGCATAAATCATTTGCATAGCAGGTACCTTGTACTGTGTTTCCTAACCCTCTGTCGATGCAGGTTCCAGGATTGCCGATCAGCGAATTCATCACTACTCTACCAGAAGCAACTGCAAGAAAGCCATGGATCAGATGCAAACTGAGATGCAGGAGATGCGCGACAGGATGGCGCAGTTCATGCAGGTGATGGAAACTGTGGCCAAGAGCCAGGAGCAGCTGCAGACTCTGGTGCAGCCTCTGATTGCCAGGGTTGACAGTCAGGGTGTGCTACATGGCAGAATTACTACTGATCCTCCTCATGGAGAGACTCTCCAAGCTGGTGATGCTATACCGGTTGCCGTCCTCAATACGACTGAGAACGATAACAAAATTGGGAACGGAAATGTGACTGGTAATGGGCATGTGGAAACCAACGGTAATATTGGTGCTGGGAATGTTGGTTTCAATGTTGGGCCTGGGATTGCTGGTCTTGGTGCTGGGAATACTGGTATGGGTATTGGTGTTGGCAATGCTGGTTTTGGTGGTAATCAAGGCTATGGTAATAAGGGTTACGGTAATCAGGGCTTTGGTAACGCAGGTTTTGGCAATGCAAGCAACAACGATTACAACGCTGGTTTCGGGACAGGTGCTGGCAATCAGGGTTTTAGCAATATGGGGTATGGTCCCAGGTTCAATCAAACTAGCTTCGGTCCTAATACTGCTTATGCTGGGTATGACAATGGGGATTCTTGTAACAGCCCAAATTTCATTAAATAATTAATTGTAGTAATTAATTTATTTAGTGGGATTTTATTAATGTTGGAAATTAATTTTTATTAATTGGGATTAATAGAGAATTGAGAAGGAAATTGGAAGGAAGGAAAATAAAGGAATTATATAAGAGAGAAAGAAAAGAAAAGAAAGATAGAAAACATTTGGAAAGAAAGAGGAAAGAAGAAGAAAGGAGAGAAAGAGAGGAGAAGAAGAGGAAAAGTGGAAATCATCAAGAACCAACATCAAAGCTCCGATTAATCGAGGTAAGGGTGAGAAATGTTTCTATTTGATCATTGTATGATGTTATGTATGTTGGGTTGGGGTTTTGGTAGAGTTTTCATCACTTTCCAATTAGGGCAAAAGTTGGAATAATCGGTAGATTGATGATTTAATCGGTTGAAACTGAGCAATAATGCCGTAGAATAGTCGGGTAACATGTGTTGATGCTGTTTGTACTGATTTTGTTGTGTGAGAAGTTGAATGATGGTGGATGGTGGAGGTGGAACAGAATAGGGTTCTGTTCTGCGCAGGTTCGCTGGCTCTCGCCAGGCGAGCGAAGGCGAAGCTTCGCCAGGCGAAGCCTAGCGAATGTTGGCGAATAATTATATTTAAGTCCCAGTGGACTTTGCTGGTGAGTTCGCCAGGAGAAGTTGGATAGCGAAGGTTCGCCCAGCGAAGGTGCTGGCGAATGGTGGCGAATGAAGTCAGTAGCTACTGACTTGGGCTCGCTGGGAAGTCTCGCCAGGCGAAGCCTAGCGAGTGTTCGCTGAGAGAGTTCGCCAGGCGAAGGTCAGGCGAAGGTTCGCTGCGAGGGTTCGCCAGGCGAATGAAGGCGAATGTGACAGCATTTTTCTTTTGCTGTGTTGTTCATGTGGAGATGGTTTGGTTGCTTCACATAGGTTAATACCTCTATGATATGATATAGGTATGATCTATTGTGATGATGTGTACTGTGGGTAGGCTACGGGCGTGAATCCTAGAATTATGATTCAAAGGTTAATTGCATCAAGTATAAATACATGTGAACATAATAGGTGATTATGTGTGTATTATTTAATGAATTTGCGAATGCTCGATGTGTATACAATTATGTAATGAGTATGCATGAGAACATTTTGAATATGTGTGCATAACTTATAATTGTATGATTGGTATTGCGATGTGAATACCTTGATTGTTGTGATAATTAGAGATACATGGGAATACAATGAGGAATGTATGTGTATCGTCTAATGAATTGTGAGTGCATATATGTATGCGATTGTTGTGTGAATGCATGGGAACATATGTGATATGTGTGCATTGTTGTTGAATATGATGATATGTGAAATGAATACATTGATAAATGTTGATATATGTTGTATGTGCAATCATGATGAAATTCTCGAAGGGGTGAATTATTCGAATGCATGGGATTAAGACGCGGGAACGGTCTTAAGTGCATTTATTGTGATTGGTTGATTGTACATGCATCATTCAGTCAAGAGGCAATGTCTGTTAGTTTCGTGGAAACTAGTGGCTTGTCCCAAACATAGAAGGGTGGGTTTGAAGCCTAGGGGACGGGCTTGGTTGTTATCGGTCTAGAAGGGTGGACCCGGTTTAAAGTAAAAACCGAAAAATGATAACAAGTTATCAGTCTAGAAGGGTGGACCCAGTTTAGAGTGAAAACCGAAAAAAGATAACTAATGTCGGTACCGCATTGCATGAGTTGCATTGGATATGTTGAGTCACATTGCATATTATTGTTGTTGTATAAATGTGCTTGTGGATGATTGTGGAACTGAGCATGAAGGGATGTGCTTGTGAATGTTCATAATGTTGATATATGTGAATACGATATAATTATGATTATGAGGATGAACTGTGGTGAGAAATGTGAATATGTGTTATATGACTACCTATATATATATATAATCTCATGCTTTGATTATTATGGTTATATTTCTCACCCTTCTGCTGTTTTATAATGCTCTATGAGGCATTGCAGATTAGGATGCTGGAGTCCTTTTGTGAAGTTAGTCTTCATTCTTTTGAGTCTGCTGCTCTGATATGTAACACCGGGTAGTTAGACTAGTATAGTCATTCTTTTGTGATACATTGCGATGTATCAGCTGATGTGGTTTTGTAATCTAACTGATATGATGTTATCTTCCGCTTAAATTAAATGTTGAAATGTGATTTCTAAAACTACGAAAATGTTACATATTTTATGGAGCAAAATGTTAAAGTGTTTTATTGGTCAAGTTGTGACATTCTTCTTTTATACCTTACTCTAAAACTTTTACTCTGATGAATCTGTATATGCTTAAGTGTTTTATATGCATTTATTTGGGGTATAGAAGGGGGTGTTACAATAGTGGTATCAGAGCTGGTCGGTCCGTCCGGCCAAGTTGTTGGAGTATTTTTCCTGTGTGTTATTGATATGCGTTTGTTGCATTATCAATATTGGTTGTTCTTACGTGGTTCTGTTGCTGGAATTAGTAAGATGGTTGCAGGAAGGAACGACGAAGCGATTGCGGAGGCATTGACGAGATTGGCGGGGGCAATTGGGCAGAATCCTCCGGCCAATGTGAATGTGGGGAATCATGCTGATGATGGATTCCGTGCTTGGGGAAATTCCAAAAGAATAACCCTCCGGTCTTCAAGGGAACTCATGAACCGGACAAGGCACAAATTTGGTTGAAAGCTGTGGAAAAGATTTTTCGAGTTATGAATTGCTCGGATGCACAGAAGGTGCAGTTTGGGACTCATATGCTCGAAGAAGAAGCTGAAGATTGGTGGGGTAATACTCGCCAAAGAATTGAGGAAGATGATATTGTGATTACGTGGGATTTGTTTAGAGAAACCTTTCTGGAGAAGTATTTTCCAGAGGATGTGCGGGGGAAGAAAGAGATCGAATTTCTTGAGTTAAAGCAAGGTAATTCGACGGTTGCTGAGTATGCGGCGAAGTTTGAGGAGTTGATCAAATTTTGTCCTCACTATAATACTGGTAATGCTGAGAGGTCTAAGTGCCTCAAGTTTGTGAATGGTTTGAGACCCGAGATTAGACAAGCTATTGGATATCAGGAAATCAGGCGGTTTTATGAGTTGGTTAACAAGAGCAGAATTTATGACGAAGACAGTGGGGCTAGGTCCAGCCACTACAAGAGTCTAAGTGACAAGAAAGGAAAGGGACAATTCAGAGGAAAACCTTACGTAACTCCTGCGGATAAGGGGAAACAAAATGTTGGTTTTGGCAAGAAACCAAGTGGGGGAGTTTCTACTCCGGTGAGATGTTATAGATGCGGTGAAGAGGGACATCGTGCTCCAGAATGCAAAAGTGTTGAGAAGACGTGTTTTAAGTGTGGCAAGCCAGGCCACAAAGATCTAGAGTGTAGAAGCGGTGCGGGTGTTACTTACTATAACTGTGGTGAGCGAGGGCACATCAGTACCAAGTGCGATAAGCCGAAGAAGAATCAAGGGAGCGGGAAAGTGTTTGCTCTATCTGGATCTGAGACTGCTAGCGACGATCGATTGATCCGAGGTACGTGCTTCATTAATTTGATCGCTATAATTGATACCGGAGCTACGCATTATTTTATTTCTTTGGATTGTGTTAGAAGGTTGAATCTTGAGTTGTCTGTGATTGGTGGCGGTATGGTTATTGATACTCCTGCTATGGGTTCGGTAACTACACCGTAAGTTTGCTTGAATTGCCCGTTGAGTATTTTCGGTAGAGATTTTGGGATTGATTTAGTGTGTCTTCATTTAGATCATCTGGATGTCATTCTTGGAATGAATTGGTTAAAATTCAATCGTGTTTATATTAACTGTTTTGACAAAACGGTTATTTTTCCCGATTCGGAAGTTGAAAGGGATTTGTTTATGACGAGGAGACAAGTGAAGGAATCGGTACAAGATGGGGCTAAGGTATTTATGCTTATGGCAACCTTGGAGACTAGTGAAAGTGAAGGGATTGATGCTTTGCCCATTGTTAGAGATTTTCCGGAAGTATTCCCTGAAGAGATAAAGGATTTACCGCCGGAGCGAGAAGTGGAGTTTTCGATAGATTTGATTCCTGGAACTAGTCCGATATCGATGGCTCCATATCGTATGTCGGCCTCGGAGTTAAAAGAGTTGAAGAGTCAACTTGAGGATTTGCTTGAAAAGAAGTTTATTCGTCCGAGTGTGTCACCGTGGGGTGCACCGGTGTTATTGGTTAAGAAGAAAGAGGGTTCTATGAGGCTCTGTATGGATTACAGACAGTTGAACAAGGTGACTATTAAGAATAAGTATCCACTTCCGAGGATTGATGATCTGATGGATCAGTTGATTGGTGCAAGTGTGTTCAGCAAGATTGATTTGAGATCTGGGTATCATCAGATCCGTGTGAAAGCTGAAGATATTCAGAAGACGGCCTTTCGGATGAGGTATGGACACTATGAGTATTCCGTGATGCCATTTGGTGTGACTAATGCACCAGGTGTATTTATGGAGTACATGAATAGGATTTTCCATCCTTATTTGGATAAGTTTGTGGTGGTGTTTATCGACGACATCTTGGTTTGTTCGAAGAGCGAAGGAGAGCATGCCGAGCATCTGAAGATTGTGTTATCTGTGCTGAGAGAGAAGCAGTTGTTCACAAAGCTTTCTAAGTGTGAATTTTGGTTGAAGGAAGTTAGTTTCCTTGGTCATGTGATTTCTAGTAGTGGTATTGCGGTCGATCCGTCGAAGGTTGAAGCGGTGTCGCAATGGGAGACTCCGAAGTCAGTTTTTGAGATCAGAAGTTTTCTTGGTTTAACCGGTTATTATCGGAAGTTTATTGAAGGATTTGCTAAGTTATCGTTGCCGTTGACGCAGTTGACTAGGAAAGGTCAAGCCTTTGTTTGGGACGCTAAGTGTGAAGCGAGTTTTCAAGAACTTAAACGAAGGTTGACGACAGCTCCTGTTTTGATTTTGCCAAATCCGGAAGAACCATTCGTTGTGTATTGTGATGATTCTTTGATGGGTGTAGGAGGTGTGTTGATGCATAATAACCAAGTTGTGGCTTATGCTTCGAGGCAACTCAAAGTGCATGAGAAGAATTATCCGACGCATGACTTAGAGTTGGCCGCCGTTGTGTTCGTGTTGAAACTTTGGAGGCATTATTTGTTTGGTGCGAGGTTTGAAGTGTTTAGTGACCACAAGAGTTTGAGGTATCTTTTTGATCAAAAGGAATTGAATGCAAGACAAAGAAGATGGCTTGAACTTTTGAAGGATTTTGATTTTGGCTTGAACTACCATCCGGGTAAAGCGAATGTAGTAGCAGATGCATTGAGTCGGAAATCATTGCATATGTCGGCATTGATGGTGAAAGAGTTGGAATTGATTGAGCAATTTCGGGATTTGAGTTTGGTATGTGAGAGGACTTCTTTTGGATTTAAGTTGGGTATGTTAAAGCTTACAAGTGGTATTTTGGATGAAATTCGAGAAGGACAGAAATCGGATTTGAGTTTAGTTGATCGGTTGACTTTAATCAACCAAGGCCAAGGTGGTGATTTTCGGATTGATGAGAATAAGATTATGAGATGTCGGGATCGAGTTTGTGTTCCGAATGTTGTTGAGCTGAAAAAGAGCATCCTTGAGGAAGGACATCGTAGCGGATTGAGTATTCATCCGGGTGCTACTAAGATGTATAAGGATTTGAGGAAAGTATTTTGGTGGCCTAGTATGAAGAAGGATATTGCGGAATTTGTGTATTCTTGTTTGACTTGCCAGAAGTCAAAGATTGAGCATCAGAAGCCATCGGGTTTGATGAAGCCGTTGTTTATTCCTGAGTGGAAATGGGATAGTATCTCCATGGATTTTGTATCAGGTTTGCCGAGGACGCCGAGTAATTTTGAGGCTATTTGGGTTATCGTGGATAGGTTGACTAAATCTGCTCACTTTATTCCTATGCGTATGGATTACCCTTTGGAGAAGTTGGCTAGGTTGTATATTGAGAGGATTGTGTGTCTGCATGGTATTCCGTTAAGTATTGTTTCGGATAGAGATCCGCGGTTTACTTCGAGATTTTGGGAGAGCCTGCAAAGTGTTTTGGGTACTAAGTTGCGTTTGAGTTCAGCGTATCATCCTCAGACTGATGGTCAGACGGAGAGGACGATTCAGTCGCTTGAAGATCTTTTGAGAGCTTGTGTATTGGAAAAAGGAGGAGCTTGGGACAGCTACTTGCCTTTGATTGAGTTTACCTACAACAACAGTTTCCATTCGAGTATTGGTATGGCACCATTTGAGGCGTTGTATGGTAGGCGGTGTAGGACACCATTGTGTTGGTTCGAGTCCGGAGAAAGTTCTGTTGTTGGACCCGAGTTAGTTCAACAGACTACTGATAAGATCAAGATGATTCAAGAGAAGATGAGAATTACTCAGAGTCGTCAGAAGAGTTATTATGACAACAGGAGGAAGGCACTTGAATTTCAAGAGGGAGATCATGTGTTTCTTCGAGTCACTCCGATGACAGGTGTTGGTAGGGCACTGAAGTCGCGCAAGTTGTCGCCGCGTTTCATTGGTCCTTAGCAGATTTTGCAAAGGATAGGAGAAGTGGCCTACCGTGTGGCTTTACCACCGTCGCTTGCTAATCTTCACGACGTATTCCATGTATCTCAGTTGAGGAAATACATTGCGGATTCGTCTCATGTAGTCCAAATAGATGATGTGCAGGTGAGAGAAAACCTGACTGTTGAGACATCACCTATGCGGATAGAGGATCGGAAATTGAAGCAGCTTCGAGGTAAAGAGATTGCTTTAGTGAAGGTCGCTTGGGGAGGACCGGCTGGTGGAAATGTTACTTGGGAGCTTGAGAGTCGGATGAAAGAGTCTTATCCAAAACTGTTTGAATCAGGTAACATTTTCGAGGATGAAAATTCCTAAAGTGGGGGAGAGTTGTAACAGCCCAAATTTCATTAAATAATTAATTGTAGTAATTAATTTATTTAGTGGGATTTTATTAATGTTGGAAATTAATTTTTATTAATTGGGATTAATAGAGAATTGAGAAGGAAATTGGAAGGAAGGAAAATAAAGGAATTATATAAGAGAGAAAGAAAAGAAAAGAAAGATAGAAAACATTTGGAAAGAAAGAGGAAAGAAGAAGAAAGGAGAGAAAGAGAGGAGAAGAAGAGGAAAAGTGGAAATCATCAAGAACCAACATCAAAGCTCCGATTAATCGAGGTAAGGGTGAGAAATGTTTCTATTTGATCATTGTATGATGTTATGTATGTTGGGTTGGGGTTTTGGTAGAGTTTTCATCACTTTCCAATTAGGGCAAAAGTTGGAATAATCGGTAGATTGATGATTTAATCGGTTGAAACTGAGCAATAATGCCGTAGAATAGTCGGGTAACATGTGTTGATGCTGTTTGTACTGATTTTGTTGTGTGAGAAGTTGGATGATGGTGGATGGTGGAGGTGGAACAGAATAGGGTTCTGTTCTGCGCAGGTTCGCTGGCTCTCGCCAGGCGAGCGAAGGCGAAGCTTCGCCAGGAGAAGCCTAGCGAATGTTGGCGAATAATTATATTTAAGTCCCAGTGGACTTCGCTGGTGAGTTCGCCAGGCGAAGTTGGATAGCGAAGGTTCGCCCAGCGAAGGTGCTGGCGAATGGTGGCGAATGAAGTCAGTAGCTACTGACTTGGGCTCGCTGGGAAGTCTCTCCAGGCGAAGCCTAGCGAGTGTTCGCTGAGAGAGTTCGCCAGGCGAAGGCCAGGCGAAGGTTCGCCAGGCGAATGAGAGCAAATGTGACAGCATTTTTCTTTTGCTGTGTTGTTCATGTGGAGATGGTTTGGTTGCTTCACATAGGTTAATACCTCTATGATATGATATAGGTATGATCTATTGTGATGATGTGTGCTGTGGGTAGCCTACGGGCGTGAATCCTAGAATTATGATTCAAAGGTTAATTGCATCAAGTATAAATACATGTGAACATAATAGGTGATTATGTGTGTATTATTTAATGAATTTGCGAATGCTCGATGTGTATACAATTATGTAATGAGTATGCATGAGAACATTTTGAATATGTATGCATAACTTATAATTGTATGATTGGTATTGCGATGTGAATACCTTGATTGTTGTGATAATTAGAGATACATGGGAATACAATGAGGAATGTATGTGTATTGTCTAATGAATTGTGAGTGCATATATGTATGCGATTGTTGTGTGAATGCATGGGAACATATGTGATATGTGTGCATTGTTGTTGAATATGATGATATGTGAAATGAATACATTGATAAATGTTGATATATGTTGTATGTGCAATCATGATGAAATTCTCGAAAGGGTGAATTATTCGAATGCATGGGATTAAGACGCGAGAACGGTCTTAAGTGCATTTATTGTGATTGGTTGATTGTACATGCATCATTCAGTCAAGAGGCAATGTCTGTTAGTTTCGTGGAAACTAGTGGCTTGTCCCAAACCTAGAAGGGTGGGTTTGAAGCCTAGGGGACGGGCTTGGTTGTTATCGGTCTAGAAGGGTGGACCCGGTTTAAAGTAAAAACCGAAAAATGATAACAAGTTATCGGTCTAGAAGGGTGGACCCGGTTTAGAGTGAAAACCGAAAAAAGATAACTAATGTCGGTACCACATTGCATGAGTTGCATTAGATATGTTGAGTCACATTGCATATTATTGTTGTTGTATAAATGTGCTTGTGGATGATTGTGGAACTGAGCATGAAGGGATGTGCTTGTGAATGTTCATAATGTTGATATATGTGAATACGATATAATTATGATTATGAGGATGAAGTGTGGTGAGAAATGTGAATATGTGTTATATGACTACCTATATATATATATAATCTCATGCTTTGATTATTATGGTTATATTTCTCACCCTTTTGCTGTTTTATAATGCTCTATGAGGCATTGCAGATTAGGATGCTGGAGTCCTTTTGTGAAGTTAGTCTTCATTCTTTTGAGTCTGCTGCTCTGATATGTAACACCGGGTAGTTAGACTAGTATAGTCATTCTTTTGTGATACATTGCGATGTATCAGCTGATGTGGTTTTGTAATCTAACTGATATGATGTTATCTTCCGCTTAAATTAAATGTTGAAATGTGATTTCTAAAACTACGAAAATGTTATATATTTTATGGAGCAAAATGTTAAAGTGTTTTATTGGTCATGTTGTGACATTCTTCTTTTATACCTTACTCTAAAACTTTTACTCTGATGAATCTGTATATGCTTAAGTGTTTTATATGCATTTATTTGGGGTATAGAAGGGGGTGTTACAATTCTCACTGGGGCGAGGATCATCAAGAAGATGCTTTCCCTCCTCCAGGCAGGGATCTTGAGATGCCCACTGACAATGATAGAAGGTTCAGGTTGTTGGAAGAACAGATGAGGAATCTTGCTAATCAGAATTCCACAGGATTGGATGTGGCCAACATGGGATTGGTTCCTGGCTTGAGGGTGCCACTCAAGTTCAAAGCGCCCACTTACGACAAGTATAAGGGGGATACTTGCCTAAGAGTTCACGTGCGGTCTCACTATCGGAGGATGTCCGCTTATTCTGATGACGAAAAGATGTTGATGCATTTTTTCCAGGATAGCTTGTCGGGACCGTCATTGGAATGGTATATGGGGTTAGAGCCTACTCAGATTGGTAGCTGGAAGGAGTTGGCAGAATTTTTTGTCAAGCATTACCAATATAACAGCGACCTTGCGCCAAACAGGGTCCAACTCCAAAATCTTTCTCAGAAGAATGGCGAGTTTCAAAGAATACGCCCAGAGGTGGCGTGAGCTTGCAGCTAGGGTGCACCCACCCATGGTAGAGCGTGAGTTGGTGGATATGTTTGTGGGCACTTTCTCTGGGTTGTATTATGACAGGCTTATCAATTGTACGACGAGTAACTTTTCTGAGTTGATACTCTTGGGAGAACGTATAGAGAATGGCGTTAAGATTAGTAAGATTCAAGCAGGAGAATCAACCTCAACGGGAGGTGGTAAAAGGGCCTTTGGAAACAAGAGACAGGGGGATACTAATTCAGTATACAGCTCCCGAGGAAGAGGTAGAGGTCGAAGCCAATACCGTCAGCAGCAAATTGCTAGTGTGACAATTCTTGTACCTCAACAGCAACAACAACAGCCACAGCAGCAACAGGGACGACAAAATTCTGCTCCACAAAGATACCAAGGTCGGGATAGGGCTGTGAAAAGAGTATTTGATGCACCTCCATTGCCGTATGCTCAGCTTCTTCCAACTTTGTTACAATTGCAGCTTGTTGAGAAAAGGATGTTGGCTCTGTTAAAGGGCACACCTCCTTTTGGTTATGACGCCAATGCACATTGTAAATTCCATTCCGGGGCACCCGGACACAACATAGAGAATTGCCACGCGTTCAAGCACAAGGTGCAAGATTTGATAGATAGCAAGGCTATAAACTTTGGTAATGAAGCATCCAACATTGAGAAAAATCCGATGCCAGCTCACAGATCTGCGCAGGTGGGTGCAATTTTGGAAGATACCAGCTTGAATTTGGTTATGAATGTGGATGAATTGAAGGTGCCTCTGAGTTATGTCAAGGGCAGATTGCTGAGAGGGTGTGTGTTCCCTGGCTGTGATACAGATTATGTTGATTGTTTGGCCCGGCCTGAGGGTTGTGATAGCTTGAGAAGAGGTATTCAAGGGCTGATCGATGAAGGAACGCTGCAATTTGACCGTACTGCTGAAGAGAAGCCTGTTGAGGCAATAGCTGAAAAGCAGGGTGAAGTTGCAATGATTACGATCCCGTTTAAGACTGTCACGATATCAGCGCCTCCCAAGCGACCAACTATCACAATAACCAAAGCTGGACCCATTCTGTATGAAAGCACTAAAGCCATCCCTTGGAATTATGGGGCGGAAGTTTATTGCAATGGAGAAAAGATTAACCTGGCAAGCCCGCCGGTAGGGTCAGTTGATAACCTTGTGGGGGCAGGGGGCATAACCCGCAGTGGTAGAATTTTCGCGTCGCCAGAAGTAGAAGCTGGGAGAATTGCCAAAGGGAAAGGTAAAGTCAATGAAGAAGGACCTTCTCAGGAGAAGGAAAAAGAGGCTTTGACCAAAGATGTGGAAGAATTCATGAGATTGATTCGAAAGAGTGATTATAAAATTGTCGATCATCTGCAGCAGACGCCTTCCAAAATATCGATTTTGTCATTGTTGCTTTGTTCCGAAGCCCACCGGAACGCGTTGCTGAAAGCTCTTGACGCTCCCTATGTACCCCAGGAGATATCCATGAATCAGCTAGAAGGAGTGATTGCGCACGTGAATGCGGGGCATGGCCTTGACTTTACAGATTTTTATTTGACACCCAGGGGCCGCAACCATAACAGTGCGTTGCATATTTCAGTTGAGTGTAGGGGCACTGTTATGTCTCATGTCCTTGTTGACATTGGTTCATCCTTGAATGTTTTGCCCAAGAAGGCGTTGTTGAAGTTAGATACCCGAGGTATAATCTGCACTCCCAGTGACTTGGTAGTGAGAGCTTTTGACAGGACTAGAAGGTCCGTGTTTGGAGAATTGACTTTGCCAATCCAGGTCGGTCCAGAGGTGTTTCATACTGTATTTTACATCATGGACATTCAGCCAACTTATAGCTGTTTGCTTGGACGACCTTGGATTCACGCTGCAGGGGCTGTAACGTCTACGTTTCACCAAAAGCTTAAATATATGGTCGGTGGTAGCATTGTCACCATATGTGGGGAGGAAGACATCCTGGTTAGTCACCTGTCATCGTTCAAATATGTCGAAGTGGATGGTGAGATCAATGAGACATTGTGCCAAGCCTTTGAAGGGGTGCAGATCAGAGACAAATCTCCTGTCTTAAGTAGTGGGTCAGAGGTGGCTATGTCGTCGTATAGAGAAGCCCAAGCGGTAGTTTAGGCCGGAGAGACCAAAGGTAGGGGTCAAGTTCTGGAGATTCCTGTTAAGCATGACAAGTTCGGCTTAGGGTATCGCCCGTCATCATCATCTTCTTCACAGAGCGCGCCAAAGTTCAAAGGGCCGATTGTGTTTACTCCAGGAGGAGTCAGTTTTGAAACGATTAATGATGTGTCCGACGGTGAAGATGGAGATAGCGACTGTGACATGGAGTCGTGGATAAAGCCCAGCTAGCCAGGACAGAGCCTATGCAACTGGTCTATCCAGGACTTTATTCAAGTGACTCCAAAACAGTAATGCCTTGTTTTTTTTATTATTGTACAATCCTATGTCCTACCCGGGGCATAGTGATTTTATTTCAGGGCCTACTTGCTTATGTGTATGCTTTGCTTTAATCATCAAATAGAGGCGTTTTTCTCATGCAAATTTTGTGATCCCTGTTTTTCTGTTTTTATTTTTGCAATAAAATGGCAATGTGGTTATGTGTTTTGTTTGCATATCATTTAAAGCATTTAACCCTTTTTCTTGCAGGATCCATATTTCAGATGACACCGATCAAGATCTCCCTATGACTCGCTTCGACTTTGAGCACCCGATATTTCAAGCCGAAGAAGAGATTGTCGAGGACGACGACTTACCGGAAGAGTTGACTCGTCTTTTGAAACAAGAAGAGAGAATCATTCTGCCTCATCAAGAGGATATTGAGATCATTAATTTGGGTTCGGAAGAAGTTGTCAGGAATGTCTAGATAGGGGCTGCGCTGCAAAGTGATATCAAGCAGAGACTTGTCGAGATGCTTCGAGAGTATAGTGACATCTTTGCATGGTCTTATGAAGATATGCCTAGGCTAGACACTGATATTATGGTCCACCGCTTGCCATTGCGTGAAGATTGTCTGCCGGTCAAGCAAAAGCTCAGAAGAACGAAACCAGATATGGCCGTAAAGATTAAAGAGGAAGTGCAGAAATAGTGGGACGCTGGTTTCTTAGCTGTTACAACTTACCCTCCTTGGGTTGCCAATATAGTACCTGTACCAAAGAAAGATGGTAAGGTACGGATGTGCGTTGACTATCGGGATCTGAATAAGGCGAGCCCTAAGGATGACTTCCCGCTTCCTCACATTGACGTGTTGGTCGACAACACTGCTCAATTCTCGGTGTTTTCCTTCATGGACGGATTTTCGGGCTATAATCAGATTAAAATGGCACCGGAGGATATGGAGAAAACAACTTTTATTACCCCGTGGGGAACGTTCTGCTACAAAGTGATGCCCTTTGGTTTGAAGAACGCTGGGGCAACATATCAACGTGCTATGACGACACTCTTTCATGACATGATGCATAAAGAGATTGAGGTCTATGTTGACGATATGATTGCCAAATCCCAGACGGAGGAAGAGCATCTGGTGAATCTTCTGAAATTGTTTGAGAGGCTTAGGAAATTCAGGCTGAGGCTGAATCCTAATAAGTGCACCTTCGGGGTGAGATCTAGTAAGCTACTGGGGTTCATTGTTAGTGAAAAAGGAATTGAGGTTGATCCTGCGAAAATAAAAGCGATACAAGAAATGCCAGTGCCAAAAACAGAGAAAGAGGTTCGTGGCTTTTTGGGGAGGTTGAACTACATTGCCCGGTTCATATCTAACGTTATAGCCACGTGTGAGCCAATGTTTAAACTGCTGAAAAAAGATCAGGCGATTGTCTGGAATGAAAATTGTCAAAAGGCATTTGAATGAATAAAAGAGTATTTGCAGGAACCTCCGATTTTGATACCCCCAGTAGCCGGGAGACCACTGATGATATACTTGACGGTTCTTGAGAACAGTATGGGTTGTGTTTTCGGTCAACACGACGAGACTGGACGAAAAGAGCATGCAATCTATTACTTGAGTAAGAAGTTCACAGATTGTGAATCCTGTTACTCAATGCTCGAAAAGACGTGTTGCGCACTTGCTTGGGCTGCCAAACCTGTGAGACAATACATGTTAAACCATATAACCGTGCTGATTTCGAAGATGGATCCGATCAAATACGTCTTTGAAAAGCAGGTGCTTTCTGGAAGGATTGCCCGATGGCAGATGGTACTGACAGAGTATGATATACAATATGTCTCGCAAAAGGCTATCAAAGGTAGCGCACTATCAGAGTACCTGGCTGAGCAGCCAATCGATGATTACCAGCCGATGAAGTTTGATTTTCCTGATGAGGATATTATGTACTTGAAGATGAAAGACTGCGAGGAACCGTTGCATGGTGAAGGTCCTGAGCCAGGTTCCTAATGGCAATTGATTTTTGACTGTGCTGTTAATTCATATGGAAGTGGAATTGGGGCAATCATTACGACTCCCCATGGGACGCACATCCCGTTCACTGCCAGATTGACATTTCCAGTTACCAACAATGAGGCTGAGTATGAGGCGTGTATCATGGGTCTCGAGGAGGCTATTGATTCGAGGATTAAAAATCTTGATGTGTATAGAGACTCCGCGCTAGTCGTGAACCAGATCAAGGGAGAATGGGAGACTCGTCAGCCCAATCTGATACCGTATATGAATTATGCGAGAAGGTTGTTACCTTTCTTTGACATAGTAGAGTTTCACCATGTGCCACGGGCCGCCTTGATAGGCCCGCCTTCATATTCGCCATTGAGGAAGCTTCCGATGGCAAGCCGTGGTATTTTGATATCCAGAATTTCCTAAAGAACCAAGAGTATCCGACTAGGGCATCCGGCCGCGATAAGAAGACTCTTAGGAGATTGGCTGGAAACTTCTACTTGAATCTAGATGGTGTTATGTACAGGAGAAACCATGATTTGGTGCTTTTGCAATGTGTAGATGAGAAAGAAGCTAATCTGCTTATGGAAGAGGTCCACGAGGGAACCTTTGGCATGCACGCCTGCGGACACGCTATGTCTCGGAAGTTATTACGAGCAGGGTATTATTGGCTGACAATGGAAAGAGACTATTTCAAGTTTGCGAAGAAATGCCATAAATGCCAGATTTATGCGGACAAGATTCAGGTGCCGCCAAGCCCTTTGAATGTTATGGCGTCCCCGTGGCCTTTCTCCATGTGAGGCATTGATATGATTGGCAAAATTGAGCCCACCGCATCCAATGGACACCGGTTCATCTTGGTAGCTATCGATTACTTCACCAAATGGGTCGAAGCAGCGTCTTACGCGAATGTTACCAAGCAAGTAGTAGCCCGGTTTATCAAAAAGGACATCATCTGTCGTTACGGCATCCCTGAAAGAATCATTACTGACAATGGCTCGAACCTGAATAACAAGATGATGAAGGAATTGTGCCAGAATTTCAAGATTGAGCATCACAATTCATCTCCCTATCGGCCCAAGATGAATGGCTATGTCGAAGCGACCAATAAGAACATCAAGAAGATAGTTCAGAAGATGGTTGTGACATACAAAGACTGGCACGAGATGTTGCCCTTCGCATTACACGGTTATCTTACGAAGGTACGCACATCGACCGGGGCAACACCTTTCTCATTGGTGTATGGTATGGAGGTTGTCCTACCATTGGAAGTTGAGATTCCTTCCTTGAGAGTATTGCTCGATGTCCAACTTGATGAGGCAGAGTGGGTAAGGAATAGGCTGAATCAGCTCAGTTTGATGGATGAGAAGAGACTTGCATCTATTGCATATGGTCGGTTATACCAGAGCTGGATGAAGAAAGCTTACGACAAGAAGGTGCGCCCTCGAAGCTTTCAGACGGGCGATCTTGTGTTGAAGAAGATTCTCCCACCACAATCAGATCATAGGGGCAAATGGACTCCCAACTATGAAGGTCCATATATTGTTCGAAAGGTCTTCTCCGGAGGATCCTTACTGTTGTCCACCATGGATGGCGAAAATTTTACATCCCCTGTGAACTCGGACGTAGTTAAAAAATACTTTGCTTAAAGAGACCCGCTGGACAGAAAAAAGAAAGTCCAGGAAAAAATGGGGCATCCCGGCGAACCAAAAGAAAAAGAAAAGGTTCGGGCAAAAATTAGGGATAAAATTGAAAAGATGTACACCCGCGAAGTCGAAAACCTGGAAAGGCGACTTCGGCAAAAAAGGGTATCCCGGTGAATTGAAAACCCGCAAAAGGCGATTCAGGCAAAAGTTAGGGATTGAAAAAAGCAAATGACTGCGGTCCGAGTTTGATACTGCATTGCTTAGTGGTTTGGGAGTACCTGAGGGTCGATTATCCAAGTCAATTTCTTCCGAGGACAGAGTATCAGGAAAGCGTCGGAGTCAGGCGAGTCATAGGAGGATCAGCTCATGGTGTTTGCTTGTACCACGTTGCCGACATGTATACAAATTTCTTTGTACCTTTGTACATATTTGTATTTGCTTTTGTGTAGCTTCCTCTTTTCAGGAGTTGCATCCATTGTACAAACTTTTCCTATTTACAGGCCCGTTATCAATAAACGCGTACTATTCAGTACTTGATGTTTGTTTCTTGTTTTAACGTTTACTGTTTTGTTTGTGGAAAGCGCCGATGTTTTTGATAAACTTGCACGTGCATAAACTTGCAGGCCTCGGCCAATAATTGTTAAAACTTTGAATTGACTAAGTGATTGTCACGGCTATTGACCTGGATATTTCCTTTTGTATAGGATATCTTGTTGTTGCTCATATTTTGCAGGGTCGTTACCTTCGCAGCAAACAGATAAGGGATCGTGTTTCCCCAACCAGAGTCCCTTAACGTAGGAGCAGGCTCTAGGTGATTTTATTCCTCCCCAGCAGATGGAAGTCGCGTCTTTATCCCCACAAGAGTTAGATGCGAACTACCAAGCGGTCTGGCAGTGATGTGCACTCCCAGCAGTGATCATGTGCACATTTAATCCCCAGTGAAGTCCCCACAGGGCACAACCAGGTTGCCAGTGGTTTGAAAGGGTCGTCCCCACGCAGGATGGCTCTTTCTATTCTCCAACAGGTTATCTTTCCTCCAATAGGTTGATTATCCTCAGCAGAGTTCGTAACTACGGTTTTGTTAAGCTATTCCCCAGCAGGATTGTTGCTCCCCCAGCGGAGTCGGTTCACCTTTCAGCATTTATTTTGCTGGAATAATTCTGTGATACCCGGTTATCCCCAGCGGAGTTAGCTTTGTCTTCAACATTTATTTCGCTGAAGCAGTTCTGTATCCAGCCTTTCTCCAGCAGCCCGAGCCTGCATTTGCATCTTGCATATATCATCATATTTGCATCGTGCATAGCATATACCCAAACGCGTAGCATTTCCATGCCGTATGGAGCATTACGCCATTGTCCAACATGTGCATTTTGAAACATAAGCCAGGTTGGTTACCTCTTTGTTTTCAGGTGTTCTTCCCTGCAGGTAATTGAAATTCTTGTTCAGGATGGTTTTCGGGTAGTCAAATTTTTTGGCATGAGATATGTGGTGATAACGTTTGTCCTATCATGTGTCTCCTCATCAGAGTTGCTTGGTTTATTTTCTCTTCTTACCCGGCAGAGTTTCCTCGAATGACTGTTACGGCTTCATAATTAGACTTTGGAGTTGTTGTCAGAAATTCCCCGGCAGAGTTTTCCTCGAATGGTTGTTACGTCAGCATTAAACGGCTTCATAATTAGACTTTGAAGTTGTTGCCAGTGGTTTGAAAGGATCGTCCCCACGCAGGATGGCTCTTTCTATTCTCCAACAGGTTATCTTTCCTCCAATAGGTTGATTATCCTCAGCAGAGTTCGTAACTACGGTTTTGTTAAGCTATTCCCCAGCAGGATTGTTGCTCCCCCAGCGGAGTCGGTTCACCTTTCAGCATTTATTTTGCTGGAATAATTCTGTGATACCCGGTTATCCCCAGCGGAGTTAGCTTTGTCTTCAACATTTATTTCGCTGAAGCAGTTCTGTATCCAGCCTTTCTCCAGCAGCCCGAGCCTGCATTTGCATCTTGCATATATCATCATATTTGCATCGTGCATAGCATATACCCAAACGCGTAGCATTTCCATGCCGTATGGAGCATTACGCCATTGTCCAACATGTGCATTTTGAAACATAAGCCAGGTTGGTTACCTCTTTGTTTTCAGGTGTTCTTCCCTGCAGGTAATTGAAATTCTTGTTCAGGATGGTTTTCGGGTAGTCAAATTTTTTGGCATGAGATATGTGGTGATAACGTTCGTCCTATCATGTGTCTCCTCATCAGAGTTGCTTGGTTAAGTTTCTCTTCTTTCTTGGCAGAGTTTCCTCGAATGGTTGTTACGGCTTCATAGTTAGACTTTGGAGTTGTTGTCATAAATTCCCCAGCAGAGTTTTCCTCGAATGGCTGTTATGTCAGCATTAAACGGCTTCATAATTAGACTTTGAAGTTGTTGCCAGATTTTCCCCGCAGAGTTGTTTGTTGAAGTCTTCGGATGCTTGATTTCGCGCTTTTATTTAGTGCGATGCCCGTTTCTTTGGAAATGGAAGGTCAAAAGATAGTATATTGACATTCCGCGCTTTTATTTAGTGCGATGCCCATTTCTTCGAAAATGGAAGGTCAAAAGATAGTACATTGATAGTTCCGCGCTTTTATTTAGTGCGATGCTCGTTTCTTCGGAAATGGAAGATCCTGGATAGTACAGGGATGACTCGCTTTACGTAGCGTATGCCCGTTTCTTCAGAAATGGAAGGTCAAAAGATAGTATATTGACATACCGCGCTTTTATTTAGTGCGATGCTCGTTTCTTTGGAAATGGAAGATCCCGGATAGTACAGGGATGACTCGCTTTACGTAGCGTATGCCCGTTTCTTTGGAAATGGAAGGTCAAGGATAGAATATTGACATACCGCGCTTTTATTTAGTGCGATGCTCGTTTCTTCGGAAATGAAAGATCCCGGATAGTCAAGGGATGACTCGCTTTACGTAGCGTATGCTCGTTTCTTTGGAAATGGAAGGTCAAGGATAGTATATTGACATACCGCGCTTTTATTTAGTGCGATGCTCGTTTCTTCGGAAACGGAAGATCCAGGATAGTACATGGATGACGCGTTTTACGTAGTGCCTGCTTATTGTAGCGTATATTTGAAGTTGACTGTTGATTCAGTGCCTGTGGCGTCACACAGGTGGTTGATGTTGAAATCAGTTTCTGTATCAGATGATTGATCAGTTGTTGCCGTGACAACCAGATTCACTTTTCTGGATCTTTTTCCCCAAGCAGTTTCTGCAGTTTTTTCCTTCGGTTAGCAAATTTCCGGGTTCTTTGGTATTCAACCGTATTTTACCTTGATTTCCTGAAAGCCGTTCGCTTTTCATCCAGTCAGGTTCAAGCCGCTTGAATAGGGGCAGCTGTTGCACCCCAAAATTTGCCTAACCTTTTCTTACTTGGTTTATGTTTCTTTGCATTAGCATTGCATTGACCTAACATTTGCATAGCATAGCATTGTTCATTTGTACAGGGGATCAAGTGTGGTTGATATCAAGAGGAGCCTTTATAGAGGTCTTATTCAAGCTTGAGAAGTCACCAAAGTCACCAAGCAGAGGGTTGGGAAGTTCAGTTGTTTATATGTGGTTAATCTCCTAATCTGAGGATCAATTGAAGACCATCATTAGGTTGTGGAGCCTTGATCAAGGAGAGAGTGGGTGGATAGAGCTCATAGAGTTCCTTGAGGGTCATGAGAGAGCTCAGTCAAGTCATCATACCAAGTGTGAAGAGCCACAGTTGAGGGTGTTGCAACTAGGGTTTTCATTTGAGTAATCCTAAGTCAACTGTGCAATTGAAGAGGATCAAAGCTCAATTCTAAGTCTTTGTAATCATGGAGAGTTGTGTTGAGATACATGAGGTGATATACCAAGATCAATCCAAGAAGAATTCAAGGTGTGAGGAGTTGCTAAATTAGGGTTCTCGGGGTAAAATCCCCTATTTAGTGCCTAACTTCAAGACCACTAATCTCAAGATGCAAGTTTCATCTCCACTTTTGGCCAACATGAAACTTGTAGAGAATGATCTTAGATTTAATTTGAGTACTAGAAGTCTTCCATTGGATTTATAGAACTCAAGTTATGGTCCAGACAAACTACAGGTCCTCAGATGAATGTGAAATTTGTCTGCAAAAGTCACCTAACTTCCATGGAACGTTTTACCTAGAAGGGTGTTTATCCTAAACTTTTGGCCAACATTAAAGTTGTAGGTCTTGATCTTAGCTTTCCAAATTGTACTAGAAGTCTTCCATCTGATTTGTAGAACTCAAGTTATGAGGTTTACAAGTTCAGGGTATTTTGGGAAAGTGAGATTATAGGTCATTTGGCATTATAGGTCATTTTCACTATCTTGCAAGCTTCAAATTAAGTTTTGTTCAACACAAAACTTTCTTAAAATGATGTTTTTAGGTCAACCATGTCCTCATGATGAATTGATTTGGCTTAGGGTGAGACTTGGTTTGAGAAATTTGGCAAAAAGGAGAATTTAAAGGCATTTAAGTGAAAAATTCAAGATTAATTCATTTGTGTTCAAACAAGGCCAAGTGAGTACTCATTTTAATCAGAAAAATCATTCTAAGCACTTTGGCATTATTAGATTTTTCATTTGGGACCTATTTCATGGTGGTTTGACTTGTTACTTCACAAATAAGCAACACATTAAAACTTGCTCATAAGGTGCAAACAAGCTCTCCAATTGATCTCTATACTCTCACCAGACCACAAGCAATTGAATTGAAGCTTCTTGGGGAAGTTTTCAGTGCAAATTCATGCATACCATTGTTGAGTTTTTGAAAGAAAAGTGAAACTTGGATATTCTTATTTGGGCCTCCAATGGACCTCTAAAGCCCACAAACATCTTCTATATAAGTTCTATGACTGATTCAGAGCAGGTTTGGTGTTCATTTCGTGCCATAGCCAGAGATTGCAAGTTGAATTTTCAAGCTCCAAGTGAAGAATCGAGTTTCATTTCCAGAGAAAATCAAGGCAATTCTTGGATTGATTCATCTTCAGCATACTTCATAGAGTGAATCTGCACAAGTTGGAGCCAAGAATCACTCTGCAGATACCTCAATTTCAAGCTACATTCCAGGTTTTTATTTCTCACGATTGCACTTTTTCTAGCATGATCTAGCATATTTTAGCACGTGGTTAAGCTTTAGGAGAGATATTAGATGGATTCTGGATCAATATTTGGAAGTTTAGAGACAAATTAAGGTGATGTGTGATTTCTGTTTGGAGTTGGATTGGTCTGATCTTAAGGATTCAACACGATCTAGGAAGCATAAGGAGTAGATCTGTGGTTTTAGATTGAGGTTTGGTGATGATCAGAATTATGGAGCATTTTCTGTTTGCATTCGTGTTTGAGAATCTATGAGGAATTAGAGGAAATGAGCATGATATCTAAGATCTACGTGGAATTTGGAGTGAGATGATGTAAAATTTGCTAAGGATTGATGATCTGTACTTGTTGTCTCGCCGGAGGAGACGACCGACAACTTTCTTTGTCCACCGCTGCAACTCTCCCTTCAACTGGAATTCAAACGAGGAAAGATGAGTTGAGAGCCCTTGGATCTGCCTAGAATGTTGACAAAGTCCCGTCATCCAATGGCCACGACTTAAGCTCAGAATTGACTTGGACCTGAATGAAACGCTGCGTTTCATTAAATGAGGTGGCAGCCTGAGAGCCTTTAGATCAGCTTACTTAGTCCAACCATCCAACGCCTCTGTTTTAATTCAGCATTTTATTTTCTTTTAATTGATTTTCTTATTATTTTAATTGTTTGTTTCATTTTAATTTCATTAATCATCAGAAAAATAAAATAAAAATATGTCCATGCTCCTCATTTTATTTGTGATTTTTCTGTGCTTTTACATTTGATTTTTGCCTGATTTTCAATTTATTTGGCATTTTCTCATTTTGCTATTTTCTTTAATTTTGCATATTTGATCCATGTTTTTGCTGATTTTTGTTCTTTCAATTGGTATTGATTTGGATGAGATTTTTGGCTAGCTGGTAAATTAGAGATGCATGATCCCCTAGGATTTAATTTAGATTTTTTAGACAATATTAAGTTTTGTTTTGGATTAGGATCATTAGACCTTCCATTTTAGGGTTTTCATTTGATACCTTGTGATCTAGGATTTTTTAGGTGACCTTCCCATAGTTTTAGGCCCTGATCCTTTCTACTATAGGTCCTTAACCTTCTTAGGTTCCCTTAGAAAATTTCATAGGATTTTAGAAGTAGTTTTGATATTTTTCATAGATTTAATACTTAGGCTAGTTTTAAGTTGCTTTCAACATAACACTTGCTTTAGAATGACCTCAATGGTGGCCTTTAGTTCATAATAGGTTTGCTAATCTTCTTTGATGGTGTTTTAGACATGTATAAGCTTCTGTTTGCTTGGTGGTGGTGCTTGATTTGGTGTTTAGACCTTCCTTTAGAAGCTTTCTTTGAGCTTGTTCAATTAGGGTTTAGGAAGAGCTTAGTGGTTTTCTCTTTCTTCAAATAAGCATGGATTGATTTGATTGCTTTCCATTCTCATCCCATGATTCAAAGTCCCTATGTGAAAGCCTCATCTTTCCTTTGGAAGGATGTGTGGCATTTCACAAGAGGTAGAACCTTTGAGGATGCATGTCTCAGATGACTGGTTAGGTGTCAGGAGGGGTTCCCTTGGTTTCCTTCCTGCTTCCCATCATCATCCAATAATCTTGATGTTAATTCTCTTCCCTTGTGTTGGAGCTTGTTGAAGCATGAAGATGAAGACTTCTCTTGAAGATGGCTTAGACTTGGAGTTGTTTGCAGACTAGTTGTTTGTTTTGCTATTTATCTGCTTTGCTGTTGAGCTGTTTATCTGCTGTTTTGTCGGATGTATTTTCTGATTGCTCTGTTGTTGCTTGTGTGATTGTTTGGTGTGTTGCATTAGACTAGGTTCTCATATAGATGATTCTAGGCTTAAGAGCATCCTAAAGGCTGACATTAGCTCCCTTTGCTTGTCTGCATCTAGAGGCTGAGTCTGGCTCCCTCTGCTTGACTGTTATTGATTGGCTTTGCTTGCTGGCTTAAGGTTGAGTCTGTCTCCCTTGCATGTGTTGTGTGTTGCCTTTGGGCTTGCTTGCTCTAGAAGTTGAGCTTGGCTCCTTCTGCTTGTTTGTCGCATGCATGCATTTTCTTTACTGTTATTTTTTACAGTTATTTTCTTTTGTTGTTTGCTTTCCTTTGCCATGTTCCCCTAGGAACTCTGACTTCTCTTGTTCAAGAGAAGTTATGGCAGACATTAGGGTTCTAACCATGCATGATAACATTAGTTATTTCCCCCCTAACCTCAACCATAGGATCAATTTTGCATGACAACTTTAGGATTGGATCAGCTCCCCTTTAGTGCGTCTTTTCTCCTCTCATCTTCAAACAAATCAAGATACAGTAATAAAGGTTAATTGACGTCATACTCTATGAGCCTTAAGCTACTTGAGAAAGGATGGTTGGAGAGTTTCTTTCCAACAGTCTGGATGTTTAGTATGGCACCCTTTGGGTGACATGCGACGCATTCACTCTCAGGTCATAGTCTCTAGTGCGATATCAGTTGCAAACATCCATAAAAGATACTTCTCTAAAAAACAGAAAAACAAAGATCAAACTCTTTTTGTCCTCTTGGACCTGTAATCCCTGGAAACCCTTTTTCAGATGGAGAGTTTTGTTAACTCTCGGTTCTACCGCAAACGGTAAACGCCTAAGTCTCCGTCGAGCGAGCTCCATACACCAACTGCTAGAACCGTCCGTTAACCCTACTCGAATAAAAAAGAAAAACCTGTGTCTTTCGTGTCCCGAACTACATTTGCTCTAATCTTTCACACTGTGTGAAAGTACGTGGGCACGAGATGCGATATCTCGGCGAGAAACCTTCCCTGTAACCCGTAGTTAGGCGAACTACGTTGACTCTGATTTCTCGTTCCAGACGGGAATAGGTAGGCATAAAGTGCGACGCTTTGCCGAGTCATTTTCTTTTCTTTTCAGACCAGTCCTTTAGCGTAGATAGATATAACAAACCCGTCAAATAAACACAACAAGCATGGATCCCATCGAGTACGATGGACGTGAGGGGTGCTAATACCTTCCCCTTGCGTAACCGACTCCCGAATCCAAACATTGGTTGCGATGACCTTGTCTTATACCTTTTCGTCAGGTTTTTTCTGATCGTTTCCTTTCCCGTTCTGAGGGATAAATAACGAAAGGTGGCGACTCTTCTGTTTTGCTGGCCTCGTTTTTCGCAGTAGCGACAACTGACGACTCTGTTGGAGACTCTAGTTCCCTATGCGAGTCAATCCTAACGCTTGTGTGTTTACCTGTTGGGTTTTATTTATCGCACTTTACTTTCTGCATTATATTTTCAGTATGATATTATTATTGTGTTGTATGAGTGAGAAGCCAGACCCAGGCTTGAGTGTACTTAACATTAGTTGTGGAAATTAGTGAGCGCGTGCTTGCTTTGCATGCACTAGTGTCTCACGAAATCCACGCTCAGACGAGGTTCTCTTGGTTGAATTGTTTTCCTGCCTTTGGGCTTGAGGGGTTGTTGGTTTGGAGGATTGTCGACTCTGGGGACCGATCGTTTGTGACTCAGCTGAGTGAGGCCACTTCAAGAGATGATGATGCCACACCTTCTGGGTATCGTATCATCGTTCTTGAAAGTCTGTGACGCGGGGAAACGCATAGGATGCCGTACCTTGTCTGTGATTAGGTCCATACCTATGAGCGGGGCCGGGTTATTGCAGGAAACCTTAACCTTCAGACTACATGATTTTCTTGACAGTGAATCAGTGTTGTTGGGTTCAGAGGATTCTTATTGTCAGAGATGTGGTTGTTCTAGACAGTGCATATTTATTGGTACTCTTTATGGTTGTGCTATCAGAGCAGTGTTGTGATTGTGTTGGATTAGAGCCTTGGTCTCCTCAGCAACATGATCTTGATCCCCTGTTGCATGTTTGCATTTTGCATTTTGCATACTCATTTGCATATCATTAACGTGTGTCTGTGTTGCAGGTGCATATTATCCCCCGGTTCCGGTTTTCTTGCCTTTTGTTGTGCTATCATGGGATCTCTGAAGAAGAATGTGGCCTATAAGCTCCCTACCCCAGATGTTGCTTTGCTGTCTAGTTTGATTGCCTTGGCAGATGAGACGGTGAGAGGGGAATTCAGAAAATCTTATGGGAAGTTGATCAGTCTCGTTCGTAAACCTTATGTGTATGAGTTGAATGGGTTGTATGCCTTGCTGCAGTTCTATGATCCTCCATTGAGATGCTTTACTTTCCCGAACTCCGTTCTTGCACCTACATTAGAGGAGTATGCTGAGTTGTTGGGTGTACCTATCAAGAGTCAGATGCCTTTTGTTCATATGGATGCTAAGCCTAATCTAGCTAATCTAGCTCTTGCTCTTCATCTGGATGCCTCTGAGTTGATCCTGTCCAGTTGGAATGGGGTTCCTGGATTTTCTCTGCAGTTCCTGGTTGGGAAAGCCCAGCAGTGTGCCAAAGACGGTTGTTAGATCATATTCAACGCCATTCTTGCCCTCTGCATATATGGCATCATTTTGTTTCCCAACATGCCTGATTTTGTAGACTTGGATGCCTTCCACATCTTTGCATCAAGGAATCCAGTTCCTACCTTGATTGGAGATGTATATCATTCCGTCCATTACAAGAACGAAAATAGAAGGGGTAAGAATGTATCATGTTGCATGCCCTTACTCTACAGATGGTTTGATAGTCACCTGCCTAAGAAGGGTCTCTTTGCTTCATCTGCAGCCACAACTGAGTGGTCTGAGCGCTTGATGGGTTTGTCAGCAGAGAGTGTTGTTTGGTTTGATAGAGATATGTTGGGTACTGAAGTCATATTCAGCTGTAGTGGGTTTCCAAATGTGCCTTTGATTGGAAGAAAGTGTTGTATCAATTATAATCAATCTCTACTTGTCAGACAGTTTGCATATGCTTTGAGAGTTCCGCCAAAAGATGAAGAGGTGCATGAATCTCTGTACCTTACAGGTCTTCTAGTGGGGCATATGTTAGCTAAGCTTCAGCAGGCCTGGAATGATATCAGTAGACGAGGGAAATCATTGTTGGGTAAAAGCAATAGTCAGTCTTATGCTCCGTATGTGACCTAGATTCGAGCCAGAGCAGAGACAATAGGGATGCCATTTCCACCTGCTAAGCCAGAGTGCCCTCCAGTGGTTGAAGAGCCTACTACCGTGTCTATTCAGCAGTATAATTAGGTGTTAGCTGAGAAGGAAGAACTAAAAAAGGCCAATGAAGAGTTAGGGAAAGAGTTAGCACAGCTCAGAAGCGAGAGAAATAAAGTCGTCCACTCCTTCAAGAAGCAGACAGAGTTGGTGAACAGGTTAGGCACGGACTTGACCAAGTAGATAGTTGATTGTGAACGTTTGGGTCTGGACTTCAAATCTGTCAATGATGTATTGGCCACCAAGAAGCAGAATTTGGATGAAGCATACCGGAGAATTTCCAAGTTCAATCAGCAGTAGAATGCCACCATAGCCAACAACAAAGAGAGGGAGGATAAACTGAAACAGCAGATCTCCAAATTGAAGGCTCGAGTGAAGGCTGACGAGAAGAAGTTTGATGAGGAAACAGCTCGTAGATATGCCACTGAAGACATGCTGAACAAAGTTATCGCTAACCTGAAAGATCGCAAGCAGAGGTTCGAGTCTAAGAAGCGAAAGTTAGAAGATTGCTTTGGCCAGGGAGCGTGGGAAGATTCTGTTGAAGGTCTCCAGTGCACTATTATGCAGAGAGAGTTGCTTGTTGAAGGGTTACTCACTCGACCTGATCACCCCAAGACAAAGGAGTTGCTAGAGGAGTTTCGTGCCCGTTGTCACACTTGATTATCTTTGTAACCCTTTTGTTTTTTGTTTTTTTTGCTGTAGGCTGACCATCACCAGGCTTGTTGGTCGAGGTCATGCTATTGATTCCCCATGTATTCATTGACATTGTACTGATGCCTTGTTGGGCCATAGATATATGAGATGTTATTTCAGTGACCAGATCCGGACTTCTTGTTATCAGCACTGGCACTCGAATCGGGGGAGAAATCACCCTAACACACAGACACATGTTTGCATCTGCATAAATCATTTGCATAGCAGGTACCTTGTACTGTGTTTCCTAACCCTCTGTCGATGCAGGTTCCAGGATTGCCGATCAGCGAATTCATCACTACTCTACCAGAAGCAACTGCAAGAAAGCCATGGATCAGATGCAAACTGAGATGCAGGAGATGCGCGACAGGATGGCGCAGTTCATGCAGGTGATGGAAACTGTGGCCAAGAGCCAGGAGCAGCTGCAGACTCTGGTGCAGCCTCTGATTGCCAGGGTTGACAGTCAGGGTGTGCTACATGGCAGAATTACTACTGATCCTCCTCATGGAGAGACTCTCCAAGCTGGTGATGCTATACCGGTTGCCGTCCTCAATACGACTGAGAACGATAACAAAATTGGGAACGGAAATGTGACTGGTAATGGGCATGTGGAAACCAACGGTAATATTGGTGCTGGGAATGTTGGTTTCAATGTTGGGCCTGGGATTGCTGGTCTTGGTGCTGGGAATACTGGTATGGGTATTGGTGTTGGCAATGCTGGTTTTGGTGGTAATCAAGGCTATGGTAATAAGGGTTACGGTAATCAGGGCTTTGGTAACGCAGGTTTTGGCAATGCAAGCAACAACGATTACAACGCTGGTTTCGGGACAGGTGCTGGCAATCAGGGTTTTAGCAATATGGGGTATGGTCCCAGGTTCAATCAAACTAGCTTCGGTCCTAATACTGCTTATGCTGGGTATGACAATGGGGATTCTTGTAACAGCCCAAATTTCATTAAATAATTAATTGTAGTAATTAATTTATTTAGTGGGATTTTATTAATGTTGGAAATTAATTTTTATTAATTGGGATTAATAGAGAATTGAGAAGGAAATTGGAAGGAAGGAAAATAAAGGAATTATATAAGAGAGAAAGAAAAGAAAAGAAAGATAGAAAACATTTGGAAAGAAAGAGGAAAGAAGAAGAAAGGAGAGAAAGAGAGGAGAAGAAGAGGAAAAGTGGAAATCATCAAGAACCAACATCAAAGCTCCGATTAATCGAGGTAAGGGTGAGAAATGTTTCTATTTGATCATTGTATGATGTTATGTATGTTGGGTTGGGGTTTTGGTAGAGTTTTCATCACTTTCCAATTAGGGCAAAAGTTGGAATAATCGGTAGATTGATGATTTAATCGGTTGAAACTGAGCAATAATGCCGTAGAATAGTCGGGTAACATGTGTTGATGCTGTTTGTACTGATTTTGTTGTGTGAGAAGTTGAATGATGGTGGATGGTGGAGGTGGAACAGAATAGGGTTCTGTTCTGCGCAGGTTCGCTGGCTCTCGCCAGGCGAGCGAAGGCGAAGCTTCGCCAGGCGAAGCCTAGCGAATGTTGGCGAATAATTATATTTAAGTCCCAGTGGACTTTGCTGGTGAGTTCGCCAGGAGAAGTTGGATAGCGAAGGTTCGCCCAGCGAAGGTGCTGGCGAATGGTGGCGAATGAAGTCAGTAGCTACTGACTTGGGCTCGCTGGGAAGTCTCGCCAGGCGAAGCCTAGCGAGTGTTCGCTGAGAGAGTTCGCCAGGCGAAGGTCAGGCGAAGGTTCGCTGCGAGGGTTCGCCAGGCGAATGAAGGCGAATGTGACAGCATTTTTCTTTTGCTGTGTTGTTCATGTGGAGATGGTTTGGTTGCTTCACATAGGTTAATACCTCTATGATATGATATAGGTATGATCTATTGTGATGATGTGTACTGTGGGTAGGCTACGGGCGTGAATCCTAGAATTATGATTCAAAGGTTAATTGCATCAAGTATAAATACATGTGAACATAATAGGTGATTATGTGTGTATTATTTAATGAATTTGCGAATGCTCGATGTGTATACAATTATGTAATGAGTATGCATGAGAACATTTTGAATATGTGTGCATAACTTATAATTGTATGATTGGTATTGCGATGTGAATACCTTGATTGTTGTGATAATTAGAGATACATGGGAATACAATGAGGAATGTATGTGTATCGTCTAATGAATTGTGAGTGCATATATGTATGCGATTGTTGTGTGAATGCATGGGAACATATGTGATATGTGTGCATTGTTGTTGAATATGATGATATGTGAAATGAATACATTGATAAATGTTGATATATGTTGTATGTGCAATCATGATGAAATTCTCGAAGGGGTGAATTATTCGAATGCATGGGATTAAGACGCGGGAACGGTCTTAAGTGCATTTATTGTGATTGGTTGATTGTACATGCATCATTCAGTCAAGAGGCAATGTCTGTTAGTTTCGTGGAAACTAGTGGCTTGTCCCAAACATAGAAGGGTGGGTTTGAAGCCTAGGGGACGGGCTTGGTTGTTATCGGTCTAGAAGGGTGGACCCGGTTTAAAGTAAAAACCGAAAAATGATAACAAGTTATCAGTCTAGAAGGGTGGACCCAGTTTAGAGTGAAAACCGAAAAAAGATAACTAATGTCGGTACCGCATTGCATGAGTTGCATTGGATATGTTGAGTCACATTGCATATTATTGTTGTTGTATAAATGTGCTTGTGGATGATTGTGGAACTGAGCATGAAGGGATGTGCTTGTGAATGTTCATAATGTTGATATATGTGAATACGATATAATTATGATTATGAGGATGAACTGTGGTGAGAAATGTGAATATGTGTTATATGACTACCTATATATATATATAATCTCATGCTTTGATTATTATGGTTATATTTCTCACCCTTCTGCTGTTTTATAATGCTCTATGAGGCATTGCAGATTAGGATGCTGGAGTCCTTTTGTGAAGTTAGTCTTCATTCTTTTGAGTCTGCTGCTCTGATATGTAACACCGGGTAGTTAGACTAGTATAGTCATTCTTTTGTGATACATTGCGATGTATCAGCTGATGTGGTTTTGTAATCTAACTGATATGATGTTATCTTCCGCTTAAATTAAATGTTGAAATGTGATTTCTAAAACTACGAAAATGTTACATATTTTATGGAGCAAAATGTTAAAGTGTTTTATTGGTCAAGTTGTGACATTCTTCTTTTATACCTTACTCTAAAACTTTTACTCTGATGAATCTGTATATGCTTAAGTGTTTTATATGCATTTATTTGGGGTATAGAAGGGGGTGTTACAATAGTGGTATCAGAGCTGGTCGGTCCGTCCGGCCAAGTTGTTGGAGTATTTTTCCTGTGTGTTATTGATATGCGTTTGTTGCATTATCAATATTGGTTGTTCTTACGTGGTTCTGTTGCTGGAATTAGTAAGATGGTTGCAGGAAGGAACGACGAAGCGATTGCGGAGGCATTGACGAGATTGGCGGGGGCAATTGGGCAGAATCCTCCGGCCAATGTGAATGTGGGGAATCATGCTGATGATGGATTCCGTGCTTGGGGAAATTCCAAAAGAATAACCCTCCGGTCTTCAAGGGAACTCATGAACCGGACAAGGCACAAATTTGGTTGAAAGCTGTGGAAAAGATTTTTCGAGTTATGAATTGCTCGGATGCACAGAAGGTGCAGTTTGGGACTCATATGCTCGAAGAAGAAGCTGAAGATTGGTGGGGTAATACTCGCCAAAGAATTGAGGAAGATGATATTGTGATTACGTGGGATTTGTTTAGAGAAACCTTTCTGGAGAAGTATTTTCCAGAGGATGTGCGGGGGAAGAAAGAGATCGAATTTCTTGAGTTAAAGCAAGGTAATTCGACGGTTGCTGAGTATGCGGCGAAGTTTGAGGAGTTGATCAAATTTTGTCCTCACTATAATACTGGTAATGCTGAGAGGTCTAAGTGCCTCAAGTTTGTGAATGGTTTGAGACCCGAGATTAGACAAGCTATTGGATATCAGGAAATCAGGCGGTTTTATGAGTTGGTTAACAAGAGCAGAATTTATGACGAAGACAGTGGGGCTAGGTCCAGCCACTACAAGAGTCTAAGTGACAAGAAAGGAAAGGGACAATTCAGAGGAAAACCTTACGTAACTCCTGCGGATAAGGGGAAACAAAATGTTGGTTTTGGCAAGAAACCAAGTGGGGGAGTTTCTACTCCGGTGAGATGTTATAGATGCGGTGAAGAGGGACATCGTGCTCCAGAATGCAAAAGTGTTGAGAAGACGTGTTTTAAGTGTGGCAAGCCAGGCCACAAAGATCTAGAGTGTAGAAGCGGTGCGGGTGTTACTTACTATAACTGTGGTGAGCGAGGGCACATCAGTACCAAGTGCGATAAGCCGAAGAAGAATCAAGGGAGCGGGAAAGTGTTTGCTCTATCTGGATCTGAGACTGCTAGCGACGATCGATTGATCCGAGGTACGTGCTTCATTAATTTGATCGCTATAATTGATACCGGAGCTACGCATTATTTTATTTCTTTGGATTGTGTTAGAAGGTTGAATCTTGAGTTGTCTGTGATTGGTGGCGGTATGGTTATTGATACTCCTGCTATGGGTTCGGTAACTACACCGTAAGTTTGCTTGAATTGCCCGTTGAGTATTTTCGGTAGAGATTTTGGGATTGATTTAGTGTGTCTTCATTTAGATCATCTGGATGTCATTCTTGGAATGAATTGGTTAAAATTCAATCGTGTTTATATTAACTGTTTTGACAAAACGGTTATTTTTCCCGATTCGGAAGTTGAAAGGGATTTGTTTATGACGAGGAGACAAGTGAAGGAATCGGTACAAGATGGGGCTAAGGTATTTATGCTTATGGCAACCTTGGAGACTAGTGAAAGTGAAGGGATTGATGCTTTGCCCATTGTTAGAGATTTTCCGGAAGTATTCCCTGAAGAGATAAAGGATTTACCGCCGGAGCGAGAAGTGGAGTTTTCGATAGATTTGATTCCTGGAACTAGTCCGATATCGATGGCTCCATATCGTATGTCGGCCTCGGAGTTAAAAGAGTTGAAGAGTCAACTTGAGGATTTGCTTGAAAAGAAGTTTATTCGTCCGAGTGTGTCACCGTGGGGTGCACCGGTGTTATTGGTTAAGAAGAAAGAGGGTTCTATGAGGCTCTATATGGATATTCTGATTTGGGCCTCCAATGGACCTCTAAAGCCCACAAACATCTTCTATATAAGTTCTATGACTGATTCAGAGCAGGTTTGGTGTTCATTTCGTGCCATAGCCAGAGATTGCAAGTTGAATTTTCAAGCTCCAAGTGAAGAATCGAGTTTCATTTCCAGAGAAAATCAAGGCAATTCTTGGACTGATTCATCTTCAGCATACTTCATAGAGTGAATCTGCACAAGTTGGAGCCAAGAATCACTCTGCAGATACCTCAATTTCAAGCTACACTCCAGGTTTTTATTTCTCACGATTGTACTTTTTCTAGCATGATCTAGCATATTTTAGCATGTGGTTAAGCTTTAGGAGAGATATTAGATGGATTCTGGATCAATATTTGGAAGTTTAGAGACAAATTAAGGTGATGTGTGATTTCTGTTTGGAGTTGGATTGGTCTGATCTTAAGGATTCAACACGATCTAGATAGTTCACAATGATATAGGAAGCATAAGGAGTAGATCAGTGGTTTTAGATTGAGGTTTGGTGATGATCAGAATTATGGAGCATTTTCTGTTTGCATTCGTGTTTGAGAATCTATGAGGAATTAGAGGAAATGAGCATGATATCTAAGATCTACGTGGAATTTGGAGTGAGATGATGTAAAATTTGCTAAGGATTGATGATCTGTACTTGTTGTCTCGCTGGAGAAGACGACCAGCGTCTTTCTCCGGCCACCGCTGCAACTCTCCCTCCAACTGGAATTCAAACGAGGAAGATGAGTTGAGAGCCCTTGGATCTGCCTGGAATGTTGACAAAGTCCCCTCATCCAATGGCCACGACTTAAGCTCAGAATTGACTTGGACCTGAATGAAACACTGCGTTTCATTAAATGAGGTGGCAGCCTGAGAGCCTTTAGATCAGCTTACTTAGTCCAACCATCCAACGCCTCTGTTTTAATTCAGCATTTTATTTTCTTTTAATTGATTTTCTTATTATTTTAATTGTTTGTATCATTTTAAATTCATTTTAATTTCATTAATCATCAGAAAAATAAAATAAAAATATGTCCATGCTCCTCATTTTATTTGTGATTTTTCTGTGCTTTTACATTTGATTTTTGCCTGATTTTCAATTTATTTGGCATTTTCTCATTTTGCTATTTTCTTTAATTTTGCATATTTGATCCATGTTTTTGCTGATTTTTGTTCTTTCAATTGGTATTGATTTGGATGAGATTTTTGGCTAGCTGGTAGATTAGAGATGCATGATCCCCTAGGATTTAATTTAGATTTTTTAGACAACATTAAGTTCTGTTTTGGATTAGGATCATTAGACCTTCCATTTTAAGGTTTTCATTTGATACCTTGTGATCTAGGATTTTTTAGGTGACCTTCCCATAGTTTTAGGCCCTGATCCTTTCTACTATAGGTCCTTAACCTTCTTAGGTTCCCTTAGAAAATTTCATAGGATTTTAGAAGTAGTTTTGATATTTTTCATAGATTTAATACTTAGGCTAGTTTTAAGTTGCTTTCAACATAGCACTTGCTTTAGAATGACCTCAATGGTGGCCTTTAGTTCATAATAGGTTTTCTAATCTTCTTTGATGGTGTTTTAGACATGTATAAGCTTCTGTTTGCTTGGTGGTGGTGCTTGATTTGGTGTTTAGACCTTCCTTTAGAAGCTTTCTTTGAGCTTGTTCAATTAGGGTTTAGGAAGAGCTCAGTGGTTTTCTCTTTCTTCAAATAAGCATGGATTGCTTTGATTGATTTCCATTCTCATCCCATGATTCAAAGTCCCTATGTGAAATCCTCATCTTTCCTTTGGAAGGTTGTGTGGCATTTCACAAGAGGTAGAACCTTTGAGGATGTCTGTCTCAGATGACTGGTTGAGTGTTAGGAGGGATTCCCTTGGTTTCCTTCCTGCTTCCCTTCATCATCCAACAATCTTGATGTTAATTCTATTCCCTTGTGTTAGAGATTGTTTAAGCATGAAGATGAAGACTTCTCTTGAAGATGGCTTAGAATTGGAGTTGTTTGCAGACTGGTTGTTTGTTTTGTTGTTTATCTGCTTTGCTGTTGAGCTGTTTATCTGCTGTTTTGTCTGCTGTATTTTCTGGTTACTCTGCTGTTGCTTGTGTGACTGTTTGGTGTGTTGAATTAGAATAGGTTATCATATAGATGATTCTAGGCTTAAGAGCATCCTAAAGGTTGAGATTATCTCCCTTTGCTTGTCTGCATCTAGAGGTTGAGTCTGGCTCCCTCTGCTTGACTGTTATTGATTGGCTTTGCTTGCTGGCTTAAGGTTGAGTCTGTCCCCCTTGCCTGTGTTGTGTGTTGCCTTTGGGCTTGCTTGTCTAGAAGTTGAGCTTGACTCCTTCTGCTTGTTTGTTGCATGCATGCATTTTCTTTATTGTTATTTCTTTACAGTTATCTTCTTTTGCTGTTTGCTTTCCTTTGCCATGTTCCCCTAGGAACTCTGACTTCTCTTGTTCAAGAGAAGTTATGACAGACATTAGGGTTCTAACCATGCATGATAATATTAGTTAGTTTCCCCCTAACCTCAACCATAGGATCAATTTTGCATGACAACTTTAGGATTGGATCAGCTCCCCTTTAATGTGTCTTTTCTCCTCTCATCTTCAAACAAATCAAGATACAGTAATAAAGGTTAATTGACGGCGTACGCTACGAGACTTAAGCTACTTGAGAAAGGATGGTTGGAGAGTTTCTTTCCAATAGTCTGGATGTCTAGTATGGCACCCTTTGGGTGACATGTGACGCATTCACTCTCAGGTCATAGTCTCTAGTGCGATATCAGTTGCAAACATCCATAAAAGATACTTCTCTAAAAAACAGAAAAAGAAAGATCAAACTATTTTTGTCCTCTTAGACCTATAATCCCTGGAAACCCTTTTTCAGGAGGAGAGTTTTGTTAACTCTCGGTTCTACCGCAAACGGTAAACGCCTAAGTCTCCGTCGAGCGAGCTGCATACACCAACTGCTGGAACCGTCTGTTAACCCTACTCGGATAAAAAAGACAAACCTGTGTCTTTCGTGTCCCGAACTACGTTTGCTCTGATCTTTCGCGCTGTGTGAAAGTACGTAGGCACGAGATGCGATATCTCGGCGAGCAACCTTCCCCGTAAACCGTTGTTAGGAGAACTACGTTGGCTCTGATTTCTCGTTCCAGACGGGAATACGTAGGCATAAAGTGCGACGCTTTGCCAAGTCATTTTCTTTTCTTTTCAGACCAGACCTTTAGCGTAGATAGATATAACAAACCCGTCAGATAAACACAACAAGTGTGGATCCCATCAAGTACGATGGACGTGAGGGGTGCTAATACCTTCCCCTTGCGTAACTGACTCCCGAATCCAGACATTGGTTGCGATGACCTTGTCTTATACCTTTTTGTCAGGTTTTTTCGATCGTTTCCTTTCCCTTTCTGAGGGATAAATAACAAAAAGTGGCGACTCTTCTGTTTTGCCGGCCTCGTTTTTTGCAGTAGCGACAGGGAGGAGTTGCCACTACCCGTGAACTCCGATGCGGTAAAAAAATATTATGCCTGAAAAAAATGATGAATCAAGAACCCAGTAGATTGGCATCCGCAAGGACAATCTATGCAAAAATGGGTGTCCCGGTGGACCAAAAAAAGAAATGTCCATACAAAAGTTGAGGAAAAAAGCAAGAAAAAATAAATAATAGCCTGCCAAGTTGAAAACCAGAATGGACGACTTAGGCAAAAATGGGTATTCCGGTGGACGAAAATTATAGAAATATGTCCAGGCAAAACTTAAAGATAAAGGCATTTGACTGTGAACACTTGAGCTTATCTTCATCATAGTTGGACTTCAGACGGTAAGAGAGCAATTAATTCGTCGTCGAATGGTTCAAAGTGTTAGGACCTAAACTTACAGTGGATGGTAGCGAATGTTGTAATCAATGCAAAATCTAATTTCCCATTGTCATTTACCTTTGTTTTTCAATTTATTGTGAATTTCCTCATTAAGTATTTCCGTATCCTTGTACACACCTTATGTAAAAATCTTTTCATATTTAATAAAATTATCATTTGATTTTCATTTTCTCTTTTCAATATTTTGTTTGCAAAATAAAACGATTATTTGTGATCACATAATACTATAAAGCGTTGAGAATAATAAAAAAGCTAAATCAACAGCGAAAGCATTATGCATTTGCATGATTTACTGGAAGTTCCTTAGGGGTGATCGGTAGTCTTCCTTTGCAAGCTTGATCCTTAGTGAGCATCATCATGGTTCTTTAGGAAGGATGTCTGCTTTCCTTCTTTCTAGTAGAGCCATGTTTGTTCCCCAAGCAAAGACATATTTGTCCTTTTCTCCGTAGTAGGAGCGAGATCCTTACAACATCCCAGCCACAACAACATTAGTGTTTTGGTTTTCCTTTCACCCTAAGCAGTAAGGATCATCCTGACCCCGTTCTTCTCCAAGCAAAGTCGGTCATTTGAAGATCGTCTAGTGTTACTTCATCCCCAGCAGCAGTATTGGTAGTAACTTGGAAATCTGAAATTCTGAACTCATTCCCCAACTGAGTCATCATCGTCTAAGGTATTCTTTCCCCAGCTGAGGATGTCGAGTTTGTTTTGCTATAGTCCCTGCCTACTCGTAATACAAACTCTTAACCTGTATCGCATAATGTAAAGAATCATGTGAGATCAAACATACATAGCATATTCACCTTTCTATATTTTGTCGTCGTCGACCAAATTTTGGAGTTACTCTTTTATTTAATCCCCTTCCACCTTGAGTGATCGAAAAGTTGGCGCAATTCAAGCATTCAGGTCCAAGAGGATTAAATAGGGGCAGTTGTCGTAACCCAAATCTGACGTCCCCTTTTTCCTTTTTGCATGAGCATGTGCATTGGTATTGCTAGCATATGCATTAGCATTTTTTCTCTGTGGTTTTGTTGTAGGAGTATTCAAAATTTTAGAGCCTGATTAATCGCATCCTCACAAAGTCATCAAATCATCAATACAAGCAAAATACAAGGGTTTCCATGCCTATTTATCAAAGCAAAGAGTCGAAGATCAGAGCCATGGCCATAGCACCTTGTTTCAAACTAAATTGGGCAAGTTTTGGCTGTGTTAATTGATTAACCATTTGCTAGGCAAAATGTGTTAATCGATTAACACATGTAATTTGACAGATTTTCTGCATTTTGCATGACATCAACTTTTCTTCTACTTATTTGGGGTTCACTTAGTTCTAGTATCATGTGGAATATTCTAGACACTTCAAGACACATCAAGAATCCACTTGCATTTGCTACAATACATCATTTCCAATCAAGACCACCACACACCTTTGTTTCCAAGCATGTGAACCATTGGATTTTAGAATTGCATTAGGATGCTCCCACCGAGTTAACTTTCGACTCAGTGAGTTAGATGTAACTAACTCTAGAGCTAGCTCCAAAGTAAACTCCAAACCTAGCCTACTCCAAAGCTAGCTTCTATTTAAGCAAACCTTCAAATATTCACTAGGGGGATGAATAATTATCAACCATTTTTCAATCCTCACTCTCAATTCTCTCTCATTTTCATTCTTCTCTCTCAATTCTCTCTTAATTTTCTACAATTCATCTTCATCTTCTTCACCAAACCACACACAAAAGCTCAATTTCCACCATTAGAGTGTAACAATCTTCACATCGAAATTGTTATTCTCTTGAGCTAAACCTTCATTCCACTATATTTCTATTTGTATTTCTAGATTTACAATAGCTTCTACTTCAATTCAAGTAATCATCTCAAGCTTTTTGGTACAGATTCATATTCGGAGCATTTATCGCGTTTGTATCGATTTCACTACAATTTGATCTCAAGGTTGGGAATCTCTGGTTTTCTTTCCTTATTCTCACTACATTTCACTTACAACAATCATCAAGATAATCCTCCACCTTGTAGGTTGGTAATTCTCACTCGATTTACTATTTTCGATCACTTTCGCATGTTTACAATGTAGATCCAATAGCTTTTTAATGTAATTTGATAATTCAATTGTTTGATTGTTGATCTTGATGTTTGATGGATTCAATTGTTGCTAGTTGATGTAATTTTCGTGTAAAATTGCATGCCATAACATGTGGATGATTGAATAAGTGATTAATTGCTAGAAGTGCTCTTGAAAAGATGTTTTTCTGTCACTGCTACAGGGTTAATTGATTAACCATTTGCTAGGAAAAATGTGTTAATCGATTAACACCTCTATTTTAGGCAATTGTCGTACCTTGAAAAATACGATCCTCGTGATGGACACAAAAAAAACATTTGAACAGAGTCGCCACCAACTTTATTCATTCTAAAGAAGGAATAGGAAAATTTCGATAAAACCTTTAAAGAGATAAGAACATGCTCGTCGCAACTAAATTCTAGTTTCGGGAGTCGATTATGCAAAGGGAAGGTATTAGCACTCTCTACGTCCGTTGTACTCAACGGGAACCTCTTGATTCGATTCGAGAGAAAAGTTAGCTACACTTGTTTGTTATCTTCTAAAGATTCGCTTTTAAAGAGGAGAATGAGTGGTTTTTATTAGGGTGCTCGCCAAGGATTGGGGCCCTTGTGCCTATGTACTCCTTCGTGCAATGGGAAAGTCAGAGCATCGTAGTTCGTGGGACCACGGGTAAAGGTTTAGGGTAAAACAAAAAGGTAGCTCGCTAGGATCTCATAATCCTATGCCTACGTACCCTCATAGTGCAATGAGGAAGTCAGAGCAATCGTAGTTCAGAGAACTACGGTTGGTTAGTTTGTGAGTGAACGAGTGTTCAAGTCGCATTCTAACTGCTAAACATTGGCTTGTCTGCTCGCTAGGGGAGGCTGAAGCACTAGTTCATATGCCTGGAAGAAGGGACTAAATAATGTTCTTTAGGAAATTTGTTTGAGTTATTGATCGCATGTGGCCAAGGAATTAGTGTTTGGAGAAGTATCAGTCGCACTGGGGCAAGAAAAGAGAGTTTGACGTGTTGGATGTTTTGTTAGAGGTGACAATTACCTGAAGCTCAAGAAAGGCTCCTCGGGCCCAAATAATAGGGAGAGTGAGTCAAAGCCTCAACTCTCTCTCTCTTTTTCAACCTTAATTGTGAAAGAGTTTTGATATAATTAAAGATATTTAATCGGATGACGATTACTCGAAGCTTAAGAAAGGCTCCACGGGCCCAAGTAATTTGGAAAGTGAGTCAAAGGCTTGACTCTCTCTCTTTTTCATCTAAGTGTTTAAGAAAATAGATTTGATTTTGTTTATCAGATTAGAAGATAATTATTCGAGCTTAAGAAAGGCTCCTCGGGCCCAAACAATTGAGGAGAGGAATCCAAGACTCCATTCCAACTCCCTTCTCATCTTTATTTGAAATATGATCTAAATATAATTAAGTATATTGATTAAATTTGAAGAAATGCTTGATGTAGATCGAGTTTTAAATTTACGTATGAAACAGTTAAGGTTTGACCTATTGGAAGGGAGGTCCCTATGGTTCAGGGTAAGGTCGATGGCGAGGTGAAAGCGCTCGACTTATAAGTATGTAGTTTAGGGTTTTGATGAACAAACAATTGAATTGAGTTTTAATCTTATATACTAGTAAAGTGGGCTAGCCTTCAAAACGACCAACTAGAAATAATTGATCGAATAGGCCTCACTGTAAGGAAGACCAGGAGTAAGCTTTGAATGTTATGTATGGTGATAAAAAGGTTGATGGCGATGCTTTGAAAGCAATTGACTTACAAGGAGTGAAAATGGCTCGACGTTGGATCGAAAATTTATTTTATAAATGGTTTAAAACATTAAATCATAATCAAGACAAACGAGTAAAGTGCATACATCGGAATGGGAGCGGGGTACATATAGCGTACACGGGATTGCGAGAAATAAAGAGTCTCATTGTCAGGTAGCCCAAGAGGAAGCCGTGTGTGTGCGATGTGTCCTAAACTAAACAATGAACATGAACTCAGGCAAAGTATCCAAACTAGGGTTTATGTGCAAGGTCTAAACTCCAATACCCAAGATAGTGACCAACAGTCCTCGAATTAATCATTTTTAGGGTTTCAATAGTTTTATTGTGTTTTTGGTATTTTTGAATGAGATAAACATGAAAAGGGTTAGATGAACAAGATATGAATAATATTTTAAGATGAATATGAACAATGATAATAAGATGAATGATATAATGAGCAAGATAATATCAACAATATAATATGAACAATACTATCAGCAAGGGTATATAAACAGTGATATAATGACTGAAATTAAATCAAGGGTATATTAAAAGGTAATACAATTGTATACTGACGGAAAGTAAAGTTAGTGGTTAGTCGATTTGTGAATTGCGTTGGGACGAGATGTAGCGCTAAACTGTCGTAGCTCGACTTATGATGAAAGTCAAACTATAAGAGGTCACGTAAATTGATATATGTGCTAAAAACAAGATAGAGAAATGATATTGAGGATCATTCTCCGATTTAATCGTGTCGCACGGACCATAAAGCAAATGATCTCGTCTTAATCATAAACTCGTGTCAATTAATCGAAGGTAGCCTATCATGATCCCAAAGTATAGAAAATGACCCAAATGGTCATTTTCCACAGATTTGACATAGTGAAGGTTATCGACTTCGATAAATTAACGTTTATGAATCCAAAGACTTCATCGATCGATAAATGAAAATAAAATCGAGATGACCAATAATGAGAATTGAAAAGATAATGGGAAATAAAATTGAAAATAATAAATTAAAAAAAGAAATGGTCTAATCTCAATTATGGATTTTATTAATGAGTCAACAATCCACAACTCTTGAATGTTCATCGACCAAAATAACTTGAAATGTAATCTAAAAAAAATATTAGTAACTATCGTTTATAACCCATAAAACAGAATTTAACACATTAAAAAAAATCTAAAAAAGAGTAAAGGGGTGTGTCTAGGAAACTGGTATGCATTGAATCATTGTGGGCCCTATGGCCCATTTATCATAAAAAAACGATGGGATAAAGAACCAAAGAGAAAGGGTGGGATCTGAACACGGGAGAGTGAGAAAAAGCGGTGTGAGTAGAAAAAAGCTGATGGCAAAAGATTCAACGAAAAAAACTTTCCCTGAGAAACCACACATGATCCTCTTTTTCTAAATGTTAAAGGCAAATTAACAGAACACCATCAATAAAATAAAAATGAAGCGTTCATCAATCCTTGCTCGATTCAATCTTCTCACTGTGTGATTTTGTTTTGTTCATTCACTGCTCTACCATATGGGTTTTCAGGTTTGGTGTTATTTTGATTTTGGTTCGCTTTTCACCTATGTTCTTTCTCTTCATCTCAGCCTCTCTACTCTCTAGTTTCTGAGTTTCTGTGATTTAGAAAAGTTTGGGTCTTTTAGTGTGATTGTTGATTGAGAGCTTGTGAGAAGTTTGAAGGGTTAAAGAAGGGTTCGGTGGGGTTTGGGAGAAGAAGAGGTTTTTGAGGTCTATGGAGAGAGTTTCTTTTTTTCTGCAAAAAATCGTGCCGCCTTTTCTGAGAGTGGAAAAAAGGTATTCTTATAGGAGAATTTAAAGGGTATTATAGGGAATCTGAGAGTCGTACAAGGAGAGGGAAGGGAAATTAATTTGGTTTGTCATTTTTTCGTTATGTCAATTTCAATTTGCAGGTTTTTCTTTTTGGTGCAAATTTTGTGTAGGAGTGGCTTGCAGGAAATTGTTTGGTGGTCCGTGTGGGGTTGGCTTGAAAGTGGCTGGGAATTTGGATGTTATGTGAGGCTGGAGTGGTATTGATATGGTGTTGAAATTGTTTGTACGTCCGTGAAATCTGTGTGTGAATCACAACCCTTTGTGTGCTACATATTGGGTTGATTTGGTGACGTTTTTTGCGTGATAGTGAGCTGTGAACTAGATGGTTCAAGGGTACGGTTTGCGTTTGTCGCAAAAAAATTTGTGTGGTGTATAGCAAACTGGGTTGTGGTTTACGGAATGATTCAAGTGTGGCAGTGCATATGCTTCTTGGAATGCATGGCAATTATTTTTTTTGCAAATTGGTTTTGATGAACAGTGTAATTTTGTGGTTTTTTCAGTGACTTTGTAACATGGTAGCAAGACTCGTAGCGTTTTTTTTTCAATAGACTTTATTGTAAATGATTTTTCTTCTTGTATGTATTGAAAACAAAGGTAATAAAAGTGATGGGATTTTTTTGATGGCACTCTCATGGGCTTTTTGTGTAAATTGACTTGTATGAGATAATGGGCCTTTTGGGAACTTCATGATCCAATGCATTCCCCTTTTTTAAGAACCCTTTTCTAATGAATGGACTTTTTTCTCTTGGATCAAGTTTTGGATTTGAATTATTTTCAATTTTGGACTTGTCCGAAAACGTGATGGCACATAATAGCAGGCACTTGAATTTCCATGTGGACTGAGCCCAACAATCATACTATTCCAATATCTCCAATCATGAGCTAAAACTTTGAATCAATTCTTTAGATAAAATAAGTTAACCACAAATGAATCCTTCATGAATCTTGACTTTGAATGAGCTTGAGTCTTGAACCACATATAGATCTTTGTAATATAGGAACATGACTTGAAATTGTGAACTGGACTATCCAAAACCCTAATTACAACCATATTGAGCTCTAATGATCCTTAGCCATGAAACATCTGCACTTATCTCATCCTGATAGCCTGACTCACACACCAATGCCTTGAATTAGTCTAAAAACCATAACTAAAATCTAAGACCCACATCATTTGAATCAACCAAACCCGGGCTTTGATCTTGAAACGAAAACTGCTCCTACAAATAAATCAAAATCATTGAACATACTCCTGACCTAACAACCTTATCTGTAACTTACAACATATTTTGGATTTTCCGAGTAACAGTTGGTGATTGGATGTACATATGAAGGTATATACAGGTAGGAAAAATTTGGGATATGACAGATGCCCCTAACTAATTGGCTTAAATCGTGTAAGATGAATTGCTATGGCATTCATTCTTTCAAGGTAGAAGTCAATTAGTTATGAAAAGAACTCTGAATTTGTCTGAGAAGAAGGAAAAAGTGCTTAGGAGATTGAAATACTGGATATTTTGCAAAGGTCGTTATCACTAAAAGGATGATAATAGAGAAAACCTAACACAAAAAGGATGACAGACCCATCACCAAAAGGATGATAGAGTGAAACACGCATAGCCCTGACACCAAAAGGATGCAGGGGACACTCGCACAATCTGGATAACACGATCAAATAAATTTCTGCAAAAGCAGAAAAGAGTCCTGAACAAAGGTTAGGAGATAGTTCCTCCTATGAAAGGTAGTGAGGGCTCCAGAACAAAAGGCTTAGAAACAACTTCCTTCTACGAAAGGTTAAAAGAACCCCATAACAAAAGTTTTTGGAAAAAAAGATCCTACTATAGCAAGTGAAAGATACTCCGTCGGGGAAGAAAAGATCGTCGCAATCTTTGCAATGAGCAGAAAAATACTCCTGAGCAAAGGCTAGGAGAAAACTCCTCCTACAAAAGGTAACGAGGACCCCAGAACAAAAGGTTCGGGAACACAAATTTCTTCTACGAAAGATACCAGAAGAAAAGGTTCAAAGGCAACAGTCTACAAGAGGTAGAGTATTTTATGGGGGGGGGGAGAACTTAATCCGCAAAGGCGAACCACCGAGGATAATGTGCAAAAGGCATAGCCGGGTATGAAAAGGTGCGAAAAGGCACAAGCCGAAAGTCTCATGATGACGGCATGAACAGGACTCACAAAAGGTAAGTTGAGGGCAATAACTACCCTTGTATAAGGCATCCGAATATCATCAAACTCTCAAGCACACCAGTGGAGATGACCCTCTTTATGTAGTGACCATTCAGTCCTAGGTCGCATAGGTATCAAGCATCCAAATTAAATCGATGATACCTTACAAAAGGTAAGGTAACTCCTATGTAAAAGGGCACATAATGAGTTACAAAAGTAATCGTCGGAAGAGATAATATCCTCAAGAGTGCTCTCCCTTTATAGGAATTGGATAAACAAGCGTGTAAATGATGCAAAATGTATGCAGAATGTATGCAAAATGCTGGGGATATGAGAGTCTGGAGTGACGGTTGTGCCAATCGTGGTTGGGCTTGCTGGGGAAAATGGGATATATGTAAGGTGAAAGGTACCAGTCAGAGGTGGTTTCACAAAGAAGTGCCAACCAAAAGTGGATTTACAACAAAAGGGTGCCAAATATGATTGGGTTTGGGCTAGGTAGGGGACAAGCTCGACTTCTCATCATCGTTTCTTCATGATGCAATCAAGTTTTGGAAATGCTAGGACTCTTAATTTGGTGCCAGTTTCGTCTGGGCTAGATGATTCTTGTCTCGGACAAGTCACTTCGTGGTTTCAAACGGCGTTCCTGCATGTTTCTCGGAGTCGTGGTCACCCTATAGTTAAGAAGTAATCCCTTAATTTCTTTCCACCAGGATACTGTCATGTGCAATGCTTATCACCAATAAAACATATCTTGCACACATATGGTAAGAAAATAGAAGCGAGACTTTAACGAAAGTAATCTTTATTGATGAAGACCCATAAATGGGAAAATTACAAAAGGAGGCAATTCCTAAAAGAGGTGATTTCTTTGAAAGAGAAATAAAAATAACAACGGTAATGTTGAAATCGGTTTCTGTCGAGTTTCAATTCTGCTATGACCCATATATCTCTGAAGACCCTTTATGCCTTGCTTCTGAGCGCAACGATTGAATTGATCTCTCCAAATAGGAGCTCATTGATCATGAAGGAGAGTTCACACGTCTTTTTAGGATGCAGCTTTGCCTTTTGAGTCCCTAATTTTTTCCTGGACCTTTTCTTTTTACATGGTCCACCGGGACGCCCATTTTTGCGTGGATTTTCTTTTTGGTCCACTGGGTCTATCTTTTTAGGCATAATATTTTTTAACTGCATCTGAATTCACAGGGGATGGAAGATCATCACCGTCCATAGTCGAGAGAATCAAGGCTCCGCCAGAGAAAACCTTTTTTTGCTACGTATGGACCCTCATAGTTCGGTGTCTATATGCTCCTTGGGTCAATGTGAGTTGGCTGAATTTTCCTCAAGACCAAATCTTCTGCTTCGATGTGTCGTGGGCGAACTTTCTTGTCAAAGGCTCTCTTCAACCGCTTTCGGTATAGTTGACCATGGCAGATGGCCGTCATACGCTTCTTGTCGATGAGATTAAGTTGGTCGAGTCTTGCTTGTACCCATTCGACTTTGTCTAGCTTGACGTTTGCTAGAATCCTCAAGGAAGGAATCTCTACTTCAATAGGCAACACTGCTTCCATGCCATACACGAGAGAAAACGGGGTTGCCCCAATAGACGTGCGCACTGAAGTGCGGTAGCCATGCAGGGAAAATGGAAACATCTCATGCCAGTCTTTATAAGTTTCCACCATCTTCTAGATGATCTTTTTGATGTTTTTATTTGCCGCCTCAACAACTCCGTTCATTTTTGGGCGATATGGCATCGAGTTATGGTGCTCGATCTTGAAGCTTTCGCACAACTCCTTCATTATTTTATTATTGAGGTTAGAACCATTATCAGTAATAATTTTATTCAGAACCCCATATCGGCAGATGATTTCTTTCTTAATGAAGCGAGTCACCACCTAATGAACCATTATCTATGAAATTGTCTATATTTGGAAAGACAATAATCCCATAGGTCGTCAAAGCAACAACGAAACCTAATTTTTCCCAATCCTTATTAGTCTTGTAATGGACGGCCTTGTCAAGCAGAAACTTCAAAGGGAATCTCTGAGTACCGCCTTTGTTGGTTAAACTAGTGTCTACCTTTTATTTGGTCATACAGAGAGCAAGAGCAATGGCAGGAGACTTTGGTTCTTCTTCCAAACCAATGTAAATGGGTTGGTCCTTAATCTTGATATTCAGCAGGTGGGAATATTCTTCAAGAGTAATTGTGAATTAATAATTTTGGAAGGTGAAACATCTAAGAGGAGCATCATAGAATTGAGCCATAGAAAACAAAGTTCAAGTGTCCACTCCAGAATAGAGGAGATCAAGTAATTTCCCATGTTTTCCTTGAAAGTTGATTTTGACAGTCTTCGGCACGTCAATAAGAAGATCTTAGGTGACTCCCAAATTTGGTTCCCTAAACTTCAAGGAGTTGGTGCTTCTTTTCCTTTAATCAGTCATTGTTCAGCAATACCTAAGATAATCACAGTCTCTTAAGTCCCTTGATATGTAAGAATGTTATGCGATGCAATGCTTATGAATGCATACTAGAGCAGATCAGGAGCATAGGGAGCAAGGTTACAGATCCTACAAGTCAACACAACAAGATATCCCTCACCTCGGGTAGGTAATCTATTGGTTTACAACAGGGCATCCCAAAAGGCTTTAAACAAAGTCCCATGCACTAACCCTAAAAAGTTTTCCATCATAACGACGATTCGTAAGATGGTAATCCCTTCAAAGGGTTAACACGGAGTTATGTCTTAATAACCTTTAGAATAGGGTTCTAAAAAGGTCCTCAGAATCACGGACTCCCAGGTCGGGAATAAAGACGCTGTTACGACTATTCGTAAGACATAATCATCCCAAAGGGGCCTCATCTGAGCAGTGTAAGTCAAATCAACTCAACGAGTTCTAAGTCTCGCAAATCAGAAAGCAACCACCTCCTAACTTAGTGTATACTGGAAAAGCTCGGGTAAAAATCTTTTATCCTTACAAACCATTCCCAATAACCCAACAGATTAGAGAATAAAGCATAAAAGAACAATAAAAGCAAATAAAACACGCATACGACAAACAAATTAGGTTTGGCTTGCTAGGTGTACTCAGCAGAGTCGCTAAGCTGTCGCTACTCGGAAAAAATGCAACGACGGAGAGGCGAAAATGGAAGAATAGAAGAGTCGCCATCGAACTTTATTTATCCCAAAAGGGGAAGGGAAAACATCGAGAAAATCCCAAGAAAAGGGATAAGATGGCTCGCAACCAAGAGAAAGGGTTCAGAAGCCGGTTATGTGAGGGGAAGGTATTAGCACCCCTCACATCCATCGTACTCGATGGGAACCATTTGTTTGTCATATGTGTAAGGATATTGCTAAACAATATTGCTTTCTAAAAGTGTTCTAAGGGGAGATAGAAAGGTATGGAAAAGAATAGAGAGAAAAGAGAATGTGAAAGAGGGGAAAGGACTTGGTAGGACCTCGCAGTCCTATGCCTATGTATCCTCAACGGGTATGAGAAAGTCAGAGTCAACGTAGCTCAAAGGACTACAAATAAAAGATGATAAGCATGCTCACCAAGGATTGGAGCCCTCGTGCCTACATATCTTCACTTAAAAGAAGTGAAGAATCAGAGCGTCTGTAGTTCGGACTACGGTTTGTTAGTGTTTTTATGGACGATGCTAACGTATGCATTTTAGCAGTCAGGTGCATTGCAACTCTCTTATGGAGTCTTAGGCGTTATCTGTTTGCGGTAGAACGAACATAACATATCCTTTCTGAAAAGAGATAGATTTCGCCATCAAGGCAAGATGTCACACTTGATTTTTGGAAGTTATTTTTAAGGGTGAAATAAGTCCTCGGATAGTAACCCCTTGTGGGTAGTACCCAATTCTTTATCTCAAAAGATTTATTGTGAAAATGGTGTGGTGAAAATAGTCATGTCTTCATATTGAAAGACGAGTATCGAGACCACACACAATAAAGTAAGTATCCTAATACTCGGAGAGGAAGGAGTCTTCACTCAATCCTTTCTCTTTAGTTTAATACAAAGAGAACTTCATTCTCTTATTAAAGATATTTTGATTTTGAATGGTAAGTACTTTATGACAGTGAACCCTAAAAGGTAATGTCAATCACTCGGGATAGGACAAGGCCTTCTCCTAACCACTCCAAAACCATCCAAGTTTATTGAGAAAGAATTTTGAAAATGCACTTGGTACAAAACCAAGGTTTTTAGACGCAAGGAAACAAAAGAAATAGAGAAAAGATTTAAAAAGAAAGGGTGGTGAATAGACCAAGATAGGTTGATGGCGATGCACGAAGCGATCGACTTACAAGGGTTGAATACATACAAGGTTGACATGAGGTTTAATGGAGGCGATAGGAAGGGAGAAAAGAGAAAGCTTAAGGTGTAAACCAAATTAAAGAGTTTTGAAAATGACTTGACATTAGATCAAGCCTTATTTGTTCTTTATTTTGAAAACGTGTTATATCCTAGTTCATTTTATGTTTCTTATCAAGTAAGGAAGCAAGCATGAAAAGAAACATAAGCTATTGCATTCTAATGGGAGAGGGATACACGCAAAGTACACATGATTGCGAGAAATAAATGAGGTCATTGTCAGGTAGCCCAAGAGGAAGCCGTGTGTGTGAGGTGTCCTAAACTAAACAATGAACAAGAACTCGGGAAAAATATCCAAACTAGGGTTTATGTTCAAGTTCTAAACTCCAATACCCAAGATAGTCACCAACAGTCCTCCAATTAATCATTTTTAGATGAACAAGATATGAATAATATGATAAGATGAATATGAACAATGATAATAAGATGAATGATATAATGAGCAAGATAATATCAACAATATAATATGAACAATAGTATGAGCAAGGGTATATAAACAATAATATAATGACTGAAATTAAATCAAGGGTATATTAAAAGGTAAAACAATTGTACACTGACAGAAAGTAAAGATAGTGGTTAGTCGATTTATGAATTGAATCGGGACAAAATGTAGCATTAAAATGTCGTAGCTCGACTTATGATGAAATTCAAACTATAAGAGGTCGCGTAAATTGATATTCGTGCTAAAACAAGATAGAGAAATGATATTGAGGATCATTCTACAATTTAATCGTGTCGGACAGACCAAAAAGCGAATGATTTTGTCTTAATCATAAACTCGTGTCAATTAATCGAAGGTTATCGAATTTGATAAATTAAAGTTTACGAATCCAAAGACTTCATCGATCGATAAATGAAAATAAAATTGAGATGACCAATAATGAGAATTGAAATGAAAATGGGAAATAAAATCGAAAATAATAAATTAAAAAAAAGAAATGGTTTAATCTCAATAATGGATTTTATTAATGAGTCAACAATTCACAACTCTTGAATGTTCATCGACCAAAATAACTTGAAATGTAATATATATATAAAAATATTAGTAACTATTGTTTATAACCCATAAAACACAATTTAACACATTAAAAATAAATAAGTAAATAAAAATCTAAAAAAGAGTAAAGGGGTGTGTCTAGAAAACCGGTATGCATTGAATCATTATGGGCCCTATGGCCCATTTATCATTAAAAAAATCTGGTGGAATAAAGAACCAAATAGAAAGGGAAGGATCTGAACGCGGGAGAGTGAGAAAAAGCGGTGTGAGTAAAAAAGAAGTAGATGGCAAAAGATTCAACGAAAAGAACTTTCCCTGAGAAACCACACAATCAATCACAATTTTACCTCTTTTTCTAAACGTCAAAGGCAAATTAATAGAACATCATAAATCAAATAAAAATGAAGCGTTCATCAATCCTTGCTCGACTCAATCTTCTCACTGCGTGATTCCGTTTTGTCCATTCACTGCTCTACCATATGGGTTTTCAGGTTTGGTGTTATTTTGATTATAGTTTGCTTTTCACATATGTTCTTTCTCTTCATCTCATCCTCTTTACTCTCTGGTTTCTAGGTTTCTATGATTTAGAAAATTTTTGGTCTTTTGGTGTGATTATTGATTGAGTTTGTGAGAAGTTTGAAGGGTTAAAGAAGGGTTCGGTGGGGGTTAGGGGAAGAAGAGATTTTTGAGGTCTATGGAGAGAGTTTTCCTTTTTCTGCAAAAAATCGTGCCGCTTTTTCTGAGAGTGAAAAAAGGTATTCTTATAGGAGAATTTAAAGGGTATTATAGGGAATGTGAGAGTCGTACGAGGAAAGGGAAGGGAAATTAATTTGGTTTGTCATTTTGTCGCTGTGTCAATTTTAATTTGCAGGTTTTTCTTTCTGGTGCAAATTTTGCGTAGGAGTGGCTTGCAGGAAATTGTTTGGTGGTCTGTATGGGGTCGGCTTGAAAATGGCAGGGAATTTGGCTGTTACGTGAGGCTGGAGTGGTACGAATATGGTGTTAAAATTGTACGTCTGCAGAACCTGTGCGTGAATCACGACCCTTTGTGTGTTGCGTATTGGGTTGATTTGGTGACATTTTTGCATTATAGTGAGCTGTGAACTAGATGGTTCAAGGGTACGGTTTACGTTCTTCGCATAATTTTTGTGTGGGGTATAGCAAATTGGGACATGGTTTATAGAATGATTCAGGTGTGGCTGTGCATATGCTTTTTGGAATGCATGACAATTATTTTGTTGCAATTTGGTTTTGATGAGAAATGTAATTTTGTGGTTTATTCACTGACTTTATAACATGGTAGCAAGACTCGTAGCGTTTTTTTTAACAGACTTTATTGTAAATGATTTTTCTTCTTGTATGTATTGAAAACAAAGGTAATAAAAGTGATGGGGTTTTTTTGATGGCACTCTGTCGCTACTCGAAAAATGCATCGTGCAACGACGGGGAGGCGAAAAGAAAGGACAGAAGAGTCGCCACCGAACTTTATTTATCCCATGAGGGGAAAGGAAAATATCGTGAAAACCTTAAGAAAGAAATGGATAAGATGGTCTCGCGACCAAGAACGGGTTCGGAAGCCGGTTATGCGAAGGGAAGGTATTAACACCCCTCGCATCCATCGTACTCGATGGGAACCTTTTGTTTGTCGATGTGTGAATTTATTTGCTTAAATATTATGCTATGAAAAGGGTTTTCCAAAGGGTAAAGAAAGAGGGTTAAAAATAAAGGAAAGAGAGGGTAACGGGGAAGAAAGGTGAAAGAACAGACTCGGTAGGACTTCGCGGTCCTAGGCCTACGTATTCTCATAAGATATGAGAAAGTCAGAGTCGACGTAGTTCGGGGAACTACAGATATGGGGGGATGTGCTCGGCAAGGATTGTGGCCCTTGTGCCTACGTATCTTTACTTGAACGAAGTAAAGAATCAGAGCAGCCGTAGTTCGGCCTACGGTATGCGGGGAAGCGGGGTGTACTGGTAGACGATGCTATCGTACGCATTCTAGCAGTTTAGGTGTATTGTTGCTCGCTCGTTGGAGACTTAGGCATTACCTGTTTGCGGTAGAACGGACGTAGCATGCCTTTCTGGGAAAGGGTGAAAAAGAGAAAAGGGTGCTCGATAGGATATCGCAATCCTATGCCTACATATTCTCAATATGCATGAGAAATCAGAGCAACGTAGTTCGTGCCTACGATGCGGATAACCGGTGCGTTTGTGTGGATGATGTTATCGTGCGCGTTCTAGCATTTTAGGTGTTTTGCTGCTCGCTCGTTTGGAGACTTATGCGTACCTGTTTGCGGTAGAACGGACGTAACATATCCTTTTAAAAGATTGATTAGTTTTCGCCGCGCGGGGCAAGAAGTCACGTTTGATTGATTGGATTGTTTTTTAGGGGGGGGCGAGACAGGTCCTCGGATAGTAACCCCTACGGGTAGTACCCAATTCGTTATCTCAAAGTTTTTGTTATGAAAAGGTGTGGCGAACAAGGCGTCTTCGTATTGAAAGACGAGTATCAAGACCACACACACTACAGTGAGTATCCTGACACTCGGATAGGAAGAGGTCTAAACCCAATCCACTTTCTTTAATTCATCATAAAGAGAGCTTCATTCTCTTATTAAAGTGTTTTTGGTTTTGAATGGTAAGTGCTTTGCGACAGAGAACCCTACGGTAAACGTCAGCACTCGGGATAGGAGAAGGCCTACGCCTAACCACTCCACGACCATTCAAGTTTTTGTTGGGAAAAGAGTTTGAAAATGCACTCGGTACGGGACCGAGGGTTTTAGGTGACAAGGGTTGCGGGATGAAATTGTGAAAGCGAGATGGTGGATGGAGGCGTGTCTTCGTATTGAAAAACGAATATCGAGACCACCCTCACTACAGTGGGCATCCCAACATTCGGAGAGGAAGAGGTCTACACCCAATCCTCTCTCTTTAATTCAATACAAAGAGAAATGATTCCTTATTGAAGGGGTTTGAAAATGCGCTCGGTACGGGACCGAGGTTTTAGAAGGGAAGGTTTGAAAAGTTACTCGGTGCGGGACCGAGGTTTTTAGGAGGAGAGAGAATGTCGTCTTCGTATTGAAAGATGAGTATTGAGACCACCCACACTACAGTGAGCATCTCGACACTCGGAGAAGAAGAGGTCTACACCCAATCCTCTCTTTTTAATTCAATACGAATAATTATTTTAAGGAGATGAGATTTGAAAATGGCCTCGGCACGAGACCGAGGTTTTGAAAATGTACTCGACACGGAGCCGAGGTTTTTTAGGAGAGAAAAGTTTAGAAGCGTCTTCGTATCGAAAGACGAGTGTCGAAACCACCCTCACTACAGTGGGCATCCCAACACTCGAAGAAGAAGGGGTCTACACCCAATCCTCTATTTTTAATCCAATACAAAGAAAATATGATTTGAAAATATTTTCGAAGTTACACTCGGTACGAGACCGAGGTTTTAGGAGGATAAGCGTTGAAAGCGAAATGGTCTCAGATCCAACGTTATTTATCAACAGTTTGACTTAAAAACGATTTACGGAGGTCTCGTCATCGACCCAAACAGAAAATGGGACAAAATGCCCAATAATAAACGCGAAATAAAATGCTATAAACTTCTAAATGTAAATTGAAATAAAATTCTAAAAAAAACTATAACATAAAATATGATATAACAACTTTAATATAAACTAGAAAGTAATATAAAGTTCTAACAACATATATAATATTAAAATATATATATAAAATAAACAAAACAGTTTTTTTTTTTAGAAAAAGATAATTTACAAAATAAATATACAAGATAATAATAATAATAATAATATATAATGAAAATAAAAATGAAAAGAAAGGGGAGATTATGTGGATACGGACCAAACAGGCCTGAAGCCTATCTCTCCAAGGGAAATATGGTCATAAGGTATTTTCTTCGAAGCACACAAAGGAAACTTATCCGTTTAATTCCAGGAGAAACATCATCAAGCGTAACCACACAACTGCTGAATAAAACGAAGCATTTCATACCTTACAGACAAAAAGAAGCCGTCGATCAACAATAATCAACATGGTGAATCATCTCCGCCATCGTGTAAACTCGTCACACTCTTGCTCAATCGTGTCTCGCCCAGGTTTAAGCCACGCCGTTCTCAATTTGGATTCATTTTTGATTTCGTCTTTTTGTGTTTCGAACTCTCTCCTTCATCTCTTCTCACTCTGTTGTGTAGAGATGTTTGAGTGGATTGGAGGTTGGTGGTTGATTGTCGAGTTATGGGATTCTTTCTACGGTATCTGAAGTGAGAAGTTGAGAAGTAACACCGAACCCAACGACAGGAGTTCTCGCGAGAAGAAAATGGAGTTGAGAAGTTACGAGGAAAGATGCTGTTATGGATTCAAAATGAAGTTGGTGTGAAGGAGATGAAGAAGAATATGAATGGAAGGGATGGTGTTCTAGGTTGTGAATTTGGGCGGTTGTTTATGGTGTTTACAATCTCGCCTACCACATGTTTGATGGAAGTACAGTTATGGCTTGGATGGTTGTTGAAAGGTTCTCAACATCGATGCGAACAACTCGCTGTGATGAACATACTGACGGTAATGTCAATAGAGCTTCCATGGCATGACATTTGAGGTAAAACTCTTACCCTGTTTTTCTGAGTTCTGTAGTGATATTCATTTCTTTCTCTTCTTCTGTCTGATACTCTGTTATTTGCAGTGGGGGTTAAGTTAGAAGAATGAAAGTGGTTGGTTTTTTATGAGGTAAATGATGAAAGAGGCTAAGAAGGATGATGATGAAGCAGAAAGTGTTGATGGAAAGGGATTCGGAAGTTTCGCGAGGTGATGCGTTCATTCATTTTGGAGGTTGAATCTGGGCTTTGGAGATTTGGATTTTGAAGAGTGGATTTCTGAGTGAGGCGAGGTTTTTTCTGGATTTTGCTGAAGAACGATGCTCGAGAATATTGTTTAGCAGAGAAAAGTGTGTTTGTATGTGGTAAGTATGAAATGGAAAAATGAATTTTTCAGTTATTTTCTCCTCTTGTGGAAGCAGTGTGAGATTGTGCAGATATCTCTTGAGAACAATGACTTGTGATGGTTATGTTGTAGTTGTATCCTGTTGTTTGGAGTGTTGGAAACAGATTGGGTTTGTGTTGAAGTGTTGATGGTTGGAGGAGGATTAGGGTTTCATTTGGAGGCTGCTGGGTTTTGTGACTAGGGTTTGGAGGCTCCCCCCTCCATCTCTGCTGTCACTTCTCACACAATTATATATGGAGAGAGTATGCAGAGGCTTGAGGTGAGGTAGTACAGTTTCTTTTGTCTGTAGTGAGGTAATATCTTCAATTACTTTTCACTGCGGTAACTCCCTCTTTTCTTTACTTTTACTGTGGCAAATGGCCTTCAATTTGATCTGTAATTATATAAAGTATGACTATTTCCTTTATGCTGATGGCCTTGTTTTCAAATATTTTTCAGGATTGTCGTTATGTTTTAGATGCAGTATTTGTGGGCGTGAAACATTTCCAACCGCGGCAACATAACCACGATCCTCCAGAAATTAGCTTTGCTACCATGTTATTCAAAAAGGTACTTTCGAATAACACTTAACAGCTCCTGGTTTCGCTTAAAGGATCATAGTCGAATGTTTCACCAGCTTTAACAAACCGGCCCTTCACACGTTTTCTGACATCGGCTCTAGCCTTCCGAGAAGCATACCTTACTTTCTTATCAAACTTCCGATTCTTTTTCTTTTCCTTATAGCGCATGACAGCATTGCTGCGGTTAACAGATTGAATAGAATTTTCAGGGCAAGGAGGACACCAGGGAGGCTCCCCCGTGAGAAGCATTGAAGAAACACCGCCGCACTCTTGATTGTCACTAGCACTAGCACTGTTGATAACGCCGGAAAATGAAACGTTTGATTGGGATTGCATTTCCGTAAAGTAAAGTATTGGTTCAGTTTTAGTACTTAACATTGAGTCTGAAGAAGCTGCAATAGCGCCCCGGCGATTGGAATCACCAGCACTAGCAGACATATCTTTTCTCTCAAATAAGCTATCAATACTGCCCTTTTCGGAAAAACTCTTCGGAGTTATTGAGAGCATAAGAAAAAACTTCCTTATAGTTCTCAAGTTCAAGATCCATATCATCTATGTTGAAACCGTCGTACAAATTATCATCTTCACAAAGTGCAGATGCCATACTACCAAGACATTGTAACTTGGGCATACATTCATCGGAAGGTTGAGGTGGCTGGTCAAGAATACGAGGTTCTGCATGTGACTCGGTTACTGAAGATTTGCCGGCTGCAGACTTATCCTTGCTGGGTAGATCGGCGACTTGAGCTGAGCCAGACACGTTCTTGCTCTCTGGAGAAACCCGAGCTTTATTATCGCAGTTCTCATTAATGCTCATCAAACCGAGTTTCTGCTCACATGCTTCGCCCGTAGAAGGGATGTCCGAGAAAAAGGGCCATATAGAAGAAAGCTCGGAAGCCGAAGGACAGCCAGAGTAGCAATTGATTGATTGTCGTTTGTGTGTTGAAGAAGATGGATCAGTACCATGAGCCGACCAATCACAATTCTGACAAAATGAAACTTTCTCTTCAACACACCTCACATATGCAGGTTGTAAATTACACTTCTCGCATACGAGTGTTCTTGAATGACGCTTAGAAAGTGCATTAGCGGAATGAACATTTCGATCACACGACAAACATAAGGAAGCAGCGTCGGAGCGGCAGTACACCAAGGATCTCTGGTCTCCACAAAAATTACATAAAGAACCCATCTTTAGACCATTCTTCCTTTGCTCCTTAATCCAAGTTCCAAAATTAGTATCGACCAACGCCGAAAAAAGTTACACTTCAAAGCTTCAACTAGAATCAATTCTACTTTTTTCTGTGTTCTTGTGTTGTTTATTATTTGGAAATTATGACTTATAAATGAGAGTTCTTGATGCAGGTCATAAAATTTGTGGCATGCTGTCGGTAGAGGTGAAATTTGGATGCGCAGGGAATAACGTAACACGCAACTGACCGAGCCACAACTTCGAACAATATCCTCTACCAACTCAAGCCGGTGAAGCCTATTTCTGTCTTGTCATTCTCCATATCAATTCTTCTCTCCATTCAACCTTCTCCTTTCATCTCTTTTCATCAAATTTTATCTATTTTCCGTATTGTTTCCAATTGAATTCGAGTTACAATTTTTGTTGTTGCCCGTGCAGGTGAATCACGAGCTGACGCAGGAGCCAATTTGGTGCTGGTTAGCGGTATGCTGAAGGCGTGGCCTGCATTTGAAGGTGACTTCCGTGATTTTTGAGTTATGGTTGTGATGGTTGGTTTTTGCTACTGTTGATGCTTTACAAGGGGTTATAAATGATTTTTCCATGTCATCCATCTGTACATCTGAATCAACAGAATTTTGTAGTTCCAACGTTGCGCCATTTGTCTCGGTCTCTATCACTTCAGAAAGAAAAGCATCAGTAGTTCCACTGTGTATATTTTTCTCAAAAATATTGCCACATCTCACAATGTGATGTTTTGTTATATCATTCTGTGATGAGCTTTGGTCTTGATTGGGACAAACATCAAGCCTGTGTGTTGACCGATTTACATTTTCGGCAACGGACGCAAAGTTTACCTTATTAGTTGAGAAGAGCGAGAAAGAATCATTTGCAGGTATGAAATCCTGGACTTGATAACCTTGAGACGGAAGGCTATCTAGTACTGAAACAAAGTCAATGGCTTTTGCAGTCTTGGGTGCTTTAGACGAGATTGAACGAGAATTTTCCATGTCATCCAACAGGATATCACCTTCGCCACTGGAGAGAGGATCCCACTTTAGTAACTCTTGATGTCGAGATTCCTTAGAATGAGATGCTAAGTCGGATGATAAAACTTCTACTCGTATTGCCTCTTTGTGAAATCGCTTTCTCCTTAGAGCATTGGCTAAGAGAACCAGTTGTTAGATATAGATGCTTTAGCTTCCTGCTTGGAGAGTCCAAATAGTAACAACAAGTTTGCAACATCACAGGGCCCTCTAAGTTCATTCACTGAAGGAGCAGCACTTGAAAATATAATGTCTCGTCCCCGAGTCCAGTCAATCAACAGCTTGGCACCCGAAATCAACTGTCTCCTTAACTGTACATCGGTGATAAGACCAGAGTATGTATTACCCTGCTGCAACCAATTATGGGTATTATGGTACAGGATTTGAACCGCCCGGGGAATGGGAGGACCAGCAGAGGATTTTTGGTATAGAGGGTCCAGGTGCAGTGATAGGAGTTGATGACTCATTTGGTGGAGAACAATTCTTCATATCTCTTGTAATGAACATGAATTTCCATGAATATAATCCTCCATTAAATTGACTCGAAATACGCTCTTATACTTTTTGAGTTTTCGTTTTGCTTGCATAGTTGTTCTTGTAATAACATGAGCTTCCTTTTTTTATTCTTGTCACAATAAGGCAATGCCACTCCTGAACTTCTAAAAGTAAATGAAAGTATTAGAAGTAACATAACACCTAAACTTGAAAAGTGGAATTGAAGTGAGACAACATTAAATCTCAAATTCCTCTATCCTCGAATTCTCATTAAGAACAAAACTCGGAATGAATTTAAAGCTTGTATCAAAAGTGATTCAAATCTTGAAATCGATATTGAAGAGCAATTGAGTCGTCTAAAATTCTCGCTGAACTAATTGTCACTTGGATTTACAATGAGCCACAATCTTTGGTTGCAAACAAACCAATCCTTAATGATCTCCAATCATGAAGCATTCTAAACTTAGTACCACCGGACCTTGAACAACAAACAGCATATTTTGAATTTCTGGATAATTATCAACGGATGAACGTACAAATGAAAATTATATACAGGTAGGACAAATTTGGGGCATGCTTATGCAATGTGATATGCTAATGCAATGAAATGAAACATAAACCAAATGGAGAAAAGGTAGGGCAAATTTTGGGATACAACACACTCTCATGGGCTTTTTGTGTAAATTGACTTGTATGAGATCATGGGACTTTTCGGAACTTCATGATCCAATGCATTCCCCTTTTTTTAGAATCCTTTTCTAATGAATGGACTTTGTATTCTTGGATCAAGTTTAGGCTTTGAATTATTTTTCAATTTTGGACTTGTCCGAAAACGTGATGGCACATAATAGCAGGCACTTGAATTTCCATGTGGATTGAGCCCAACAATCATACTATTCCAATATCTCTAATCATGAGCTAAAACAATCCCAAATGTAACCTATCACGATCCCAAAGTATAGTAAATAATCTTGATATGATCATTCACAATAGATTTTAAATAATGAAGGTTAACAACCTCGACTAACCAACATTCGTGAATAGAAAGACTTCATCAATCAAAGATAAAATCGAAAGAACAAAGAAAAGGTTTGAAAATAAATCATAGAATTGATAATGAAAAGGTTAAAAATAAATTAGATCGAAAACAAGTGAATTCAAAAGAAGTTAACCCTAAAAAAAGTTCAATATAAAAATAAATAACAAGAAGAAGATACAAAATAAATAAAATAAAATAAAAAAAGAAAGGTTCAAAATCTTGTAATGGGGTGCAAACCAAAGGGGTGAATCATATGGACCAAAAGAAGTCCACCATCTCATAATATAGAAAAAACGAAAATGGGCCTTCAAGCAAACTTCATTAGCCACCCATTAATTAAAAGAACATGGTTAACCCAAACATAAAAGGTAGTGTGCAGTAGGAGACACACGAGCCTAAATCCCAAAACCAACAAGTCCGGTGGAAATGAAGATAACATATCACTCCATTCCTAATTTCACTCCTAATTTCCATTCCAAACACTAATCCACATTCCAAACCACATTTGTGTTCCTAACCTAGAGCTTATTTCAGTGGATTTGCTCCAAACCACACTCATTCACACCAATTCACTCTCATTCTTCATCTCAATATCAGAATTTGCTCTAAAATTCTCTCAACTTTCTCTCAACTTTTTCACTCTCAAAACCTCGATTAAAGGTCTTTCCACTTGAGTTCATTGATTCTACATCGGAGTCCTTGAATTCTAGAGCTAAACCTCCTTCATTCATCTCCATTATCTTCAATTCATCACTCAACTTTCGTTTGGATTTGGATCTGATTTTAGAAGCAAGATTTTAAGTGCTTTTTGGATCAATTTTGGCTTGATCTTGCTTGTTCTTCACTTGTACTATAAGGAAGCTCTTGGATCTTGAAGATTCTCTGGGTTTCTAGCTTGGATCTGTTAGTTTCAAGTAAATCAACACTTACCAAAGCAAATCTTAGCTTTGAAGATTGGTGAATTCTAGATCCAATTCTGTTTTGAGCTTATTTGCATAATCACAAAGTAGATCCATGGCTTTTGATGCATTTTGATCCAATTTGATGATTTTGATCTTTGTGATTGGTGATCTTAATGTTTGATTGTGTTTACATGATATTTGATCACTGATTCTTGATGATAAGTTCATGCTTAATTGATCACATGTTCATGTGAGTGATTGGATAAGTTGTTTGGTGTTGAAAACTAATTTTAGAAGTTGCTTTTCTGTTTCTGTCTCAGTGGTAACCGGTTACCATTAGCAGGTAACCGATTACCCTACAAAAATTTCACGTTTCTGAACATTTTTTCAACAGGTAACCAGTGATTTTGGTAACCGATTACCACTGAGGCAAAATGGGGGTTTCTTGCATTTTCTTGCTTGTTTGAGTTTGCTTTCACATATGGACTTCATGGATTGATGTAGTGCATTTATGTGGATTTTTTTGACATGTTTCATCATTCTCGAATTTTTGATCTCGATTCTTCGACACGTAACTTCTAGTTTCCGTTTGAATGCTTAATATGTTCATGTTGCTTGATTGATGAATGATCACATGCCTTTCTTGCTTAGATTATGTTATTTGATTATCATGAATATTTGCTTTGCTGGATATGTGATGTATGTGTGTGTTTGATTTCGATTCTATTTGTTGCATGTCCGTTTGATCGTTCGATCATTTAATTTGAATTGAAAAACATGATGATCTTGTTAATTCTTAATGATGCAATGTTGTTGATCAATTATGTTTGATTATTGAAGCATGTTCATACTTTCATGATATCTATCCATGATTGATGTTTGCTTATGTTTGATTGCATTAAATCATGCTTGCTTGCTTACTGTCCCGCTTTTCACAGCTGTTCTTATTTTAAATTTGCATGTTGTGCTTGCCTTGCTTGTTGGCTGCCTGTTTTTTACACTTGCTCTTGTGCTTAAATATGTGTTGTTATAGGTTGTCTTGCTTGTGTGCTGGATTTTACTGCTGTCTTGTGTAGGAAGCGCTGTTGTAGCTGTTGTTTTTGCCTTACTTTCTTGCTTTTTGCTTTTCCTTTGCATGTTCCCTTAGGATTCTTATTCTAATTTAATTTTCGATTAAATTTAGAGTCGAATAGAGATTAGGATGGCAATCCGTGCATGATAACATTAGGTTAGTCCATTTTAGCCTCAACCTTAGGTCCATCTTTTGCATGCTAACATTAGGATATAATCTCCTTTCGCATCTCGACCTTAGGACCACTTTGCATGACAATGTTAGGGTCGAGTTTCCCATAAACCTTTCGTGCATCTCTCTTGTCATCTCAAAACACCTTCTAACTCATCTAATAAAGACGATCAACATTGTGCGCCACGAGCCTTAAGTATATGGGAAATAATGAGTGAGGGGTTTCTCCTCACTTGTCTAGAGTGTTTAGTGTATGCCCTTTGAGCGATATGCGACACATTCGCTCCTATGTCATAGTCTTTAGTGCAACGTGAATCTCAAACAAACTAATTCACTTTACTAAAACTCCTAAACAAACTTCAAACCCGTTTATCCTTCGGGATTTTTGTTTCAAATTCATTTTCAGAAAAGAGTATGTTACTTTTTCATTCTACCGTAAACAGGCATCGACCCTAATTGCTGGAATGGGAACTTAACGTTGCTCATAAAAAACACTTAACCAACCTGTGGTTTTGTTACCCGAACTACATTTGCTTTAATTTCTCATACCAGATGAGGATACGCAGGCACAATACGGCGATATCTTGGCAAGCAACCTTTCCCCCCATCACTCGTAGTTTTCCGAACTACGTTGACTCTGACTTTCCCATTGCACGGAGGAATACGTAGGCATAGGGAGGTGATGTCCTATCGAGTCTCTTTCTTTTTATTTTGTTCTCATTTCCGTTTAGTAGTAGCTTACAAATAAACACACCCTTTGATTAGACAACAAGCATGGATCCTGTTGAGTACAATAGACGTGAGAAGTGTTCATACCTTCCCCTTGCATAACCGACTCCTGCTTGTTGCAATGACCTTGTCTTCTCCTTTCTTTTAGGCTTTCTTCGATCGTTTCCTTTCCCTCTCTTTAGGATAAAGAAAGTTTGGTGGTGACTCTTCTGTTTTTCTGCCGGGTGTTTTTCGCAGTTGAGACACACATTAAAAAAATAAATGAAGCTACACAACTCGAAACGAAACGAAACATCGATGGTGCCGCGAACACCACTTGTTCTTCCTCAAAAGAAAATCAAAGGATGGAGCCATTATGAACACAAGTAAGCACGAACCAACCTTCTTCGCAAACACCAATCCCTCCCCGTCTAGGTTATTCGCGTTTCTCGCTTCGCTTTCACTCTGAGTTTACTCAATTCCCTTCTGACTCAGGTTTACTACCAATTCGAGTTTTGATCTACTTTCGTTCGTTCTCCTATTCTCCTTCGTCTTTGTTCTGAGATCGATTTAGATCTGTGTGGGGGTTTATGGTTTTGGTTAATGATTTGAAGGTAGCAGCTGTTATGATTCGAAGGGTTTAGGTATTGAGGAGGTTGGAAGAAAATGAAGGATTTGGTGTATTGAAAATGAAGGACGAAGAAGAGGGCGGTTTTTTCCGAGCGAGCCCCCCTTTGAGGGAGAATGGGGATGGATTTATAGGAGGAGTCTTGAAGGTATTTCCAGTAGTGAGTATTCTGCAGGAAATAAATCATGTTGGTTTGTGTGTGTTTTTGCATTGCTGTACGGTTTGGTAATGTGGTAACATTGGTGTATTCGTTGGTTGAGTCGCAACTGGTGTGAATTGTGAATGTTGTTGTGTTATCATATGCATAGGATATGTCTTGGTGTTTGGTCGGCTTGTAAGGCTTGTATATTGCTTCATTTGAAATTTGCTTTGGCTCGTTTTGGCTTGGATATTGGTGTAGTTTGTGTATCGCTGGCTAAAGCTTGGTTTTATAAGTCTCGTTGTGTAGTCTTGGTTGAAGTGGCTGCTGTAAAGTAGCTTATAGAAGTGGGTTTTTGCAGCTGATATATGGTGAAGTCTTGTGCAATTTGGTTTATTGGCTTTGGCATGGAGGTGGAAAAGTATCTGAAGCCAAAAGTCTTCATGACTTCCTCTTTTTTTTTTAATTGTTTATTTGAATGTTGGGCTTAAGAAAATTAACATGGGCTTGTATTTGTAAATATGGAATGGAAATATATTGTATTCATTATCATTTTTTTATTTTAATGGTACAAATAGGCTTATACCCTTTTGCAATTTTTGATCATGAATAAATCCTTACATTTTATCTTTTGAATTCAATTTAGGATCATCTTGAACTTGTAATTTGAATCCCATAACTTTTGTAAAAAGACTTTGTGCTCAAGAATAAAATGTTTCGTTTAAACTTTCAATCCCAATTTTGTACTTAGAGTATCCTTTGTTCTTCTAATGTTGTGAGCTTGAAACCTAGAATTCATTGGGTCATGGCTTAAAATGAAATGAAAGCAAATCTAGGCAAGGCGTGAAAGGAAGCAAAAATTGACCATGAATTAGAATTTGAAACATGACATGGGGCACGACCAAAAACCTTCTTGAAATATGCCTTAGAATCATCTTAAAACCACTTGAATAATAACTTGGCTAATTTGATCACAACTTAAAACCAACTTGAAAGAATTAAGTCAGAGCTTGCCACAAACTGATCTTGAAACTTGAAACAACCTTAAGCATGGATTGAGAAAATGAATTCTAATCTTTGCATCAGATCAACTTGAAATATGACCTAGACTCATTTTGGAATATGGCTTAAAATCAACTTGAAGTCAATTGATCATGTCTTGACTAATTGGCCATGCAAATGTGGACATATCTCTTCTCTTATTTCCACTTGAATTCAACACACTTGCAAGAGCGCATAAACAAGACATTCCTGACCTGAAATTTAGAGGATTACGACCAAAAACCATTTGATGATCTTGAAAAAAAAATTCCATGAAGTAACAACATGCTTAGCATAAGAAAAATGAGAGAGTAGGACAAAGTTGGTGTATGACAGATGCCCCTATCTAATTGTCTTAAACCCAAGAGAATAAACTGCTGCGTGGTGTTCATTTTAGGGTAGAAGGAAATTATATACAATAAAACCCCAATATTTGTCTGACAAGAATACAACACCATGAGATATACCATAGTGGGACAGCAAGATGCACACTGAACTGGACAACTTGAGGTTCTTGCGATGGTCGAACCAGTACCTTACCCACTAAGGTTCTCTAATGATACCAAAGCAGTATCTCTGACAAATATGAGATTCTTCGGGTGGTCGAAGCAGTCCCTTATCAATTAAGGTTCTTCGCGATACCAAAGTTGTATCTCTGAACACAAACGAGATTCTTCGGGTGGTCGAAGCAGTACCTTATCCATTAAGGCTCTTTGCGATATCAAAGTAGTAGCTATGAATCCAAAAGAGATTCTTCGGATGGTCGAAGCAGTACCTTATCCATTAAGATTCTTCGCGATACCAAAGCAGTATCTCTGAACCCAAGTGAGATTCTTCGGGTGGTCGAAGCAGTACCTTATCCATTAAGGTTCTTCACTATACCAAAGCAGTATCTCTGAATACAAACGAGATTCTTCGGGTGGTCAAAGCAGTACCTTATCCATTAAGGTTCTTCGCGATACCAAAGTAGTATCTCTGAACACAAACGAGATTCTTCAGGTGGTCGAAGTAGTACCTTATCCATTAAGGTTCTTCACGATACTAAAGCAGTATATTTAAACACAAACGAGATTCTTCGGGTGTTCGAAGCAGTACCTTATCCATTAAGGTTCTTCACGATACCAAAGCAGTATCTCTGAATATAAACGAGATTCTTCGGGTGGTCGAAGTAGTACCTTATCCGTTAAGTTTCTTCACATTACAAAAGTAGTATCTCTGAACCCGAACAAGATTCTTCGGGTGGTCAAAGCATTACCTTATCCATTAAGGTTCTTCCTAATATCAAAGTAGTATATCTGAACACAAACGAGATTCTTCGGGTGGTCGAAGCAGTACCTAATTCATTAAGGTTCTTCATGATACCAAAGAAGTATCTTTGAATACAAACGAGATTCTTCGGGTGGTCGAAGCAGTCCCTTATCAATTAAGGTTCTTCGCGATAGCAAAGTAGTATAATCAAACACAAACGAGATTCTTCGGGTGGTCGAAGTAGCACCTTCTCAATTAAGGTTCTTCATGATACCAAATTAGTATCTCTGAACATAAACGAGATTCTTCGGGTGGTCGAAGCAGTACCTTATCCATTAAGGTTCTTTGTGATACCAAAGCAGTAGCTCTGAACCCAAACGAGATTCTTCAGATGGTCGAAGCAGTACCTTATCCATTAAGGTTCTTCACGATACCAAAGCAGTATCTTTGAACCCCAACGAGATTCTTCGGGTGGTCGAAGCAGTACCTTATCCATTAAGGTTCTTTGCTATACCAAAGCAGTATCTTTAAACACAAACAAGATTCTTCGGGTGGTCGAATTAGTACCTTATCCATTAACGTTCTTCGCGATACCAAAGCAGTATCTCTGAACACAAACGAGATTCTTTGGGTGGTCGAAGCAGTATCTTATCCATTAAAATTCTTCGCAATACCAAAGTAATATCTCTGAACCTAAACAAGATTCTTCAGGTGGTCAAAGCAGTACCTTATCCATTAAGGTTCTTCGCGATACCAAAGCTTCTTTGAACCCAAATGAGATTCTTTGGGTGGTTGAAGCACTACCTTATTCATTAAGGTTCTTCGTGATACCAAAGCAGTATCTTTGAATACAAACGAAATTCTTTGGGTGCTCGAAGCAGTCCCTTATCCATTAAGGTTCTTCGATGATTTCAAAGCAGTATCTCAGCAATACATGAGATTCTTCAGGTGGTCGAAGCAGTAACTTATTCATTAAGGTTTTTTTCGATGATACCAAAGTAGCATCTCAAGCGATATATTTGCTGGGGAGATAATTGAGCATAAATCCTGCCGGAGGAAATATGTTATCCAAGTTCTGCAGGGGAAACGCTTTTCGAGAAACTTTTTAAGATAACCTCTGCTTGGGGAGCAGCAAGAACAATAGCTGTTGGGGACTATCACTATCAACTGCATGGTTGAAGAATGACTTGCTGGGTAATAGGACTCCGTGAGCACGTGCGGGGTATCAACTCTTTTCAGAAGAATATTGTCGACTTTAATAGAGGACTGGCCAAGATGCATGTCAACTAATCCTGAATCTTATTATGTTATACCGTTGGAGATAGAAATACCATGCATTGCACGATTCACCGATATGCATACCAACATGCAACTGCTAGGGAAACTAATGCTCGTATGAATGGACGATATATGTTAATGCCTGATGTGATTATGATATGATACTAATGCCTGCGTGTCATGCTTATGATAATGCAAAAGACCAGACACGCTGGGGATAAATTTCCTGTTTGAGGCATCACTAGGGACTAGATTTGGTGGGTGCCAAACAGAATTGAACTTTGATTGTTGTATTTGCCAAATGAGATTGGACTTTCAGGTTTTATGAGGATTCCAACGAGGGTGGGCTTTTAGTGGTTGCCAATGAAAACTAGACTTTAGAGGGTAAATTTGAGACTGCCAACGAAAGTGGACTTTTTGTGTAGTTGCTAATAAAAGATTGGACTTTGAGGATGTGCCAAGCGTGGTTGGACTTTATTTAGTAAAAAGATTTGACTTCCCGACACACAGTATCTAGCAGTGCCATAATCAGAGGGAAGCTGTGAATGCTCTTGGTGCCCCAAGTTGGATCCTTGCAGAAGTTGGGTACTTGTTCTTAAGAGAGCCTCACTTATAGTTGATATGCCATGATGGCTTGCAAATGATGGTACGAGCACAACGACGTAACCAAAGCATGTTGATTGTGCAAGCATAACGACTTAACTAATGCACGTTTATTGTGCTTTTGCTCTCCCCCAAGGCTTTTAACACTTGTTGACCTCAACAATTACTGGTGTCTGGCATGGTCAGCTTGACCAACTTGAAAGCAAGGAGGGAAACTGCCTCTATTCAACTAGTCTTCCCCAATATATAGGGTATTTGAAGGAGTCCTCTTGGAATATGATCACACCATGATATAGTCTGAGATGATTTGCCCCAGTGTCTAGATCTTGCAGTGGTCTACCCCTGTTTGAACCTCGAAAGGACTTTCCCCAGATTCACGAGATTATGAGGTATTCCTGATTCGGGTTAGCACCATCGAATATTCAAGTTTCTCTATGATTGTACTTTGTTGGAATTTTCGTAATGTCAAATACTGATTTACAGTTAGAATTGATCCTTCAGAAATGGTAATTTTAATGCGACATTCATACATGTTTTGAAAAAAATCGTTTATTAGAATGATGTGAAGGTGTGTGACGAATGTACCATTAGTCCAGACGTAGTGTTGATTTAGCTGGTGTGAAAGATATAGCAAGAATAAGATTAGCAAATCTATAGGAGTCAGTTTATGCAACCTTGTTGTAGTATGCTTTCAGAATAAACCCCGCCTCAATTAGGTCTTTTGAGAGTTGTAACGTGGCCTGATTCACAGTTATAGAAACAAATGATATAAGGCTCAAAATTTGATTTTAACCTACCCCTTTTTCGTGATAATCTCCAGTCCTACGTTCAGTTAAATTCTGGATACACACTTAGATTTTGATAGTGCAAGAATGAAGATGATGATTCGAGACTCGCTTGAAATGGAAGTCACTTTATTTTCTTTCGTCACAGATGTTAGTGACCCTTTTGGTTATGACATAGTGGTCACTGAATCTTATTTTGTTTTTGTTGAGGATTTGAGGACCTCTTTTTCTTTTGATTTTTGATCCCTAACTTTTGCTTGGACTGATTTTGTTTTTCAAGTCCACCGGGATTGCCCTAATTTTTGCCTAAGTTTCCTGTTGAGGTGTTTGACTTAGCAGAATTTTTATTTTTTATTTTATTTTATTTATGAAAGGCTTGTGACTGCCAAGTTATTGGCCATTAAATAATCGTCATGTCATTTGGATGTTTATCTTGTGATTCGAGTGCATAATCGGGTTAACTGAACACTACCCATGCCCCAGGTTAAGCGTAAGGGTTTGTAGATCCAAAGGAAACTCCTACTTCTAGGCTTGAAGTGGTTGACTAGGGACTACTCCTTATATCTCTAGTGTCTGGGGATTTGAAACAATGCTTGTACATCATAAGTAGAATTTTATCCAAAAGCGCACCATCAGCAGTTATGGGTATTTGGTTTTCGTCATCCTCCCTAAAATCTTCGCTAAACAACAATGTGATAAAGGAAGTGAAGTGATTTTATTTTTATATTTTCAATAAGTTAGAAGAAAAATGAGTGAATATGAATGAGCTTTTTCAAAACATGCATAATTATCACGTTAACAATACCATTAATAAACGACAACGACTAAAAGCAAATAGCACGTTAACAGAAAAGAAACTACAAATGCAAAGAAATGATGCGTTCTAAAAATTGCCAGCATTAAGGATGAATCCTATCTAAATCATTAGCTTGGGAAGATGCCTCTTGAAGTCTTCAAACTCATTCAGGCATTATGCTGATACGTACAACCAAATTCCCTTCTTGAAAGGATATGCACTTCTTATCAATCAATTATTGTACCTTGGCTTGGAAATCTTTGCAATCTTCAGTTGAATGCCCCATTGGTCCAGCGTGATATCCACAATGCGTCTTGGGATCGTACCTAGGAGGGTTGGTTCTGGCACCAGCTTGAGACACTTAGGCTCCACCAGTGAATTTCGAATCAAATGTGGCAGAAGTTGAGTGTAGGACACATGAATTGGATCGAGAGGAGCATTCCTTCTTTCCAAATTGTTGCGAGGCCTATGTTGATTCTGACGTGGATTCTGATTTCCTCTGCCATAGCTTGTTGATTTGCATAGGGAGCATTCCAAGGTTTCTGGCATGGTTCTCTAGGTATTGTTGGTTGTGCTTTTGGGACCCAAATGTTGATGTCATCATCGTCATTAACGTCAGTGAGATGCTCTCTAAATTGTTTTTTTGGGGCCTTCTCAGAAAATACAACCCTTTTGGACTTCTCTTTGTGGTACATGATTCTGATTGGTCCATAAAACTCTTGTATTTTCTCTTTGACAGATCTTTGAGTTGAACCATTTACGCTATGGTCTTCCTTTCTGGTCAATTTTTGCAACTTGTTTAGTAAACTTTCACATTCTTTGACAACATGCCCTAGCCCTTGAGTTATCTTCCTCGAAGACTAGGCGTTTGTTGTTAATTAGCTCTTGAACTTTATCGTTGAATGACCAACAACCTTCAATAAAGTTTCCCCTTTCCCCTTTATGGTATTCGCACAACACATTGTGATCATATCCAGGTGGAAGAGAAGTACGAGTAGGCTCGAGGAATGTGGGTACCACTAATGAACTCTGAATTAGTTACGAGAGCAGGTGTCCATATGGTATGGGAATAGGGTCGAGAATAGGGCGCAACTTAGACTTCTTACGACCTCCTTGATTTAGATTCTCGTGTCCTTGGACAGAACGGTCGATGACCACTGACTCTGAGGCTCTGGAAGAATTGGTTGGAGATAAAACCCAAGAGGAACAACACACAACAAGTTATTCACTGCAAGCTGCAGAGTGGAAGGAACTATAGAAGTAACACTCCTAGTTGTGGCGCCTTCTTGAAGCTTTTCCCTTCTTCTCCTCATAGTTTTTATAGCTTCTGGAAGCTACTTCATCTTGCCTTTCACATTGTTCAAGTCTTCTCTCAACTCAACTTGATTTTGCTTCAAGCACTTCATGGTCCTCCCAAAGCTACCTCAGGTCTAATGCGTGTGTCGGGAAATCAATTGCGGGCAAATGATGGATAATTTTTTTTGGTTTTGGAAAGAAAAAGTATGCAATGCCAATGAATGCAAATGAAATGGTATACAAATGCAATGTAATGCTCAGGATCACAGGTTCAACCAGTCTTCAAGTCATATATAACAGCGAGTAAATAACCGGTATCTCTGATCAAAGGGAACCCCATAGGTAGGCTCTAAAGGGGTAGGTGCCTAAAGTCATGGATCTTTTCAAAGATATCATTTCCATGACAAAGATTCACCTGATAATAATACCTTTAAAAGAATCTCTCCTAGATGAGGTTTTCGTATCGTCCCACAAAAAAGGCTCCTCGTGAGTCTCCATTACCCAACCATTGACACACGGGTTCTAAGAAAGGTTCTCAGAGTCATAGATCGAGGTTGAAAGTATCATTGTCAAAATAACGATACGTTCAAGGGATCTCATCTGATTGGGGCATTCGTATCAACCCAACAAGGAGTGACCCTCATGAGTTAACACTAACAACCATCATGGAAAAGTTTAAAAGTTCTTTAGAGTTATCAATTCAGGCCTAAAAACATTATTGCCATGGAAAAGACTCACCACGACAATAACATCCCCAAGGGAATTAACTCTAAGCGGGGCTTTCGTATCCTCCCAACGAGAAAGGCTCCTCGAGGGATTCCACTACACAACCACCATCCTAATCCTAAATTTTTTTCTCATACTCGGGTGTAGAGCTATCTCACAAAGCACCAATAATCAGAGAACCCCAATAGTGTCCAAAGATATAATAATAGGATATATATATATATATATATATATATATATATATATATATATATATATATATATATATATATATATATATATATATATATATATATATATATATATATATATATATATATATATATATATATATATATATATATATATATATATATATATATATATATATATATATATATATATATATATATATATATATATATATATATATATATATATATATATATATATATATATATATATATATATATATATATATATATATATATATATATATATATATATATATATATATAAGCAAGCAAGAAATTAAATAATAAGAGAAGAATATATATATATATATATATATATATATATATATATATATATATATATATATATATATATATATATATATATATATATATATATATATATATATATATATATATATATATATATATATATATATATATATATATATATATATATATATATAAGCAAGCAAGAAATTAAATAATAAGAGAAGATAAACAAACAAACAGATCTAACTCTCATGACTGGAGGCAAGTTAGGCTTAACTCTCTCTAGCATAGGGTTATGTGTGTCCCCAGCAAAGTCTCCATCTGCCGTACCTCGAAAAATACGATCCTCACGATGGACGTGAAAAAAAAACGTTCGAACAGAGTTGCCACCGAACTTTATTCATTTCAAGGAAGGAATAGGAAAATATCGATAAAACCTGTAAAGATATAAGAACATGGTCTTCACAACCAAATTCTAGGTTCGGGAGTCAATTACGCAAAGGGAAGGTATTAGCACCCTCTACGTCCGTTGTACTCAACGGGAACCTCTTGATTTGATTCAAGAGAAAAGTTAGCTACGCTTGTTTGTTATCTTCTAAAGATTCGCTTCTAAAGGGGAGAATGAGTGGTTTTTATTACGGTGCTCGCCAAGGATTGGGGCCCTTGTGCCTACATACTCCCTCGTGCAATGGGAAAGTCAGAGCATCGTAGTTCGTGGGGCTACGGGTAAAGGTTTTGGGTAAAAAGAAAAAGTTAGCTCGCTAGGATCTCACAATCTTATGCCTGCGTACCCTCATAGTGCAATGAGGAAGTCAGAGCAATCGTAGTTCTCCGACTACGGTTGGTTGGTTTGTGAGCAAACGGGTGTTTAAGTCGCACTGTAACTGCTAAATGTTGGCTTGTCTACTCGCTAGGGGAGGCTGAAGCACTAGTTCATATACCTGGAAGAAGGGACTAAATAATGTTCTTTGGGAAAGTTGTTTGAATTATAGATCGCACGAGGGCGAGAAATTAGTGTTTGGAGAAGTATCAATCGCACTTGGGCGAGAAAACAGAGTTTGACGTGTTGGATGTTTTGTTAGAGGTGATGATTACCTGAAGCTTAAGAAAGGCTCATCGGGCCCAAGTAATCGGGAGAGTGAGTCAAAGCCTCGACTCTCTCTATTTTTTTTAACCTTAATGGTGAAAGAGTTTTGATATAATTAAAGTAAGTTAATCGGATGACGATTACTCAAAGCTTAAGAAAGGCTCCACGGGCCCAAGTAATCTGGAAAGTGAGTCAAAGGCTTAACTCTCTCTCTTTTTCATCTAAGTGTTTAAGAAAATAGATTTGATTTTGTTTATCGGATTAGAAGACAACTATTCGAGCTTAAGAAAGGATCCTCGGGCCCAAACAATTGAGGAGAGGAATCGAAGACTCCATTCCAACTCATTTTTCATCTTTATTTGAAATATGGTTTAAATATAATTAAGTATATTGATTAAATTTAAAGAAATTCTCAATGTTGATCGAGGTTTAAATTTACATATGAAATAGTTAAGGTTTGACCTATTGGAAGGAGTAAGGTAGCCCAAGACTTTCCTGGTTAAGGTTAGAGTAAGGTCGATGGCGAGGCGAGAACGCTTGACTTACAAGTATATAGTTTAGGGTTTTGATGAACAAACAGTTGAATTGAGTTTTAATCTTGTGTACTAGCAAAGTGGGCTAGCCTTCTAAACGACCAACTAAAAATAATTGATCAAATAGGTCTCACTATAAGAAAGCCTAGGAGTAAGCTTTGAATGTTATGTATGGTGATCGAAAGGTTGATGGCGATGCTTTAAAAGCAATCGACTTACAAGGGGTGAAAATGTCACGATGTTGGATCAAGAATTTATTTTAGAAATGGTTTAAAGCATTAAAGCATAATTAAGACAAACGAGTAAAATGCGTACATCGGAATAGGAGCAGGGTACATGTAGCGTACACGGGATTGCGAGAAATAAAGGGTCTCATTGTCAGGTAGCCCAAGAGGAAGCCGTGTGTATGCGAGGTGTCCTAAACTATACCACGAGCGAGAGTCGGACAAAAATTTCCATGCTAGAGTTTTTGTACAAAGTCTATAATTCGTTACTCAAAATAGTAACCAACAGTCCATTAATTAGTCTTTTAGGGTTTCAATCATTTTATTGTATTTTCGGAAAAGTATGAACAAGATATAAACACGATGAATATGATAGGATATGAATAATATGATAATATGCTCAAGATAATATCACAAATAATATGATCAAGATAATAGTGACAATAGTATATATTGACAAAAATAAAACAAGAGTATATTGACTGAAAATAAAGTTAGTGGCTAATTGTTAATCGGATGAATCGGGTCCCCTTTAGCGCTAAACCATCATAGCACGATCTATGATGAAGATCATACTATAGGAGGTCGTGCAATAAATGATATTTGTGCTAAAACACGATGGAGAAATGATATTGAGAACCATTCTCCAAAGAAATCGTGGCACACGAAAAGAAAATAGGATGGTCTCGTCTTAATCACAAACTTTCGTCGATTAATCAAAGGTAACCTATCACGATCCCAAAGTATAATAAATGATCTCGATGATCATTCACTACAAATTTAAAATAATGAAGGTTAACAACCTCGATTAACCAACATTCGTGAATAGAAAGACTTCATCAATTAAAGATAAAATCGAAAGAAAAAAGAAAAGGTTTGAAAATAAATCATAGAATTGATAATGAAAAGGTTAAAAATAAATTAGATCGAAAGCAAGTGAATTCAAAAGAAGTTAACCCTAAAAAAAAGTTCAATATAAAAATAAAAAACAAGATACAAAATAAATTAAAGAAAATAAAAAAGAAATGTTCAAAATTTGGTAGTGGGGTACAAACCAAAGGGGTGAATCATATGGACTAAAAGAAGTCCATCATCTCATAATAAAAAAAACGAAAATAAGCCTTCCAACAAACCTCATCAGCCACCCATTAATTAAAAGAACATGATTAACCCAAACAAAAAAGGTAGTGTGCAGTAGAAGACACACGGGCCTAAAGCCCATAACCAACAAGTCCGGTGGAAATGAAGATAACATATCATCCTCTTTTAAAAATAAACAAGACACGATCAGTGTTCAGAACAAAGTTATATCACACTTTAAAAAACGCAAATGAAGCTACACAACTCGATTTGAAACGAAACATCGATGGCGCCGCGAACACCACTTGTTCTTCCTCAAAAGCAAATCAAAGGATGGAGCCATGATGAACACAAGTAAACACAGACCAACCTTCTTCGCAAACAATAATCCCTCTCCGTCTGGGTTATTCGCTTTTCTTGCTTCATTTTCACTCCGAGTTTGCTCAGTTCCCTTCCGGTTCAGGTTTGCTTCCGATTCGAGTTTTGATCTGCTTTCGTTCTATCTCCTCTTCTGCTTCGTCTTTGTTTTGAGCTCGATTTGGATCTGTGTGGGGGTTTGTCGTTTTGGTTAATGATTTGAAGATCACAGTTGTTATGATTCGAAGGGCTTAGGTATCGAGCGAGCCTCCCTTTGAGGGAGAATGGGGATGGATTTGTAGGAGGAGTCTTGAGGGTATTTTTGGTAGTGAGTATTCTGTAGGAAATAAATCATGTTGGTTTGTGCATGTTTTTGCGTAGCTGTACGATTTGGTAATGTGGTGACATTGGTGTATTCGTTGGTTGAGTCGCAACTGGTGTGAATTGTGAATGCTATTGTGTTATCGTATGCGTACGATTTGCTGCAGGAAGTGCGTAGGATATGTCTTGGTGTTTGGCCAGCTTGTAAGGCTTGGATATTGCTTCATTTGAAATTTGCTTTGGCTCGTTTTGGCTTGGATATTGGTGTAGTTTGTGTATCGCTGGCTAAAGCTTGGTTTTATAAGTCTCCTTGTGTATTCTTGGTTGAAGTGGCTGCTGTAAAGTAGCTTATGGAAGTTGCTTTTTGCAGTTGATATGTGGTGAAGGCTTCTGCAATTTGGTTGATTGGCTTTGGCGTGGAGGTGGAAAAGTATCTGAAGCCAAAAGTCTTCATGACTTTGTCTTTTTTTTAATTGTTTTATTTGAATGTTGGGCTTAAGAAAAGTAACATGGGCTTATTTTTGTAAATATGGAATGGAAATATAGTGTATTCATCATCATTTTTTTATTTTGATGGTACAAACAGGCTTGTACCCTTTTGCAATTTTTGATCATGAATAAATCCTTGCATTTCATCTTTTGAATTCAATTTAGGATCATCTTGAACTTGTAATTTGAATCCCATAACTTTTGTAAAAAGACTTTGTGCTCAAGAATAAAATGTTTCATTTAAAGTTTCAATTCTAATTTTGTACTTAGAGTATCCTTTGTTCTTCAAATGTTGACCTTGAAACCTAGAATTCATTTGATCATGGCTTAAAATGAAATGAAAGCAAATCTAGGCAAGGCTTGAAAGGAAGCACAAATTGACCATGAATTAGAATTTGAGACAAATCTAAACATGGCTTGAAACACCATGACACTTGAAACATGAAATGGGGCACGGCCAAAAACCTTCTTGAAATATGCCTTAGAATCATCTTAAAACCACTTGAATAATAACTTGGCTAATTTGATCACAAGTTAAAACCAACTTGAAACGAATTAAGTCAAAGCTTGCCACAAACTGATCTCGAAACTTGAAACAACCTTAAGCATGGATTGAGAAAATGACTTCTGATCTTGGAATCAGATCAACTTGAAATATGACCTAGACTCATTTTGGAATATGACTTAAAATCAACTTGAAGTCAATTGGTCATGTCTTGATTAAATGGCCATGCAAATGAGGAGATATCTCTTCTCTTATTTCCACTTGAATTCAACACACTTTCAAGAGCCCATAAACAAGAAATTCTTGACCCGAACTTTAGAGGATTACCGCCAAAAGCCATATGATGATCTTGAAAAAAAAATTCCATGAAGTAACAACATGCTTAGTATAAGAAATATGAGAGGGTAGGGCAAATTTGGAGTATTGCAGCAATTTCTGCTGTTTTCAAAGGGTTAATCGATTTACCATTTGCAAGGTAAAAATGGTTAATCGATTAACATTGTTGCAGAAGTTGTTTTTTGTGCTTTTTCATGCTTGTTCGGTTTTCTTTCCTTATTTAAATTCCATGGCTTGATATACTTGATATTTATGGATGTTTCTTGAGCCATTTAGCCCCTGGTTGAAGTCTGTATGTGAAACTTTTAATGCACGATTTTATCAATTATGGAATGGTTTTCATAATTAAGTTGCTTTTTGTACACTTTTGTTTACATGATAACATGATTAGTGATGCATGCTAATTGATTCTTGTTAATTCTTGGAATTCATTTCTTGATTGCATTAAGTTTGTTTTTTATTGAAAAAAATTTATTTTTATATAATAATTACTTCACACGCTTCCTTTGATGATCTTTCGATTCGTTTGAAAGATTGTTGGCTTGTTCTTTCCCTTTGACTGGTTGATCAAAACCTTGTTTCGATTAGGTAATATTTTATCTTTCTTCTATTTAGGCTTCCTTTAGAGTTTCTTCTCCTTTGTCCCCTACAGAGTCGGAGGTCTACACAACACATTGGAGCACTATACAACTTGCACCTTTACTCTATCGATTTCAATTTCTGCACTATATTTTGAGAGCTGGAGAAGGGATGAGAGTGGAAAATTCCTACACTCATCCTGATTACTTTAGGTATGGGACAAATGACCACGTTCCTAGAATAGTCGTCTCTATCTCCAGATTATAGTGTCTCCCGTTCTCAAGTCGAGTCGATCTTTGATTCACATTCCTTGCTTCCTTTGATCAAGCACCCTTTCCTTCGTTTAAGATCATTATTTCTCTTGGGTTTATCACATTCTCTTAGTTAATCACTCATTCGTTGGTTGATCAAAGGTTGTCTGTTAAAACCATATTTTCTTCTTCCCCAGCGAAGTCGTAATCCTTTTCTTTGGTTAATCGCAGTCTATATGTTAAACAAAAAATCCCTAGCGGAGTTCGCAACCTTCTCTTGGTTCCTCTCCCTTTTTCGTTGGTTAATCACAGTCCGCATGTTAAAACCAATCTTCCTTCGCTTAATCACCTTCTCTTGGTTAATCATTTGTTCCTCAGTTAACCACAATATGTCTGTTAACATACTGAGCTCCTCTTGAGTTAATCACCATCTCCTAGTTAATCACTCTTTCATTTCGGTTGATCACAATTTGTCTATTAAAATACCGAATCCCCTACAATTAGAAACCTTTATTTGGTTCAAATACTCGCACCTTAGGGTTAATAACCTTATTTTGGTTCAAATACCCTTTCTTCGGTTAAGTACTGCTTGTTCAGTCAATGTACCGAACCCCTTTGGGTCACAACCTTCGCTTGTTTTCACACCCGTTTCATTGGGTCACAACCTTCGTTTGGTTCCACACCCGTTCTTTGGGTCACAACCTTCGGTTAGTTCTACACCCGTTCTTTGGGTTACAACCTTTGCTTGGTTCCAGACCCGTTCTTTGGGTCACAAACTTCTCTTGGTTCCATACCGGTCTTTGGGTCACAACCTTCGCTTGGTTCTACACCCGTTCTTTGGGTCATAACCTTCGCCTGGTTCCACACCCGTCCTTTGGGTCAAAACCTCCACTTGGTTTTACACTCGTCCTTTTAGTTGATCACATTCTGTCTGTTAAAACTAATTCCTTTATTTCCCCACCGATTCATACTCTTTTATTACTTTGGTTAACCACTATCTGTCAGTTAATATACTGAATCCCCAGTGGATCTTGCTCCATCTTGAATCAATTCCCTTGCTCCTTTGCTCTCTTGGTTTCAACATCATTCCTTTGCCTTTCTTTCTTGGTTTTAACACCACTCTTTTGTCTTCCCCCATCGAGTCTTTCCTTCGATTTTTGCTCTTGGTTTTGACACCATTTTTCTATTTTTTCTCCGTCATAGTTTCGTGAACTACGGAGATCTGACTTCCTCATTGCACTGTGAGGATACGTAGGCATAAGATTGTGAGATCTTGGCGAGCTACCTTTTACCTTCTCCCATTCTTCTTTTTTGTCTCTCCTTTCCTTCTTTGGTTCCATGAACTATGGAGCTCTGAATTCCTCATTGTACTATGAGGATACATAGACACGAGAGCCCCAATCTTCCACGAGCACTTCCTTTTTCTTTCTTCCTTCTCTATTCTTTAGCTAGTAACCTTTATATAGATAGCCCATCTGTTTCCCTCGAAAATCAGAAAACAACCGCTGATCTTCCAAATCTAACTTTGGTGACTCACAGGATCGATCAGATTGATCCTAGGACATGTGCTAAAAGAATTATTTTTGGTTTTAAGAATTTATTCAAGTCCCACACTCGAACAGGGCTGAGGTAAACAGAATCCTAAAAGAACGTCTATTCGACTACGGGTTAATTTAAAGGTAAAGTAAGGCTTCTAATAAAAGAGAAGAAAGTTTGTAGATTGAGGACAAAGAGAAGAGAATTGCATAGGAAGAAGAGAAATAAGATAAGGAGGAAAAGGGGTAAAGACGATAAATGCAATAAAAGACTTTGTAAAACTTAAAGTGAAAACAAGTAAATTGCATTAAGTTAAAAAAAATGGTGTGTTTACATCACGTACATTCTCTTACAATACTCGCTTTCTCTACACTCGGATACTTGGAGTAGTCTCAAGAGTAATTTGTACAATAGTAAATTACAACACACTTTGGATATGTCTAAGACACTCTATTTATAGTAACAAAAAATAACCTCTCATAACTTCCACCATAATCTCCTTCCGCCACTTGTCTCAAATGCATGGATCCATTATTCATAAGGTGACACGTGTCTCCCTTAATTTCCCACAAGCAAAACCGTTCCCTCCAACATTCAAATTTCAAATACTTCGACACATCATTCATCTCAGCAGGCGGTCGAACCCTTGGCCTCCGGGTGAGTCCTTCGACTTAGCTTTTTTCTTCTTTCGACCATTTTCTTGCATTCAAGTTATTTTCCACCCTTTTGTCTTGGATACCTTCTTTCTAGCTGAGGCTTCGAATTTAGGAGCTAACAAATTGCCCCCCAAAAATGTCTTTTCAACTTCAACCGTGGAAAAGCACATTTTTTGACAGCGTATGACCTTCGACGCCGCTTTTCCCTCATGAGTGTTGTTTGATACTCTTTCCACCAATGTAAGCCTGAGAAGTTGAAAGGAAATGAAAGAGAAAAAGAAAGATAGCTATGAACACACAAGCTATTGTTCCTCCTACCCCAAAGGATATTCCAACGAACTTCTTCCCAGGCAAAACTCAACTGACTCCCGCCGAACTGGATGCGTTGAAGGTTTCCAACCCTCGACAATATATCAGGCTTTTGTTGAGTAGGAGAAACCGTTCTTCTAGCCGTACGCTCAACACTTCAACTTCTGAAGGGCAAACTTCGAAGCCACCAACTGACAGTGCCCTCGACAAGGTCAAGCAAAATATCTTCAAAGGGGATCTTTTTACCCTCCTGCAGATGGGCCCTGCCAGCCATCTTCCCCTCAAAGCTCTCCTTCAGAAAGTGGACATTAAATCCCTTACTCCTGAGGCTGCAAGTGTTATTCGAGAGGTTGATACCCTGATCGACCAAGTTTACAAAGACTATCGACTGCTGCCCCAGATTGAGGGTGAGATTGAGACGAAGGCTGGCAGCGAAGCTACCGCTTGGAGCGCCGTTGTCGACTCTGAGGAGAAAATTGCTGAGTTGGAAGAAACAAGGAGAAGAATAAACAAGAGGTCCTGACTAACGAGGCGAACATCGCCTGTTGGGAACAAAAAATTAAAAAGCTCCATAGTAAGATAGCGAAGGCTAAGAAAAGGAATGCTGAACTATCTCCTTTCGACGACACCTCCTTAACAGCTGAGCTTGATCATGCCGTCATCTATGCTGAGGAAGCCCGTCATTTGGAATCTGAAGTTGCCCAGCTAAGGGCAGATAAAGCTCAATGCCAAAACCGTCTCAAACTTCAAAAGTCGACTTACCTTAAGATGAAGGTGAATCTTCCTTTTTGATTTGTTGGGTTTTTGTAATAGAGTAAATTATGCTGGCCTTTATGAGCCATTTCTTTTGTTTGTAAGACATTGGGCCATTTTGGCATATTTTAAATTACCATTTGTGGCTTCGCTTTATCTTTAACAATTATTCTGTTGATATTTTCACCTCTCGAAGTGCAGGCTTATACTTCTTTAGATATTTGCCATTTACTTTTAATACTCTCTCATCCTTACTCAGCTCTGTCACTTCATATGCCCCATTGAAGAATACCTTCGATACCTGGAATGGTATTTCCCACTTTGGGGACCACTTACCTAGGGATCTCACCTTTCGATCCATAGGCAGGATTACCCTCCATACCAAATCTCCAACCAGGAAAGTCTTCGCTTTGACCTTCTTGTTATATGATTTCTCCACTCTCCTCTTTTGTCTTCTCAAGAGTTCTAGAGCTTTTATTCTCTCTTCGTCTAAGTCGACTAACTCATCCAGCATCATGTCCCAATAAATCTCTCGAGGGATTTCATGATGTCTTTGAATTCTTACTGACTGTATGTGTATCTCGACTGGCAATACTGCGTCATGTCCGAAAGTAAGTCGATAAGGGGAAGTGTTGGTTGCTTCCTTCGGGGATGTTCGGCATGCCCATAGGACTTGATCCAATGTCTTGTGCCAATTCCTAGACTTGCTTCCAATCTGTTTCTTTATTATGCCAATTATTACTTTGTTTGCCGCTTCGACTTGGCCATTGGCCTGGGCATAGTAAGGTGTCGAGGTAAGGAGTTTAAATCCCATTTCTTTAGCAAACTCTTGCATCTTCCTACCCGTAAATATTGACCCTTGATCTATCGTTATTGTCTCTGGTAGGCCAAACCTGTAGATGATATACTTCTGAATGAATTCGATAATATCTTCTTGGTCTACCTTCGGTAGCGGTATAGCTTCGATCCACTTGGTAAAGTAATCTATCCCTACCAAAATGTATTTCTGGTTTTTGGAAGACGCTGGTCGAATCTCTCTTATAAGGTCTAAAGCCCAACCGATGAATGGCCATGGCTTGACTATGGAATGCAACCCGCTTGCTGGGACATGCTGTATGCCAACATGAATTTGGCATTCCTGACAACCTTTGGCGAACTCGATGCAAACTTTCAGCATCGTAGGCCAGTACATCCCCTGGCGAAACAGCAGCCATTTCATCTTATGGCCCACTTGGTGCACTCCGCATGTCCCACCATGGACTGAGGACAATGCTAAGTATGCTTCATATTCACTGAGGCATTTGAGTAAAACTCCCTCAGAATTTTTCTTAAATAACTCGTTCCCCAACAGGACGTATCTTAGTGCTTGGTATTTTATCTTTCGTTTTGTAGTCGATGAAGGGTTCTGAAGGTATTCGACCAGAGGTTTCCTCCAATCTTTGTCTGTCAAACCTTCGACTGTAAAAATCTCAAAAGTTTCCTCGTCGGCGTAGCCAAATTTCATGACTTCCAAGTCTGATGGTCTCAAGCCCACGGACACCACCTTACCTCTGGCCTCGATTGCCTCTTGTAAGTTATCCTTCGAAACCCCGTATCCTGAGGCAACTTGCGCCAGGTCGTTGGCTATCTGATTGTGTATTCGTGGTATGTGTTGAATGGTACAGACTTCAAATTTTTTGAGCAGTTTGTTAGCTATTACGAAATACATGATGAGATTTTCTTTAACTCATTTGTATTCCTTAGTTAGCTGTTTTACAACCAACTCTAAATCTCCCATTATTTCGACTCGGGTTGCCCCCAATTCTAACAAAATTTCAAGCCCGGCGATCAAAGCTTCGTATTCAGCCTCATTATTAGAACATAGACCCTCGACCCTATACTTGAATTTTGTTGGAATTTTGTCAGGCGAAATGATCAATAGACCTATGCATGTCCCGTTCTTGTGACTAGACCCATCGAAGTATAGCTTACAAGGCTCTAGTTCTACAAAGTTCAGGGTATTTTCATTTATGGAGTGGTCGACAATAAAGTCTGCCACTATTTGCCCTTTGACCGCTTTCAACGGTCTATAAGTCAATGAATACTCAGTTAATGCTAATTCCCATTTACCGATTCGACTATGCAAAATAGGTTTGGACAACATGTGCTTAATAACATCAAAATGTGAAGACACGTAAACATCAACTGGTTTTATATATTGCTTCAACTTCATACATGAGAAATACAAACATAGGCATAATTTCTCTATTTCACTATACCTAGTTTCTGCATCATTTAAAACTCTACTAAGGTAGTAAATGGCTCTTTCGACGCCACTCTCATCCTCTTGAGCAAGCATACTCCCTAGAGTTTTATCTGACGCTGCTATGTATAATCTCATGTTTTTGTTTCGACATGGAGGTGCAAGGACTGGAGGATGAGTCAAGTAGTCTTTGATCTTGTCGAAGGCCTCTTGTTGATCTTTCGTCCATTCGAACTTCTCCTTAGTGGCTCGAAGTAATGGCGAAAAGGCTTGTGCTTTTCCGCTGAGATTCGATATGAACCTTCTTAGGAAATTTATTTTGCCCAGCAAGGACTGAAGTTCCTTCTTGTTGGATGGCGCTTTCGCTTCCATGATGGCCTTCATTTTGTTTTGGTTGATTTTGATCCCCTTCTTGTGGACTACGAAACCCAAAAAATCTCCTGCTTGCACACAGAATGCACACTTGAGGGGATTCATCTTGAGTCCAAATTTCCTCATTCTCATGAAGGATTTGCGCAGGTGTTCCACATGAGCCTTTCCTGACACAGATTTCATCACAATGTCATCAATGTAAATTTGCATAAAGGACTCAATGTAGTCATGGAAAATCGAATTCATCGCCCGCTGGTACGTTGCCCCAGCATTCTTTAGGTCAAAAGGTATCACTACCCATTTGTAAGTGCCTAAGGCCCCTGGGCAACGGAACGCTGTTTTAGGAACGTCATCCTCAGCAATGAAAATCTGGTTATAACCAGAATATCCATCCAGCATGCTAAGGTATTCGTGGCCAGCAGCTGAATCGACTAACATCTCTGCCACTGGTATCGAATACTCATCTTTAGGGGTTGCTGAATTCAGATCCCTAAAGTCTATACAGACCCTTAACGATCCATTTTTCTTTATGACTGACACAATATTTGCTAGCCATTCGACATACCTGGTCGTACGGATGAATTTGCATCGGAGGAGTCTTTTGATTTCCTCCTTTATTTTTGAGAGGATCTCAGGGGCGAAGCGCCTTGGATTCTGCTTGACTGGTTTTTTGACAGGATTGATGGGTAGCATATGCTCGACTAGATCTCTCTTTAGACCTAGCATTTCGTCGTAGTCCCAAGCAAAACAATCCATGTACTCTCATAGCAACTGAATGATTTCGACCCTAAGTTGGGGGTCGAGGCTGGTGCTTATATAAGTTGGCCTTTTGATTGCTCCATCTCCCAGGTCAACTTCCTCCAGTGGATCTTGCGCCAACATTTTTACATCGCTGGCCAAAGGATCCTTTTCAAAACCCAAAGGCTCATCGTCATATATGGCGTCGAGTCTCTGCCCCTCGTATTGAATCTTAGGGTTGAAATACCCAACTGGACCTGCTTGTTTGGATTTTTCATTGGCTCCTTCAGCCATTTTGTTATTAGCGGCCTCCAAGGCTGTTTGTAGTTTAGTCTCGGCCATGTAGGCCGAAATACTTTGAAGCGCTGCGACTTCAGTCATCATCATCGAACTCACTTCCCCAGCCAGTGGGGTCTACGGGAAGTTCACCAAGGTATGGTAACCTTTCGCCTGGAACTTCCTTGTCCCATCGGAAACCCTCGACGGGATGCAGGTATAACGAACAATACACTTCGTCATTAGGTGTAAAGTCGAAGTCTGCAGGTTCACATGGCCCTATACTGGCCAAATGTGTGTCAAACTGTCCTCTATCAATTTGATTTATAGGTGCTTTAAAGTATCCCTGATCCGCTTCGATGTTTTCGACAATACCATCTGGCCTCCAGATAGCGATCCTCTGATGCATCGACGATGGTACTGCCCCCACTCCATGGATCCATTCTCTTCCAAGTAATAGATTATAATTGGCAGTGGTCTCAACCACCATGAAGACAGTCGGCAATAGATTATAAGTCACCATTGCTGAACACCATGAGATCATCCGCAAAGCATAGATGCGATATTTCCTCATTTTTACACCTCCAGTGATAGTCTTGGGGGCTTATCCGGTGCTCTATTTCATGTAGTCGGAATATCTGGTATCCTATTTTATTTTCCTACTAATGCCAGATCTGATTCAATAGGAAAAGAACCTTATACCCCGTCTGGTATTCAATTCACTAGCTTCGACCACTGTCACTCCCGTTCTTAAAGAGTCAAAGTGCTTTGAGGAAGAAGGGGAAGTTTGATAATAAGCTCTTTTTATTTTTGCACCTGAATCAATAGTAGACAGATATAGACAGTGTGCAGTGAGGGTGATGGTTCCGACCGTGACATTCACCTGAATGACCCCCATAGTCAAACCCACCTTCCCTTCATAATTTGATAACACCATATTGTGTGGCTTAGTGTATGTCTCACTTTTCCCAATTTTGTTCAGCAAGAAATGCGGCATCAAGTTCACCGTAGCGCCGCAGTCCACCAGTATTTTGTTGACTGGGACCTTCTCTATCTGTGCTGTAATATAAAGAGGCTTCAGATGGTTTTTCATCGCCTCCGTTGGCCGTTAAAAGAAAGCATTTTGCTCCTCGACGCAGCCGTTGTTCATTATATAATAGCATACCGGCTTATGAGCCGTTATTTCCTAGTCCGTATAGGCGTCTGAGTTCTCGACTACTGAAACCCTGTCGAACTCCCTGGGCATTACTGATACTATGTTGACCAGAATATCCAACGTATCATCGGAATCTTCATCAAATTTATCGGTCATTTCATCATCGTCCGACTTTATTTGTTCTTCAATCCATGTTGGAAACAACTTTCTTCCCACAGGTGACTTCCCAAAAGCCTCTATTCGACCCTCCTGTTTTGTGGGAATATTGGTGCTAGATTGCGGTTGGTCTTTATGTGTACCTTCTCTATGTGCTTTCCTTCTTCTCTGCTCACGTCTCCATTGGGATCGAGAAATGGGATTTTTCCCTTTGTAGTTTTCTGACACATGAGCAGCCTTCAAAGACTGGAATTCTTTTCGATAGCTTAACGAAGATCCCCTTTCTACTTCAAAACTTTTCCATCTCTTCTGCCCTTGCTGCTTGTTCTCATTGGGCTTCGTCCATTTTCCATCAGTGGCCTCAGCATTGGGCTTAAAGCTAGTGGGCTTGTTCATCGGAGGCCTTATGCGAGGGTCAGATCTCTGCTGAAGGCCTCTTCGAGGGTCGATCTTGGCCTTTCGCTTTCTTGCTTCAACCTTCGTGTCCCTTCCAACTTTTGTGCAGCCTTCTTGTCGAATATGGCGTTGTATCAGGGACAGAGCATCACACTAGAACCCTTCTCCTGGCAGCGGTGAAGGAAAGAAATGATGGATTCCTCCTGCTCTGGGTAGGCTTCCCTTGTGTGTGTTTCCTGGTAGTTTGACTCACTATCCGCTACCTCCTCATGTTGAGTGATTTGAACCATGTTAATCTCAATTTCTTTGGCCAAGTTAAGCTTCTTCAAGCTTAACTCCACGCCTTTGGTGGATTTATCGATCTTAATGAAGTCATCAGCTGTTTCCTTGGTTACTATCTCCCAACCCAAATTGTTCCTGTTGCTTGGGCCTTTGGTTTCACCCCTCTGGTCACAGCTATCAACTTCCATTTCGACACAGCTCTCTTGTCCGAAACTGATGGTAACTTTCGCCATTACAGCTTCGTCTATGGGATTGCCAACAACCTCTATTACTTCGATTGAGAAGTCGTAACCGCTGCCAACTTCGATCATATTAGCCTCGACTGGCTCTGTGTAATTTGCGTCTGCCGTTTGCAGAGGATCTGAGTCGACCTTCATTTGGCCACCAACTTTCTTTCCGAACTCTAGACGTCCCTCTTGGATCGCATTCTTAACGAGGTCCCTGAAAAGAAAACATTGAGATGTTTTATGACCCAAGAAGTTATGATATTTACAAAACCCTCATTTCTTCCTTTGCTCTAGGGACGGCATTTTGGCGCCAGAAGGCACTATCATTTGTCCATCCTTAACTAACAAATCGAAGATTTCATCACACTTTGTGATGTCGAAGGTATATGTTTTCTTTGGGAACCTATCATTCTTTTCAGATTCGACATAACTCTTCCTTGTGGGGGAGCTAATACTTTGCATAAGTAGGGTGGTCCTTGCTTGAGTTCAGCAAGATCCACTTCACCATCGTTGAAACTCATGGACTCGTCACATAGACCCAGACCTTCGACGTTATCATTAAATTCGACAAAAGCTATGTTTTTATTTTTATTAAACTTAGCCTTTTCATCTTTGAGTCTTTCGAGTTGCCGAACCCGATCGGCTAATTGGGCCATGTCCCTTAGGTACTGGGTGTCCAACTTTTTCCTAATAGAGTAGTCGAGACCACCAACGGCCATTTCGACCAACTCATGTTCAGGGACCTGCGTGAAGCATCTGACCTTGAGCAAACGGAACCTATTAAGGTACTCCTCTATTGGTTCAGAGAACTTACGCTTCACACTAGCTAGTTCCTTCAAGCTAATTTTAGTCTGACCCATATAGAACCGTTCATGAAACAAACGCTCTAACTGGGTCCAGTTACATATCGTGTTAGGGGGAAGCGTCGTGAACCAGGTGAAGGCGTTCTTAGTAAGAGAACTTGGGAAGTATTTTATCCTAAGGCTTTCATTGTTCACTATCTCTCCAGCCTCAATTAAATAACGAGCCACATGTTCGACGGTGGATTCCGTCGTATCTCCTGAAAACTTAGTAAATTTAGGTACTTTCGTTCTAGGAGGTAACTCTGCCTGAAGGATATAGTCTACTATAGGTGAAGTGTAATTTGGCCTAGTAAAACCGGTGTTTAACCCATTTCTGGCCATAATTCTCTCGACCATGGCCGCTAGATTATTGTCTACGGCTATGTTGTTTCGACGAACACGCTGGACTACATTATCTGCGTCTTGGTTTCGATTCACAACTACCACTCCTGGATTTCTTTCTCCCAAGCCATGGGGTTGGTTTTGCAAAGGCTCTTCCCCAAGCCCTTCGACTACCGGAGGGACTATCCTTCCTTGGTTTCCTACGTCGACTTCTACCATATTTGCCAAGTTGTCTCGTGGGACATCCGCTACGGCGGCTTGGTTTCTGGCTAAGGGAGGTACCCTCATGAATTCAGCCAATCTTGTTAATTGTACCGCCAATTGTTGATTGGTCTGGGTTGTATTTTGGATTAATGGTTGAAATATTTCACCCATAGTTTGTGACAAAGTCTGAACCATCTGTAGGTTGCTTTCATCCATCTGCTGCCTCAAACAAGCAACTGAGGTGTTGGTCAAATTGGGGCCTTGTGTCGAATACCCTAAACTCTAGGGGTTTTGACCCATGTTCACACCTAACCCTGACCCTTGTAGTGGCGAAGCCATCGCCTGATCTGAGAATATAGGGGGTGCACTTTGGAGCCCTTGCATCATAGCAGTGGGCATCCCATATGTGGGGTTTCTTGGTGACTGCGAAAAACCGGGAGGCACAAACTGCCTGGACGTCGAACTTCCTCCTAACAAAATCTGAGGATTCGATGTTTGGTGACCGATGTATTCCAACACTGGCTGAGTATAAGGCCTTATCACTGTCGATCCTACCCCAAGTGCTGAAGGCGTCGGCATTGGCCTCACAGGGAGCACCTTTTGTTCTCCAGTAGACGGCGTCGGAGGGGGAACTCTCTCGTTTCTTATTCCTTCAATGGAACCGTCTCCTGGTTGGTTAGAGTTATCTGGCTGGTTTGTATCCGTATCCATGTTTTTACTGCTTCGTCTTGATCGCGTCTCTTCGTTTATAGCGGTAATTTTACCACTTCTCAGTAACATAAAAATGTACCTTCTTGCAAAAAGGGACCAATATAACTGCAGAATTTTTATAAGTTTAGTTTTATAAAAATAGATTCTCTAGCACCGTCCCACTGGGTGTGCCATTTTGTTTCCCTCGAAAATCGGAAATCAACCGCTGATCTTCCAAATCTAACTTTGGTGACTCACAAGATCGATCAGATTGATCCTAGGACATGTGCTAAAAGAATTATTTTTGGTTTTAAGAATTTATTCAAGTCCCACACTCGAACAGGGCTGGGGTAAACAGAATCCTAAAAGAACGTTTATTCGACTACGGGTTAATTTAAAGGTAAAGTAAGGCTTCTAATAAAAGAGAAGAAAGTTTGTTGGTAAAGGTGAATTTAGATTGAGGACGAAGAGAAGAGAATTGCATAGGAAGAAGAGAAATAAGATAAGGAGGAAAAGCGGTAAAGACGATAAATGCAATAAAAGACTTTGTAAAACTTAAAGTAAAAACAAGTAAATTGCATTAAGTTTAAAAAAATGGTGTGTTTACATCACGTACATTCTCTTACAATACTCGCTTTCTCTACACTCGAATACTTGGAGTAGTCTCAAGAGTAATTTGTACAATAGTAAATTACAACACACTTTGGATATGTCTAAGACACTCTATTTATAGTAACAAAAAATAACCTCTCATAACTTCCACCATAATCTCCTTCCGCCACTTGTCTCAAATGCATGGATCCATTATTCATAAGGTGACACATGTCTCCCTCAATTTCCCACAAGCAAAACCGTTCCCTCCAACATTCAAATTTCAAATACTTCGACACATCATTCATCTCAGCAGGCGGTCGAACCCTTGGCCACCGGGTGAGTCCTTCGACTTAGCTTTTTTCTTCTTTCGACCATTTTCTTGCATTCAAGTTATTTTCCACCCTTTTGTCTTGGATACCTTCTTTCTAGCTGAGGCATCGAATTTAGGAGCTAACACCATCCAAGCCTAGAAGTAAACAAAACGGTTCTCGTCGAGTACGACAGATGCGTGTGGTGCTAGTTCCTTCCTCTCGCATAATCGACCCCCTTACCCGTTTCTCTTCCCCTTGTGGTTTATCAATACTTTCTCCGTCCTTTTGGACTAAATAAAGTTCGGTAGCGACTCTGTTGTATCTTTGAGTGTGCGATTCACTCAGATATAATCTTGTTAGCTTCAGTTACCAGAGAAGACGAACGGAACCTTAGCTTCGGCGTCTGGTTGTTGTTTTGGCTCGCATGGCATGCTGACCCCTTAACCAGCTGCGTGGCACTAACGTGGGTGCCAATGCATTAATGAAATGCTTGTGTGGCCCCTTCCTTTTGTTTTTTGTTTCTGATTCTCATTTGAATGGTTGGGCCTTGCTTGTTTTTCTATTCACACACCCAGGGTTCTGGCCCAACGCACGCCCTATATAACCTTAGTGCATTATGAGTTTACTTGTTCACCCCTCTTTTCCCTTATTTCTTTTTATTTTATTTTATTTCTTTCCTTTTCTATTTTGATTTATTTTTAATGGTTCCAATTTCCACAAAAATTATTAAAAATATATTTTAGATACTTTGATATGTCTAGTTTTTTTTATAATATTTTAATTTTAATTTTTTTTTATTTTCCTATTTTATTTTGATTTATTTGTGAAGGGTGTTTTACCTATTTACCCTTGAACTATGGTTTTGTGTTTTGGTGCTTTTTGAGTCATTTCTTGAGCCATGCTTCTGGAAATATTTTGACACATGATTACTTGATGTTTTAGTGGTTTTGTTTGTGCTTTGATGATGCGCTTTTGATCATTTTTCACTTGCTTGTGTGGAGCCTCGATTCATGCTCGATTAGTGAGATATGCTTGACTTATTGATTTTAATTGATGATGTATTTGTGCATTTATTTTGGAGACATTTTCCTCATATATTATTGAGTGTGTTGCCATGAGATAGAGTCTTACACTTGAATTTATTTGGCCATTTTATTATTTTTTATTGATGCCTCAAGTTGGTGATGTGTTGAACATGACGTCGGTTTATCTTTGACCTAGTTTTTGCACATGTTTTTGGTGTGAGTCTTCTTGATGTGCATGACCTTTATATGACTTGAATGCCGTGTTTGAGCTTATGACTTCCCTTGTTTCAATGTCTATTGCTTGCTTATTTGTCTCTTTTACTTGCATTGGATGTTTGATTTCTTTTATGGATGATTGTGATTGATGCATGCTTAAATGCTTGTCCATGTTTTGAATGTGATACTTGTTGAACCTTCTTAATATCATGAGATTGTTTATGAGTTGAAATGTTTGGTTATGATACTGTCCCATCTTGGTTTCATACCTTAACCTCAATGTTTGAATCATCTTTGAATTTTTCTTATGAACTTGTTATTGACAAGTGTGTGACTAATGATGTGATGCATGCTTGATGTTCTTGTGATCATTTCTAAATATTTAAGGTGTGTTGAACATGTTGTGGTATAGCTACTACTTACTTGTATGAGTTCTTACCTTATTTGGTTCATTTGGTCCTTGTAATGATGTTTGGATGTCACTTTAATATACAAATGTTTGTGCCTACTTGTGTTTCATTATCCTTAACATGTTACATGCCTAATTTTTGACATGATGCTTTACTTCATGAGTTAATTAGTTGCTTCAACATTTTCTTTACATATGTTGCCATTCATTCATGATTTTGATCTTATTTGAGGTCTTTTCTCTGCGCTCCTTTATTTATCATTGCCTGTGCCTAAATCCAAAGGAAAAGATCTTTTATGCTGACTTCATGTCATAGTTAGGATAGTTTAGCCCTACCTTACCTTTCCCATATAACCTTGTTAGAGTCATTTCCCCTATTTAACTTATCCATAAGATAAAGTTTGTAAACTCTATGTAAGTGTCCTTGTCATGAACACTTACTTCTCCTTTTGACCTTGTTAGAGTCATTAGTCATTTAATTTAGGATTAGTGAAGAGTTTGTCAACTCTAAGTAAGTGTCATTGTCATGAACACTTACTTCTCCTTTGGACCTTTTTAGAGTCCTTACCACTTTTTCAACTTAGAACTAGGGTAGAGTTTGTAAACTTTATGTAAGTGTCATTGTCATAAACACTTACTTTCCCTTTAGAACCTTGATCACTATCAAGTTTTCTTCACCCTTAGTTAGGTGAACTACGAATGTTCTGATTCCATCCTTGTTAGGATACGTAGGCACAAGACCGCGAAGTCTTGGCGAGCATACTTAGTAAAACCTCTAAGCCATTCCCATATGACATTTCCCAACAATAGAAAACAAACAATAACATAATACAAATACAACAAGAGGTTCTGTAACACGGTGGGAGAACTGACTTGGTGTTTTTGTTTGACAAAAACATGTGCGAATAACAAGAGTCTCCACCGACTTTTATTTTATCCAATAGGAAAGGCTATAAAAGAACAGGAAATACCTTTTTGAAAAGATTTTGAGTTCGGGGGGTAGGTTATATAAAGGGAAGGTATTGGCACCCATTATATCCATGGTTATCCATGGGCTCTTAGTTACTTAGCTCACTTGTTTGTTTGAAAAGTAATGTGAAGTGTGTGTTTAGAAAAGATTTTCAGAAGTTCTTTGTAATGAACCTCGTATGGATGTATACAAAGACTTGAATATGGAAATATTTTGAAAGTGGGGTGTAAAGAATGTTTTTTGAAAAAAATGAGCAAGTATTTAAGTGCTACCTACCCTAAGTTTGTAAGGTCTTTCTTGTTATTTATTTCCTTTAAGGGTAAGACTGTCCTTACTATTAGTGAGTAAGTAGTCTTTACCTTGGATGTTAAGGGACGGACGTAGGGTCATCGTATGGTCAAAGAAGGCAACATATATGAGTGTCTTAGTAATTCAAAGGGACTATCATCATTTTTGTAGGGTCATTGAGGGACAAGATCATTTATTCCGTAGGCAACTTCGAAGGGACTATGATCCTTTTAACTTTAAAGGGACTTGGTGATTTATCTGTTTGCAGGGACATCGCTTAATACACCTCTACGTTCGAGGGACTTGACCATATTAAGGAAACTAAGAGGGGTAACCCTAGGAGGTGTAGATGGCGATCGTAGAACGATCGACTTACGTGTGTGAGTGATTATTTTCAGATATTTATTTTATTATTGATTCTCTAAGTCCAATTTATTTAATTAGATCTTTTCACGCCCTAGATTACTAACCAAGCAATTAAATATTCACGAAAATAATAAAAAAATAAGAAATAAAGTCCTAAACTATTACACGGCTTCGGGGCAATTACATAATCATCGGTGCGAAAAAATAAATTACATAAGGAAAATCCTATACAATCCTCTAAATAATATAAATAAAGCAATGAAAATATATTAAATTAGGAAATTAATTGTTTAAAAAAAAAGATCAAGTTTAAAAAATGAGGGTCTAATTAGGGTTAGTGAAAAATTAGGGTTTTTAAATTAATCTAAACCTAGTTATATTCATTTACAATTTTAATTAATAAATTAAAACAAATGTTATGTGAGAGAAAAAAATATAAAATTATACTATACAATTTATTTTAAGAAAAATAATTAGTGAGCACTTAGTAAAGATTAATGGTTAATTAAATTAATAATAATGTTTTAATAATAATAACTATAAAACATTTTTAAAAAAAAGGAAGAAATTCACTAAAAATAAATGGGGGAAGGCCTGAAAATATCCGTACGAAGAGTTTCGACTCTTGAAAAGCTTATGCCTTAACCATGGCACTTCTTGAAACCTGCATCATATCTTGCAAACAGATGATCAAAACAAACCTAAACATGATTATGAAGATCATTATGAACAGAAAATAAGAGAAAGTGCAATGAAATCAAAGGTTAGAAAGCAAAAAAAAGAAGAATGAGAGGCGGCATGTTCATGGGATGCACTTCGTGAGGTCTCAACCTTCAAGTCTTTGTGGGATAGGTTCCTTAGGATCTTGAGGAATGTGAATGGACTTGTAGAGCTGATTGAATCTTATTGCAAAGTTGTTTTAAGATTTTTCTAAGGTTCTTATGGCTTCTAAAAAAAAAAATTTCTCCTCTTTTTCATTCTGACTTTGTTGTGTATATAAAATAGTGTAAATTAGGGTAAACAATTGGGCCTTGGTTGGAGTTTTATGGGTTGCTTGAAGATGAAGGAGCCAATTATCATAATTGTCAAAAAAATCAAATTAAATCATATCATATTGGTCTTGAACGAATTTGGATGACTTCAATCACTTTGAATACCATATATTTGATCCCAAAATAAATCTTAAATCAAATATTTGATTTTTTATAATTTATTTTAATTAAAAATGATTTTAAATGATAAAAATAAAAAATAATAAAAAATAAATGATAAAAATCAGAAAATATGGTCATTGGGTCGTGAATGACTTTATCTTCAAGTTTGGGTTGCAATTTTATGGGCCCATTTGGAAAGAATTGGAGTAATGGCACTTTTTACTTCATACACCCCTTGAAAAATTACCAACTTTGACAATGCATAACTTCCTCAATTTTAATGCTACAGAGGTGTTCTAAGACTTTTTAGAAATCTTAAGGTATCCTCTAATCAACCCTTTTGGTCCCATGTCCATATTTTTTTTACCGTTTTCAAATTATGAGCCTTGGAAAAAGTTGACTTTTTGTTGACTTTCAAAAGGACCTATAATGTCTTGGCTCATATCTTTCAAATGAAGCATTTTTAGGCTTGGCTTGTGAGACACAAAGTTGTATAGAATTAATCTTCCTTTAAAATGAGCTTTGGATGGGAAATTTTTGATGAAACATGTGAAAGTTATAGCTGGTCAAAGTTCAGTTGACTTTTCCTACACAAAACCCTAATTTAGCAGCTTCCGATTCTTGATGATCTGAGGTTTCCCTGATGAATCATGATCGACCCTTGATCAAATGATGAATTTCACCTCGTAATCTTGATGTTGACCAAAAATCTTGAAGTTTGACTTTGAGTTGACCACAGTTGTCCTCAGTTGACCTTTTGACCAAGTTAATTGATTTTCAAGTATCTGAGCATCTGACTGAAACTTGACATGAGGATTCTTTGAAGTATGTGGGATGTTATGAAGTCCATTTTAGGTTTTAGAAGTCCATTTTGCTCGGGGAAACTCAAAACCCTAGTTCTAAGATCCACTGTTCAGGAGGAGGCTTTGATGAAACCTTCAATCCCTTTGACCAATTGTGAATCTTGTGACTATTAAGTAACCTCTTGGGACACATTATCTTGAATATAGGAGGGTAAATTTTGGGGTACAACAACTGCCCCTGTTCAATTTTCTGAAACCTGAGGAGTTAGATTGGCATGTCCGCTATTCGTGACTTGAAGATTGAAGAGGATTGAACACTGAAGCCCAAAATTTTTCACTCGCCGGTGCGCGAAGTAGTGCTGTTGGTTGGTTGTATTGCTTGAATGGGCTTAAAGACGCCATTCGGGGTAAAATGTTCTTCAGATATATATTTTGGAGGATAAAGCAGTCCAAAACATAGATTGATGTAATCTCGGGGGATGCGACAACCCAAGATGTTATTTGATGTGGTCCTGGAGGATAGAGCAGTCCAAGACATTGTTATGTGTAATCCTGGAGGATAGAGCAGTCCAAGATATTATCCTAGGGGTTTATAGATGCCCAAGATATTGTTTGAGGTAGCCCTTGGGGGAATGTAGCAGCCCAAGATGGATACAGATGTAATCTCAGGGGATCTAGCAACCCAAAACATTGATGGATGTAATCTTGAGGGTTGTAGCAGCTCAAGATATTGTTATATGTACTCCTGGAGGATAAAGCAATCCAAGATATTGTTATATGTACTCCTGGAGGATAAAGCAATCCAAGATATTGTCCCGGGGGTTTAAACCAGCCCGAGAATAAGTTGTTGATGACGTTCGTTGTAACGCCCGTTTTATTTTGATTAAATTCAATTATGACTTTGCTATGTCTCGTTGCGTCGTAGTCGTAGTTGAGTATGTGTTTGGATCGAAGGAAGGAATTGAATCGGTCGAATTGTCGAGAAAAAGTGTAAAATTCCGTAGCAGTTTTAGGAAAACTTCGAAAAATCATATCTCTTGATCCGTAAGTCGGATTTGACCCCCATTCGAAGCGTTGGAAATCTAAAGAGATGTTCTATCTAGAAAAAAATTGAATTTTTCTGATATGACGACCGTCATGGACTTGCCACGACCGTCACGACCGTGACGCTCGTCATGGACTTGCCACGACCGCCATAGTAACGAAATTCAGTTAAATGCAGAATTTGGACGTGGCTGAGAGGGGGTAGCAAAAATACATTCCCGTAGACTCTTTTACCCTCAATTACACCATTTAGGGAAAAGAAAGACTGAAAAGAGAAGTTACACATTGAGGAAAGTTGAGAGCAAAGAATCAACCACCGACGAATTTGGAGGATTTCTACAGAAAAGTCACCGTAGAGCGGAAGCGGAACCGGAGAGCGTGGAATTGACCTCAATTCTAAGGTAAGGGTGGGGTTCAATTCTATAACTGTGGGTATGATCGAATTCATGTGGGGAATCGAGTCATAGGTATAGTTTTCGTTAATCGATAAATGTTAAGGAAAAGGTTTCCCTAATGGGACAAGATTTCTATGTAGGAATAAATGTGTTATGTAGTTATTAGTGCGATGCTCTAAGGTTTTCCTTATAGGCAAATACGTAGAACGAATATGCTATACGGTTATTCGTACAACGCTCTAATGGTTTTCCCTAATGGGCCAAAAAGGACAGTTACCTGGTTGTGATTGATTTGTAATTAATTATGTAAGAAAATGCCATAATGTTGTTATTACGATAAGATGCTGAATTCTTAATTGTTGAACTGATGTTGATGTTATACCTGCATAGGAATAGCCGTTTTGTATGAACACTTTGAGTTCCTATTTGTTGGTACGATGTTGTAATGTTCCTTTACATGAACAGTCGTAAATGTTGAAATTATGTTGTTATTGTTCCCGTATGTGAACGGGTGGAAAGTGATGGTTGTATGAGTGGTATGATGTTATGATGCTCTGTTATGGACATTCTGGTTGTAGGCGTAATGCCTTGTTATATGGTTGCTATGGTTGTGTTGTAGTCCATAATAGATGCATTTCATGGCATAGCATTTGTCCTGGATTGGCGACGGTTGTGCCTGTATTGGCGTTATTTGGAGTGTTGGCTCCTAGATGGGTTCGGGGTGTTGGCCCTGTCCCGAGTTTTGGAGTGTTGGCTCCTAGATGGGTTTGGGGTGTTGGCTCCTATCCCGAGTTTTGGAGTGTTGGCTCCTAAATGGTACCACATGCATGTGCACAGTTGAGTCACATTGTTGAGTCTCATGAAGTCGTATAATTACGCTAGTTGTATGTTAATGTTGTTTATGTGAGATATGGATTACTCGCAGTTGTTGTCGATGATGTTTATGATTTCGAAACCATAATGCTGTGATGAGTTTCCGGCATGTTTTCTATCATGCTTTATGTTATATTATTGATATCTCACCCTTTCCCGTTGTATGTTACCTCCTCTGGTGGTAATTTGCAGGTAATCAGGAATAGAGCGTAGTTCCCGTTAAGGTGTCGTTGGTCGCTCTGATACGTAGCACTCTTGGGGGGATGGACGATTGCTGTTATTATTTTAGTCGATGTTATTGTTGATTGAACTTGTTACGATGTTTTATTAAATTGTTTAAGAGAGCATGTAGTATACTTTATCGAACTTCCACCGGAAGTAATGACGAGTTGTTTTATGATTAAATGGTTAAGTAATACATTGGTGATTTTTCATCCAATTTCGTGCTACGTATGATATTTGCAAGTTGTTGCATAATGATTGTTGTCTGTCAGGTTGAAGTGTAACATCTCTGATATGAGGAATTTTGCCCGTGTGACGACCGTCACAGGCTCATGACGACCGTCATGCAGTCAATGTTTGCGCTGCTGCGCTTTGTTTGCTATATGAATTGTTCTTTTTCCTGTTATCCGCAAGTTTAGATTTGGGGTGTTACATTAGTGGTCTCAGAGTAGGTCGGTCCGTCCGGCCAAGTTGTCTAGTGTCGTCGAGTCAGTCGTCGTGCCTAACACTAGAGTCTCGTTAATTATGAAATCTGACTGTTGGTTGTTGCAGCTTAAGTGAAATGGCTGGGAGGAATGATGCTGCAATTGCTGCTGCTCTGCAAGCTTTAGCTAATGCTATGGAACATCATCCGAATCCTGCTGGAGATGCTGGGTCTCGCAGTTTGGCAACGTTTCAACGGGAGAATCCGCCTACCTTCAAGGGTAAGCATGATCCTGATGGTGCATTGGAGTGGTTAAAGGAAATGGAGCGAATCTTTCGTGTGATGGATTATACTCCAGCACAGAAGGTCCGTTATGGGACTCATATGCTAGCAGTAGAAGCTGATGACTGGTGGCTAGAGACCCGTCCAGTGTTAGAAGCTGCAGGTGAAGAAGTTACTTGGACTGTATTCCGTAGGGAATTTATGAAGAAGTATTACCCGGAAGATGTCCGTGGTAAGAAAGAGATTGAATTTCTTGAACTGAAGCAAGGAGACAAATCTGTTACTGAGTATGCGGCGAATTTCAAGGAGTTGGCTAAGTTTTACCCGCACTACAGCGCAGAGACTGCTGAATTCTCTAAATGTATCAAGTTTGAGAACGGATTGAAGTCTGAAATCAAGAAACCAATCGGGTATCAGAAGATCTGTGTCTTTGATTCATTGGTTGAAAGCTGTAGGATTTATGAAGAGGATAGCAATGCTCATTACAAGTTGGTGAGTGAGAGGAGAGGCAAATCACAGCAGAGTCGTGGTAAGCCTTATAATCCTCCAGCTGGAAAAGGGAAACAGAAAGTAGCTGACGGCCGGAAAGCTAGTAGGGGAGATGCTCCTGCTGGTATTGTTTGCTATAAGTGCGGAAAGCCAGGTCACAAGAGTAATGTATGTAATTCTGGATCATTGAAATGTTACCGTTGCGGAGAGTTGGGGCACGCTGTTGGTGAGTGCAAACGCAAAGGAATGGTTTGTTTCAACTGCGGTGAAGAGGGACACCTGCGAGACAAGTGTCAGAAGCCTAAGAAGGAACATAATGGCGGAAGAGTGTTCGCGCTATCTGGGACTCAGACATCCAGTGATGACAAATTGATTGAAGGTACTTGTTTCATTAATGGTAGTCCTTTACTTTCTATTATTGACACTGGTGCGTCTCATTGCTTTATTGCTGCGGATTGTGTTGAACGTTTGGGTCTTATGTTGCCACACATGAGTGGAGAGATGGTAGTTGAGACCCCAGCTAAGGGATCGGTAACTACGTCTCTTGTGTGTTTGAAATGTCCTCTGTCGATGTTTGATAGAGATTTCCTGGTTGACTTAGTCTGTTTGCCACTAAGTGGGATAGACATAATTTTGGGTATGAACTGGTTAGAGTATAACTGCATTCATATTAATTGCTTTGATAAGTCGGTGAGATTCTCTACTCCTGAGGAGGAGGGAGCGCGTTGGGTAACTACCAAACAGATGAAGCAGATATTGCTAGAAGATGCTCAGGTGTTTGTGTTGGTGGCATCATTATCCATTGAGAATCAAGCGATAATCGATGAATTGGAAATTGTTTGTGATTTCCCTGAGGTGTTTCCAGATGAAATTCCTGAAGTTCCTCCAGAACGGGATATTGAATTTTCTATTGATCTTGTACCCGGTACCAGACCTGTGTCTATGGCACCGTACAGGATGTCTGCATCTGAATTGGCAGAGTTGAAGAAACAGTTGGAAGACTTACTTGAGAAGAAGTTCGTTAGACCAAGTGTATCACCGTGGGGAGCTCCAGTATTGTTAGTGAAGAAGAAGGATGGCAGTATGAGGTTGTGTATTGACTACCGGCAACTGAACAAAGTTACGATTAAGAACAAATACCCGCTTCTGAGAATTGATGACTTGATGGATCAATTGGTTGGAGCGCGAGTGTTTAGTAAAATTGATTTGAGGTCGGGGTATCACCAGATTAAGGTAAAAGATGACGATGTTCAGAAAACTGCGTTCAGAACCAGGTATGGACACTATGAGTTTACGGTAATGCCTTTTGGCGTTACTAATGCGCCGGGAGTTTTCATGGAATACATGAACCGTATCTTCCATGAGTATTTGGATCGGTTCGTGGTAGTATTCATTGATGATATCCTAATTTATTCGAAGTCGAAGGAGGAGCATGTTGAGCACTTGAGATTAGTGTTGCAAGTGTTGAAAGAAAGGAAGTTGTTTGCGAAGCTGTCGAAATGTGACTTTTGGTTGGAGGAAGTTAGCTTTTTAGGTCATGTTATATCAGGTGATGGAATTGCCATAGATCCATCTAAGGTTGATGCCGTGTCGAAATGGGAAACTCCGAAGTCGGCAACGGAGATTAGAAGCTTTTTGGGACTTACTGGTTATTATAGAAGGTTTATTGAAGGTTTTTCTAAGTTGGCTCTTCCGTTAACTAAGTTGACTTGTAAAGGGAAGACTTTGTATGGGATGCTCAATGCGAATCAGGTTTTACGGAGTTAAAGAAAAGGTTGACGTCTGCTCCGGTGTTGATCTTGCCTAACGCAGAAGAACCATTTGTTGTATACTGTGATGCTTCTAAGTTTGGTTTAGGAGGAGTACTCATGTAGAATAATAAAGTAGTTGCGTATGCCTCAAGACAGCTGAGAATCCATGAGAAGAATTATCCCACGCACGATTTAGAACTTGCTACCGTTGTTTTTGTGCTGAAGATTTGGAGACATTATCTGTATGGCTTGAGATTCGAAGTGTTCAGTGACCATAAGAGTTTGAAATACTTGTTTGACCAAAAAGAGCTGAACATGAGGCAACGAAGGTGGCTAGAGTTGTTAAAGGATTATGATTTTGGGTTACATTACCATCCGGGAAAAGCTAATGTTGTAGCTGATGCCTTAAGCCGCAAGACTTTGCATATGTCAGCAATGATGGCTAAAGAATTAGAGTTGATTGAGCAATTCAGAGATCTGAGTTTAGTTTGTGAAGTAACACCGAAGAGTGTAAAGTTGGGCATGTTAAAGATTAATAATGATTTTCTGGACAACATTAGAGAAGCTCAGAAATTAGATGTGAAGTTGGTGGATTTAATGCCTGGAGTAGATCATGCGGAAGATAATGGTTATCAGTTGGATGCGCAAGGAGTGTTGATATTTCGTGGTCGTATTTGCATTCCTAATAATGCAGATATGAAGAAAGCAATTCTAGAAGAGAGTCACAAAAGTAAGTTGAGTATTCATCCAGGAGCGACGAAAATGTATAATGATTTGAAGAATCTGTTTTGGTGGCCTGGTATGAAGCGTGATGTAGCACGTTTTGTGTATGCATGTTTGACTTGTCAGAAGTCGAAAGTTGAGCATCAGAAACCTGCTGGGTTGATGCAACCGTTAGAAATTCCAGAATGGAAATGGGACAGCATTTCAATGGACTTTGTAACGGGTTTGCCGAACACTTTAAGAGGATGTGATTCTATTTGGGTGATTGTTGATAGGCTTACAAAGTCAGCTCACTTTATTCCTATTAACATCACTTTTCCAGTGTCGAAGTTGGCAGAGATTTATGTTAGAGTGGTTGTTAAGTTTCATGGTGTTCCGTTGTGTATTGTGTTGGATAGAGACGGTTTACTTCTGAGTTTTGGAAGAGTCTGCAAGAGGCTTTGGGTTCTAAGTTGAGGTTGAGTTCAGCATACCATCCTCAAACAGATGGTCAGACTGAACGGACTATTCAGTCTTTAGAAGATTTGCTGAGAGCATGTGTACTTAAGGAAGGTGGTTCGTGGGATACATACCTTCCGTTGATAGAGTTTACTTATAATAACAGTTATCACTCTAGTATCGGAATGGCACCATTCGAAGCTTTGTATGGTCGGCGGTGTAGGACTCTGTTGTGTTGGTATGAATCGGGAGAGAGTGTGGTACTCGGACCAGAGATTGTTTGAGAGACTACCGAGAAGGTGAATTTAATTCGAGAAAAGATGAAAGCTTCACAGAGTAGGCAGAAATGTTATCATGATAAGCGCAGGAAGGATTTAGAATTTGAAGCTGGAGATCATGTATTTTTGAGAGTCACGCCTGTGACCGGTGTTGGTAGAGCTTTGAAATCTAAGAAGCTTACTCCTCGTTTCATTGGTCCGTATCAGATATTGGACAGAGTTGGAAAGGTGGCATATCGAGTGGCGTTGCCGCCAAATTTGTCGAATCTACACGATGTATTTCATGTGTCACAGCTCCGTAAGTATATTTCAGATCCGTCGCATGTCCTTCCCATGGACGATGTGCAAGTACGTGAGAATCTTACCGTGGAGACGAAGCCTGTGAGAATTGATGATCGGGAGGTGAAGACGTTACGAGGTAAAGAGATTGCTTTGGTGAAAGTGGTCTGGTTGGGAGCTGCTGGCGAAAGCTTGACGTGGGAACTAGAGAGCAAGATGCGGGAGTCTTATCCCGAGCTGTTTGATTAAAGTAATTTCGAGGACGAAATTCTTGTAAGTAGGGGAGAGTTGTAACGCCTGTTTTATTTTGATTAAATTCAATTATGACTTTGCTATGTCTCGTTGCGTCGTATTCGTAGTTGAGTATGTGTTTGGATCGAAGGAAGGAATTGAATCGGTCGAATTGTCGGGAAAAAGTGTAAAATTCCGTAGCAGTTTTAGGAAAACTTCAAAAAATCATATCTCTTGATCCGTAAGTCAGATTTGACCCTCGTTCGAAGCGTTGGAAAGCTAAAGAGATGTTCTATCTAGAAAAAAATTGAATTTTTCTGATATGACGACCGTCATGGACTTGCCACGACCGTCACGACCGTGACGCTCGTCATGGACTTGCCACGACCGTCATAGTAACGAAATTCAGTTAAATGCAGAATTTGGACGTGGCTGAGAGGGGGTAGTAAAAATACATTCCCGTAGACTCTTTTACCTTCAATTACACCATTTAGGGAAAAGAAAAACTGAAAAGAGAAGTTACGCATTGAGGGAAGTTGAGAGCAAAGAATCAACCACCGTCGAATTTGGAGGATTTCTACAGAAAAGTCACCGTAGAGCGGAAGCGGAACCGGAGAGCATGGAATTGACCTCAATTCTAAGGTAAGGGTGGGGTTCAATTCTATAACTGTGGGTATAATCGAATTCATGTGGGGAATCGAGTCATAGGTATAGTTTTCGTTAATCGATAAATGTTAAGGAAAAGGTTTCCCTAATGGGACAAGATTTCTATGTAGGAATAAATGTGTTATGTAGTTATTAGTGCGATGCTCTAAGGTTTTCCTTATAGGAAAATACGTAGCACGAATATGCTATACGGTTATTCGTACAAAGCTCTAATGGTTTTCCCTAATGGGCCAAAAAGGACAGTTACCTGGTTGTGATTGATTTGTAATTAATTATGTAAGAAAATGCCATAATGTTGTTATTACGATAAGATGCTGAATCCTTAATTGTTGAACTGATGTTGATGTTATACCTGCATAGGAATAGCCGTTTTGTATGAACACTTTGAGTTCCTATTTGTTGGTACGATGTTGTAATGTTCCTTTACATGAACAGTCTTAAATGTTGAAATTATGTTGTTATTGTTCCCGTAAGTGAACGGGTGGGAATTGATGGTTGTATGAGTGGTATGATGTTATGATGCTCTGTTATGGACATTCTGGTTGTAGGCGTAATGCCTTGTTATATGGTTGCTATGGTTGTGTTGTAGTCCATAATAGATGCATTTCATGGCATAGCATTTGGCCTGGATTGGCGACGGTTGTGCCTGTATTGGCGTTATTTGGAGTGTTGGCTCCTAGATGGGTTCGGGGTGTTGGCCCTGTCCCGAGTTTTGGAGTGTTGGCTCCTAGATGGGTTTGGGGTGTTGGCTCCTATCCCGAGTTTTGGAGTGTTAGCTCCTAAATGGTACCACATGCATGTGCACAGTTGAGTCGCATGAAGTCGCATAATTACGCTAGTTGTATGTTAATGTTGTTTATGTGAGATATGGATTACTCGCAGTTGTTGTCGATGATGTTTATGATTTCGAAACCATAATGCTATGATGAGTTTCCGGCATGTTTTCTATCATGCTTTATGTTATATTATTGATATCTCACCCTTTCCCGTTGTATGTTACCTCCTCTGGTGGTAATTTGCAGGTAGTCAGGAATAAAGCGTAGTTCCCGTTAAGGTGTCGTTGGTCGCTCTGATACCTAGCACTCTTGGGGGGATGGACGATTGCTGTTATTATTTTAGTCGATGTTATTGTTGATTGAACTTGTTACGATGTTTTATTAAATTGTTTAAGAGAGGATGTAGTATACTTTATCGAACTTCCACCGGAAGTAATGACGAGTTGTTTTATGATTAAATGGTTAAGTAATACATTGGTGATTGTTCATCCAATTTCGTGCAACGTATGATATTTACAAGTTGTTGCATAATGATTGTTGTCTGTCAGGTTGAAGTGTAACATCTCTGATATGAGGAATTTTGCCCGTGTGACGACCGTCACAGGCTCATGACGACCGTCATGCAGTCAGTGTTTGCGCTGCTGCGCTTTGTTTGCTATATGAATTGTTCTTTTTCCTGTTATCCGCAAGTTTAGATTTGGGGTGTTACATTCGTCTGCTGGGGAATTAACCTGAAAAATAAGGTTAGTTATATGCAATGTCATGATGTATATATGCTTTGCAAGATGATAGTAAATAGTAAATTACGCTCTATTTATAGTAACTCTATTTATAGTAACATTATTATTATTATTAAAAACATTATTATTAATTTAATTATGATTATTAAAACATTATTATTAATTTAATTAACCATTAATCTTTACTAAGTGCTCACTAATTATTTTTCTTAAAATAAATTGTATAGTTTAATTTTATATTTTTTTTCTCTCACATAACATTTGTTTTAATTTATTAATTAAAATTGTAAATGAATATAACTAGGTTTAGATTAATTTAAAAACCCTAATTTTTCACTAACCCTAATTAGACCCTCATTTTCTAAACTTGATCTTTTTTTTTAAAACAATTAATTTCCTAATTTAATATATTTTCATTGCTTTATTTATATTATTTAGAGGATTGTATAGGATTTTCCTTATGTAATTTATTTTTTCGCACCGATTATTCTGTAATTGCCCCAAAGCCGTGTAATAGTTTAGGACTTTATTTCTTATTTTTTTATTATTTTCGTGAATATTTAATTGCTTGGTTAGTAATCTAGGGCGTGAAAAGATCTAATTGAATAAATTGGACTTAGAGAATCAATAATAAAAGAAATATCTGAAAATAATCACTCACACACGTAAGTCGATCGTTCTACGATCGCCATCTACACCTCCTAGGGTTACCCCTCTTAGTTGCCTTAATATGGTCAAGTCCCTCGAACGTAGGGGTGTCTTAAGCGATGTCCCTACAAACAGATAAATCACCAAGTCCCTTTAAAGTTAAAAGGATCATAGTCCCTTCGAAGTTGCCTACGGAATAAATGATCTTGTCCCTCAATGACCCTACAAAAATGATGATAGTCCCTTTGAATTACTAAGACACTCATATATGTTGCCTTCTTTGACCATACGATGACCCTACGTCCGTCCCTTAACATCCAAGGTAAAGACTAGTTACTCACTAATAGTAAGGACAGTCTTACCCTTAAAGGAAATAAATAACAAGAAAAACCTTACAAACTTAGGGTAGGTAACACTTAAATACTTGCTAATTTTTTTCAAAAAACATTCTTTACACCCCACTTTCAAAATATTTCCATACTCAAGTCGTTGTATACATCCATACGAGGTTCATTACAAAGAACTTCTGAAAATCTTTTCTAAACACACACTTCACATTACTTTTCAAACAAACAAGTGAGCTAAGTAACTAAGAGCCCATGGATAACCATGGATATAAAGGGTGCCAATACCTTCCCTTTATATAACCTACCCCTCGAACTCAAAATCTTTTCAAAAAGGTCTTTCCTGTTCTTTTATAGCCTTTCCTATTGGATAAAATAAAAGTCGGTGGAGACTCTTGTTATCCGCACATGTTTTTGTCAAACAAAAACACCAAGCCAGTTCTCCCACCGTGTTACAGAACCTCTTGTTGTATTTGTATTATGTTATTGTTTGTTTTCTATTGTTGGGAAATGTCATATGGGAATGGCTTAGAGGTTTTACTAAGTATGCTCGCCAAGACTTCGCGGTCTTGTGCCTACGTATCCTAACAAGGATGGAATCAGAACATTCGTAGTTCACCTAACTAAGGGTGAAGAAAACTTGATAGTGATCAAGGTTCTAAAGGGAAAGTAAGTGTTTATGACAATGACACTTACATAAAGTTTACAAACTCTACCCTAGTTCTAAGTTGAAAAAGTGGTAAGGACTCTAAAAAGGTCCAAAGGAGAAGTAAGTGTTCATGACAATGACACTTACTTAGAGTTGACAAACTCTTCACTAATCCTAAATTAAATGACTAATGACTCTAACAAGGTCAAAAGGAGAAGTAAGTGTTCATGACAAGGACACTTACATAGAGTTTACAAACTTTATCTTATGGATAAGTTAAATAGGGGAAATGACTCTAACAAGGTTATATGGGAAAGGTAAGGTAGGGCTAAACTATCCTAACTATGACATGAAGTCAGCATAAAAGATCCTTTCCTTTGGATTTAGGCACAGGCAATGATAAATAAAGGAGCGCAGAGAAAAGACCTCAAATAAGATCAAAATCATGAATGAATGGCAACATATGTAAAGAAAATGTTGAAGCAACTAATTAACTCATGAAGTAAAGCATCATGTCAAAAATTAGGCATGTAACATGTTAAGGATAATGAAACACAAGTAGGCACAAACATTTGTATATTAAAGTGACATCCAAACATCATTACAAGGACCAAATGAACCAAATAAGGTAAGAACTCATACAAGTAAGTAGTAGCTATACCACAACATGTTCAACACACCTTAAATATTTAGAAATGATCACAAGAACATCAAGCATGCATCACATCATTAGTCACACACTTGTCAATAACAAGTTCATAAGAAAAATTCAAAGATGATTCAAACATTGAGGTTAAGGTATGAAACCAAGATGGGACAGTATCATAACCAAACATTTCAACTCATAAACAATCTCATGATATTAAGAAGGTTCAACAAGTATCACATTCAAAACATGGACAAGCATTTAGGCATGCATCAATCACAATCATCCATAAAAGAAATCAAACATCCAATGCAAGTAAAAGAGACAAATAAGCAAGCAATAGACATTGAAACAAGGGAAGTCATAAGCTCAAACACGACATTCAAGTCATATAAAGGTCATGCACATCAAGAAGATTCACACCAAAAGCATGTGCAAAAACTAGGTCAAAGATAAACCGACGTCATGTTCAACACATCACCAACTTGAGGCATCAATAAAAAATAATAAAATGGCCAAATAAATTCAAGTGTAAGACTCTATCTCATGGCAACACACTCAATAATATATGAGGAAAATGTCTCCAAAATAAATGCACAAATACATCATCAATTAAAATCAAGAAGTCAAGCATATCTCACTAGTCGAGCATGAATCGAGGCTCCACACAAGCAAGTGAAAAATGATCAAAAGCGCATCATCAAAGCACAAACAAAACCACTAAAACATCAAGTAATCATGTGTCAAAATATTTCCAGAAGCATGGCTCAAGAAATGACTAAAAAAGCACCAAAATACAAAACCATAGTTCAAGGGTAAATATGTAAAACACCCTTCACAAATAAATCAAAATAAAATAGGAAAATAAATAAAAAATTAAAATTAAAATATTATAAAAAAACTAGACATATCAAAGTATCTAAAATATATTTTTAAGAATTTTTGTGGAAATTGGAACCATTAAAAATAAATCAAAATAGAAAAGGAAAGAAATAAAATAAAATAAAAAGAAATAAGGGAAAAGAGGGGTGAACAAGTAAACTCATAATGCACTAAGGTTATATAGGGCGTGCATTGGGCCAAAACGCTGGGTGTGTGAATAGAAAAACAAGCAAGGCCCAACCATTCAAATGAGAATCAGAAACAAAAAACAAAAAGGAAGGGGCCACACAAGCATTTCATTAATGCATTGGCACCCACATTAGTGCCACGCAGCTGGTTAAAGGGTCAGTATGCCACGCGAGCCAAAACAACAACCAGACGCCGAAACTAAGGTTCCGTTCGTCTTCTCTAGTAACTGAAGCTAACAAGATTATATCTGAGTGAATCGCACACTCAAAGATACAACAGAGTCGCTACCGAACTTTATTTAGTCCAAAAGGACGGAGAAAGTATTGATAAACCACAAGGGGAAGAGAAACGGGTAAGGGGGTCGATTATGCGAGAGAAAGGAACTAGCACCACACACATCTGTCGTACTCGACGGGAACCGTTTTGTTTACTTCTAGGCTTGGATGATGTTAGCTCCTAAATTTGACGCCTCAGCTAGAAAGAAGGTATCCAAGACAAAAGGGTGGAAAATAACTTGAATGCAAGAAAATGGTCGAAAGAAGAAAAAAGCTAAGTCGAAGGACTCACCCGGAGGCCAAGGGTTCGACCGCCGGCTGAGATGAATGATGTGTCAAATTATTTGAAGTTTGAATGTTGGAGGGAACGGTTTTGCTTTTGGGAAATTGAGGGAGACATGTGTCACCTTATGAATAATGGATCCATGCATTTGAGACAAGAGGCGGAAGGAGATTATGGTGGAAGTTATCAGCAATTTGAGCCTGCAGATCTTTGTCTTATTTCTTCACTTTAGATGACTCTAGAGCAGATGTAGAAGCAGAGGCATCGTGAACAACCAAGGATGCAAAAGCATTCTGAACGACCATGTCAGCAGGTTGAGCAGAGTCAAGAGTCTCAGAAGCAGGAGCAGAAACTTCTGGAGCTACTACTTCAGAGCTAACCACTTCAGCAGTCTCAAAAGCAACCAAGACTTCAGAGGGAATACACACGTCCTTTACAAGTGTGTTTTCCAGAAGCAAGGTTGGGTTTCTGCTGACTCTTAGAAGAGTTTGTCTAACAGCCTCAGCAAATCTGACGTTGGCATCGTCAGTGTAAATCTCTTGAAGATTGGAAGCTATAGAGTCAAATCTGGATCTGAATCTTTGCCAGATAGCCTCAGAATCATCAGGATTCAAACTGGACATGCATTTCTTCTTGACAGTCAATAACCATATGTTTAATTCTTTTTTAAAACTAGAAAATAACGTACCAACATCCAGCCTAGGTTTAGGTTTTAGGTAGGCTTCTAATGAAGGTGTTTTGGTGGTTTCAGAAGTTAAGGGGATGGAAAAAGAAGGGATATAGATGACAGGTGGGTATGAAGAAAGAGTAAGGACATATGAAGGTTTAGAAATCTGAGGTTCATAAGGGGTAGGTTCAGATGAGAAAGTTTCATTATCAGGGTCAGAAGGGATGGAAACAAAAGTTTTGAGAATATATGAAATGAAATCTAATCTATCAGAATCTGTGGAATCATATGAATCTGAAGAATCAAAAGATTCAGACGATTCAGATGATCCAGAGGGAACTGGATAGACAGTCAAAAGATTCAGACGATTCAGATGATCCAGAGGGAACTGGATAGACAGTCATAAGAGGTTGAAGATCAAGAACCATTGGTTCAGGATCAGATGGAATGGTATTTGGTTGTTGTTGTTGTTCAGAAGTTTGTTTTTCAGGTGGGGGAATTTCAGAAGGTTGGTTTTCAGAAGGGTGTGGTTCAGATGTATGAGGAACAGAAGTTGGGGTTTTATCAGGAGTGGTTTTCTGATGTATGTTGAATAAAGGTGTGGATGGTACAGAAGATTGTGGTTGAGGTTCAGAAGTTTTATTTGGTTTAGGTGTAGAAGGAGGTGGTTGAGATTTTTCTGGTTCAGAAGGAATAGGTTCAGAGTCGTGAGGAGGAGAAGGTGAGGGAATGGGTTCATAAGGAAGAAGTTTAGATGCTAGTACTTCTTTTACTGTTTCTAAAATAGAATCTAAACTAGCAGAAGCAGGATTACCTTTCTGTTTCTTGACGCGCTTTGGCTTTGCAGAAGATGCTTCGCCAGAAGCTTTCCTTTTGGGCTTAGAAAATCCTTCTTCTGAGACATTCCTTTTCTTCTTCTATCTCTCCCCATGAAAATCAAATCCAGGTTCATCTGCTCTTTGAATCAGATGTTCCTGTATAGGAGTTCCATCTGCTAAACATTCTGCTATGTAAGCCAGAATAATCTCCTTGGGTTCATTAGCGTAGAAGAGAGGGAAATCATCTACAAGAATTCTTCTCTTGCTGACTTCTTCAGAGTTGATCTGATCTGGTGCAGAAGTAAGTTCTTATAAAATCCTCATCCTCTGGATACTTTTTCCATTCAGAGGTTTTCCAACAACTTAAGCTACTTCTTCTTTCATACCAGCTTCTGTCAAATGACCAACCAAGCCATTCTCAGTCAGAATATCTGAGATGAGTCGTCCCATAGGTATCCAGTTTCTCATCTTTTGGTGCTTGGTTCTGATTTCTTCTCTAGATTGCTTCACATGAGTCCACAGATGAGTGAAAAGAAGGTAGGGAAGATCCACCTTGATGCCTTTTCCTAGACAATACATGAAGTACATCTGATCAGAGTTGATGTAATTAGGAGAATTTTTTGATTTTCTGTGATGGATGCAGCCTAAGAAGATCTTGTATTGAACTTTCAGATCCTTTATCTTGCTGGAGGCTTCCACAAAAGTAAACACTTCAGTGTATACCTCATCCATATCCACACGATTTGCTGGAAGATGAGTAACACCATCTGATTCTTGATATCCTATCAGCTTGTGAATCAGATCTTCAGTGATAATGATTTCTTTGCCCAGAACTGAAGACATGATGAATTTGGGGAAAACTCTTGCATGAATCAAAAATTCTTTGACCAAGCAAGGGTAAACTGGACCAATCAGTCTGTCAAAGTACTTTGTCCATCCTTGTGATGACACAGTTGGGAGTAAATCAAATCCATTTTCAGCAATACTTTCAAAATCAATCAAAAACTCACAAAGAACATCCAGTTGATCAACGAGAGTAATGAGAGTTCTTTCAGGAGCCGTGAACGGAGTAGGACCCATTGTAGAAGAAGAAACAACAGCCATTGTTGATTCAAATTGTTGAGAGGTTGAAGATGAGGTTTCCATTGTTGAAGAAGTGAGATAATGAAAGCTTCTTTGGGTTTTAGGTTTGGAGGAGATGAAGAAACAATGAAGTAAACAGAAATGCATAAACGTGAGAGAGAGAGAGAGAGTGAAAAGTGTGAAATGTGTTGTCGTGTGGAATTTATAGGGCAACAATTAGGGCACACTTACACACGTTCAGCATTTAATTCAAATAAATTAAAAGAAAACAAAAGGTCACATAAAAAAGAATAATAATTAAAAGCAATTAATGATTCTGACAAGCGTGGGGAGGAAAACGAGAAATTGAGAATACAAATAGTACCTCAGAACAGCGTCTCATTGAGTACACTCCACCTTTTCAGATATCATGTGACACATGTTTGATGTTGATGTGCCTCTGAATCTCTTAAGAATAAGAAACGTTAACCAACACTCAGATCTTCTGAGACTTGTTAGATCAGAGCTTCACAAAATAAATAATGTACTAAGAGAAATAATCAGAAGAAATTACTTCAGAACATAGACATTATTCATATTTTATCAGAATAAATTTTCTTCTGAATAATGGTTTTATTCTGGGCAAAAATCCATACTAATATTCTTCAGAATAAACTTAAACCTATCTTCAACAAGGGGTTTTGTGAAGATATCAACCTATTGATGGTTTGTATCTACAAAGTTCAAACTAATAATTCCCTTATGAACATAGTCTCTGATAAAATGATGCTTAATTTCTATGTGCTTTACCTTAGAATGTAAAATAGGATTCTTAGAAAGGCAAATAGAAGAAGTATTATCACAGAAAATAGAAATGTTACTCTCATGAATCTGATAGTCTTCTAGTTGACTCTTCATCCAGAGCATCTGTGTGCTACAACCAGCAACAACAATGTATTCTGCTTCTATTGATGATAGCTCTATTGTCGGTTGCTTCTTGCTGAACCAAGAGATCATATGACTTCCCAGAAACTGACAGCTTCCAGAAGTACTCTTACGCTCTATTCTGTCTCCAGCATAGTCAGCATCACATAATCTAACTAATCTGTATTCATCAGATCTTCTGTAACACAAACCCACGTTAGTAGTACCTTTCAGATACCTCAGAATCCTCTTAACAGCTGTTAAGTGAGATTCTCTAGGATCTAATTGGAATCTAGCACATAGACAGACACTAAAGAGAATATCAGGCCTAGAAGCAGTCAAGTACAGAAGATAACCAATTATACCTCTGTAGAGCTTCTGATCTACCTTTTTACTTACCTCTTCTTTACCTAGTGTGCTTGTTGGGTGCATTGGAGTCTTTGCTACCTTGCTTTTTGACATGTTGAATTTCTTCAGAAGTTCCTTTACATACTTTGTCTGATGTATGTAGGTACCTTCTGGAGTCTGATTCACTTGAATTCCCAAAAAGAATCTGAGTTCTCCCATCATGCTCATCTCGAATTCTTCCTGCATAGATTGAGCAAACTCCTTTGCAAGCGTAATATTGGTAGTTCCAAATATAATATCATCAACATAAATCTGACAGACTAAAATGTCTTTCTTAATTGATTTATGGAAGAGAGTAGTGTCAACTTTTCCTCTGATAAAGTTGTTTTCCAGAAGGAAATTACTCAGCCTCTCATACCAAGCTCTGGGAGCTTGTTTTAAGCCATAGAGTGATTTCTTAAGTTTAAAAACGTGTTCTGGAAAATTTTCATTTTCAAAACCTGGAGGTTGATGAACATAAACTTCCTCTTCTATGAAACCATTTAAGAAGGCACTTTTAACATCCATCTGATACAGAGTGATGTTATTTTATGCAGCAAAGGAAATAAGCAAGCGAATAGATTCTAACCTTGCCACAGAAGCATAAGTCTCTGTGTAATCTATACCTTCTTGCTGACTGTACCCTTGAGCAACCAGCCTAGCCTTGTTTCTGATAACTTTTCCTTGCTCGTTCAGCTTGTTTCTGAAGACCCATTTAGTTCCAATGATGTTGAAACCATTTGGTCTTAGAACCAGATCCCATACGTCATTTATGGTAAATTGGTTAAGCTCTTCTTGCATAGCAAGTATCCAATCATTATCGTTCAGAGCCTCATCCACAGAAGTAGGTTCAATGATAGACACCAAATCAAACAGTGACGTTCCAGAAGATCTGAGAAATGACCTTGTTCTGATAGGGTCATCCTTCTTTCTAATTATCATTTCCTCTGGATGAGAGGCTTTGATTCTGGATGATCCTTTAACATTTGGTTCTTCAGAAATTGTCAAGCTATCCATCTGAGCAATCAAGGGAGTAGAATCTAACGTTGCTTCTGGTGCTTTTGCTTGAGATTTGTCTGCCTTTGATTCTTCAGAGTCTGTGAGAAGGACTTCTCTATCTGCAGAAATTTCAAGTTGCTTTGGCTTTTGATGGCCAAGCTTATCATCAAATCTAACATAAAACACTTCTGAGCTTTAGAATCAAACTTGTTCAGATTTTCCTTAGTGTTCAACATAAAACATACACATCCAAGCATGAAATACTTCTGAGCTTTAGAATCAAACTTGTTCGATTTTCCTTAGTGTTCAACATAAAACATACACATCCAAAAGGATGGAAATAAGAAATGTTGGGCTTTCTATTCCTCCACAGTTCATAAGGAGTCTTCTCCATAAGAGGTCTTACAGACACTCTGTTCTGAATATAACAAGCTGTATTCACTGCTTCTGCCCAAAAATGTTTTGCCATGTTAGTCTCGTTGATCATGGTTCTGGCCATTTCTTGCAATGTTCTATTTTTCCTTTCTACAACTCCATTCTGTTGAGGAGTTCTAGGACAAAAAAAATCATGTGCAATGCCATTTTCTTTAAAAAAAATTTCAAAGTATTTGTTTTCAAATTCTCCACCATGATCACTTCTGACTTTAACAATTTTATATTCTTTTTCGTTTTGGACTTGTTTGCAGAAGTCAATGAATTCAGAATGAGATTCATCCTTGTGTTTCAGGAATTTTACCCATGTCCATCTGCTGTAGTCATCAACAATGACTAGTCCATACTTCTTGCCTCTGATGGATGCAGTTTTCACTGGTCCAAACAGATCAATATGACGCAGCTCTAATGGTCTACAGGTTGAAACACCATTTTTTGTTTTGAAAGAAGATTTTGAATATTTTCCTTTCTGACATGCTTCACAAAAAGCATCTGAGTTGAACTTCAATTGAGGAAGTCCTCTGACCAGATTGAGCTTATTAATCTGAGATATACGTCTCATACTAATATGACCCAATCTTCTGTGCCAGACCCATTGCTCATCGTTAACAGACAAAAGGCATTTTACATTCTAAACTTTAAGTTCTGAAAGATTGATTTTGTAAATGTTGTTCTTCCTTTTTCCATTAAAGAGGATTGAGCCATCTTTTTGACTGACAACTTTACAACATTTTCGATTGAAGATTATGTCATAACCATTGTCACTTAATTGACTTATGGACAATAGATTATGTGTTAATCCTTCAACAAGTTAGACATTAGATATGGAAGGGAGGTTACCATTACCAATAGTTCCAGAGCCTATTATTTTGCCCTTCTGGTTCCCTCTAAACTTCACGTCACCTCCAGATCTAAGTTCCAGGCTTTGGAACATAGACCTTCTTCCCGTCATGTGTCGCGAGTAGCCAGAGTCCAGGTACCATGATTGGTGTCTCAACTTTGCTGCTAAGGACATCTTCAACAAAAAAAATTTTGTCCTTAGGTACCCATATTTTCTTGGGTCCTCTGAGGTTAGTAGGTTTGAAATTCTTTCTGAATTTCTTTCCCTTAAAGGTATCTTTGATCTGCTGAGGTTTTGGTTTATTAAACACAGGTTTATTCTGATCAGAATGTGTATGCTTAATATTATTTAAATGACCATATTGAAAATAAGTATACAGAGGAGAATACTTAATGATTAGTTTATCAACAGGTTTTGGATTTAAATCCTTCCTAGAGGGTGATTCATATCCAATTCCCTTTCTGTTGTTTCTGCTTACGCCATAGATTATTGAAGCCATCTTGATTCTATCTAGGCCTCTGGCCAGAAACTTCTGAAAGGTATAATCATACTCTTCTAAAATGTTTTTAGAGCATGATATAGGATCTGATTCAGATTTCTAAGCTTTTTCTAAATCATTTTTCATTTTAAGATTGTTTGCTTTAAGCTCAGCAACTTCTGATCTCAGCTGATCATTCTCAGATGCAAGACAACTTTGAAGCTTCTTGTATTTGAGTTTGATCTTGCCGTAGCTTTCAAGAATTTCAGATAAACTTTCAGTAAGTTCAGCTCTAGAAAGTTCAGAAAATACTTCCTCAGAATCTGATTCTGATCCAAATTCAGCCGTTTCTTCGTGGTCCTCCACGTCATCCACCAGTGCTACATTAGCACACTCATCTTCTGATTCTGATGAAGATTCAAAAGCATCTGAATCGTCCCACGTGGCCATTAGCACTTTCTTCTTCTTTTCAAACTTCTTTCTGGGTTTCTCCTTCAGAAATTTGGGACATTCATTCTTATAGTGGCCTGGCTCCTTGCACTCGTATCACACCACATCTTTCTTTCCAGATTTCTTATGTCTAGAAGATTGGCGACGCTGATCAGATCTCTTGAAGTTTCTAAACTTATTTTGTTTGTGCTTCCAGAGTTGGTTTATCCTTCTGGACAGCAAAGATAGTTCATCTTCTTCAGAGGAAGATTCTTCAGAGCTTTCTACAATAACCTGCAAAGCTTTAGCAAATTTGTTAGATTTTAGTGCAACAGACTTACCTTTTTTCTGAGGTTTGTCTTCTTCTAGCTTAATCTCGTGACTCCTTAAGGAACTGATCAATTCCTCCAGAGTGATCTTATTCAGATCCTTTGCAAGCTTCAGCGCTGTCACCATTGGTCTCCACCTTGTTGGAAAGCTTCTGATGATCTTCTTGACGTGATCAGCAGTAGAGTAACCTTTGTCCAGAACCTTTAGACCGGCAGTTAGAATCTGAAACCTTGAGAACATAGATTCTATAGATTCAGATTCCTCCATCTTGAAGGCCTCGTATTTCTGAAGGAGCGCCAAGGCTTTTGTCTCCTTAACTTGGGAGTTTCCTTCATGTGTCATTTTTAGAGATTCAAACATATCAAATGCAGTATTTTGTTATTTTCTCATACTCAGTATGAGATATTGCATTTAATAGAATGGTTCTTGCCTTGTGATGGTTTATAAACTCCTTCTTTTGTTGATCAGACATATATTTTCTGTCAACCTTTTTGCCTTCATCATTTGTAGGATGAATATAACCATCAGTAACCAAGTCCCATAAGTCAGCGTCATAGCCTAGAAAGAAACTTTATATTCTATCTTTCCAGTAATCAAACTTCTCACCATCAAACGTGGGAGGTTTGGTGCTGATTCTGTCTCTATCGTCGTATTTGTTGTTGTATGAAGTTGAAGTTGAAGCTTCAGCAGCCATGATCAATCAAGAACAATAGATTAATACTTTTTCCCAACTGGATCTTTTTCTGTCACGGTTAAGTGAGAGCACTTACAGAACCGGAGCTCTGATGCCAACTGAAGGTGAGAAAAACACTTAGAAGGGGGGGGGGGGTTGAATAAGGGTTTTTAAAACAATTGAGATGATAGAAAAATAACACAGTATTTGTATCCTGGTTCATTTGAACTCAAACTAATCCAGTCCACCCTACCAAGGTGATTTGCCTTTCTCAACAAGAACTTAATCCATTATATCAAACTTGAGTACAGTGTAAACCACTAAGACAACTGTCTTAGTCTTCTCAAGAAATTCTGACCACAACTTGGTCTTCTTAAGGAAATCTTTTACAAAGATAAACTAACAAATGTGTTTAATATGTGCTTCTAAAAAGCTATATCACAACAGTGATTTTTACACAAGTTTTAGAACGAAAATAAACTATTCAGCTTTTGAAGAATGTTGTATGAGAGCTTGTTGAATAATTTGACAATAATTCGTTTACATTGAAGTGATGCTTAGACTTGCTTTTATAGTCCTTTGAAATCCAGTTCTCAAAGACTGTACAATCTGTGCATTCTGTTCTTTTTATCTTCTATTGAATTTTCCTTTCTCAGAAGAGGAATGTTCTGACAAATCCTTTTTGTCTGAAATTCTGTGTCAAGCATGAATGGGGAAAGAGCCGTTTAGGATAAGACAAGGAATATACCAACGGATCTTTATTTGAACAACATCTTCTTCAACAACTTTGGAACGCCTTGCATCAGAACTTCTGATGATGTTCCTAGTTGTTCAGATCAGAGTTATCTCACTCAGAGTTTCTCTATCAGAGTTTGCAGCAAAGTGCTTTAAGCGTGAAATCCTTATTAGAGCATACTTGCATATCAGAACTTCTGTACTTGCAGCGTTGAGTACTTCCAGAGTTTTCTAAAGCTTTACGTATGTTCTTTGCTCAAGTTCTTCTTAGCTTTGCTCAGAGCCATTGTAGCAGATCAGAGTCTTCTGATGTGTTGCTTCTGACGCTCAGAGTTTTTTCGTTCTGTGGTGTTCAGAGGCGTTCTTGCTTCCAGAATAATATTAATTTTGATATTTGAAACAAATAAGCACTTGAACAAAATTAGTGTATATAAATTCTCTATACAAAATTTTATTAATGTTATCATCAAAACAATGAGATATATTGAACATCAATTTGTGTTCTAACACATGAGACAAAGTAGTGTCCCTACACTCAATGGAGATATGCAGAGCTCTGTTATAGTTTCTCTTAGCGGGAGTTAAATCAGCATCAGAAAAGCCTAAGCCATTATCAGTCGTCAGATTAGCAACACAATTCTCAAACTGGTCCACAGAGATCTCATATGGTACATGAGCAGACTTTAGAAACTTCACCAAAGCCTTAGCATGGGCTTCAGAGCACAGTAGTAGAGACAACATAGAAATTTTGGAGGGAGTATGCCCCAATTGTTCAACAATATCATAATCACTCTTGCGGATGATCTTCAGAACTTTCTCCATCGGCTTAGAGAGATCTTCAACAGCTGGTGTTTCAACTTGGCCAGGCTTAATCACAGGTGCTTTGCCTCGAGCTTCAGTACTTGGCCCAGAGGAGGAGATATGAACTGGAGTTGCAGCATTCTTTGAGATATTCTCAGGAGAGAAAATCCTTCCACTTCTAGTCACCTTACTAGTCCCAACAATATTGTCGATCTTCGGATTAATATCTTCAGTAAGTATATCAATCAAAGGTTCTTGTTTAACACCATGGATATAAACATCAGCACCATAGTTCCAAGGAATAGCTTTGTCGGAAGAATATGGAATTGGACCAGGAGTAGTAATAATCAGGGGAGCCATTTCTGCTGAAATAAACAACGAGAAGATGAGAAACCTGTAATGGAAACCTATTATGCAATGATATGGTATGAAGATGCATATGCAATGTTTTCAAAGACTGCAGGATTTAAATTTGTTGAAAACAGGCAGAAATAAAATTTGTATTAGTAAACATAAAATAGTATTGCCCCTTGGGCTTACAGATGAAGGAACATAGAAATTATAAAGAAAATAAAGCATATGAGATTCAAGTTTCCCATAAACGCTTTCTCTTTGGGTTGAGATAGGTATTGAAATTCCGCTCCTCGTGAAGTTGCTTTGTTAGCTCCAACACCTTGTCTTTGTAAGCATGAAACTGAGTCTCAAAGGTATCTCTTTCCTCATTCAGTTGAATCCAAGACTTCTGCAACTCTTCCAGATCTGTAGGCATGTCCGGATGAAGAATAGTATAAGAAACATCTCCTTCAGCAACATGCTCCACAGTTATTGGTAGGACAGCAGGGTATGGCATCATAAGAGTCTGAGCACGAGATCACACCCATTTGAGATAAGGTTCCATAGGAATGGAGTGCTTTGGTTCCAAAGTATTGTTGTTGATCTTATTCACCATGCTCCAAGCTCGTATAAACCTTTGATGGTAATCTTGAAGATCGTTGTCGTAATCAAACACAATACCCTGAATAAGCATGTCATGAGGACCATTACTCTGAGTGTAACCAAACTGACTTAGTGCTAGAGAAGGATTGTAGGTAATGCCTCCTCTTATGCCAAGGAGTGGCACATTAGGGAATTCTCCGCAATGGTCAATGATAGTGACATTCTCCATAGATCTGGAACACCAATGAATGTCTGAATGAGAAAGTGACATTATTCTTTTAGACCACCTCCAACCTTGCACATTCTTTATCACAGATCAAGGAAGGTGTGAAATAAACCACTTTGATAGTAGAGGTATGCAACACGTCAGAGTTCCTCTCTTCTTCGTAGTACGAGTATGAAGAGAGTGTAAGATATCTCCAAGCAAAGTAGGCACCAGATTGTGAGTCAGAAATATGTTGATGAAGTGTACATCTATGAACTGGTCTGGATTAGGGAACAACACTAAACCATAAATCAATAAGGCTAAGATCTCCTCAAAGGCATCATAACTCATAGCATCCAGAAATATCTGGGCTTTTTCCATCAATACCTTAGCAAGAATACCCTTAGTTCCACTTCTCGTTTCCAATATAATGTCTGACTTCCTTAGATGTAGGACTGCAGCAATGACTTCAGGTTTAGGCTCTTTCCCTAAGCCTGTGAAAGGTTTCTGATCAAGGATAGGCACACCAAGTAATTTGGAGAATTCTTCCATTGTGGGCACCAGCTGATAATCGGGAAATGTGAAGCAATGATGTTTAGGATCAAAGAACTGGAATAGAACACTCATCATATCTTCATCAAACCCTGAAGTAACCAAGCCAAGTAGGTGACCATGCTTCTTGATGAATTGAGAGCTTTCAGAAACTTTAGAGACCAATTCCTTAAGCTTGGGAGGTATCCTTACAAAGTTGACTCGGATAGTGTTCCTACGAGCGGAAGCCATAACCTGCAACAAAGAATAAAGATAAATCCTTTGGTCCTTAAAATGGTTAGTGAGAATGCTATGCTTATGATGTCATGATGTTATGATGTTATGTCCAAACACGAACATGGGGCAAACACAAGCAATTCACACAACAACCCTAGGTTTAGAGGCTTGCATGAGGTTTAAAGGTAAGTACCCTCCCACTGAAGTTTAGTTGGTTCATCCTATCCTAGAAATAGTGAACGGGTTCTACGGGATCTCAATATCATTGATTCTTCTCAAAGGTTGTTGTTTAGTAGGCAACTGACTTGCCAACCAAAACTCCCTTAGATTAAAATCTCAATGAGTGTAGTATCGAGTATCAACCAACTTCAGTCTTCACCAAAGCCGGTTATCTTACTACTTTCTAAAGGCCAAGATGGGTCAATTAGGGTTCTAAAAGTTAGTTAGTGTTAATGACAACGTATGGCAGCCTCATATTATCCTCAAATGACTTAAGGAACATTAGTACCCACCAAGAAGTCACACTAATTGTAGCCACCAGATCAACCATATCGGTATACGCCATACATTTTCCTTGGTCTATTGCTACTTACCTAAGGCACACTAGATCCGGGTTAGGATCTTTCAAACAAAAGCCCAAAAAGTAAGTAAAGCAAGCAAGACAAACAAATAAGTGATCTAATTCCTAAGGGAACCCCTCTTTTACCAAGTACTCCCCAACAGAGTCGCCAGTTCTATAACACGGTGGGAGAACTGACTTGGTGTTTTTGTTTGACAAAAACATGTGCGGATAGCAAGAGTCACCACCGACTTTTATTTTATCCAATAGGAAAGGCTATAAAAGAACAGGAAATACCTTTTTGAAAAGATTTTGAGTTTGGGGGGTAGGTTATATAAAGGGAAGGTGTTAGCACCCTTTATATCCATGGTTATCCATGGGCTCTTAGTTATTTAGCTCACTTGTTTGTTTGAAAAGTAATGCGAAGTGTGTGTTTAGAAAATATTTTCAGAAGTTCTTTGTAGTGATCCTCGTATGGATGTATACAAAGCCTTGAGTTTGGAAATATTTTGAAAGTGAGGTGTAAAGAATGTTTTTTTTGAAAAAAGTGAGCAAGTATTTAAGTGCTACCTACCTTAAGTTTGTAAGACTGTCCTTACTATTAGTGAGTAAGTAGTCTTTACCTTGGATGTTAAGGGACGAACGTAGGGTCATCGTATGGTCAAAGAAGGCAACATATATGGGTGTCTTAGTAATTCGAAGGGACTATCATCATTTTTGTAGGGTCATTGAGGGACAAGATCATTTATTTCGTAGGCAACTTCGAAGGGACTATGATCCTTTTAACTTTAAAGGGACTTGATGATTTATCTATTTGCAGGGACATCACTTAAGACACCCCTACGTTCGAGGGACTTGACCATATTAAGGCAACTAAGAGGGGTAACCCTAGGAGATGTAGATGGCGATCGTAGAACGATCGACTTACGTGTGTGAGTGATTATTTTCAGATATTTCTTTTATTATTGATTCTCTAAGTCCAATTTATTCAATTAGATCTTTTCACACCCTAGATTACTAACCAAGCAATTAAATATTCACGAAAATAATAAAAAAACAAGAAATAAAGTCCTAAACTATTACACGGCTTCTGGGCAATTACAGAATAATCGGTGCGAAAAAATAAATTACATAAGGAAAATCCTATACAATCCTCTAAATAATATAAATAAAGCAATGAAAATAAATTAAATTAGGAAATTAATTGTTTTTAAAAAAAGATCAAGTTTAGAAAATGAGGGTCTAATTAGGGTTAGTAAAAAATTAGGATTTTTAAATTAATCTAAACCTAGTTATATTCATTTACAATTTTAATTAATAAATTAAAAAAATGTTATGTGGGAGAAAAAAATATAAAATTATACTATACAATTTATTTTAAGAAAAATAATTAGTGAGCAGTTAGTAAAGATTAATGGTTAATTAAATTAATAATAATGTTTTAATAATAATAGCTATAAAACATTAAAAAAATAGAAAGGAAGAAATTCACTAAAAATAAATGGGGGAAGACCTGAAAATGTCCGTACGAAGAGTTTCGACTCTTGAAAAGCTTATGCCTTAACCATGGCACTTCTTGAAACCTGCATCATATCTTGCAAACAGATGATCAAAACAAACCTAAACATGATTATGAAGATCATTATGAACAGAAAATATGATAAAGTGTAATGAAATCAAAGGTTAGAAAGCAAAAAAAAGAAGAATGAGAGGCGACATGTTCATGGGATGCACTTCGTGAGGTTTCAACCTTCAAGTCTTTGTGGGATAGGTTCCTAGGATCTTGAGGAATGTGAATAGACTTGTAGAGCTGATTGAATCTTATTGCAAAGCTGTTTTAAGATTTTTCTAAGGTTCTGATGGCTTCCAAAAAAATTTTTTCTCCTCTTTTTCATTCTGACTTTGTTGTGTATATAAAATAGTGTAAATTAGGGTAAACAATTGGGTCTTGGTTGGAGTTTTATGGGTTGCTTGAAGATGAAGGAGCCAATTATCATAATTGTCAAAAAAATCAAATTAAATCATACCATATTGGTCTTGAACGAATTTGGATGACTTCAATCACTTTGAATACCATATATTTGATCCCAAAATAAATCTTCAATCAAATATTTGATTTATTATAATTTATTTTAATTAAAAATGATTTTAAATGGTAAAAATAAAAAATAATAAAAAATAAATGATAAAAATCAGAAATAGGCCATGGTTTACAAATTCTATGCTACAACTCTATATAATCAATAATAGCATGACAAATCAGTTTAAACACAACAAATATGATATGTATGACATGTTAATGATCAATGTAGAATAAAGCAATACATATTTCACAAAGTTCAAGTTCTTATGCCCTTACCTCTTGAAGCTCCACTTGCTAACCTTCAAGATGCTTGTAACAGAAGCAAATCAATTCCTTGAACACTTCTAATAGATCCCTTGGAAACTTTTAGGATGATCAAAATCTAAAGATCCCCTCTGAAACATAATCTAGCTCTTTCTTGCAAAATTGGCAAAAGTGACCAAAATGGAAACTCCGTCAAATGATGTTATAGTTGAGAAACTATGCTTGGACACCTTAAGGATATATATTAGAGTGTGTTTGAGGTGTTGTTTGGTTTTGAAAGGGGCTGAATCAAGATATGGCTTGAAAAATGCAGAAAACTCAAAATATGAGGTTTTGAGGGTTGACTTTCTGATTTTGGTAATTTGTGTTGAAGATGAAGGTTTAAACACCTTCAAGGGATGATTTGTGATGTGCTTGGATGATTATTTGAGTGGTTTAGGCTCTGGTTTTGAGAATTCCAAGTTTGCTCTTTGAAACTTTAAAATTTGAAGTAAGAGAGGGAAAGTGAGAAAACAAGTCTTTTGTATTGTTTTGGTGTGGTTGAAACATTAGAAATGACTCCTATTTATAGGAGGAGAAGTTTTTTTTGGGAGGAATAGTGAATGGATGAGCGAGAATGCTATTATCCAATGGATTTTTTCATGTAGCATGACTTGAAGTCTAAGGTACTATAAATCTCATCTTGTATAGCTATATCTTGATTCAATTCAATTTTTGAAGGTTTGAACACTCATGGATTTGGACTGAGTCTTGGCTGATTTATGCTTGCTTCATACCAATTCAATGCACCACATTAATGCAAGTTAATAAAAGTTAAGTTCCATAGCTTGTCATCATGATTCTCACATGCCAAAAGATAGGATTCTTGACTTAGTGGTCCAAGTTTGAAGATATGAAGTGATTCATCAAGATTCCTTCTAATCTTGGAAGAGGAGAAAGCTTGTAAGATGACAAAATTGAAGTTGAAAATCGTGTGGCACAAGTAATGCACAAAATATGTCTTGAAAAATCAACTTGATCATGTCATGTTGTAAGGCTCATAACTTCTTGCTCAAGTTGAATCAATGGATGTTCTTGTACTCTTTAGAAAGACTGTATATCATAATTCAACTTTGATGTTTACATTTGGTCTTTATAAATCTTGGATTATAATGGAAAATGCCTCCAAAGTTGGACAAAACATGAGGCGGATTCTGCCTAAAAAATTCTAAGTGTCAAAGCTTAAAATCTCATGAAACCCTAACTTTAATGCTTCATATCTCAAAATCTATGCATTTAATGGGGATACTTCTGCTTTAAAATCTTGTTTTATGTAAGAAGATCTATCATTTGAGCTTTGGATGGGAAAAAAATGGTTGCTTGGATCACAAGTTATGGCCTTGCAAAGTTGGGTAAAAACCATGTTCCTTCCATAACTTAGTGAAATTTCAAGTTTCTCAAGGTTGCCCTTTTTGCAAGTAACCTCACTTTTCTTGATTTTTCTTGATTTATCATGATGCAAATCATAATTTAATATTATTCTTGACTTAAAGAGGTCAGGTTTGCCAAAAATCCCTAAAGTCAAACTTGGTTTTGATCACAGTTGACTTTTTATATTAGATGAAACTTGAATATTGTGATCCTTTATGAAATCAAGTCCTTGGGCTAAATTTAACCTAATGGATGGAATCCAAATGTTTTTTTGAGTGTCTTAAATAATTCCCCAAGGTTTGAGATCATGCTTTGTTCAAAAGTTAAAGGCATGGTTAACTTTTCCTCAATAACCTTAGTTTGTTGTCCAGATGAATTTGAATCTTTGTATTGCTTATGAATCGAGTTCTTTAAATCAATCCAATATTGTGAGTGGATTAATATTATGTATTTGAGGTCCTCAAAGCATATATAGAGGTCTTGGATCATGCCTTACTTCAAAAGTCAACCTAGGGATTGAATTAGGTCAAAACCCTAATTCCTGATTTTGATAGATGCAACCCCTGAGGGTTTTTTGAACTTATGAATAGACTCATGAGGTTCTTTTGAGCTCCTTTAATCATATATTAAAGTATTGGCTCATGCCCGGATGAAAATTTCTCTTTGGAAGCATTGGTTGATCAAAACCCTAATTTGGTGACACTAATGCTCTTGAGGCTTGATTAACTTGGAATGATGCAATATTTTGTTAGATTATTGATTAAGGAAACCTATTGATTCTTCATGGATGTTTGATAGGCTTGACAAGTTGAAGATCATGTCAATTCTTTATTGCTCCTTTACCTGAATGCTCTGAGAGGGCTAAAAACCCTAATCCTTGGTTAAGGTGAATACTCAATAATGAAATTGGTGATGTATGAAAATACATCCTTAGTATGGTGATGATTTGCACAATGATGTGAAGTCTTGTTGTCAAAATTTAGGGTATGATAGATACGCAGGCACAAGACCACAAAGTCTTGGCGAGCATACTTAGTAAAACCTCTAGATCATTCCCATATGAAATTTCCCAACAATAGCAAAAAAATAATAACATAACACAAATACAACAAGAAGTTCTTATAGAGTACTGTAGATACTTAGGATTCTAATACCTTCCCTTAGTATAACTAAGCCCCGAACCTTAGATCTATTAGCATTCTTGTTACATTGCACACTTAAGATTTTCTTCAATCTTTTACCTTTTGTTGCGATGAAAACTGGATATTAAGCTATTGATTAACTTGAATCACAAATCTTTAAAGTTCACCACCGAACTTTGTTTTATCCAAGGGAAAGGGAAAATATCGTATAAAACCCTAAGTTTTCAATGTAATAACAATGCTAAGAGGTCTAAGGTTCGGGGGTTAGGGACTTATCTAACCACATACAAGGTAACCACCCATGAAAAATAACAATACAAATAATAGCAAGCAAACAAATATAGCACAAGTATAAGAAAGTTAGGCTCATCCCTCTTGGGAGGTATTCCTTAGTGGCGTCGTCGTTTCTATTGCGGTGAGAATTGAATATTAAGCTATTGATTAACTTGAATCACAAATCTTTGAAATTCACCACCAAATTTTGTTTTATCCAATGGAAAGGGAAAAGATCGTATAAAACCCTAAGTTTGCAATGTAACAACAATGCTAAGAGATCTAAGGTTTGGGGGTTGGTTATACCTAGGGAAGGTGTTAGCATCCTAAGCATCTACAGTACTCTATAGGAACATATTGCTATGTTTTGTGCCATTATTTGATATTTGCATTATGATGTCTTTTGTTTGAGTTTTATTGGTGAGGATAGAAAGCTAAAGGCTTATTACTAATTATGCTCGCCAAAACTCCGCGGTCTTGTTCCTACATATCCTTACAAGGATGGAATCAAAGCATTTGTAGTTCACCTCATTAGGGATGAATGAACACTTAATTATTATCAAGGTTCAAAGGGGGAGGTAAGTGTTATAGCCTTAACACTTACATGACTTAAGAAAGTCAAGAGAGTTGTAAATTCTACCCTAAGCCAAAGTTGTAAGACCTAATGACTCCAACAAGGTCAAAGAGAATTGGGTATTGCTAAACTACCTATGACATTGAGTCAATTAAGTATTCTTTCCCTTGGATTTGGGAACAAAAGGCAACAAAGGATGATGAAAGCTAACAAGCTAGCATCACTTAGGGAGTAACTTGACAAAGTTAAAAAAAAAAGTAAGAAGCATGGATGAGATGAACAAGTATGATATTCAAACATGATATTAATTGCAAGTATTCAAAGTAACATTCAAACATGATGTTAATTATGGTATGACAAAGTTAAATCACATGGTTACAACCAAAGCAAGAGAGTAGATGTGACAACATCTAAGGTAAAGACTTGAAAAAGTCATAAAAGATCAAGGTAACAACCAATGAACATATTCAAGACTTAATGAAGTTAGAAATCAACATGGTGACAACCAAAGTAAGTTCATACAAGCAAAGATGTTACAACACCTAAACATACATGAGGTATAGTTATTACAAGACCAAAGAATCATGGATGATAATTTCAAGTATACAAATTAATATAGGCATGGGTTAGAGTTTACTAACACTACTTAATCATGAATACAAGATAAGTATGAACAATTTATAACAACACTTAATCATGAATACAATTTAACATGGATAAGTTGTAACAACACTTAAACATGGATAAGATGAAGTAAAACATGCATAAGTCAAAACATCACTCAACATGGTATCATTCATGGTTCAAAACAAACATGCATAAGTCAAAACATTACTTAACATGTGTAGAGATTCAAGAGTTCAGCAAAGCAAGGATATGGATATCAAACATGAGTGTGGTCAATCAAACTTGAATGGATAAAGCATGGTTCAAACATGGCACATATAAGTTAAGGAAGCATATTGAAACATGGTTTAAGTTAAACACCACTTAATCATGAATACAATTTAAGACATTCAAGACAAGTATAGGTAACAACCAAAGCATACTTGAGAAGAGAGACATGTTCACAAAAATAACATGTGGATGGGGATGCAAGCACATAAAGGATGACATGTGAGCATGCATATAGATGACATGGTATGGTTTAAACATCATGTTGTAATATGAACAAGTTAAGACATTACTTAAACATTTAGTCATAGACACAAGTTGAACATGTTTAGAACAAGTAGGTAACAACCAAACATACATGTTATGGATCCAAACATGGTCTTAAACAAGATAAAGACATCACAAAAGTATAGACATATAATCATATATACAGAGTCACATTTAGGAAAAAAATCAAGTATTTAAGAACACTTAAACATGGTATGATTAACACAAAGACATATATGCACATCAAGGTTCATATAAACATGGAGGGAAGTCACATATCAAAGACAAAAGTGACCAAGTAAGACGCATAAAAATATATAAAAATCAAGTTTAAAACAAGGATGTACAACTTCATAACATTATACAAGGTCTATACAAAGTGTAAGAGGTTCATACAAATCAATGTACACAAAGTAAATCAAAGGAATTAACCAAAGAATCAAGAGAAGACCTAAGAAAACCCTAAAAATTCACTTACTTTGAACACACATAAGTGCAGAAAAAATAAATGTTTTTGGAAATTTCTTTTTACAAACAGATAGTAGACATCCTCGTGAACATTTAGAAAAAAGAATGCCTCAAAAAGCTTTTGGGATGAAGAATTTATGGTGTTTTCAATTTGTGAAGAAAATGAGAAAAATAAGTGTTTCAAAAAAGGAAATGGCCTTGGTGGGTGTTGAACCCACGCCAGGTTGGATTACATCACAAAACATAGCCATCTGAGCCAATGCGCACGTGTGATAACCATATGAAAGCATAAACATATATTTGAAGACAACTTTAGAATTGCAAAGCAAAATAAAATTGCAGAAAGTAACAAAAGGGTGGTCAGCCAAACTTGAACCCAGGACAAGGAAGACAAGAAAGAATTGAAGTGCGCATGTTGAACCACTGGGGTGGTGATACATCCATTGTGTTACCCCTTTCAAATTAATAATATACTAATCATTCAACTAAAATCTGAACCAAATGCGCCATCATCTTCTTCATTCCTCCCACCCTCCATTTTCAAACATTCAAAATTCCTAACTCTCTGAATACTAATCTAAACATCATGCTATAAAAATGAAAATCGTGTGTTTTTCAACAAGGAACTTAATAGCAATAACTAATTTTATTAATAATGGCTCTAACTCAAAAGTTGATTTCTATTACACATGAACCGTAAAACTGAAGTTTCACATACACATTCACATACATTGATCATGAACAACAATTAAATGGAGAAAAACACTACAAGCAACATAACCAACAAGTTTCATGTTCAATATACATCAATATACAACATGGTTCAAGGAGTTTCAGTTAGGAGCATTTACCTCGTAAAGCAAAAATTTGAATTTCCAAACAAGCTGCTACAGAACTATTTCAATGACTTGGATTGCTTCCTTGGACCTCCTTGAACCTTTCTGGATGCTTAAGACTCAATGGAACTAACTGGAATAGGTTGTGCTTTCCTTTTTGCAAATTGGAAAAGTGAGATTTTGAACCTTAGCCAAATGGAGTTACAATCAGGTTTTGCTGTTGTGGATAGTTAAAGACATGTTTAAGGGTGCATTTTGAATGATCAAATGGTTCGGAAAAGGTCAAAATCAAACTTTGGTATAGAAGATGCAGAAAGTCAACAATTTGAGGTTTTAAGAGTTAACTTTTTGATCTTTATGGTTTCTGATGAATGTGGTGGTTTGGATAGGCCTAGGGGATGATTTATGGTGTGTTTGAATTGTGTTTTGGTGATTTGGAAAGGGCAGATGGTATGTGTTGCACCCTAACTTTTGACCCTAAGATCCCATTCTTTCTTTTTCTTTTTTTTTTATTTTCTGTTGTTTTTGCGAGTGTGTCTATTATCACAGTTAACGAGTTTGTACAGGTTTGCATAGGATGTTGAGTTCAAAGGGAAATAATACACAACCTCACAGTCATAACTATTTCCTTCATTCTTAGGCCATTCATGGATAAACACTTCAAAGACATCCTAGATGGATTTTTTTGGTTGTATCTCGCTAAAGTCGTTTTCATATTTGGTTTGAGATCAGGATTTTATAGCACATGAGTTTATGGTATTCAAGGCCCCATTGATTTCTGACACAAGAGGGTTTGGATTCAGGGTTTGAAGTTCACATGTGTTTGCTAAATGGATAAGTATGTATATTTTGGCCTATGGATTTCTTATAACGTCAAGGAAGTTTTTTATTCAAATTACAAAGTCAAAGAGATTTTGCCATGGCGGTAACACCATGCTCCACTAATTCAAGTTTGATAAGATAAGTCCAATGAAAGAAGCCTATTGCTACAGGGAATGAATATTATAGGCATCCCATCATTAATTTGAACAAATAAGTTACTCGAGGAAAGCATACAAGTATCCAATACAATTTTAATACGAGGAGATTTCTTGCAATCCAACCCCATTACATCATCGTGAATCACTACATTGACTCAAGTGTGTTCATGCTTTAAGTTAGAAGAATTTAAAGCCTATAGCTCCTTATGTTGAGAATTCACTTGTGCATGACCTAAAGCAACTGCAGGTGAGTGAAGCCACATCCCTCGATGTTGTTAATGAACCAACTATTGTCAAAAGATGATGTATACCGACGAAACTCCATACCTGCAAGCATGATAATTAGAAGCAGATATTATAAAGATCAGACTAGCTACTGATATTTGTAGCATCATGTGCATGTTCAACAATTTTCACATATCCTGTTTGGAGCAACATAAGCATGTCCGTGGTGTTCCTAATAAAAGTGATACCTGAATAACAGACCGAATCTACTTATCATTTGCAATAATCAAAGCCACCAGCATCTATTTGAACTACACGATCCAAAACCAAGTTAGAAGAGTTAAGAGCATCGAAACAAAATCGAGAAAGGAGATTTTGAGTTCTTTTGACAGCAGCGAACCCACACCGTTTGGAAACATTGGGTAATTCTTCATGGTAGGCTTCACATCACAACGGCACCTCAATCTATAGCTTTTCTGATACAACCAGCTCGAATTCTCCTCATCGCATCAGACCTGCAACAACAACGAAATCATAGACCTCATCATCAAATTCCAATCCAATCGGAGCAGGGACTACACGAATCCCATGCTTCCTGTTAATCAGACTGTCACTGACAGCGCTTTACAGAGGAAAAAACTAGAGAATAATGTGCTTTTGGCAATAATCGAAACATGCAATATGCAGTCACCGTAGAAGTTCTTAATATAAAGCTGCCAAGGAAGCTTTAGAGGAATACCTTTGGGATGTAAATGCGAAATTTTCACAAGGAGCAACCATGTAAATAGAACATAAAAGCCATCCTTTGGTGAAATAGTCAAGCTGCTGAGCTATCTGATCTAATCTGCAAACTAAAATAACAAGTATATATTTTAGATTAGTATTAGTTCATACGATTGAAAAAGAAAACTTGCAGGCAAGCATTGAAGAAACTACCTTCAAGTCTGCATCTGAGCTAGAGAGTTTAATATCCATTAATGAGAAGGAACCCCTTGAATCCTCAATACATAGCCAATACTATTATGGTTCTTCTGATAGTGCATCTGGCATTTCGGTTGACAGCAGTTTCCAAATGCACCGCTCAGCGGTTTTTCTCCTCAACATTGATACCAGCAGCCGCTGTTTGGTTACTACCCTGCAGGAAGCCATGACTCGTTTAGTCAATCTTTACCAACATGGACAACTGCTAGCCATGACAACCGTACTGACCGTCAAAAACAGGAGCCTGAGATCCCTCAAGAGAAGCCCTCATCTGAGATGGAGCTGAAACAACAAAGACCTGCAGCGGAACAGATGCCAATATTACCTCACAAGATACAAGTAATCCCGACTGTGAATCTCATGAGTAACCGACACGCCACAGTGGATGAACAACCTTATACCAAGATGATTTGGAAAGAGACTAGAGATACTTATCTTTAGAACCGCTACATTTAACCAAGAGACCAATCTATTTCGAATTGTTGTTGCCGCACTAAATCACAGTGGTTTCGTAATCACTTCATCAAGTTTCCATTAAGCAGACAAAAGAATGGGCCCATCGCAAGTTCAAAACAACCCTGCATATAAAATAAAAAGGAGTCAAAGGGTGTGAAGATGTTGATCTAAGCCACCATTCCCTCCACAATACAACTACCTACTTATAGCAATTAAAACATTTTAGACATACCTGCGACATAACCACGAAGAGAGAAATTTCTTTGAGAAGCCTTCGCATTGCTCCACACCAGGAACAGGCATCACACGGTATTCTCTTCAGTCCCATCCAAACATGTTCAAGCTAGAGTCGAGCAAGAGAAAACATCACGGAGTAATTCTCCTTCCAGAAGGTATGATTGAGAGCATTCTTGAAGTCTATGCACTCTTAAAGGAAATTCACGGCTTGTTCCGACAAGGTGTTACTGTTGATAAGTTTTCCTGTTCACCATGGGTTTCTGCTTTATTTGAATTTCTACCACCATTTATGAGGAGACAGCGGCTCCTTTACCCTGAATCGGATGACTCAGCACAAGTGTCTCAGGTTGAGACCGAGAAACTTCCAGCATACCTTGTGGAAGCAGAGATAACAGGCAGCATTAGAACAATACACCAGAAGAATTTAAAGTTAATTAAAGAAAGGGAGTAACGGAATACCGATACGGAGTCAGCAAATTTGAAAAGCGTAATCAACTTACCATTAGTAACATGATGATTCCCTTCCAAAATCAGCTCAACACCAATTTGGAAAATGAAATCCACATCAGTAATCACCAACATAATCAAGTATATAAGGAAGGTCATTAAAGTACACAAGGCAAAAATGGAAGGAGATTCATTCTCAATTAAAGTTTGTTGGCCCAAAACCATCTATAAAGAAGGAGAATTGAGGTAAAAAAGAAGGAGAGAACACACAGAGAAACGCATCAACAGTTCACAGGAAAAAAAACCTAAAAATCCACAAGATTCATAATCCCCAAAACCAGATTCAAAAAAACCACGCAGCAAGATCGTAAATCCAAATCGCAAAAGAACTTATCTCCGTTTCGGCGTCGTGGTCCTTCGAAACCCCTATCATCACTGGCGATCCACGTCGCGCACCACCCTCGACGTCACTACTGCGAAGCCGCCGGCAAGGCCATCATCAATGCTATCATGGGTAACGACTCTTCACTTGTGTTCTTTTCCAGAATTGATGTTTGTTTTGTGGATTTTTAGGTAGGTCATAAGAAACTCGAGAGAGTTCGAGAAGGAGAAGAAATTGGTAACGAAGAAGAATAGAGGAATGGAGAAAGAGATTGCGACAGACGAATCGACGAAAGAAAGAAGAGAAAGCGCTGAAAGGGAAACAGAGGGAATCGGCGCCGGCGCGAGGGGGGGGGGGGATCGATTTGGGGGAATTTAGGGTTTTCCTCTTTTATTTTATTTTTTATTTTTTTTTTTATTTTCTGACGTTGTAATTATCACCACACACACTACACACACATACCACACACCCCATTATCCTTTCGTTAACCACTAATCCTTCATTAACCCCACTAACCTCTAATTTAGTCTGTTAATAATCTGCTATATTTAATTTAATCCCTAACCAATTCTAACTTAATTAAACTAAAAATTAATCTTTCTGTTAATCAGCAAAATAATAATAACTAATCCTAAACCCCTTTTATTTATTTAATTAACATATAATTAAAAAAAAAAAACTAAATCCCTTTCATAACCTATTTAAATTAGTTCCCTTTTATTTAATGTGTTAAAACTTTTTTTCAAATTAAAATGTTTCTAAATCAATTGACTTTTTATTTAATTTAATCAGCTTTTTCTAATTAATCTATTCACCAAATCAACTTCCTTTTACTAATTATTTTGTCAATTTAATAATAATTTCATTCACTTTACTAATTTATTTATCTTTTAATAATGATATTATTCACAAAAAAATCCTTTTTTAAAATAAATTTGAATTTTAATAATAAACAACCTTTTTTAAAACTATTTGTTTAATAAGGAGACCCATTTCATAATTTTTAATCAGCTCATATTATTTGATAAGTTAGTAATTACTTAATTATAATTATTCTACCCATAATCCAATCCATTTATAATCCAATATAATTTCACTAATAAAGTCTAATATAATTTCTCATAAAATCAACTCACAAAACTAATATACATTTTCGCCTAAAATCGATCATACCAAACCAATTCAACATTTTCTTACAAATTAATTCACCAAATAATACGACTTTTCTCAAGACAATTCAACCACCCTCCTCAAATCAATCCCACCATAATCAACCTAATTGTGCATATTCACGACACATTCACTCTCACACACTTCAGTGCTTTCATGCGTATGTGTATGGCTTTACTTTCTGCAATTTACATTATCGCAATTTACATTTCCGCATCGCACTCCGTCCAAAGGAAAAACCTACACATGATTCAACAATTGTGTGTAGTGCACATCATTTGCATCATTCTCCCGCTTGATCCTTGATCCCATTCAAGTTGATCTTTCTTAGGATAAATCCTACCCCATAGGAAGGACTGTCATCCTTTTACGACATAGAAACAAACATTCAACTCATACAAATATTCAAACATTAAGAGAAAGATGCCAAATCATCTTAAGAGAGATAGAACTTCCACCCCACATCAATACAATCAATATCGTAGGAACTTTGCCTTAAGAGAGATAGAGGCGTACCTCGTCGATCCATATCCGAGTACTTAAGCCCTTCTCTTAAGACGATGCAAAGACTATCTTCCTACAATTTGTGGCGGTTAAATCTCCCTTAAAACGACAACTCACCTTTTCTTCTAAACTCAATCAATCAACTACCCTAAACCTGTAGGAACTTTGAGCACAGTCAAAGAACTCCTCAAACCCTTTAGGGGAACTACAAATACTCTGATTCCACTCCCGTAAGGATATGTAGGCATAAGATGCGACATCTTATCGAGTATACTTAGAAATAAACCCCTAGGTCTTTTAACCATTAAGCAGATAAACACTTAGCAATAAACAAACATAAAACAAGAGGTTCCTGTAGAGTACTACAGAAACTTAGGATGCTAGCACCTTCCCTAAGTTTAACCAACCCCGAACCTATAACTCTCTAAACCTTGCATTTGCATTGCATTGTGGGAATTTCGATCTTTATCCATTCCTTTGGACAAATCAAAGTTCGGTTGCAAAATGAATTAAAGATTCAAACTAATTAATAGTTTGGCATCCGATTTTCACCGTGACAGAAATGGCGACTTCACTGGGGACCCCTGAGTGGGTTTCCCTATCTTGTTTTATCTCCCTTCTTTATTGCTTTATACCTACTTATTTGCTTACTTGTTTATTTGTTCTTTATTTCTTTTGGGCTGTGATCCTTGAGTGGTGAGACAAAGTCCTACACCCGGACTTGAGTGAACTTAAGATAGGATAGTGATATGTTTGATGAGACTTATAGGGAGTTGAATCCCGACCAAGTTGACTTGAAAATCACGCTCAATTGAGGCCCTCTCGAAAGCTGTAATGTTGAACGAGTACTTGTGAAAACATTCACTATTTTGGAGCCTATGATATTGAGGACCATAGTTACCTCTAACCCCACTTTAGCCTTTATTAGGACGTAGTGCGGGACTATGAGGGAGTACACCCGAAATAGTGCTACGCGATACTACACTCAAAAGAAGTTCTCTTGAGAATATTATTAATCACCGAGTAATTAGGAAGTTGATAATATCCGAAAGATAGGCTGATGAATTTGGGAACCTCTTTAGAACCTTGGTCTGCAGGTACAATCAACCTTTAGTCCACATCCTTTGGGGATGGGTATACCCTTTGCTCCATGCTCGTTGTAAACCTAGGGCACCCCTTTATTTGTTTATCTTTATGCCTCTATGTGCTTACTTGTGTTTGTTGCATTCATAAAGCATCATTTTGAATTGGTTTCATGGGATTCCTAGTTTATTTATAAACATTATAGAACCAATAGGGATTACAAAAGAAAATATTTTGAAATATTCTTTTAAGAGTCCTAACTTGGATGGCCTAAGGAAGTAAGAGCTCAGATTGAAGAAAACTCAAAAGATAAATACAAGAGGCTTCCCTTATCATGGAGGATTATTAGAAGTTCAAAGGACTCTCATTATCATTGAAGATCCAAGTGAACAAGGGATTCATTTCTCACTTTCCAACAAGAACGAAAGAAGGGATGGAGGATTTATTTTCCTCTATCAAAATAATCTTTAAACGTTGATTATGGACCACTTATATTCAAGAAGATCCAAGTGGAAGAGCAAATCAACAAGTGTGATGAAGGACTTCCTTAGGACTTTATTTAGATTTTATTTAGCTTTTATTTAGCTATTATGTCAGGACTCTTATAAGGTTGTTTCCTTGTAATCCAATAAAAAAAATATAATAATAAAATAGTAAAACAATAACAAATAAATTTTCTATGGTATTCTGAAACGTTTATAAGAACTTGAATCCCATGAAACCTTTCATTTCTGCATTTGCATTCTTCATTTAGCATTTGCATGTGCATGTGTCTCTCCTCTTCTGCGTCCTCATCCGGTCTTCTGTCTTGTCTGTCAGCTGACATCTCGACCATCTGACCAAGCTTGAAGTATTACTAAAGGATAGTAAAGAGAATAAAGAATATGGATTCCATGATTGGTTTCAGAATTATGACCAATCCGCTATTTGATCTTCCTTTTGATGACATTGTTCAACAAATAGGTGTTCCTACACAACCTCAGCCTGTGTAAGACAACTTGGTTGTTCAAGCTTCCCAGCCTCTACAGCATGTACCAAGTCTTCAGAATGTTCATACTCAGGTAAAGGCGGACGATCCTAGATTTATAGCAATGGAAAAAGGATTATGCGATCTTAAAGAACAATTGAAAATAATGAAAGGAGCTGATGCATCTGATCTTGATGCTCGTGACCTATGTCTGGTTCCAAGTGTAATCCTTCCTCCGAAGTTCAAGATGCCTGTCTTTGAAGTGTACAAGGGTGTTAGTTGTCCAAGATACCATTTGACGATGTTTTGTCGAAAGATGGCTGCTTATGTTGACGATGACGAATTGATGATGCACTGCTTTCAAGAAAGCTTATCTGGGGCATCCTTGATATGGTATATGAAGCTACAAAGGAACTGTATTCAATCTTGGAGAAACTTAGCCGATGCTTTCGTGAAGCAATACAATTATAATTTGGACGTGGCTCCAGACATTGATCAACTAGAAGGAATGAGTAAGAATGATGATGAATCTTTTAGGGAATATGCTCAGCGATTGAAAGAGTTGGCAGCCCAAGTTCGTCTACCACTTCCAGAGAAAGATTTAACCAAGATGTTTCTAAGAACACTGCCAGACTCTTATTATGTTAGGATGGTAGGCGTTGTGCCATTGGATTTCTCCAAAATTGTGGAAGTTGGAGTAAACATTGAGAATGCGCTCAAAAGTGGAAGAATTCAGGATAACTTGAATGATCGAGCTATTGAAGAAACTTCAATTGATGATTCCCTAAAGGAAAGAAGCGTTGATGTTAATGCAACTTGGGATTCCTCTCAAATCTTGCCAGATCCAGTTCCAGTACCTTATCCTCAACATCAGTATGTGGCGCCTGCTTAGCGCAGACGATAACTACCTCATAAGCGAAGGATGATATCTCCAGATCAGCATCAGAATCAACAGGTTCGAAGACGGTTTCAGAATCAGAAGACACCTCTGAGTGTTCCAAAAGAAGAGACTCGTTGGTTTGATCTTATCCCAATGACTTACAGTCAACTATGGTCTTATTTTGCTAGAAATTCGGCGATGACTCCCAGGAAGACTAGAATCATCAAGTCTCACCCACCGTGGTTCAACTCGAACGTCAGCTGTGAATTTCATGATGGAGTGTTGGGGCATTCGATTGAAGAGTGCAAGGTTTTTCAAGAGAAAGTCCAAGAAATGGTTGATGAGGAAGTGCTAACCTTCAAAGGAGAAAGACCAGTTTTGAATGGAATACCGTTACGCTGATATAAGTGAAAACTCCAGAAAATGCTGAGAAGGGTTCATCAGCTGTTTATTGTGTTTGCTTACGTGTACTTTTTTTGATTGAAAGCATAATTGGCATGTAAGAACATGTTATTTTGAATAAGTAGTGCAATAAGTGTTTGTCTTGAAGAAATCCATTCGTATTCACTCTTAAAATTTTCTTCATAATTTTATAATGCCAACTTTTACCCAATTTTTTTTCACTTTGGTGAATAATTGGGAGGAGGATGATGAAGTAAAACGCAAGATCTCCCTCGTGGTATGCTTTTGAATAAAACCTACTGATGATGTAAGGCATTGTTTCAAACCTCCTAAACACCAAAGACATGAGGAAGTTAAATCCTTTTTAACCCTTTCCAACCTCATTTTTAAACCTGGGGCAGGACATTTTTCAGTCAGCTCGATTGAACACTTAAAACCTTTCAAAAAAGAATGAATATCTTTCAAAAACGGGCGGGTATATAAGCTTTTACCCTTATTCCTTTGTTTTACAAATCGTAAACTAAGCCCTGATATAACCCTCAAAAGTCCTAATTGAAGTAAGGTTTACTTCGAAAGCATACTCAGTGAGATGACGTTCCTGACTCCTATGAGTTATGCTCAATTTTGGTATTGGCTTTATAAAATTAAATTATATCCTAACTAGTGACTTCGGTCACAAACTATTATGATATCTTTTTTTTCAAAACTTCAAGACAAATGTGTGTTGCATTAACAATTTCAAAATTAACATTTCTGACTTGCTTAATTCGCTTGATATCTTAGAAAGATTACATAGAGACATTATCGTTGAAATTTGAAGACTCTGCTGACCTGGGGCGGGTTATTTCCATGTGGCTATTCTGTACAAAATTGACTTCACCTGAAGAGCTATTTCTGAAGACTCAGTTATAATACCGTCGATCAGGGCCAGTTACGTCGAGATTCGGCGAATCTCTCTAAAGAGTTTGAAAATAATGGGACGCCATATTTTCTGTAAAATCATCTTGGAACGACTTCTTCTCATAACCATAGGACTTGGGGCATTTGAGAAGCAAATATCATCTTATCCATGTGCAACAACTATTGTTCAAATGGCGACTACCACGCAGTCTCCAGTACAATTTTTCAGCAATTTCACAACATTCTTCATGTCCCCGGTATTTTTTCTTCCAGGTGGTCATGACAATTCTCCGATGAATCTTTTCAATACAAGAAATCTCTGGTTGGTAACCCGAGATCTTCCTAATGATTTGCTTAACTTCACTTCCCCAGAGAAGTGCATGGTATCTTAATCCTCAGCGGATCTTCTCCAACTTCACCTTCCTAATGAAGTGGATGTATTTCACTCCCCGATGGACCTTCTACAACGTCGATCTTCTCCAGCTAAAATCTCTCCAGTGAAGCGGATATTTATGGAGTTTCTCCAATTGTGAGTTTGATCCACCCCTGGTAGATCTTTATTCTCATCTTCAACAAGATAACCAAGATTGATCAAGACATTACATCCCCAAGTAGGATGTTCTCTATTCCCCATAAGAGAAGATTTGGAGCCCTGAAGCAGGAGTGTGATCCCATATTTGGTTCTCCGTCTATCCTCGGTGGTGCTTCTGTCTTTGAAGATTGGTAGGATGTTTGTCCCGAGATGTTTACTTCATCTCCGGTCACCTCTTTCTGTTTGTTTTGTCAGCATAAGCATACACATAGCATATAAGTAGACAGCATGGCATGTACGTTTGTTTGCATTCTTTGTGTTTATTTTATTCTATCGCTTTGGCCGTAGTTATCCCTAGGTATTTGGGTGTGTCTTATCTCTCCAAATAGATTTGGCGACCCTAAGCAGAAAGAGCACAATGTTTCATTTCTCCCCATGGAGTTCGATCCACATGGAAGATGGTTATTTTAGTACAATCCCACTTGAGTTCATACCTCAACGGTCGAGTCTTGCTTGACAGTTTCTTTTCGGCCACTTCCCGAATCGAACTTCGGTTTTTGGCAATCACATCGTGGACGTCTCCAACCTTTGAACATGCATTAAGTGTGCATTTATTTTGCACCCTATTCCCCAGGAAGAGTATTCATGAAGACAGACATTTCTTCAACAAATTTTTCTCGAACATCTACATTTGGACTATAACAATCTCTTTATTTGAGCAACTCGTTTTGATCAAGATTTTATTCAAAACGACAAATGACAGTTTTCACAAGACAGATCATTTACCCTCAGTGGGTCCCTCAACATTATTGATTCATCAGAGAAGACAGTTACAGACGTTTCTCTTTATTTGAGAATTCGCACATTTTTTTACAACAACTAAGACATTCCCCAGGAATGACTTCCCCAGTGAGTTCATCACACAAGTTTACTTCCATCAGTGACATCTCCCCGAAGAAGTCGAAGAAGTTTATCGCAATAGTCTCTCTTCATTTAAGAAGACATACATTACAATTCAATCGGCTCAAACCTCTTCCGAAGATCCCCGGTGAAGCTTTACATCTACAACGACAACTACAGTCTACAACGACAACTACAGTATACAACTACAACTAGAACTACAGTCTACAACGACAACTACAATCATTCGAACATTTTACAGTTCCTGGTTAATCTTGGCAGTAAATTCCCAGAAGACCTCGGAAGTAGGTAGTTCTATTTCATTTCCTGGTTAATCTCGGCAGTAGATTCCCAGAAGACCTCGGCAGTAGGTAGTTCTATTTCATTTCCTGGGTAATCTCGACAGTAGATTTCCAGAAGACTTCATCAGAAGTATTTCTCCAATAGACTTCAAAACAGAATCTCGACAGTAGATTCCTTACAGATTTTAACAGTAGATACTTTGGCAAAAGTATTCTCAATTAAATCTACAAGTCTCGTCAGTAGACTTCTCCAGACGATATCTTGAATCAATTACATTTTGACATATATAGTAGATTCTTCAAGTGGATTTTCTTGGAATTTCTTCACAATATATTTATAAACGCCCAGTGATTGCCAATCTTTCCCTGTGCGGTCCCCTTTGTTGAGCCCATGTGTTGTGTCTAATTTCCTCCCTGTGGCGCCATTTCTCCACAGGACCCCTTGTTTGTCTTGCATTATCATATCATCTCATATCATTTGCATTCAGTGGCTTCTTATGGCCAAAAATTCGTGCAATGTTTATATTTAAGTCCCTCCTATTTCGTCGAGACGGAGATTCCAATCTCCACATCTCCGGATAGAAGTAACTTAAATAGGGGCATCTATTGCACCATAATTTTTGACCCTAAGATCCCATTCTTTTTATTTATTTATTTTTATTTTCTGTTGTTTTTGTGCGTGTGTCTATTATCATAGTTAACCAGTTTGTGCAGGTTTGCATAGGATGTTGAGTTCAAAGGGAAATAATACACAACCTCACAGTCATAACTATTTCCTTCATTCTTAGGCCATTCATGGATAAACACTTCAAAGACATCCTAGATGGATTTTTTTGGTTGTATCTCGCTAAAGTCGTTTTCATATTTGGTTTGAGATCAGGATTTTATAGCACATGAGTTTATGGTAATCGAGGCCCCATTGCTTTCTGACACAAGAGGGTTTGGATTCAGGGTTTGAAGTTCACATGTGTTTGCTAAATGGATAAGTATGTATATTTTGGCCTATGGATTTCTTATAACGTCAAGGAATTTTTTTATTCAAATTACAAAGTCAAAGAGATTTTGCCATGGCGGTAACACCATGCTCCACTAATTCAAGTTTGATAAGATAAGTCCAATGAAAGAAGCCTATTGCTACAGGGAATGAATATTATAGGTATCCCTTCAGTAATTTGAACAAATAAGTTATTCGAGGAAAGCATACAAGTATCCAATACAATTTTAATACAAGGAGATTTCTTGCAATCCAACCCCACTACATCATCGTGAATCACTACATTGACTCAAGTGTGTTCATGCTTTAAGTTAGAAGAATTTAAAGCCTATAGCTCCTTATGTTGAGAATTCACTTGTGCATGACCTAAAGCAACTGCAGGTGAGTGAAGCCACATCCCTCGCTGCTGTTAATGAACCAACTGTTGTCAAAAGCTAATGTACGCCGACGAAACTCCATACCTGCAAGCATGATAATTAGAAGCAGATATTATAAAGATCAGACTAGCTACTGATATTTGTAGCATCATGTGCATGTTCAACAATTTTCACATATCCTGTTTGGAGCAACATAAGCATGTCCGTGGTGTTCCTAATAAAAGTGATACCTGAATAACAGACCGAATCTACTTATCATTTGCAATAATCAAAGCCACCAGCATCTATTTGAACTACACGATCCAAAACCAAGTTAGAAGAGTTAAGAGCATCGAAACAAAATCGAGAAAGGATATTTTGAGTTCTTTTGACAGCAGCGAACCCACACCATTTGGAAACATTGGGTAATTCTTCATGGTAGGCTTCGCATCACAATGGAACCTCAATCTATAGCTTTTCTGATACAACCAGCTCGAATTCTCCTCATCGCATCAGACCTGCAACAACAAGGAAATCACAGACCTCATCATCAAATTCCAATCCAATCGGAGCAGGGACTACACGAATCCCATGCTTCCTGTTAATCAGACTGTCACTGACAGCGCTTTATAGAGGAAAGAATTAGAGAATAATGTGCTTTTGGCAATAATCGAAACATGCAATATGTAGTCACCGCAGAAGTTCTTAATATGCAGCTGCCAAGGAAGCTTTAGAGGAACACCTTTGGGATGTAAATGCAAAATTTTCACAAGGAGCAACCATGTAAATAGAACATAAAAGCCATCCTTTGGTGAAATAGTCAAGCTGCTGAGCTATCTGATCTAATCTGCAAACTAAAATAACAAGTATATATTTTAGATTAGTATTAGTTCATACGATTGAAAAAAAAAACTTGCAAGCAAGCATTGAAGAAACTACCATCAAGTCTGCATCTGAGCTAGAGAGTTTAATATCCATTAATGAGAAGGAACCCCTTGAATCCTCAATACATAGCCAATACTATTATGGTTCTTCTGATAGTGCATCTGGCGTTTCGGTTGACAGCAGTTTCGAAATGCACCGCTCAACGGTCTTTCTCCTCAACATTGATACCAGCAGCCGCTGCTTGGTTACTACCCTGCAGGAAGCCATGACTCGTTTAGTCAATCTTTACCAACGTGGACAACTGCTAGCCATGACAACCGTACTGACCGTCAAAAGCAGGAGCCTGAGATCCCTCAAGAGCAGCCCTCATCTGAGATGGAGCTGAAACAACAAAGACCTGCAGCAGAACAGATGCCAATATTACCTCACAAGATACAAGTAATCCCGACTGTGAATCTCATGAATAACCGACACTCCACAGTGGATGAACAACCTTATACCAAGATGATTTGGAAAGAGACTAGAGATACTTATCTTTAGAACCGCTACATTTAACCAAGAGACCAATCTATTTCGAATTGTTGTTGCTGCACTAAATCACCGTGGTCTCGTAATCACTTCATCAAGTTTCCATTAAGCAGACAAAAGAATGGGCCCATCGCAAGTTCAAAACAACCCTGCATACAAAATAAAAAGGAGTCAAAGGGTGTGAAGATGTTGATCTAAGCCACCATTCCCTCCATAATACAACTACCTACTTACAGCAATCAAAACATTCTAGACATACCTGCGACATAATCACGAAGAGAGAAATTTCTTTGAGAAGCCTTCGCATTGCTGCACACCAGGAACAGGCATCACACGGTATTCTCTTTAGTCCCATCCAAACATGTTCAAGCTAGAGCCGAGCAAGACAAAACATCACGGAGTAATTCTCCTTCCAGAAGGTCTGATTGAGAGCATTCTTGAAGTCTATGCACTCTTAAAGGAAATTCACAGCTTGTTCCGACAAGGTGTTACTGCTGATAAGTTTTCTGTTCACCATGGGCTTCTGCTTTATTTGAATTTCTACCACCATTTATGAGGAGACAGCGGCTCCTTTACCCTGAATCGGATGACTCAGCACAATTGTCTCAGGTTGAGACCGAGAAACTTCCAGCATACCTGTGGAAGCAGAGATAACATGCAGCATTAGAACAATACACCAGAAGAATTTAAAGTTAATTGAAGAAAGGGAGTAACGGAATACCGATACAGAGTCAGCAAATTTGAAAAGCGTAATCAACTTACCATTAGTAACAGGATGATTCCCTTCCAAAATCAGCTCAACACTAATTTGGAAAATGAAATCCACATCAGTAATCACCAACATAATCAAGTATATAAGGAAGGTCATTAAAGTACACAAGGCGAAAATGGAAGGAGATTCATTCTCAATTAAAGTTTGTTGGCCCAAAACCATCTATAAAGAAGGAGAATTGAGGTGAAAAAGAAGGGGAGAACACACAGAGAAACGCATCAACAGTTCACAGAAAAAAAACCCTAAAAATCCACAAGATTCATAATCCCCAAAACCAGATTCAAAAAAAACACGCAACAAGATCGTAAATCCAAATCGCAAAAGAACTTATCTCCGTTTCGGCGTCGTTGTCCTTCGAAACCCCTATCGTCACCGGCGATCCACGTCGCGCACCACCCTCGACGTCACTACTGCGAAGCCGCCGGCGAGGCCATCATCAACGCTATCGTGGGTAACGACTCTTCACTTGTGTTCTTTTCCAGAATTGATGTTTGTTTTGTGGATCTTTAGGTAGGTCATGAGAAACTCGAGAGAGTTAGAGAAGGAGAAGAAATTGGTGACGAAGAAGAATAGAGGAATGGAGAAAGAGATTGCGACAGACGAATCGACGGAAGAAAGAAGAGAAAGCGCTGAAAGGGAAACAGAGTAAATCAGCGCCGGCGCGAGGGGGGGATCGATTTGGGGGAATTTAGGGTTTTCCTCTTTTATTTTTTTATTTATTTTTTTTATTTTCTGACGTTGTAATGATCACCACACACACTACACACACATACCACACACCCTCTAATCCTTTCGTTAACCATTAATCCTTCATTAACCCCACTAACCTCTAATTTAGTCTGTTAATAATCTGCTATATTTAATTTAATCCCTAACCAATTCTAACTTAATTAAACTAAAAATTAATCTTTCTGTTCATCAGCAAAATAATAATAACTAATCCTGAACCCCTTTTATTTATTTAATTAACATATAATTAAAAAAAAAAACTAAATCTCTTTCATAACCTATTTAAATTAGTTCCTTTTTATTTAATGTGTTAAAACCTTTTTTCAAATTAACATGTTTCTAAATCAATTGACTTTTTATTTAATTTAATCAGCTTTTTCTAATTAATCTATTCACCAAATCAACTTCCTTTTACTAATTATTTTGTCAATTTAATAATAATTTCATTCACTTTACTAATTTATTTATCTTTTAATAATGATATTATTCACACAAAAAAATCCTTTTTTAAAATAAATTTGAATTTTAATAATAAACAACCTTTTTTAAAACTATTTGTTTAATAAGGAGACCCATTTCATAATTTTTAATCAGCTCATATTATTTGATAAGTTAGTAATTACTTAATTATAATTATTCTACCCATAATCCAATCCATTTATAATCCAATATAATTTCACTAATAAAGTCTAATATAATTTCTCATAAAATCAACTCACAAAACTAATATACATTTTCGCCTAAAATCGATCATACCAAACCAATTCAACATTTTCTTACAAATTAATTCACCAAATAATACGACTTTTCTCAAGGCAATTCAACCACCCTCCTCAAATCAATCCCACCATAATCAACCTAATCGTGCACATTCACGACACATTCACTCTCACACACTTCAGCGCTTTCATGCGTATGTGTATGACTTTACTTTCTGCAATTTACATTATCGCAATTTACATTTCCGCATCGCACTCCGTCCAAAGGAAAAACCTACACATGATTCAACAATTGTGTGTAGTGCACATCATTTGCATCATTCTCTCGCTTGATCCTTGATCCCATTCAAGTTGATATTTCTTAGGATAGATCCTACCCCATAGGAAGGATTGTCATCCTTTTACGACATAGACACAAACATTCAACTCATACAAATATTCAAACATTAAGAGAAAGATTCCAAATCATCTTAAGCGAGATAGAACTTCCACCCCACATCAATACAATCAATATCGTAGGAACTTTGCCTTAAGAGAGATAGAGGCGTACCTCGTCGATCCATATCCGAGTACTTGAGCCCTTCTCTTAAGACGATGCAAAGACTATCTTCCTACAATTTGTGGCGGTTAAATCTCCCTTAAAACGACAACTCACCTTTTCTCCTAAACTCAATCAATCAACTACCCTAAACCTGAAGGAACTTTGACCACAGTCAAAGAACTCCTCAAACCCTTTAGGGGAACTACAGATACTCTGATTTCACTCCCGTAAGGATATGTAGGCATAAGATGCGACATCTTATCGAGTATACTTAGAAATAAACCCCTAGGTCTTTTAACCATTAAGCAGATAAACACTTAGCAATAAACAAACATAAAACAAGAGGTTCCTGTAGAGTACTACAGAAACTTAGGATGCTAGCACCTTCCCTAAGTTTAACCAACCCCCGAACCTATAACTCTCTAAACCTTGCATTTGCATTGCATTGTGGGAATTTCGATATTTATCCCTTCCTTTGGACAAATCAAAGTTCGATTGCAAAATGAATTAAAGATTCAAACTAATTAATAGTTTGGCATCCGATTTTCACCGCGACAGTATGTTTGTGCATGTTTTGATTTCTTGGCGCAAAAGGAAAGTTGTGCAAGATGCTGAAATGCAGAGGTTTTTGGAGGAGTTTATGTGGCTTGTTGTTGTGTTTGAGGCTTCAAATTAACCTCTATTTATAGAGGAGGAGGAAGGATCAATTTGTTGCAGGATTGTAACTTGCAAAATCCATGGTTTGGTTGGAATATAACTTGTTAATTCATGGAGTTTTGAGTTTTGATGCATAGTGTCACAACTGCGAAAAAGGCCGACAGAAACAAACAGAAGAGTTGCCACCAAACGTTATTTATCCCAAAAAGAGGGAAAGGAAACGATCGAAGAAAACCTAAAAGAGAGGAGAAGACAAGGTCATTCTAACCAAATCTTAGGTTTGGGAGTCAGTTACGCAAGGGGAAGGTATGAGTACCTCTCACGTCCGTTGTGCTCAATGGGATCCATGCTTGTTGTCTAATCAAAGGGTGTGTTATCTAAAAGCTACTGCTAGACAGGTGAAGGAAAAGAAAAAGAAGACTCGATAGGACATCGCCGCCCTATGCCTACTGTCATACCCTAAATTTTGACCCCTTAGATCTTCATCATCATTTTAGGATCATATTCATATGATTATCTAACCTTAACCCGTTTCAAGATTGTCTTTGTTAAGATACATGAATCAGGGTTCCGCACAGCCGAAATCGAGGTTTCGAGAGTTAATCAGTCAACGTTTTGGATTGGTTCTCCTTGAATTGAGTCTCCACATCATCAAATGTATCCCATTGGATCAAACATGAATCCAATTTGAGGTTGTCACCCAGGAATCAAAAACAGTGAAGTTCAGGATACCCGATTAGGGTTTTCGAGCAGGAAAAGTCAACTGTGGTTTGACTTTTGGTTTAAACGGTGTTACAATGGTGGGATCATGGTCCATGGAGTTCATATGGCTGGGTAAAGTCTATTCAAAAGGTTTCAAGGCCTCAAAAGGTCCAGAGCATCAACAGTCGACTCGGTAGTCACCGATCGATCGTTCGGTTGACCGAAAAGTCAACTCTTCACTCATAAGGAATTTGACCTCAAGATGTGATTAAAAAATGTTCCAAATGACATATTGCACCTGCCTATAAAATTTCATGACCATTGGATCAAGGGTTGAGGAGTAATCACAAAAGTCGGGAATTAGGGTTTTGAAAAGGGCAAGACCATAACGCCTTAACCACACATCCAATTGAGTTGGTTCAAAGCTCATTGGAAAGATCTTGACAAGTCCTACAAAAGTATCAAAGTGGTCCATGATCAGAAAATGCATAGATTTCGAGTTATGCTGAAATTCATCACAAAAGGGAAAAGTAACTTAGAAAAATTTCACTTTTAGGCTTGTTTTTTCAGCAACTTTGAGAGGTTTTTTTGGCCAAGTTCCTTTGGGAATCTGAAACTCATGAAAATATGAAAGTTGTAGAGCTACATGAGGGCTTTCAAAAATGTGGTAGAACTCCTCCATAGCCCTTATGAGCTGAGAGTTATGAATTTAGCAAGATGAGCTTTTAACACTTGAGTCCCACATTGACAATTTTTCACAAACTCATCCTTTGACCACTTGAGCTATTCTCAGCCCTTGGATCATGTTTGTATCTGATACTTAGAGAGTATAGTGAAGGAAAATGCAGAAGAAGTGAAGGATTTGAGGGAATAACAAGTTGCAAGGAAGTGACATTAAAATAAACCAAGAATTCAAGAGAGGAAAGAGAAAATTTTTGACATCTGCACTCTATGCCCTATTCAGTCATCTCATGTATCTCATTCCACTTGATTTTCTCTTCACATTGAGCCAAGGATCTGATGTATGCAGCTGTACCAAACCTCAAGCCAAGGGTTACCTTTTTCAAAATCCCTCCAAAATTGCCAAGATTACAAATCTGTCCTCATCCTTCATTTTTCTATAAATAGAGGCTCCCGCTATGTCATTTTCACACCAGAGCACTCTTAGAACCAAGAGAAAACCACAGATCTCTGTTGCACCCCAAAATTTGCCTAACCTTTTCTTACTTGGTTTATTTTCATTGCATTAGCATATCATTGATCTAACATTTGCATAGCATAGTGTCGCTTGCGCGAAAATAAGGTGCCGGCATGACAGAAGAGTCGCCACCTTTCGTTATTTATCCCTCAGAGCGGGAAAGGAAACGATCGGAAAAACCTGACGAATAAGGGTAAGACAAGGTCGTCGCAACCATTGTCTGGGTTCGGGAGTCGGTTACGCAAGGGGAAGGTATTAGCACCCCTCACGTCCGTCGTACTCGACAGGATCCTCGCTTGTTTGTTTACTTGGATGGGTTGGTTATAATCTATCTACCTATCAAGGCTGGCTGAAAAAGAAAAGAAAAATGACTCGGCAAAGCGTCGCACTTTATGCCTACGTATTCTCATCAGAGAATGAGAAATCAGAGTCAACGTAGTTCAGCCTACTACGGGTTACGGGGAAAGGTTGCTCGCTAGGATATCGCATCCTATGCCTACGTACTCTCAACAGGCATGAGAGATCAGAGCTCACGTAGTTCGGGAAACTACGGTTTGTTTCCTGTTTTTACGAAATAAGTGTTTTTTATTGTGTTTGCGATTTCAACCGCACTAGAGACTATGACCTGAGAGTGAATGCGTCGCATGTCACCCAAAGGGTACCATACTAAACATCCAGACCATGGAAAAGAAACTCTCCCACAATCCTTTCTCGGATAGCTTAAGGCTCGTAACGTACGAAAGAAATCATTCATGATTACTGTATCTTAAACTGTTTTGAGATGAGAAGAGAACAGGCCCAACTAGGAGGGAGACTATCAAGTCCTACTGTTGTCATGCCATGGATTCATCCTATGGTTGAGGCTTGAACAGGGAACTCCTAGAAGTTGTCATGCATAGGTTTCAACCTAAAAGTCTATCATCAAATCCTTATCAAAGGAAATGAGAGTCCTAAGGGATCATGTCAATGATACACCAAAACAGACAAAAGCATCAGCTTTAACAGTAAAATGCATGCAATGCAAGTGAGGGAGGAAATGTGTGTGGGGCTTCAGCCTCCACAAGCTCGTCTCGACCTCAAGCCAGTCATGAAATAACAGTAATCATACTGAAAAATAAACAACATGCTATCAAGCAATACACAGATAAAAGAAATGAAGTGCCATCAGGCCAACAAAACACATGCTTGAGAAAGAATCATCTACTCTCTAATCCTAACCCTAACACAGAATCTTGATCGAATCTAAGCAAAGCCCTAAAGCAAAACCTAACCAAAAGAAATCAATCCCAGTCTTCAAGCTTCAGAACAAGCTTACCAAAGAAAGGGAGCTAAGTAAGCAGACTCATAGTGTCTTCCTCAGGAAAGCACTAGGAGGTGTATACTCAGGAATCATATCCTATGTGGCTCAACCACTGTGATCAGTTTACATTCCTCCTCAGGAGAAATTAAACTCACAAGCAGGCTCCAACATCACTGGATATTTAGGAAGTCCTATCTGAACTAGTGGAACTAAATGATTAGACTCATAGGACCTTCCTCAGGAAAGTACTAGGAGGCTTCCACTTAGGAGTTGTATCCCATGTGGCTCAACAGCATGTGATCAGTTTACATTCCTCCTCAGGAGAAATTAAACTCACAAGTTGGCTCCTACATCATTGGATACTTGAGAAGTCCTAGATAAACTAATGGAACTAAGTGAATAGACCCATAAGACCTTCCTCAGGAAAGTACTAGGAGGCTTCCACTTAGGAATTGTATCCCACGTGGCTCAACAACATGTGATCAGTTTACATTCCTCCTCAGGAGAAATTAAACTCACATGTTGGCTCCAACATCATTGGATACTTAAGAAAGAGGTGAGAAGAAAGAATGAAAGTCATTCATAGTGCCTTCCTCAGGAAAGTACCATGAACTTCCTTCAAACTTCAGGATCTCAAACCTCACAGACAGGGAATAATCCCCAAGCTCTGGGTCTCTGAGTCTTGGTCTACAATCCTCTCTTCACCATGCTCTTCAACAAGATCTTCAAAACAAACTAAGCCCCACAACAAATTCCCCAAAATAAACCCCAGAGATGAACAGATAACCACAGAACAGACAAAATCACCAGTCAACTTCGGAAAATACCTAAAAATACTAAACCAAGGGGGAAAATTCTAACAATTATTCACAAGGGTCTAAAACATATACCCATAACATCCCCATATGCCTCTACCCAAAAATCAAAACAAAACTCTCTAAAGAAAATGAATTTCCTTACCTATGCATAACATAAACCCTAATTAGGCACCCTAATGCTAACCTAACTAAACTAATCAAATTTTAATCTAAAAAACAATAATTAAATCCTATGGGGAACTATGATTCAATATCTAATCACACCAAAAAGAATGAATTAAAAAGACTAAGGGAATGTCCTAAAAGAAATTCTACAAAACTGGATACCAAACTAAACATATTAAAAGGCTATTTAAAAGAAAAATCTATTAAAAATACTAAAATAAAAATAAAATCCCATTTTTATTTTTAATATTTCTACACATTATTATCTACCTAGTGCAAAAATAAGAATTAAAAAACAATTATTTTTCAATTAGTTATGATTTTATTAAAAACAAGAAAATATTAAAGAAAATCAAAATACAAGAAATGAAATTAAAATGGGCTGGGGGTGAGAAAAGCAAGGCGCCTCAGTTAGTATGCTTGATGGGTCATGAAGTGGGGGGCGTGAATAGCGTTTTTGGGATAAGCCCAATCTCTAATCAGAAAGTTAGAAAACAAAAAACGCGTGGGGGTGCATTAAGTAGGGTTTTCCCGTGTTGAACCAAATGGGCCTGATGGTGGGTGTGTGGAAAGCAATTCATTGCTGAGCCCATGTTCACTAACTAAACAAAACGACGCGTTTTGATCTCTAGTTTCCCTCCGTTTTCAAAAGTTAAACAAGGACCGTCAGATTGCGCTAACAAGTCAAATTAAATAACACGATCTGACGGTTGTGGTTCATCGTCCCCAAATAGATTTCTAGGGTTTCAGGGCACAATTTCATGCATGGTTTTTCTTCTTGCTCGTTCTCTCTAGCATGACCATGAAAATCAAAAGTTCCAAAAGCAAAGATGATCTACTGATTACCATGAACAAGACCATACGAGTAGTTCTCATTGAAACACCTTGTATCCCTCAAACAGCAAGCCTAAAGATCTCGGTACCACCATATTTCTCTGAAATTAATCTTGCTAAAACTCAAATTTAATGGCATGATCATGCTCTTTATACTACCCTAACCATTCTAATCCACAATATGACCATTAATACTCCATACACGAACTGTTCTTGAAACTGAAAGAAGATGGGGTCTGTTGTGGAACTTCATACAGAGCTCTATAATTCTCAGGGAATGGTCTACTATCCTAACATATTCATCCTACACCTAAAAATCTAACAGAAGACCTATAAATAAAGAGATATAGGAAGAACACCAACCTGTCAAATGGTGATGGTGAGTGGAGTTAGAAGTGGTTTCAGAGCTTGCAATTGGTGCCAAACACTCCTCTAATGGAGAGAAACTTTCTGTTTGCAAGAGCTTTGAAGAAGAAGGCTCGTAGTGCCTCACACGATTCTTGCTTGATCTTGAAGAAAGATTTGGAATGGCAATCTCTCCCTCACTATCTCCACTGATTTTTCTCTCCTTGCCCCACCTTTAATCACACTTTGATCCACCCTTTTTATAATAATCCATGGAAACTTGTAGATTCATCTAGAAAGTGCTAGAAAAGCTTGGATTTTCATGTGATGGTAAATTGAAAATCTCATGTATCATGCCTTATGCCTTGCAAATTGGCTTTAAAATCTCATCATAAGAGATATTGAGAAGATATGAGCAATTACAAGCCTTTTTCTTGCCTTGTGTTAAAATTTCCAAAGGTGCCTTATAATGCAAGTTTCAATATTACAAAGCATATCCCATTTTTGAACCTCAAATCAAAAATGTGTTAAAACCATTGTTCTTAAAATGATGTTTCCAATCAAAATGATATATTGGATGACCTATTTTGGATTCATAGATCTTCCAAACCAATTTCCAAATTGACTTGAATTAACTTATAAGCCATTTTTAGTTCAAATTTACCAAACTTTGTCATTCCATGCTATGAGCTTTTCCAACAATTAATGACCCTCTTTATAGGCTTAAAATCCCATTTTGAACAACTTTCATGTTTTGAGTTTTTCCATTTGAGGCTTGGAAATAGGAGATATGGCCTTTGCTTAAAATGACATATAACTGCCAAATGACCAAAATACCCCTATCTTGTTCAAACCATAAGTTGAGTTCTAAAAATCCTATCAAGGACTTCTAGTACTCTCTAGAAAGCTAAGAAGATGCTCTTCAACATTCATGTTGACCAAGAGATCATAGGAATCATCCTACTAGGGCAAAAGTTGTCTGCAAGTTGGGTGACTTTCAAGGACCCAGATTCACACACCTCAGATGACCTGTAATTTGTCAAAACCATAACTTGAGCTTTGAAACTCCTATCAAGGACTTCCACCACTCAAATTAAATCTAAGAACAAGCTCTACAACATTCATGTTGTGGGGAATATGAGATATCAATCACATCTAGAGCTAAAACTGCCTGGAAGATAGGGATCAAATTAGGGTTTTTTCACTGACAATCCTCAGAAACCCTAACTTGCAACTTCTCAAACTCCTCAATCATGATGAGTTGGTCTAGGAATCATCTTTATAACATATCTATGCATCATTCCATGATCTCATGGCCCTTGGATTAGGTCTCAACCTTCTCCAAATTTTCAGTTATCCTAGGGTTGACCCAGTCAAAACCCTAATTCTACCACTCATGGTTGAATCTTCTGAACTCTTGCATAATGACCTCTCTGGGCTTCATGATGGCTATCAAGACATCTCATAGGCTTTCTCAAAGCATCAAGTTCATTCTCAAAGTCTCAGAATCACCTGAGGAGTTCCCACAATTCTCAAGCTAGGAGACACACAACTCTGGTTTCAACCAATTCTCTTGAACTTTCTGATGAAGGCATCAACCTGCAAACACTTGATGGATAAATAATTGTTGGTCAAATTTTGGGGTGCAACAACTGCCCCTATTCAAACGGCTTGAACCTGAATGGGTGAGAAGCGAACGACTCTAAGCCAATCAAGGTGCGAGACGGTTGAATATCGGTAAACCCGAAAATTTGCCAACTGCTCAACTCGTCGAACACTGGAATAATAGCTGCACGACAACTATCTGGAGAAATACTGATCTGACATCGCCGTCAGTCATCCACATTAACTTCTTCTGATATTGCCTTCAGACAACCACAACACCCAACATCGCCGCTGGAGGACTAACCTATCTGATATACCCAACATCGCCGCTGGAACACCAAATCACCTGACATCGCCGAACAACCATAACTCGGGGAAACAAACATCCAACATCGCCGCCGGAAAACTAAATCTGACATCGCTGTCGATCACCCAAAATGCCCCGCATCGCCGCTGGAGAAAAAACAATACTGAACAAAATACCCCGCATTGCCGCTGGAGAAATGAATCTGACAAAATACCCTGCATTGCCGCTGGAGAACTAAATCTGACATCGCCGTCGGACAATCAACATACCCAACATCACCGCTGGAGAACTAAATCTGACATCGCCGTCGGACAATCAAAATACCCAACATCACCGCTGGAGAACTAAATCTGACATCGCCGTCGGACAATCAAAATACCCCGCATCACCGCTGGAGAACTAAATCTGACATCGCCGTCGGACAATCAAAATACCCCGCATCGCCGCTGGAGAACTAAATCTGACATCGCCGTTGGATAATCAAAATACCCCGCATCACTGCTGGAGAACTAAATCTGACATCGCCGTCGGACAATCAAAATACCCCGCATCGCCGCTGGAGAACTAAATCTGACATCGCCGTCGGACAATCAAAATACCCCGCATCGCCGCTGGAGAACTAAATCTGACATCGCCGTCGGATAATCAAAATACCCCGCATCGCCGCTGGAGAACTAAAGGATCTGCATCACCTAACATCGCCGTCAGAAGACTGGATCAACTTGACATGCCCAACATCGCCGCTGGAAAACTGAACCTGACATCGCCGTCGAAAACAAACATCGCTCTGAGAGACACTCGACGTCGCCGTCGTACAAACATCATCTCTGCTGGGGATTTACAAAGTCTGACCCAGCCGTCAAACAAACATAATCTGACCTCGCCGCCGGACATATTCAACATCGCCGTCGAACCAATCATGATCTGACCTCGCCGTCAGACAGACATTCAACCTCGCCGTCGAACAAACATAATCTGACCTCGCCGTCAAACAGACATTCAACCTCGCCGTCGAACCAATCATAATCTGACCTCGCCGTCAGACAGACATTCAACCTCGCCGTCGAACCAATCATAATCTGACCTCGCCGTCAACAAACATCCAACCTCGCCGCCGGACAAAATATAATCTGAAAACGAACATTCAACCTCGCCGTCGAACAAACATCCAACCTCGCCGCCGGACAAAATATAATCTGAACAAATCTAACCTGGGGTTCACCCCTGGTAAATGGAACAAAAGATATACTTGCGTATTTGAAACTACTCCGCTGGGAATGAGAGACTTAACCGAGCACACTCTGACCTGGGGTTCACCCTCAGAACCATAACGAACATCGGCATACTACTGCACACTGCCCACTATAGAACTTCAACATTAAAGATATTTGAAACTCTGGCCCCTGGCCACTTCCAGCTTCAGCTAGAAAAGATCTTCAAGTATTTCTGAAGATAAGCATCCTTGGCCTTCAAGGATGGCAACTCTGTAGGAGGTATCTTCGACTTCAGTCTAAAGAAATGGTCCTTGGCCTTCAAGGATACATGGATCTGCCTTCAGGCAACTCCGCCTCTGCTATAGAGTATCCGTGACTTCAGTCAGGGACATACTTTGGCCTTCAGTCCGAAAAATGAATCCTTGGTCATTCATGACCTTGGGGATAACCCTGCCCTTAGGCACCTTCGCTTCAGCTTGGGAAATCTGTGACTTCAGTCAAAGAAATGGTATCCTGAGCCATTCATGACTCTACGGGGATTCAAACACTTTGCCTTCAGGCAAAACTCCGCTTCAGCCGGAGAAACATCTTCGACTTCAGTCAGAAGAAACACTATTCACTTGATCGCGATCAATCATCACCTCAGGACAACTGACTTGGTCTTCAGACCAACACGGATCATCTTGAATACAAAACTTGGAACCTTGTCTTCAGCCACCTGTTGATTCATCAACAAGGAAATCTGACCTTCAGGAACCTTCTGATACCGCCTTCAGGCGTTTACGAAGTCAATCTTCAAATTAGACATCGCTGTTGGAGCAGACATATCACGCTGCTAAGGACTTCAAGAATCATCTTGAACAAACAAATCCGTCGGGCACCTTCAAGAATCATCCTGAACTGATAACCTTTCTGGAGACTTTATTCTGCTGGGTGTTCCAGGAACCTTCCTGGGCAACTCTTGCTGGGGACGCTACCGGGGAGCTCAAGAATCATCCTAAGCAAACAACTCTGGAACCTGCACCGAGGTCTTAAGAGTCATCTTAAGCAAACGGCCATGCTGAGGAATTCAAGAGTCGTCTTGAACTGAAGACTTCGCTGGGGATCTCAAAAATCATCTTGAGCGAGTGACTGTGGGGATTACACCGGGGTCTTAAGAATCTTCTCAAGAAAACGACCTCGCTGGAGAGAATGTCAGGAATCATCCTGAGCAACTGATCCTTTGGTGGAGAATGTCAGGAATCATCCCGAGCAGCTGATCCTTCGGCTGAACACCTGTAAAACAAGAATGATAATAACCTAGATCATGCTTATGATGCACATGCTTCGGCGCCATGCCCCACACGGTGGAAATGCTATGCGTTTATGCTAAATGCTATGCAATCATGCAATATGGTGCGATCCCGTCAGCCAAAATAAATGCCGAAGGGGGGAAATCCTCCTGTCAAGGAGAAAGAACTACTCAGGTAGAGGAATCATCCCGCTGAGGAGAACGTGGACATGCCAATATCAATCAGACTCTGTCTGAGGAATTGATCTTTCGGTTGACTGCTGCAGGGAAAACAACTTCAGTTGATTGCTGCAGGGGAACGAAGCTCTGCGAGAAACCAGACTTGTTGATATCAATCGCGAGAATAAACTGCGTGGCCGTCATGGCTACTTTTCTGGGGATAACCACTCTGTGGGGAAACAACTTCAGCTGCTCAACACTCCACTGGGGAAAAACCAATCATGATCTGATCAACTTCCAAGGACTCGGCTCTCTTGGACATCTGCAAACTCGGCTGAGGAAGGAGAAGTCATTCTGCTTCGCTGGAGAGGGTGCGACTATGGGGAAATACAGCATCAGCTGCCCCACGCTCTGTTAGGGAACATCCACTCATGGTCCTAACTGCTACCAAGGATTCGGCTCTCCTGGGGATCCGCGGACTCAGCCGGGGAAAGAGAAATCATTCTACTTCACTGGAGGGTACGACTCTGACGAGGAATTTCAATTTCGCTGGGGAAGAAAGAATCATCTGACTTCGGGGGAGAGTACAACTCTGCAGGGGAATACAACATCAGCTGTTCCAACACTCTACTAGGGAAGAGGGAATCACCCAACTTCGGGAGAGAATACAACTCTGGTGGGGAACCTCAATTTCGCTGGAGACCTCGGCCTGGCACCAACAGTTGCTGCATACTTTGGCGTACAAACAACTTCCTACAAGACTTGCACTTGTGACCCGGTGCTGGGGGAGACACCTGCTTCGGCGACTTTACTGGGGAAAACACGAGCTTCGGCACCCGAACATTTCTATGAAACCTGCACTTGTGACCCGGTGCTGGGGGAAGAAAACATCATTCTTCGGTGCTTGACTCAGCTGATGAGGTGACGTTCCTTCAGGATGCGTCTGCTTGGGGAAGAGAATCATCTCTGCATGGAGAGACATATCAATGCTCACTTTCTTGCGTTCAGGTTCTACGGAGGGGAGACTACTGAACTCTGCTGGAGAGGGAGGGCTCGCCCTGCTTCGGGGATGCGCACGACACATCTTCTGGAAGGTGCTACACCTGCAACAACACAAACAAACAGACAAGATACCCTCCTCAAAAGGGCCTATCAAGTTTATCATCTCGTGACAATATTCAGGTAATCAATTGTTTCAACAACCAATGGGCCTAGGCCCGCAAGTTTATGTATGCGCGTTTTATCGAAAAACATCGGCGTTTTCATTCGCAAACAAAACAGATAAATGCTAAATAGACAAGCAGAATTGCTGAATAATGTGCATTTTATTGATGATGAACCCCTGAATGGGTAAATAAATGTTTTACAACAGAGGCAAGCTCCTGGAATGAGGAAGCCGCGCAAAAATAAAACATAAATATACATCAGTATATACAAATGTCGGCAATGAGGCGTAGACGAACACCATGAGTTGATCCCTCTAAGACCCACTCGACTTCGATACTTCTCCGATGCTTCAGCTTCGGAAGAGATTGATTCAGATAAACGACCCTCAGGTCCTCCAAACCACTAAACAATGAAAGCCCACACGGAGCGCAGTCATTTGCTTATTCAAATCCCTAACTTTTGCGTGAACCGCCCTTCACGGGTTTTCAGTTCACCGGGATACCCTTTTTTGCCGAAGCCGCCCAGTGTAGGTTTTCGACTTCGCGGGTGTACATTTTTTCAATATATCCCTAATTTTTGCCCGAACCTTTTATTCTGTTTTTGGTTCGCCGGGATGCCCTTTTTTGCCTGGACTCTTTTTTTTGTCCAGCGGGTCTCTTTCAAGCAAAGTATTTTTTAACTGCGTCCGCGTTCACCGGGGATGCAAAATCTTCACCATCCATCGTGGATAACAACAAAGCTCCTCCCGAGAAGATCTTGCTGACGACATACGGCCCTTCGTAATTCGGAGTCCACTTGCCCCGGTGATCGGAGTGTGGCGGAAGAATCTTCTTCAAGACGAGATCACCCGTCTGAAAGCTTCTAGGACGCACCTTCTTATCATAAGCTTTCTTCATTCGACTTTGGTACAGGCGACCAAATGCAATCGATGCTAACCTCTTCTCGTCCATCAGGCTGAGTTGGTTCAAGCGATTCGTAATCCATTCTGCCTCGTCGAGTTTCACATCAACCAAAACTCGCAAAGAGGGAATCTCCACTTCTAACGGCAGGACAGCTTCCATACCGTACACCAAGGAGAAAGGAGTTGCCCCGGTCGATGTACGCACCATCGTACGATAACCGTGCAAGGCAAACAGCAACATCTCGTGCCAATCTTTGTATGTCACAACCATCTTCTGAACAATCTTCTTAATATTCTTGTTGGCGGCTTCAACGGCGCCATTCATCTTCGGCCGGTAAGGAGATGAGTTGTGGTGCTCAATCTTGAAGCTCTGGCACAGCTCCTTCATCATCTTGTTATTCAGGTTCGAACCATTATCAGTAATGATCCGCTCGGGAATTCCATAGCAACAGATGATGTCCCTCTTTATGAATTTAGCTACCACCTGCTTGGTCACATTAGCGTACGAGGCTGCCTCCACCCATTTGGTGAAGTAGTCGATGGCTACCAGAATGAAACGATGACCATTGGATGCAGTGGGCTCGATCTTGCCTATCATGTCGATGCCCCACATGGAGAACGGCCAAGGGGAGGACATGACATTCAATGGGCACGGCGGCACATGAACTCTATCAGCATAAATCTGGCATTTATGACATTTCTTCGCGAATCTGAAGCAATCCGACTCCATAGTCAGCCAGTAATACCCTGCTCTCAGGATCTTTCTCGTCATGGCATGCCCGCCGGCGTGCGTACCAAATGTGCCCTCATGGACTTCTTCCATGAGCATACTCGCCTCTTTCTCATCAACACATCTGAGTAGCACGAGATCGTGGTTTCTCTTATACAGCACTCCATCAGGATTGAGATAAAAGTTCCCAGATAGCCTCCTTAGAGTCTTCTTATCCTGGGTTGACGCACCTGCAGGATACTCTTTGGTCATAAGGAAGGTCTGGATGTCGTGGAACCATGGCTTGCCGTCGGTGACATCCTCGATTGCAAAGACAAATGCTGGTCTATCAAGACGCGAAAGTACAATTCTTGGAGCCTCATTCCAATAATTGACTTTATACATTGAAGCCAACGTGGCTAAGGCATCAGCCATCTGATTTTCTGCCCTGGGTACATGATGAAGTTCCACTCGATCGAAGAATGGAAGCAGCCTCCTGGCATAATTCATGTACGACACTAAATTCGCTTGACGAGTTTCCCACTCCCCTTTAATCTGATTGATTACATGCGCTGAGTCACCATATATGTCTAGATTCTTGATTCTAAAATCAATTGCCTCTTCTAGACCCATAATACATGCTTCATACTCTGCTTCATTGTTGGTAACTGGAAACGTCAGTCTCGCAGTAAACGGGATGTGGGATCCGTGAGGAGTCGTGATGATAGCCCCGATACCACTTCCGTAGGAATTAACCGCTTCGTCGAATATCAACTTCCACTGAGACTTCCTATCTGGCCCCTCATCGGGCAATGGCTCATCGCAGTCCTTCGCTTTGAGAAACATAATATCCTCGTCAGGGAATTCGAACTTCATCGGCTGGTAGTCTTCGATTGGCTGTTCAGCAAGGTAATCAGACAATACGCTTCCCTTAATGGCTTTCTGAGAGACGTACTGAATATCATATTCCGTTAACACCATTTGCCATCTGGCAATCCTGCCCGAAAGAGCCTGCTTCTCGAAGACGTACTTGATCGAATCCATCTTCGAAATTAGCATAGTGGTGTGGTTGAGCATATACTGTCGTAGACGTTTGGCGGCCCAAGCTAATGCACAACACGTCTTCTCCAGCATCGAGTATCGAGATTCACACTCAATGAACTTTTTACTCAAATAATAAATGGCATGCTCTTTTCTGCCCGTCTCGTTGTGCTGACCGAGAACACACCCCATACTATTCTCTAGAACCGTCAGGTACATGATTAATGGCCGTCCAGCCACTGGGGGTATCAAGATTGGAGGTTCTTGAAGATACTGCTTTATTTTGTCGAATGCCCTCTGGCAATCCTCATTCCAAGTAATCGTCTGATTTTTCTTTAAAAGCTTGAACATCGGTTCACAAGTGGCTGTGAGCTGAGAGATAAACCTTGCAATGTAGTTTATTCTGCCCAGGAACCCACAAACTTCTTTTTCAGTTTTTGGCGCTGGCATTTCCTGGATAGCTTTTATTTTCGTAGGATCAACTTCAATACCTCGTTCACTAACGATAAACCCCAATAACTTTCCGGACCGCACTCCGAAAGTGCACTTGTTAGGATTCAGCCTCAGCCTGAATTTCCTAAGCCTCTCAAACAGCTTCAGTAGGTTGACCAGATGCTCCTCCTCCGTTTGGGACTTTGCAATCATGTCATCAACATAGACCTCGATCTCATGATGAATCATATCATGAAACAGAGTGACCATTGCTCGCTGGTAAGTGGCCCCTGCATTCTTCAGACCGAAGGGCATTACCTTATAGCAGAATGTTCCCCAGGGGGTGATAAACGTCGTTTTCTCCATGTCCTCCGGTGCCATCTTAATCTGATTGTAACCGGAGAAGCCATCCATGAACGAAAACACGGAAAACTGGGCTGTGTTGTCGACCAACACATTGATATGAGGCAACGGGAAATCATCTTTAGGGCTCGCCTTATTCAAATCCCGATAATCGACGCACATGCGTACCTTACAGTCCTTCTTCGGTACAGGCACTATGTTGGCGACCCACGGAGGGTAAGTGGTAACGGCTAGAAATCCTGCGTCCAACTGCTTCTGGACTTCTTCTTTGATTTTTACAGCCATATCTGGTCTCGTCCTCCTGAGCTTCTGCTTGACCGGAGGGCAATCTTCTCGCAACGGCAAGCGATGAACCACGATATCAGTGTCAAGTCTGGGCATATCCTTATATGACCAAGCAAAGACGTCACTATACTCTCGAAGCATCTCGACCAGTCTATGCTTGACATCATTCTGCAGCGCAGCCCCTACTCTGACATTTCTGACGAGCTCTTCAGAACCCAGATTTACGATCTCAATATCCTCCTCATGAGGCAGAATAACCTTTTCCTCTTGTCTCAACAAGCGGGCCAACTCTTCCGGAAGGTCCTCGTCTTCATCAATCTCATCCTCGGCTTGATAGATCGGGCAATCAAAGTCGTAGTGAGCCGTAGAGGGTCCAGAGTCGATGTCATCTGTCATGTGGATCCTGCAATAACAAGGGTTAAGTTTAAAGCAAGAATATGCAGGTTAGCACAAACCTCGTTGCCATTTTGTTGTTTTTTGAAATAAACATAAAACAGGAATAACAGAGAACACAATATTTGAGTACGAAGAAAACGCCTTTTATTTATTAACAAAATGCATACACACAATCCAACAAGGCCCTGACAGTAAAACCACTATGCCCCGGGCAGGACATAGGGTTGTACAAAGATTGTAAAAAGCAAATCATTACTCTTCACTTGTCAGCTTGATAATCTCCTTGATGGTCCAATTGTGGAGGCGCTCGCCCGGCTTGCTCGGTTGAATCCAGGCGTCAAGATCACAATCACTATCCCCGCTGTCCTCCGACGCAGCGTTGATGCTCTCGAAAATTACTCCCCCCTTGGTGAATAGGATCGGCCCTTTCCCACGAGACGAGCTGCCAGAAGAAGATGAAGCTTCAGCTCCAGGAGAATACCCCAATCCAAACTTATCCTGCTTGATTGGTATATCCAAAACATGCCCCCAGCCTGGGGTGGAACCGGCTTCGACGACGACCCGAGCTTCCTTAAACGAGGAGAGATTCATCTCTTGCTTCTCTGCGACGACATGAGCTACCTCTTTCACCTTGACGGTTTCAAATGCTTGGCAGAGCGTTTCATGGATCTCGCCATCCATTTCCACATATTTAAAGGACGACAGGTGGCTCACCATAATGTCCTCCTCACCACAGACAGTTACTATGCTGCCCCCGACAACATATTTAAGCTTTTGATGCAGCGTGGACGTCACGGCACCAGCAGAATGGATCCATGGCCGACCTAAGAGGCAACTATAGGCGGGCATGATATCCATGATATAGAAAATCGTATTGAACGTCTCCGGACCAACTTGAATTGGCAGGGTCAGCTCTCCGAAGATGTGGCGCTTGGTTCCATCAAAGGCCTTCACGACCAGATCACTGGGCGTGCACAGCAATCCACGGGTATCCAACTTCATCAGTGCCTTCTTCGGAAGCACGTTAAGCGACGAACCCGTATCCACCAGGACATGCGACATAATCGTGCCTCTGCACTCTATCGAGACGTGCAAGGCGCTGTTGTGATCTCTTCCTTTAGGAGTCAGCTCCAGATCTGTAAATCCCAGCCCATTACCAGCATTAACATGGGTCACCACCTCCTCGAGTTGATTTACTGATATCTCCTGCGGCACGTATGCAGCATTCAATACCTTCAGTAATGCGTTGCGGTGCGCCTCAGAACACAGCAACAAGTTAAGAATAGAGATCTTTGACGGAGTCTGATGAAGATGATCTACAATCTTGTAGTCACTTTTCTTGATTAATCGCATGAACTCTTCAGCGTCTTTAACTAGCAAATCTTTTTCTGCCCCCGCAGGGACCTCTTCGACAGCTTTACCTTTACCCTTATCCACAGCGTCAGCCCTGACCACTTTCTCTGCTGCAACCTCTGCTGGCGCAAACACTCTACCGCTTCTAATGATACCACTGACTCCGATAAGATTCTGCACAGTCGATCCGAATGGCTCTAGCTCTATCTTCTGACCGTTACAATAAATTTCGGCGCCATAATGCCATAGAACGGCATTAGTGCTTTCGAATGGGATCGGCCCGGCCCTGGTGATAGTGATAGTAGGCGGTCGGGGCGCAGAAATAGTAATAGGGTGACGAGGAATAGTGATGGTAGCAACTTCATCTGCCTGCTTCAGCACGACTTCCCCTGATGCACTTTCAACGCTCCGGCTGAACTGCAAAATACCCTCAGACATCAGACTTTGGATACCTTCGATCAGCTGCTCACACCCATCAGGAAGTGTAGCACAAGCCATACATAGCTCTCCGCATCCAGGAAAGAAGCCCTTCTTCAGCAGCTTAGCCTTGACAAAACTAAGTGGCGTCTTCAAATCTTTAACATCAGTCAGCAAGTCTGAACTCTCTTCTGTGATAATAGCATTCACTCCGCCTCCCTTATGATGAGGCATAGGGTTCTTGGTAACGTTGGGCACATTGTCAAAAAAGTTAATAACCTTGGCGTCCACCAAGTCCTGGACTTTGTGCTTAAAAGCTTTACAATTCTCAATCGTATGGCCTGGTGCCCCAGTATGGAACTCACAAGTAGCACTGGCATCATACCCCGACGGTGGTGCCCCTGTTAAGGGAGCCATTGTCCTCTTTTGAACTAATTGGAGCTGAAGCAACGTTTGCAGAAGCTGTGCATACGACATAGGTGGAGTTTCAAAATGACGATTTGTCAGAGGAGGCCGATTCTGATATCTTCTATACCCCTGCTGATTCTGCTGCTGAGGCTGTTGCTGCTGCTGCTGCTGCGGTGGAGCGGCTGGGATATTTATGCTAGCAATCTGAGGCTGAGGGCCCTTGCCCTTTCTCCGAGCATTAGTGACAGCGCTGGCATCTCCCTCTCGACGCTTGCCAGCGTAAGGTTTCTTGCTACTTCCTCCAGCTGAGGATGATTCGCCCTGAATTTTTCCGATCTTTATACCGTTCTCAACATGCTCGCCCATAGTGATGAGAGCCGAGAATGTTCCAGACATGCCACTGACCAGCTTTTCATAGTAGATTCCAGGAAGGGTAGCCACGAACATTTGCACTAGCTCACGCTCAACCATCGGCGGTTGAACCCGAGCAGCCAATTCACGCCACCGCTGGGCGTACTCCTTGAAGCTTTCATTGTTCCTCTGTGAGAGATTCTGAAGCTGAACTCGGTTGGGAGCCAAGTCGCTATTGTATTGATAGTGGAGGACGAACGCTTCAGCGAGGTCTTTCCAGGTGCGCACAGTAGCGGGCTCCAGGCCCATATACCATTCGAGTGATGGACCAGAAAGGCTATCCTGAAAGAAGTGCATCAGCAGCTTCTCATCGTCAGAATAGGCGGACATCTTTCTATAATAAGATCGGAGGTGGACCCGGGGGCAAGTAGTACCCTTATACTTCTCAAAGGTAGGCACCTTGAACTTATGAGGCACCTTAAAATCAGCAATCAGCCCAAGCTTGGACATATCAACGCCCAATGTGTTCTGATTTTCAATGTCTCTCATCTTGTCTTCCAGCGCTTTGAACCTGAGTCGAGCTTCAGCATTCAACTCTGCTTCTACACCTCTCTGAGAAAATACGTCATCCTGATGGTCCTCAAGCCACAGTTGAGGCACCAGCATATTTCCTGCACCAACATTGTCGTTGACCGGCCCTATGTTAACATTGGCTCCCAGACTACCATTGCCGACGCCTGCCGCATTGAGTCCGAGATTAGTTATCAGATTGCCGTTAGCACTGCCGTTGCCCCCGGCAACAGGAACAACATTTTGTGGAGCGTCCACTGGAGGAGGAGTAGGCACGGCCCCTCCATGCAGTATGCCATTACTATCAACCCTGGAGATCAGAGGTTGAACCAGAGTACGAAGCTGGTCTTGACCATTCGCGACCACCTGCATCAGCTCCATAAAACGATCCATCCGTTCACGGAGCTCTTGAACATCTGACTGCACCTGGCCCATTATCCTTGTCTGATTTGCGCGAGTTGAGTAGCGGTGGATGAGTTTTTGATCAATCCTGGAGATCGAAAGCAGCTCGGAACCTGTGCACCTGAAAAACCTGTCAACATTAAAGGTTAGGAAAAGCAACAGAATGTATGTCATGCAAAATGCTTTATGCAGATGTATGCGTGTGTCTGTGTGCTTGAGAGATTTCCCCCGATCCTGGCGCCGTAGTACCAGTGCTGACAATAATAAGGAGGGGAATCTGGGCCCAATCATGGAAACAACAATCTCACATATACATAGTACCAGTGATAGCCAACTTCGACACATCAGGGATTGAGAACTCGTACGCAACAGCCTTTCTGAGAGAGGCTGCAGTAATACAATAAGAGGCGAGAAATCCTGGATCGGGGAAACGGTACCTGTCACAGACACACGTCAATGGAATGCGAATGATCATGCGAACTAATGCAAAATGCAGGTATGCAACAATATATCCAGGTGGCTGCTGTGGAGATTTGGTATCAACAGTCGCTGATGAGAAGGAAACCCCGGTGTAAAGCCACTAATCCGATCTGCTGAGAATAACCATCTGATAGGACCGAGATCAAAATTCTGCTCTGACAAGAATAAGTGCCTGATAATAAGGACCCCGGGTGCAAGATCAAGGAACATCTGCTGATGAAGTCTTCAGACCCCAAATCAAAATCTGCCCTATCAAGAACAAATACGCAGCTGCTGATGAGATCTTCAGACCCCACTCAAAATCTGCCCTATCAAGAACAAATAACATCTGCTGACGAGATCTTCGGACCTCACTCAAAATCTGCTCCCTCCAGAACAAACCACTGATGATAATACACTGACCAAAGCCTGCTCTATCAAAAACAGACAAACACCCGACGATAAGATCCCCTGATCGAAAACTTGCTCTGTCAAGAGCAGTCAAATCTGCCACTGAGAACCCTGATACCAACATAACTGATTCACTATCAAGAAAACCAGGTTGTTTGGAGGTCAAAGTTTCCTGCAATATCCCAACCCCACTCACAGGTATGGACCTAATCCACGGGCAAAGGTACGACATCCTATGCGGTCATCAGCGTCACAGACTTTCATGAGTGATGATACGATTCCCAGAAGGAGTGGCATCATCAAGTCATGAAGAGGCCTCACTTAGCTGACTTCCAAATGATCGGTCCCCAGAGTCGACAATCCTCACGTCTGGACTCCCCTCAGATCCTCAGGACCGGAAAGGAGCACCTCTGCAAGAATCTCGTCTGAGCGCAGATTTTCGTAGGGAACTGTGCCTGCTCAGCAGACAGGTTCTTCTACTACTTCTCCGCAACTATATCTAGGTGTATACTCAAGCCCGGGTCCGGCTTCTCACTCATAGTAACATCCCTCTCCCACAGCAGCACAGATAATCATATCAAACTGGAAATAAAATGCGGGAAATAAAATGCGGGAAGTAGAAATGCGATAAATAAACGCAACCCAATAAACAAACATACACGCGCTAGGATTGACTCGCGTAGGGGATGGGAAACGGTCCCAGCATAAGGGATGGGAAAAGTCCCTAGATGCTATAAGTCCCCAGCAGAGTCGCCAGCTGTCGCTTGCGCGAAAATAAGGTGCCGGCATGACAGAAGAGTCGCCACCTTTCGTTATTTATCCCTCAGAGCGGGAAAGGAAACGATCGGAAAAACCTGACGAATAAGGGTAAGACAAGGTCGTCGCAACCATTGTCTGGGTTCGGGAGTCGGTTACGCAAGGGGAAGGTATTAGCACCCCTCACGTCCGTCGTACTCGACGGGATCCTCGCTTGTTTGTTTACTTGGATGGGTTGGTTATAATCTATCTACCTATCAAGGCTGGCTGAAAAAGAAAAGAAAAATGACTCGGCAAAGCGTCGCACTTTATGCCTACGTATTCTCATCAGAGAATGAGAAATCAGAGTCAACGTAGTTCGGCCTACTACGGGTTACGGGGAAAGGTTGCTCGCTAGGATATCGCATCCTATGCCTACGTACTCTCAACAGGCATGAGAGATCAGAGCTCACGTAGTTCGGGAAACTACGGTTTGTTTCCTGTTTTTACGAAAGAAGTGTTTTTTATTGTGTTTGCGATTTCAACCGCACTAGAGACTATGACCTGAGAGTGAATGCGTCGCATGTCACCCAAAGGGTACCATACTAAACATCCAGACCATGGAAAAGAAACTCTCCCACAATCCTTTCTCGGATAGCTTAAGGCTCGTAACGTACGAAAGAAATCATTCATGATTACTGTATCTTAAACTGTTTTGAGATGAGAAGAGAACAAGCCCAACTAGGAGGGAGACTACCAAGTCCTACTGTTGTCATGCCATGGATTCATCCTATGGTTGAGGCTTGAACAGGGAACTCCTAGAAGTTGTCATGCATAGGTTTCAACCTAAAAGTCTATCATCAAATCCTTATCAAAGGAAATGAGAGTCCTAAGGGATCATGTCAATGATACACCAAAACAGACAAAAGCATCAGCTTTAACAGTAAAATGCATGCAATGCAAGTGAGGGAGGAAATGTGTGTGGGGCTTCAGCCTCCACAAGCTCGTCTCGACCTCAAGCCAGTCATGAAATAACAGTAATCATACGGAAAAATAAACAACATGCTATCAAGCAATACACAGATAAAAGAAATGAAGTGCCATCAGGCCAACAAAACACATGCTTGAGAAAGAATCATCTACTCTCTAATCCTAACCCTAACACAGAATCTTGATCGAATCTAAGCAAAGCCCTAAAGCAAAACCTAACCAAAAGAAATCAATCCCAGTCTTCAAGCTTCAGAACAAGCTTACCAAAGAAAGGGAGCTAAGTAAGCAGACTCATAGTGTCTTCCTCAGGAAAGCACTAGGAGGTGTATACTCAGGAATCATATCCTGTGTGGCTCAACCACTGTGATCAGTTTACATTCCTCCTCAGGAGAAATTAAACTCACAAGCAGGCTCCAACATCACTGGATATTTAGGAAATCCTATCTGAACTAGTGGAATTAAATGAACAGACTCATAGGACCTTCCTCAGGAAAGTACTAGGAGGCTTCCACTTAGGAGTTGTATCCCATGTGGCTCAACAGCATGTGATCAGTTTACATTCCTCCTCAGGAGAAATTAAACTCACAAGTTGGCTCCTACATCATTGGATACTTGAGAAGTCCTAGATAAACTAATGGAACTAAGTGAATAAACCCATAGGACCTTCCTCAGGAAAGTACTAGGAGGCTTCCACTTAGGAATTGTATCCCACGTGGCTCAACAACATGTGATCAGTTTACATTCCTCCTCAGGAGAAATTAAACTCACATGTTGGCTCCAACATCATTGGATACTTAAGAAAGAGGTGAGAAGAAAGAATGAAAGTCATTCATAGTGCCTTCCTCAGGAAAGTACCATGAACTTCCTTCAAACTTCAGGATCTCAAACCTCACAGACAGGGAATAATCCCCAAGCTCTGGGTCTCTGAGTCTTGGTCTACAATCCTCTCTTCACCATGCTCTTCAACAAGATCTTCAAAACAAACTAAGCCCCACAACAAATTCCCCAAAATAAACCCCAGAGATGAACAGATAACCACAGAACAGACAAAATCACCAGTCAACTTCAGAAAATACCTAAAAATACTAAACCAAGGGGGAAAATTCTAACAATTATTCACAAGGGTCTACAACATATACCCATAACATCCCCATATGCCTCTACCCAAAAATCAAAACAAACCTCTCTAAAGAAAATGAATTTCCTTACCTATGCATAACATAAACCCTAATTAGGCACCCTAATGCTAACCTAACTAAACTAATCAAATTTTAATCTAAAAAACAAGAATTAAATCCTATGGGGAACTATGATTCAATATCTAATCACACCAAAAAGAATGAATTAAAAAGACTAAGGGAAGGTCCTAAAAGAAATTCTACAAAACTGGATACCAAACTAAACATATTAAAAGGCTATTTAAAAGAAAAATCTATTAAAAATACTAAACTAAAAATAAAATCCCATTTTTATTTTTAATATTTTCTACACATTATTATCTACCTAGTGCAAAAAGAAGAATTAAAAAACAATTATTTTTCAATTAGTCATGATTTTATTAAGAACAAGAAAATTTTAAAGAAAATCAAAATACAAGAAATGAAATTAAAATGGGCTGGGGGTGAGAAAAGCAAGGCGCCTCAGTTAGTATGCTTGATGGGTCATGAAGTGGGGGGCGTGAATAGCGTTTTTGGGATAAGCCCAATCTCTAATCAGAAAGTTAGAAAACAAAAAACGCGTGGGGGTGCATTAAGTAGGGTTTTCCCGTGTTGAACCAAATGGGCCTGATGGTGGGTGTGTGGAAAGCAATTCATTGCTGAGCCCATGTTCACTAACTAAACAAAACGACGCGTTTTGATCTCTAGTTTCCCTCTGTTTTCAAAATTTAAACAAGGACCGTCAGATTGCGCTAACAAGTCAAATTAAATAACACGATCTGACGGTTGTGGTTCATCGTCCCCAAATAGATTTCTAGGGTTTCAGGGCACGATTTCATGCATGGTTTTTCTTCTTGCTCGTTCTCTCTAGCATGACCATGAAAATCAAAAGTTCCAAAAGCAAAGATGATCTACTGATTACCATGAACGAGACCATACGAGTAGTTCTCATTGAAACACCTTGTATCCCTCAAACAGCAAGCCTAAAGATCTCGGTACCACCATATTTCTCTGAAATTAATCTTGCTAAAACTCAAATTTAATGGCATGATCATGCTCTTTATACTACCCTAACCATTCTAATCCACAATATGACCATTAATACTCCATACACGAACTGTTCTTGAAACTGAAAGAAGATGGGGTCTGTTGTGGAACTTCATACGGAGCTCTATAATTCTCAGGGAATGGTCTACTATCCTAACATATTCATCCTACACCTAAAAATCTAACAGAAGACCTATAAATAAAGAGATATAGGAAGAACACCAACCTGTCAAATGGTGATGGTGAGTGGAGTTAGAAGTGGTTTCAGAGCTTGCAATTGGTGCCAAACACTCCTCTAATGGAGAGAAACTTTCTGTTTGCAAGAGCTTTGAAGAAGAAGGCTTGTAGTGCCTCACACGATTCTTGCTTGATCTTGAAGAAAGCTTTCGAATGGCAATCTCTCCCTCACTATCTCCAATGATTTCTCTCTCCTTGCCCCACCTTTAATCACACTTTGATCCACCCTTTTTATAATAATCCATGGAAACTTCTAGATTCATCTAGAAAGTGCTAGAAAAACTTGGATTTTCATGTGATGGTAAATTAAAAATCTCATGTATCATGCCTTATGCCTTGCAAATTGGCTTTAAAATCTCATCATAAGAGATATTGAGAAGATATGAGCAATTACAAGCCTTTTTCTTGCCTTGTGTTAAAATTTCCAAAGGTGCCTTATAATGCAAGTTTCAATATTACAAAGCATATCCCATTTTTGAACCTCAAATCAAAAATGTGTTAAAACCATTGTTCTCAAAATGATGTTTCCAATCAAAATGATATATTGGATGACCTATTTTGGATTCATAGATCTTCCAAACCAATTTCCAAATTGACTTGAATTAACTTATAAGCCATTTTTAGTTCAAATTTACCAAACTTTGTCATTCCATGCTATGAGCTTTTCCAACAATTCATGACCTTCTTTCTAGGCTTAAAATCCCATTTTGAACAACTTTCATGTTTTGAGTATTTCCATTTGAGGCTTGGAAATAGGAGATATGGCCTTTGCTTAAAATGACCTATAACTGCCAAATGACCAAAATACCCCTGTCTTGTTCAAACCATAAGTTGAGTTCTACAAATCCTATAAAGAACTTCTAGTACTCTCTAGAAAGCTAAGAAGATGCTCTTCAACATTCATGTTGACCAAGAGATCATAGGAATCATCCTACTAGGGCAAAAGTTGTCTGCAAGTTGGGTGACTTTCAAGGACCCGGATTCACACACCTCAGATGACCTGTAATTTGTCAAAACCATAACTTGAGCTCTGCAACTCCTATCAAGGACTTCCACCACTCAAATTAAAGCTAAGAACAATCTCTACAACATTCATGTTGTGGGGAAGATGAGATATCAATCACATATAGAGCTAAAACTGCCTGGAAGATAGGGATCAAATTAGGGTTTTTTCACTGACAATCCTCAAAAACCCTAACTTGCAACTTATCAAACTCCTCAATCATGATGAGTTGGTCTAGGAATCATCTTTATAACATCTCTATGCATCATTCCATGATCTCATGGCCCTTGGATTAGGTCTCAACCTTCTCCAAATTTTCAGTTATCCTAGGGTTGACCCAGTCAAAACCCTAATTCTACCATTCATGGTTGAATCTTCTGAACTCTTGCATAATGACCTCTCTGGGCTTCATGATGGCTATCAAGAAATATCATAGGCTTTCTCAAAGCATCAAGTTCATTCTCAAAGTCTCAGAATCACCTGAGGAGTTCCCACAATTCTCAAGCTAGGAGACACACAACTCTGGTTTCAACCAATTCTCTTGAACTTTCTGATGAAGGCATCAACCTGCAAACACTTGATGGATAAATAATTGTTGGTCAAATTTTGGGGTGCAACACATAGCATTGTTCATTTAACAGGGGATCAAGTGTGGAGCCTATCTAGAGGTCTTATGCAAGTTGGAGAGGTCATCATAGTCATCAGGAGGAGGGTTGGATTCTTAAGGAGTTCATTGGCTTGTATGGGGTTAGTCTCCTAATTTGAGGACCAATTGAAGATCATCAAGGGATGGTGAGCTCTTGACCAAGGTGAAAGGGTGTGAGTAGAGCTCATTGAAGTGCCTTAAATTTCATGGTGGAGCTCAATCAAGTCATTGTGCCAAGTGTGAAGGGCCACGGTTGAGGGTGTTGTGAGTAGGGTGTTCATCTGAGTAGTCCTAAGTCAATTGACCAATTGAAGAGGATCAAATCTCAATTCTAGGTCTTTGCAATCATGGATAGTTGTGTTGAGACACATGAGATGATATTTCAAGATCTATGCAAGAAAAGTTCACAGTGTGAGAAGTTGCCAAATTAGGGTTCTCAGGGTAAAATCCCCTAATTAGTGCCTAACTTCAAGACCACTTATCTCAAGATACAAGTTTCATCTCCACCTTTGGTCAATATGAAAATTGTAGAGCATGCACTTAGCTTTAATTTGAGTACTAGAAGTCTTCCATTGTATTTATAGAACTCAAGTTATGGTCCAGACAAATTACAGGTCATCTGAGGAATGTGAAATTTGTCTGTGAAAGTTCACTAACTTCCAAGGAACTTTTTACCTAGGAGGGTGTTTCTCCTAAACTTTTGGCCAACATTAAAGTTGTAGGTCTTGATCTTATCTTTCCAAATTGTATTAGAAGCCTTCCATCTGATTTGTAGAACTCAAGTTATGAGGTTTACAAGTTAGGGGTATTTTGGGAAAGTAAGATTATAGGTCATTTGGCATTATAGGTCATTTTCTCCATCTTGCAAGCTTCAAATGCAATTTTGTTCAACGCAAAACTTGCTCAAAATGATGTTTTTAGGTCAACCATATACTCATGATGAATTTATTTAGATTTAGGTGGGACTTGGTTTGAAAAATTTTGCAAAAGGAAGAAATTAAAGGCATTTGGTTGAAAAATTCATGATCAATTCATTTGTGCTCAAAATGGACCATGTGAATACTCATTTTGATCAGAAAAACAATTCTAAACACTTTGGAAATTTTAGAATTTCCATTTGAGGTCAATTTCATGGTGATATGGTTTGTTACTTCACAAGTAAGTTACACCTCATAACTTGGTTTTTGAATGGATTCAAGTACTCAAATCACCCTAAACTTTCTCACCAGACTACAAGGAGAAAATTGAAAGCTTCCAAGGGAAGTTTCAAGTCAGAACACGCATTCACCATGGTTGGTTTTGTGAAGGAAATTTGAAAATTGGTTTTTCTGTTTTGGGCCTCCATTGGATCAAAAAAGCCCACAAACACTTTCTATTTAAGCTCTGTGAATGAATTGGAACGTTTTTGGAGATCATTTCGCACCAGAGCCAAGGATTGGAGTTGGAGCTTGAAGGAGAAATTTGAAAATCGTGTTTTCATTGCCAAGCCAGATCCAAGCAAATTGAAGTTACAAAAGTGTTCCTCATCAAGCATTGAAGTAATCTGCATTGTTTTGAAGCCAGAATCGTGTTCTACATACCTCAATTTGAAGCTTAAAGTCAGGTATGTAGTTTTCAAATTTACACTAGTTATAGCATGATCTGAGCATGATTAGTATGTGGATAGGTTTTGATTTAGGATGTAGATGAATTCTGGATCAGAAATTGGATGTTTAGAGACAAATTAAGTGATGACATGATTTCTGTTTGGATGTGAGTTGATCTGATCTTGAGGCTTTAATTCAATTGGAATAGCATGTGATGATCAGTGTTAGATGAGGATTAATTTCGTACCATTAGTTTGAGTTTTGGTGAGAGTTCAAATTTAAGTGCATTTTAGGATCTGCTTCGTGTTTTAAAATCTAGTAGGATTCAGAGAAATTGAAGAGTATATTTGAGATCAAGAGGAAATTTGGAGTGGAATGATGTTAAGTTTGTGGAGTTTTCATGACCTGTAACTACCTGCTCGTCGGAGAAGACGGTGGCGCCACCGTCCAGGCCACTGTCTGGTTTTTACCCCTCGCCTGAGTTCAGAGGAAGAAGAAAGTCTAGGAGCCGTTATATCTGATTGAAAGCAAGACTTGGTATGGTCATCGTGTGGATGAGATTTGAACTGAGACTTACCTCCATTGCAAAACGCAGTCGTTTTACTAATTGACATGGCATCTGACTGGGCTTCTACGTGGCTGCACGCGTGTGTGATCTCTAGCCTTAGGATTAGCTTACCTGGTCCATCAATCCTACGCTCCTGATTAATTCCCCAGTTTTATTTCTTTTATTCATTTTTCTATTTTCTTTAATTCTTTTTATTTTCTAAATTCATTTTTAATTTCAATAATTGTCAGAAAAATAAAAAGAAAATATCCCCACGATCCTCTCTTGATTTGTGATTTTTCTATGCTGTTAGATTTAATTTTTGTTGATTTTTCAATTTAATTCCTATGTTTCTCATTTTAGGTATTTCTTTATTTTTGCATAATTGAGCTGTCTGTTTGTTGATTTTTGTTCTATCAATTGGTTTGGAATTTTGTTGTGAATTTTTGATAGATGCTAGGTTAGAGATGTATGTTCCCTCAGGATTTTTCTCACGTTTTTTAGAAAATCATAGCTTCTGATTTAGAGGTAGGTTTAGAGCCTTTCCCCATTAATGGTTTCCCTTGATACCTTTCAACTTAGGATTTTATTAGAGGACTTAGAATTGGATTTAAGCCCTGATTTCTGGACTATAGATCATTAACAAATGCATGTTCCCATAGAAAAAAAATTAGATTTTTAGGGTGTGTTTTGCTATTTTAGATAGAATATTCAAGTTGTTTGTTCATTTGGTGCTTCAACCTTGGTGATTGTTTTAGAATGGACTCAAAGTGGGCTTTTCTTGCATGTTGGGATTCTGGTTCCTCTTGGATGATGTCATGGGCATGATGAAGCTTTTATGGAGTGGCTGGTGGAATTTGGTTTGGAGCTTTTCTTTTCTTTTTGTTATCTTTTTGTAGCTTATAAGATTAGGGTTTTTAGGAGAGAGCTTTAGAAGTAGTTTTTTCCTTCAAATAAGCATGGTTGGTTTCACTTGCTCTCCATTCTCATCCTATGATTCAAAGTCCTCATGTAAAAGTATCATCTCTCCTTTGGAGGGATGTGTGACATTTTACAATGAGTAGAACTTTTGAGGATGCCTTTCTCTAATGACTGGTTGAGTGTCAGGTGGGATTCCTTTGGTTTCCTTCCTGCTTCCCATCATCAAATACTCATCTTGTTGATTCTCTTCATTCTTGGTGGAGTGGTTTGGTAGAGTTTGAAGATGGAGCATCCCTTTCCTTCTCTTGAAGATGGTGTGAACTTGAAGAGCAGTTACAGACTTTGGATTGAATTGCTGTCAGAAGATTGCTCTGCTGTGGAGATTTGCTGGCTTGTTTTCCCTGTTTGACTGTTTTCTTTTTGTTCTACTGTATTGATATGATTTTCTTGGAGTGTTGCATTAGATTTAGGCTTCATGTAGATGATCATAGGCCTAAGAGCATCTTAAGGGTTGAGCTTCTCCCCTTGCTTGTATTGCATTAGAGGTTGAGTTTCTCCCTCTGCTTGTTTTTTTACTGTGTGGCTTTGCTTGCTGGTATTTGGTAGAGCTCAGCTCCCTTGCCTGTGTGGTGTGTGGCCTTTGTGCCTTGTTTGTTTAGAAGTTGAGCTTGGCTCCTTCTGCTTGTGTGATGCATAGCATGCATTTTATTTACAACATTTTGTTTACAGTATTTTCTTTTCAGTTACTTATTTGCTGTTGTTTTCCTTTGCCATGTTCCCCTAGGAACTCTGGCTTCTCTTGGTCAAGAGAAGTTATGACAGACATTAGGTTTCTAACCATGCATGATAAAATTAGGTAGATTCCCTCCTAACCTCAACCATAGGATCAATTTTGCATGACAACTTTAGGAGTGGATCAGTTCCCCTTTAGTGCGTCTTTTCTCTTCTCATCTGCAAATAAATCAAAATACAATAATAAAGGTTAATTGATGTCGTACGTTACGAGCCTTAAGCTACTTGAGAAAGGATTGTTGAGGAGTTTCTTTTCAACAGTCTGGATTTTTAGTATGGTACCCTTTGGGTGACATGCGACGCATTCGCTCTCAGGTCATAGTCTCTAGTGCGATATCGGTTGCAAACATCCATAAAAGACATTTCTCAAAAAAACAGAAAACAAAGATCAAACTCTTTTTGTCCTCTTGGACCTTTAATCCCTTGGGAAACCTTTTTCAGGAGGAGAGTTCTGTTAACTCCCGGTTCTACCGCAAACGGTAAACGCCTAAGTCTCCAATGGTCGAGCTGCATACACCAACTGCTGGAACCGTCTGTTAACCTTACTCGGATAAAAAAGACAAACTTGTGTCTCTCACATCCCGAACAACGTTTGCTCTGATCTTTCACGCCGTGTGAAAGTACGTAGGCATAAGATGCGATATCTTGGCGAGAAACCTTCCCCCGTAGTTAGGCGAACTACGTTGACTCTGATTTCTCGTTCCAGATGGGAATCCGTAGGCATAAAGTGCGACGCTTTGCCGAGTCATTTTATTTTCTTTTCAGACCAGACCTTTAGTATAGATAGATGTAACAAACCCGTCAAATAAACACAACAAGCGTGGATCCCATCGAGTACGATGGACGTGAGGGGTGCTAATACCTTCCCCTTGCGTAACTGACTCCCGAATCCAGACAATGGTTGCGATGCCCTTGTCTTATACCTTTTCTTTAGGTTTTTCCGATCGTTTCCTTTCCCTTTCTGTGGGATAAATAACGAAAGGTGGTGACTCTTCTGTCTTGCCGGCCTCGTTTTTCGCAGTAGCGACACTCTCACTCTTTTCTTGTTTACTTCATTTTCAAAAATCTCATGTTTCACCAAAATCTGTCTTGGGCAGTTGGCATTCCAAACTCATTTCCACACATTCCAAACCATAAAAAACCATCTACACAATCCATAAATGCTGTGTAGAAGGTGTTCATACTCTTAAACCACTCAAAAACACCATTCTCCCAAAAGTCAACTCTCAAACCAAGCAAGTTTGACCATATGCTCAAAATCTAACAAACCTCTGTCCAGACCTATTTTAACCATTCTAACCATCCACACACCCTTGATATATGATGTATCAACTGTCCATGACATAAAACAACACAATCCTCATTTATTTTGAGATTTGTCACAAGTTACTTCAAATGCAAGCAAGGGCTGTTTCCATCAAAGTAGAGTTGGTCAGCAGTTGAAGCTTCCTCAAGGCATTCCTTATTGCAGCATACTTGTTTGGAGATCTACAAGAGGTTGGTGGTTACCATCCTTTTTATTTTTCTGTCATAAGCATACTTGACATGTTTGATGCCTAAAATGCAAAATGTAGCTTGTTTGCAAATCTGCCAGCTTTGTTATTTGCTTTGGTCATTGTTATGTCAAAGTAGTTTGTTAATCATTTCATGAGGTATCTCTGCACGTAGGTCATGCTTGAACTTAGGAGGGTTGTTATTTCACAACTGATGTGTTTGTTTTGGTTGGAATACCATACTTTCATGAACCTTGTGATGTTGGTACTGTTTTTTAGTTCAGGATAGGATGTTATGTGCCTAACATGATTTCTGAGATGAATGATCTTTGCTGAGACAATTTTGGAGAAATATGTGTGTGTATACCATGATTCAAGTCTGCTGCATTATTGATGTGTTTTCATCTGCAAGATATGCCTTTATGTTTCAAACTTATTTGTCACCTTTACATGCTCTGACTGTTGTGAAAGGAAGATTATTGGTTCATTTAGCATTATCATGTTTGGTATGTATTATTGAGTAAGGTCAGTTCTGCCCAGCACATGTGTATTTGTTTTCATCCATGATTGTTTCTAGTTTATCTCCAATTCATGAACAAGTGCTATACCATGCTGTTACCATTTTAAACATCCAATCTTTGTCAAGATTTTGCTACCTGCCTTGTTTGAAATAAAAATGACTAGATTTTGGTTTGAAAGTTGCTTTGGAAATTCTTATGATCACCATGATGCAGACTTATGTTTGCTTGCCATTTCCATGTGTCTACCGGTTTTTGTGTGAATTAGCTTGATCTATGATTTGTTGACATGAGCAATAACCTTCCTTTTATGCACTTCATATCATTGCTGTCAGCATAAGTTTTGTGTGCAGATTTTGCAACAGCTGTAAAATAGGTGGTTGTCTGGTTAGGCATTGCATTAGAGTTGTTTTCATCTTGTTGCTTGTTGTGCCAAATATTGAATATGTATGCCTCTGCCATGTATGCTCCATGTATGCCATGACTAAAACCTATTTTGAGATTTAATGCATCTTGTTCAACCATACTTACCAACAGCATATCCAATTCTTGTTTTAAGATGTTTCTGTTTGAGCTATGAGTCTAGAATCATTAGTTAGCATGTTTAAAGTTCGTGTGTGATGTTTGTACGAGCATAACTACCTTGACCTGCCATGCCTCTCTTGCTGCATAATCAACTTGTCTTGCATTTCATAGCTGCCAACATGCCAAATTCTGTTTTGAATGATGTGTGACTGAGTTTTGAGCATGGAAGTATCAGTTAGCATGATTGAAATGTGTGTGTTAATTACATGACATGAATCTACTCATTTTGAACTAAGACAACCTGCATCATTTCATGCCATAATTGGAACAATGAATCATTTTCTGTTCTGCTTGATTTGTGTTTGAGCTTTAAGTGTAGAATCATCTGTCAACATATTTATGGCTTGCGTGTAATAATTGTTTGATCTGAACTTGCTCAATTCATGCCCTGAAGTTCTTTATGCATTTTAACTTCCATTTTGCATTAGCCATCGAATCTCATTTTATGTGTGTGATCTTGAATAATTGTAGATACCATCTTAATCCTTGTTCAATTCTAAGTAATCTAGACTCTAAGTTTGTAAAAAATGGTGCCCTTTTGAGGAAGTTTGAAACCAATCTGCCCCCATGTGTGATAGCTTGAAGCCTGGCCCAGAAATATTGCAAAAAGAAGCCTTTTATATTATTTGGGGTGGCTAAATACACGGATGTATCGCCACCCCAGTGGTTGTCACTTGCACCCCTAATGCCTTTCATTCCTTGTGTCCTGAGCTCGATCCCTATATGGGACACTTTTTGCTCATTTATTTCTATTTCCTTCACAAAATCAAAAAAATCATAACTTGCTCATATTTTACTATTTTCAATCCATTCTTTTTGCAAAATACTCAAACTATTGTCTAGTTTCATGTGATGAAAAAAGATTTCAAGTTGTTCATGTTAACAATGACTTTTGCCTACTTGGAAATTGTTTATCTTTGAGGGTTGTTACCTTGCTCCTTGTTGAAAATTCTCTTAAGCCATGCTTGATTTTATCTTGTAAGATTTGTTTGTGATTGATTCCTTTGTGTTTGTTAACATGTTAAGGCTTTGTCCTCTTTTGGTTGTCACCATGAATTTATCTATTTTCCTCCTATTTTGACGTACTTGCTTGTTGTAACATGCTTGTATATGCTTGGTTGTAATCATGTTTCTCGTATTCATCCTGCTTAATACTTATTACTCCGTTAAGTTTAGTTTTCCCCAAGTGATGGAACTCTTTAGTTCTCATCCAAGTTGCCCTTTTTTATCCTTCCAAAGGAAAGTCTTTCTGTTGACCCTTGAGTTATAGACAACTCATCTCTCCTTCGACTTCATTAAGTCATTCATACACTTAGTTAAGTGGAACCTGTCCTTTAGACTTTGCTTAAGTCTACAAAGCCACCCCTTGTTAGGAGTGATCGTTCAACTAGAACTTAGGATAGAGTTTGTTAACTCTATGTAAGAATCATCGTCATGATTACTTACTCCCCCCTTCTTGAGTGTTCAACTTAGATCTAGAGAGTTTCCTTAAACTCTACACAAGCATTGTAATGTTTATTCCCCTTTGAATCTTGATCATAATCGAGTGTTCTTCAAACCTAGTGAGGTGAACTACGATTGTTCTAATTCTATCCTAGTTAGGATACGTAGGCAGAAGATGCGATATCTTTGCGAGCAAACTTAGTGTATATATCTTTAGGTCCTAACCTATACCTTTTATCCAATCCATAGCAAACACTTAGCAAACTTGGCATACAAACAAACAAAAGGTTCCTGTAGAGTACTACAGATGTTTAGGATGTGGAATACCTACCCTAGGCATAACCAACCCCCGATCCCCGAATCTCTTAGCGTTGTTGTTACATCACGCGAAAGGTTCTTTCTCTCTTTAGACATTTCCTTTGGATAAATTAAAGTCCGGTTGTGAATTCAAAGAATTTAAGATTCAAGTTAATCAATAGCTTGATATCACGATTCTCACCGCAACAGAAATGGCGACTTCACTGGGGAATAATTAAACTTGAGGGTTTAGCCTATTTTGTTTGATTGTGTGCTATATTTGTGAATACTTGTCTTACATGTATATTTGTATATATTTGTTTGATTGATTCGATCTTGGGACTTTTGAGTGGTGAGACGGTCCTATACCCGAACTTGAGTGCAATTGTGATAGGATGGTGGTATATTCAAGGAGGCTACAAGAAAAACGATGGATTACGACCGTTATTTTGGCAGGTTACGACGGTTAAAACCACCATCAATTACATTCTACGACGGTTGTAGTACCGTCGCAGAAACGTGTGTCCCTAGGCTGTTTAGCGACGGTTGAAAAAACCGTCACACACAACCGTCGTTATATTTCACGACAGGCTTGAACTGACCTAAACTGGAGATGGCGACGGTTAAAGACCGTCGTTACTAGCCTTTTGATTTTTATTTTTCAATGTTGATTGTGACGGTTTAAAACTGTCGTGAACTCTATTTCACGACTGGTTGGAACTGACATAAATTGGAAATGACAATAGTTAAATACTGTCGTGAATATCCTTTTAATTTTTGTTACTATTGTTAATTGTGACGGTTTAAAATTGTCGTGAATGTGATATCTTGACAGTTCATTATTAATTTTTATGTATTGTATTATATTGTTTTATAATATATTCTTTTATTTAAATTATTATCTACTAAATAGTTATATTATTGTTTCTTTAAATTATTTATACAATAATATTTTTATTTATAGTTTTTTTTATAATTTTTTTCTATCGCTTTTTAATGTAGTAAAATTAATTCCAAAACTTAATATCAAATAAACATTATAATATCGAAAAAACGTGAAGTTCATAATCATGTAAAATGAAAGTTCCATAATCATGTCATGTAATACAAAAATCCGAAAACATATCAAATCATAATCTTATAACAATAAGTATCATTTTGCCAAAAATATGAATAAGAAGGTTCATAATCTAGAAAGTATGTCATTATGGAATTCAAGCTTGTCCTCTGCCAACCAGTTTTCCAACCGATTTTTCTTGTTCTGGTTCAACCAACCGAGACATTCGAAGGCATTCAACTTTCCCCTCGTTAAAAGTGTTCCAAAATACTGCAGCAGGGGCGGAGTTTGACCAACTTGGACGGGAACACTCTACCAAATAGAACAGATAATCACATTTTTAAACACTACGATTAAAGTTGAACAGAACTAAAAATGTAGGAAATTGATGGAAAAAGCAAGAAAAACTAGAGTGAAGAGAATATTTTCAAAAACAAAAACTAAATCTATTTACTTGAAAGAAAGTACAGTGATTAATCAATTTATAGAGAGGTCTAACTCAGATTAACTGATATGTACTACTGAAATGAAGTTGATGTCAGAATTCTTAACTGATCTATACTACCCAAATGAAGCTGGTGTCAGAATTACAGACAGCCAAAAAGAAACACTAGTAATTACAACAAGTGTTAGTAAGATAATGAAACGTATGTCAAACACTGTTGAAATAAACTGAACTACAGACAGCCAAAAAGAAACACTAGTAATTACCTATCAAAATACTGCACTTTTATATATATGCAAGTTAGTATTATTCAGCATATAACCAAACTACATGCAAGTTAGTATTATTCAGCATATAACCAAACTTCATGTAAGTTAGTATTATTCAGCAGTTATATGAAACCGCATAAGATTAAACAGCAATACAACAAAGTTCTTGGGATCTCCCTGACAAAAAAAAAACCAATAAAGAAAAAGTATTAATACTAAAGTTGAGTTCTACACAAAATTGACATACCAACTTCTCAGCACCAGGAAGATTTCCTCTTTTGGCAAGACTGACAGCTAGCTCTAAATTGTTTAACTGCAGCAGTAACCAATATGAAATGTGTTAAATGCAACTCATTCCCTGCTTCACATCATACAAGTGATAAAAAGGTCATAAACATACTTGGCCGCTGACAAAATTCACAATTGTTTGCTCATTAACAGTGGCCAACAAAACTTGGCCTCTCCTATTAATAACATAAAATCCACCTGCTGATGTAGCTTCTGAAGTCAAAAATATAGGATCTGGACTAATTCTGTTCCTATATACAGCAGTAGTTGTCTCCAAGTCGTATACAAAAAGTAGGCCAAGTTTGGTAATCACATAAATCAAACTATATTTGTGGTAAATTCTCACAATCAAGCATATCAATATCATGACTCTACTGCAGAGTTGACACGCGTTCCCATAATTATGCTAACTACTTCAACCTCAAAATTTAGAAAATTCCAATTTAGACCCATCTACCGACGGCGTTAATCTTTTACCTTTTGTCATAAACGCAATAGATATGGTGAATTTAATATATATTGTGCTTTTAAGAATGTTATTACCATATTGTTTGAGAGGACATACCATATTAGAAGGAAGGTCAAGGTAAAGAATAGTATGATTGCTTGTCACATTAGCAACCCCGGGGCCAACTAACTTTTGCAGTAAATATCTTATGAGGACCTGCATAGTTATTGTGACAATTTCTGTATTAGCATAAGTGCCATCATCAATATGAATATATTTAACAACTCTAAGTGAGCCATACATGAAACATAGTCTAGTAACTGTGGCAAACCTTTAGGAGGTTCCTGAAAGTATACAAAATCAACTATCCGCGTATATGATTAATTGAGAAACATTAAAGTGCTGAGATCACAATCAAATGAAAAGTAGTGATGAAGAGAGCTTACAAGTTTTGAGTCATGAGAACCAACCATTGCATCAAAAGAAAGATGTGGGGTGGATGAGAGTTCTTGTGGCAAAGGTCTAACAGATGAGTTTGTAATAACAGTACTTCCATTTTCTGAATGGAAACTGTTGCTCTCGCTGAACCGTCTGCTCGGAAGAGCTCGATCGCCTATGTCACCAGCTTCTGAAACACTCTCACAATCAACATCATTATCTGTGTGATGGCTTATATGACTTGAAAAGCTCAACGAACGTCTTCTAATTGAAGAACCGTCGTCGCTGTTCATTCTCTCCATGTTAACCATGCTAACACAGCCACATCAAACTAATAAGAAACTGTGTTGAACACCAAACTAATACAACTTTGACTCCTGCAACCAACCACCCTGCAACTTGAACAAGTTTAAGTTATAATTTAATACTTAACCATTTATTTATTTATTTATTATCATTGAAAGAAACACTTGATAATTACTTTTAAAATACGGTATGCATTTCTGTTAGGCAATCAATATTATGGATGGATTCATGTGGATAATGACAAAAACAAAGAAAAAGATAGCACAAGCTACAAACAAGTAAACACGAATCAATGATGTCAACAAAATAGTAAAAATCTATGGTTGTTATTTGTCTTTTTTTAAAGCATGCCAATATCATCTAATAATATCCATAATTCAAACCAATTCAACACTGCTATAAAATTATCATGGAAAACCTGATACGAAAAATATTTTGCAAATTTGGGGTCCCTATAAAGTTATAGATACTCCAAGTTTAGTCCCTATAAATTTTCTGTCCATTTTCAGTCCCTCCTTTCATGAAAAATAAGGGACTAAAAGCACCCAGTTTTTATAAAATGAGTGAATAAAAGCACCCATTTATTATAAAATGTGGGGGCTAAAAATTGATAATAAAAAATATAGGGATTAAAGACACATTTAACCAATTTATTTATTATGGATAAAGGTTTTTTGTAAGCAGCTGTTATGAACTATATTTGTTAAAACTCAGAAGACTATATATTTATATACCTCATTGGCTCCAGTTGTGTCATCCACATGAAACTCCAAGATCACGTCATTTTTCGCTTGAAGGTTTGTTTGAGAGACATCTGCTAAAGGCACCTCAAAAGCTTGCTTTGAACCAACCATGAAAGCCATCATATTACCTGAAATGGAAACAGAAGCATAAGAACATCCATTAGTAGTACAACTCCATCAAACCAGCTTTGCTATTTTGTATATTAAATATTAATTTGTGTATGTATTAATGAATAAGTATATTATTATAAAGTGAAAAAATATTAGTATATATTATTGAAAATATGACAATAAATGTCAAGTGCACGTGTAACTGCTCCAATACTAATAATGTTAAACTATAGAACTAATCACTTCACATATAATTTAAACAATAAGCATTAGAGATCCTCTAAGCTTGCATTGTTAGAGACACCGACACCCCCTAAATCTCCAAAAAGAAGTACTTCCGGGGATAAATGGTCTATTTCATCTCTTCCCACTCAAGCTAAAACTTAGCTATTGAGCTAATTTGAGACATTTGAAAGTTTGCATCCAACTTAATATGTCTATATTACTCCCTCCAAAACAAAACAAAAAGCTCTAAATAAGTAAAACAAAAAAACTGTATCAAAATACTAAACTGTCATTAACCATCAAATTCAAGTACTTTACACATCGTGTGAGAATTAGGAAACTCATGGGGTTAATAGATTTTATCAGTCTAATATTAACAAAAATGTAATACTTGTATTATTTTGTATTATAATACTTGTACATATTACAGAAGGAGACACAACATAAAAATGCAAGGGGGACCTTAGCTCATATCTTCTTACTTTTCCCACAAAAAATTACAAAAGAAAAAAACAAATCTAGAGAAATATCAATGGTCAGATACTTATCTTAAAGTATATATCTTCCCCAGAGAAAAACTGAAAGTTTCTCAAATCTTATAATAATACACTACCAGTAATAATCAAATAGCTTAGAAGTAATAACCATAAAGAGACACCACTCACATACCCATCTCCCAAAAAAACCCAAAACCATAATCATTACATATCATATTCTAGTTTTCTATTATAAGAAAGCTTCTGCCTCAAATTTCACTGTTACTCATATGCTTCCCATGGCATAGAAACACCATTTGTAACACTAAAACAAGTTACTTCTTTCTTTTTTTACAATGAGCAAATCCAAAGCTCAAAAAAGCCTACTATTACTACTCATGTAAGCCAAAAAGAAAACCAAAACCAACAACAACATTAGGAAGCAAAACAAGAATCACAACCACAACTACAACCTCAACATGTAGTAGAAACAAAACAACCTAAGAAGAAACAAGAATAGAGGAAGCTGAAAAAGGAAAGAGTCCCTGAAGAAAACAACAAGAAATGCAAGAAGATGCAATGTTCGGTATTCAGAATAAACTCTACCACGGAAAAACAAACAACCACGCACAAGATAAACTTATATAGAATATCTGGTTTGGCAATTCAACTCACCCAAAAAAATCAAACACAGTGATGTACTTTCCTCTTATAAAATTCAATTCTAGCAATAATTTAAATTTAAAATACTTAAATGATATCAGTTCAAGCTACAAGTTTAAACTCACAACACCATTGCATTAACAACATACAAGATTTCAAATAAAGGTCCTATACCAGCATTTGCAACACTTCAACATCAAGAACTGTGAAAATTTTTCAACTATGGCAGATAAATTCATAAACTATAGCTATTAAGCGCAGACACAAGAAACTCGACACAACATATTGACCCAAATAAATAATCCATTTTTCTTTCTCAAATTTAACTCTCAAACAGAGAAATCTAACACTTAATGCTTAAAATCCAAACCAATTGAATGCAAAATTCAGAGTAAAATCAAAACCAGTTGAATGCGAAATTTAGAGTACTAATGCTAAACTCAAAATTATCTAAATCTACTGCTATAACTACAAAAATTGATTGCAAGGAATGAGGGTCCATACCTATGGAATGCATATAACTGAACAACAAGAGGTGGACTAGTGAAAACCGATTGGAAATCTTAATTACCTCACGCTCAGCAAGTGCAGCCTCTGATCAAGCTCTTTGACACTTCTTTTTTGCCAAAGTTATAAACATAAGTAAATAAATATGTAACTAAAAGAATGTAAGTTTATAGTTTTTCTAGTTCTAATGCATTGTATAAGCAGATACCACATACCACATAATTATACTTGAATCCTCACCAACTAATATTAATAATTCCAAACAAACAAAGAATAAAATAAACTAAATATGAAAACTGAGATGAAAAAAGATCCAAAACTCGGCAAAGTAAACTCTGTTTCATTTATACTTGCAATAAACAACTTCAACAAGTTCCCATTTTTTCAAAATTAAACTTAAGAAGGGATTAGGGTTTTGATAAGACAAACCTCTTAAGATTCAAATTGATGGTGGTTACTTTGACGGTGATTCGCAGTGACGGCGTGAGTGGCTGAGAAAAATGAATGTTTCTCTATTTCTCCAATGGCGTGTTCTGTGTTCTGAAAAAGAAGAGCAAACAAAACCATAAAAAGGGGTATAAGGTTTTAATGGGAAAGATGAATTTATGGAGGACGACAGGTGAAATCACCGTCGCGACCTTTGCGAAAAAAATGGGATAGCGATGGTAGGTTCACCGTCGTGATGGTAGAGTTTTATTTTAATTAAATTTATTTACTTTTTCTTTTATTTCTCTTAAATAAATAAAGATTGGTTAACTTTTTATTATTATTTGATATTTTATAGTATTTTGAGTATATACAGTTTAATTTTTGTTTTTAAAATGTTGAGTTTATAAAATTTTGATATATATAGTTTGATATTTATACTGTAATTTTAGGTATAATATTTTGAGTTTAATTTTTACTATAAAAATTGTTTCTAAAATTAATGTATTATTTTGAGTATATATAGTATTTTAATTTTTATAGTTTAATTTTTAGACATAAAATATTTTATTAAAATTAACTATAATTTTTAAAGAATTTATGCATTGAGTTTTATTTATTGTTATAATTGTATTTTATAAATGTTTCTAGTAATCTATTTTTTCAAAATACATAGATTGATTTTTAGTCCTACAAACCAGTAATTCTTATGTATTGAGTTTTATTTATTGTTATAATTGTCATGAAAATTATAATAATTATAATAATTATTTATTAAATTAATTAATAAAATTGAAAAGGTTAAAAAATAAAAATGAAGAAAAAAGTGGAAAATGAAAGGAATAACAAAATAGTGATTATTATTGACTAAAGTAATTGCGACAGTTCGCGTTAACTGTCGCGGGTACGAAAAGAGGGCGGTTCTTTGGTAAGTGTCGCATTATTTTATACAACATGCCTAAATAATTTGTGACGGTTGGCTCAAACCGTCATGAGAACTGTCGTAGTCTAAGAATAAGGACGATTTTCTAATAACTGTCGCAAAAAATCTATGGCAGTTGACCCTAACTGTCGTGACAACCGTTACAATCCAGGAATAAGGACGGCTTTGTGATAACTGTCGCAACTCAAGTGTCGTAAATATCTTTTTTTCTTGTAGTGGGAGTTGATTCCCGACCAAGCTAACTTGAGAAACCACCGCTCAGTGTAGGCCCTCTTGAGAGTTTAGTATTGTTGATCGAGTATTCGTGAAAACAATGCTATTTTTGACGAAGGAGCCCATGACACTGTGGGCTTTTAGATTACATTCTACCCCACTTTGGCCTTACTAGGACGTAGTGCGATGGCTATAAGGGAGTATTTCCGAAATAGTTGATACACGATACTACACTTAGACGAGACTCTCTTGAGAATATTATCGATTACCAAGTAATTTGGGAAGTTGATAATATCCGAAAGATGGTTGATGACTCTGAGAATCATTTAGCACCCTGCTCTACAAGTTTGAAATTCCTAGTACACATCTTTTGGGGATGGGTAGACCTTGGATCCACGCTCGTCCTTTAAACCTAGGCTTGTGTTTATGCATATGTGTGATCTTTGCATCTATATATGTTTGTGCATTCTTGCATTCATGAACATCATATCATAAAGTATCATGGAACTCAGATTCTTTTGTTTGTAAACATCAGAGATCGCTATGGATAGTGAAAGAAAGAAAACGTTGAAGTACACTTACAAAGGTTTTAAACTAGATGACCTAAGGAGGTTGGGTACCTTGGTGACAGGTCTAGAGGGTTTCCAGAGTAGGTATGGGAAGCTGTTGTTACTATTGAAGATAAAAGTGGATAGTGGACTTCTTTCTACGTTTCTCCAGTTTTATGATCCGCTCTACCACTGTTTCACTTTCCTCGACTATCAGCTAGTGCCCACACTAGAAGAATACTCTCAGTTGGTTGGTTTGCCCATTTTTGAAGAGTCTCCTTTTATGATCATGGAGAAGGACCCTAAGGAACAAGATATCGCCAAAGCTACGTGTTTGGGATTGGTTGATATTCAAAAGAACATGACCGCAAAAGGAGGAGTTTTTGGGTTGAGTGCAGAATTCTTGGTTGAAAAGGCTCAGTACTACGCAGATCATTTGAGCATGGATGCATTCGAGGCTATCCTTTCCTTGCTCATTTATGGCATCTTCTATTCCCCAGCTTTGAAAACTTTGTAAACCTCAACGCCATTAAGATTTTCTTGAAGAAAAACCCTATACCTACTCTGCTAGCAGACGCGTATCATTCTGTTCACCTCAGGAATTTCCACAAGGGAGGGATGATCACTTGCTGTACTCCTTTATTGTACAAGTGGTTTATTTCACACTTGCCTAAAGCTCATGCCTTTTGGGATCCGAAGAAAGGGTGGTGGTCACAGAAGATTATGGCTCTCACGTACTCTGATATTGATTGGTATAATCGTGAATATGATGGGATAATGATCATTGACAGCTGTGGAAATTTTGGTAATGTACCTCTTCTTGGTGCCAATGGAGGAATCAGTTACAGCCCGGTCCTTGCTCGTTGACAGTTGGGGTATCCCTTGAAGGACAAGCCCAACAGTGTTCATGTGGAGAATATTTTCTTCAAAGAAGAGGGTAATAGTCAGGAGCAGAAAGAGAAGATTCTAAAAGCTTGGGGTCATTTGCACAAAAAGGGAAAGAAAGACTTGGGAAAACCTAATTGTGTCTCTTTGGAACCTTATCTCCAATGGGTTCGAAAGAGAGCCATTGAGTTGAAGATGCCCTATTCCTGACAAGAACCTATAGCTTTGAAGGAGGAGCATACCTTGATCTTCATGTCTGAGGAGGAGAAGCTAAGGATTACTTTTAGCAAGGCACGACAAACCGAAGACGCTTAGAAGCACAAGTACCAAGTGGTTATTGAAGAGAACACAGAGCTCTAGAAGCAATTAGAGTTGAAGAATGAAGAAGTACTCTCCCGCAAGAAGAGAAAGACGCAAGAAGATTTATTTCCTTCCAGCCCTCAGTCGACTCCATGGAAGTTAATCGTGGATAAGCTCATTCTTGAGAAGGCACAGATGGAGAAGGAGATTGAGAAGCTCAACTTAAGACTGCTAGGAGAACCTTCTTAGGACTTTTGTTAGCTTTTACTTAGCTTTCTGTTTAAGACTTTTGTAAGATGTACTAAATTTTTGTAATCCAATGAAATTAAATCAACGATGTTTTTGATGTTTACCGAATCTGAGTTCCATGATACTTTGCGCATTTGCATTCACATTTATTAATCATTCAAAAAACTAAAGATTGTTTTGCAGATATTATAGGATGGATTCTGGAAAGAAGGCAGAGATTGTGTTCCGATGCCCAAATTTGGAGAACCTGAAGAAACTGGGAAGTTTAGTAGAAGACCCTGAGGCGTTCAGAGAGAAGTATGGAAATATGATGTCTTTACTAGAAATTCAGGTGGATGAAGAGATGTTGGCAGCGCTCGTGCAGTTTTATGACTCGGCTTATCATTGTTTCACATTTCCAGATTATCAGTTGCTGCCAACCTTGGAAGAATTTTCCGCCCTGATGGGAGTAGGCGTCACTCCTAGACCATTTTCTGGAAGAGAAGGGACTCCTAACGAAAGAGTAATTGCAGAGGCCGCACACTTGGAGGTGAATGAAGTACGATCTCATATGACTGCTAAGGGAGGGCTATATGGATTTCCAACTATGTTCCTATATGAAAAAGCTCAATGTTATGCCTAGTCGAGAAATTCTGAAGCATTTGAGGTCATTCTGGCTTTGCTAATTTACGGACTTTTCCTGTTTCCGACTACTGATGATTTTGTGGACACGAATGCAATCAACCTCTTCTTAATCAAGAATCCCTTACCCACTTTATTGGCTGATGTGTATTTTTCCCTCCACCGCAGGAACCGTCATGGAGTTGGACAGATTGAGTGTTGCACCGTTCTCCTATACAAGTGGTTTATTTTGCACTTGCCCAGGCTTCCAGCACTCTGGGATATGCAGAATGGACTCTCATGGATAGAGAGGTTGTTGTTACTCAAACATTCAGACATTAAGTGGTATGACCCTATGTATGGAGGGATTGCCATGATTCAGAGCTGTGGGGATTTCCCGAATGTACCGCTTATCTGTGTTGATGGTTGCATTAGCTATAATCCTATTTTAGCTTGTCGCCAGTTGGGACACCCGATGGAGAATGAACCATACCCAACCCTTTTGAGAAGTTTCTACATTGAAGAATGGAAGGATCCAGCCTACAAGGCTCGGACTGTGTATGCTTGGTGTCACATCCACACAAGGGGAGTAATTGCTTTAGGTTACCATGACACTGCCGTTTCAGAATCTTACTTATCATGGGTGAAAGAAGCAGCATTGAAGATGTTCTATACCCGCTTTGAGCCTGACTCAACAAAGCTTACTCTTGTGGAAGAATTGAAAGCTGCTTTGGCAAAAGCTGAAAAAGAAGGAAAAGATTAGAGAGATGAGTATTTCAAGGTTATGCAAGAGACGGAAGAGCTTCAAGAGTTGGTCCATCAAAGTGGAAAGAAGAGTCAACCAGAAGACGAAGGACCCTCCAGCCAGTAGATCTATGATCTTTTTGTGCTTTTATCATGTATCTGTATTGGATATTTATGTTTCAGTTTCGAATTGTTATTGTAAAACTCTCAGTTATTGATCTATGAAGACTTTGAATTTGCTTTATTTCCCCATTGTTATAATTTTTGCAAATATTTCTTTGGATTCCTTGAATGATTAATTTTGCATTTTTGCATCTGCACCCATAGCATTTCATGTGCATTTCTTGTGCTGTGTCTCATCTCGCTGTCTTATCTCCAGAATCATACTGAATCCTCGCCATCAATACAACACACGAGCCCAAGCTCGTCAAAGAATGGAAGAACACAATTTGCCTCTGGATAGGGTTGACAACGAACTTGAAGATTTACGAGGAAGCGTAGGATGAATCATGGAAGTCTTACAAGTCATCAATGCAAAAATGGACACTCAGGCCACTGTAGTTTCTGAAATCACTAATGTAGTTGTGGAGCCGATCCCAACGGCAGTCACTGTTGCAAGTATTCCACCATATGGGTTCATACCAGGTTTTGTACCTCCGCCACCAGTCAGTCAACAATCAGTTCCTCTAGGGGCAGAGATTCCCCGAGTTGTTTCGACTTATACTTCAGCCTTTGTACAAACTCAAGTACGCCCTATTTTTCACAACCATCCACAAGTTTTTGAAGTTCCGGATGGGTCTGAAGAGGGAAGTGGACGACATGAGAAATTGAAGGAAAGTGTAGAAACTATAGGGAGGAAGGTTAGAGCAATGGAAAGGAATGATATTTGGTACTGATGCCAGAGATATGTGTTTAGTGTCCGGATTGGTAATTCCGCCAAAATTCAAAATCCCCAACTTGGATTAGTACACTGGTGCTACTTGTCCTCGGACGCATTTGATCATGTATTACCGAAGAATGGCTGCACATGTAGAAGATGATAAGCTGATGATCCATTGTTTCCAGGATAGCTTGAAGGGAGCCCCTACTAAGTGGTATTTGAGCCTAGATCAATCTCGCATTCACAGTTTCCAAGACTTGGCCGATGCTTTCATGAAACATTACAAATACAATATGGATTTGGCCCCTGACAAAAGACAATTGCTGAGTATGACACAAAAGAGTTCCGAATCATTCAAAGAGTATGCACAACGATGGAGGGAGTCTGCCTCTCAGGTAGAACCTCCTTTGAATGAGAAAGAATTGACAGATTGGTTTGTGGATACAGTGAGACCTGAATTTTATGAGAAGATGATAAGCAGTGTAACGTCAAGTTTCTCCGATATAGTGGCTGTGGGGGTAAGAGTGGAATTGGGATTAAAGAATGGTAAAATGACTAGTAGTTCCAGTGGTTCCAACAACAACAATGTTAAGAAGTTCAGTGGTAATTTTCATAAAAAGAAGGAGGGAGAAACAAACGCCATAATAGTGGGGAAAAGGAATCAGACTTGGAAGCAGCCTTACCAACGATATCAGCAGCCTCCACAAGGTTATGTTCAACAACCTCCACAAGGCTATGCTCAGCAACTTCAGCAAAATCTGACACAACAACCGATGTACCCAGTACAGTATGCTTAACAACCATATGTAGCAGCTATAACGCCTGCTTTCAATCACCCTGTTCCGAGTTATCAGACAGTGCAACCAACACCCATGTATCAACCAATTCAACAACAAGGATATCAACGAGCGCCCAACACTCCACCCTATCAGCAATATCAGCAGCCTAGGGCTCAAGAACCAAGGCATAATCACCAAAATCAAAGACCAGCAACGAGGCCTCCATTCCCTCAGATACCAATGACTTATACAGAGTTGTACCCGGCTTTGGTGCAACAAGGGTTAGTAACAACACGGCCATTGAATACACCTTCAGACACTTCATCACCTCATTACAATCCGAATGCTCATTGTGCCTTTCATGAAGGTGTTGCCGACCACGACTTAGAGGGGTGTCTTGACTTGAAACATATTGTCAGGGAGCTCATAGAGAAGAAGATTTTGTCTTTTGATGATGTACCGCCTAATGTTAAAAGTAACCCATTGCCAAATCATGGAGGAGTTAATGCTATAGAAGAGGCTTCAGATGAAAAGTTAGTTTGTGATGTGTCAGAAATCAAGACTCCGTTGAGGTCACTACAGATTTGTCGAAAGGAAACGATCTCCACTGGAACATATTGATCGAGGAAACGATCTCGGCTTCTGGATAACAATTGGTCGAGGCTGATCAACAACAGATTTGTCAAAAATAGGCTTCACATTTTTGCTGATCATATTGAACACAGGGACTTTCTCGCTATTCTTTGGTAGATTGAAAACAGGCTCAACCACCGAAACTTCCTCCTTCCTTACCTTGATCCCCACTTGCAATAATCCATCATTGATTAGACGTTGCACATCTTTCTGTACCATACCACACCCTTTAGGATTAACAGAACACTCTTCACAGTCACCATGGGTACCTTTAATCAACCCTGCTTCATGAGAAACTGTTGAAAGCAGGGTTGATTAAAGGTACCCATGGTGACTGTGAAGAGTGTTCTGTTAATCCTAAAGGGTGTGGTATGGTACAGAAAGATGTGCAACGTCTAATCAATGATGGATTATTGCAAGTGGGGATCAAGGTAAAGAAGGAGGAAGTTTCAGTGGTTGAGCCTGTTTTCAATCTACCAAAGAATAGCGAGAAAGTCCCTGTGTTCAATATGATCAGCAAAAATGCGAAGCCTATTTTTGACAAATCTGTTGTTGATCAGCCTCGACCAATTGTTATCCAGAAGCCGAGATCGTTTCCTTTTGAGAATACAAAGGCAATCCCATGGAAGTATGATATGGTTGTGTTGGACCAAAGATCTGGGAAGGTTATCCAGAATGAGGAGGTGAAGGATGACCAGGTTGATGTAACAAATATTGCAGGAACGAGCAAGATGACCCGTAGTGGCCGAATATATCAACCCAAGATAACAGTGGTTGCTCCAAAAGAGGTTACCCCTGCTGTGACATCCAAAGACAAAGAAATGCCCATCACAGAGGGAGATGCTGAAGAGTTCTTAAGGATTATCCAAAAAAGTGATTACAAGGTTGTGGATCAGCTCCATCAAACCCCCTAAAAAATATCAATTTTGTCTCTCCTGATGAATTCCCCAGCCCACAGAGAGGCCCTACAAAAGGTGTTAATGCAAGCACATGTGACAAAGGATATAACCCCTGGCCAATTTGATTCGGTGATATCCAATATTACAGCCTGCAATACTCTGAGTTTCAGTGATGAAGAGTTGCCAAGGGGAGGACGTAATCATAACCGTACTTTGCACGTATCTATCAAATGTCAAGAGGACAGGTTGGCACGAGTTTTGGTTGATACTGGATCTTCATTGAATGTGTTTCCCAAAAGGTCGCTCGCAAAGTTAGCATATTGTTGCACCCCAAAATTTGCCTAACCTTTCTTTACTTAGCTTGTGTTTCATTGCATTCATTTTAGCATTATCATCTGCATTGCATTGACATGTGGGCAGGAGATCAAGAGGTATGACTACCAACAAAGGGATACACAAGGTTATGAAGCTAGCTAAGAGGTTTATTCAAGTGCTCAAGTGTTGATATCCTCACCAGAAAAGCCAAAGATCCTCAGAGAGAGTGGGTAAAGCCAAGTGTGTACATCTCCTAACTTGAGAGTTGTGGGAAGATTATCAGATGATGGTGAATCCATGGAGTTGGACTTGAGCCTTGAGATAGCTCATGATATGTATTGAAGTTCATCTTGAAGCCTAGACAGGTCATTATGCAAAGGATATGAAGCTACTACCAAGATTGGTGCAACTAGGGTTTCATCTGGACAACCCTAGGTCAACTGATGATTTGAAGAAGGTTGAGACCTAATTCCAAGGCCATGTGATCATGGATTGATGTGTTAAGATGCCCAAGGGATGATTCCAAGGTCAACGCATCATGAATCAAGAGTGTGAGGAGTTCCTAGGCTAGGGTTGCTATGCTTGATAGTGTAAAATCCCCAGGTTTAGTGCCTAACTTCAAGACCACATAACTCAAGATGTGATTTTCATCTCACCTTGAACCCAACATGATTGTTGTAGGGCATGATCTTAGCTTTAATTTAAGTACTAGAAGTCCTTGATAGGGTTTATAGAACTCAAGTTATGAACCAGACAAGTTACAGGTCATCAGAGGAATGTGAATTTGGAGCTTGAAAGTCACCCAACTTGCATGACACTTTTGACCTAGAAGGATGATTCTCATGAACTTTTGGCCAACATGAATGTTGTTCCTTACCTTCTTAGCTTTCTAAAAAGTACTAGAATTCCATGATTGGATTTGTAGAACTTAAATTACAAGCTTTACAAGATAAGGGTATTTTGGGAATTTGGAATTATAGGTCATTTGTGATTATAGGTCAATTTCATCAACTTAGACACCTCAAATGGACTTTTGATCCACTTGAAAGTTGTTCAAAAAGGTGTTATTTATCCAAAATTGACCCAAAGATTCATTTATATGGATTAAACATGGAAGTGTATGAAGGAATTTTCATGGAAGATAATTAAAAGGCATAAAAAAGAGAAAATTCCAAAACAATTCATATTTGTGCAAAACTTGGCAAGCTTGTGCATTTTTTGAAGGTAGAAGACATTTAGAGCACTTTGGCATTGTTACGTTTTTGAATTGGAATTGGTTTCATGGTATAATTCCAAGTTGCTTAAGGTTGAAGTAACATAACCAATGTACACCATAGGATTGAATTGGGGATTCAATCTGGTCCATTCATATTCATGAGGTGTTATGCAAGCTATTGGAGTAGAAATGAAAGCTTCTAAAAGCCTAAAACACGACTGTCATGAAGGAGTTTGGAAGAAAATTGAAAATTGGAATTGGGTGAATTGGGCCATAACTGGCCAGATAAGGATCCATAACAATTCTATATATTGCATAGATGGATTTCAGAACAAGTTTGGTGATTGGAGAAGCTTGAATGAGGTAAGGAGCACTTGAAAAAGTTAGTTACAAAGTGAAAATCTTTTTCCATCTTGGAGGCCATTGTAGAGGGAATTGAAGCTCCAAGATTCTTCAGTAAGCATCACTGAACGATTCTGAGCAAGTTTGATCAAGGTTTGGAGGCTGTGGCACTCTCTGTGAAAGCTCAAACCAGGTTTTCATCTTTTCATTATTATGCTCTGTTGAGACTGAATTAAGATAGAAATTGCATGTGGTTAGGTAATTCTTGAACCTTAGATGGATTTAGGCAAGGTTTGGTAGACATTTGGGAGAGTTCTTGATCACGAGTGAAAGGTTTAGAGATTCAGTTAGGGCTTAATCTTGATGGATTTCAAAGTTGGAACATGGATTCTTGATCAGTGATGAGAGTAGAATAGATTGATGGGAAGAATTTGGCATTTGGTAATGATTTTCCAAAACACGAATTTTCTGTTCATGGCTATATTTGCGTAATCTTTGAGAGATAAAAAAATGGAGAGTGACATGATGTTCCTTGTGAGAAGGCGAGCAAATCTGGATAATTTGGTGAGAATTGGTGTTGTCTGAGGGTTTATCCACCGTGAACCCGCCGGAGATGACGACCGGAGTCTTCTCCGGCCACCCTGGACTTTCCCCCCTTTCCCTCTTCAGTTCAAAGGTAGAAGATGAGTGATGCATCGTTGGATGATTCTGACTTGAGAGACTTGGTAAACAGATTTAATGCATGTGGTTGAATCTTAGAAGTTGTTGACTTGGACCGATGATGTGGCACGCTGATAGACCTTGGATTGTCATACTTTTAGGATAGACGTCCCTGATTAGAGACTACCGTGTGCTGAAGTCAATGGAAAGTACCTGAACCCTCATGAAACGATTCGTTTCATTTAAAGGGCCATGAGCCACGTGGCACCCCCATTCCCCTTTAGATGAGTGGACTAGTCTCTAGATCCAACGCCTGTGAGTTTTATTTCTTTTAATTGTTTTATGATTTTCTTTTATTGTTTTAATCATTTTTAATTCATTAAAAATATAAATAATTGTCAGAAAAATGTAAAAAAAAAATCATGTTTGTTGCTTGGATTATTTATGATTTTTGTATGCCATTTATTTGGGATTTTAGTTAATTTTCCAATTTTGTGCTATTTTTCCATTTTTATTACATGTTTAAAAATGTTCAAAATGAGTAGTTTACTTTCTGATTTTATTACTAGTTCATGCTTTAGAATTTGGTGCTGAAATTTTGCATGCTTGTTATAGACTCCTTGATAGGTCTGTGTGATTTTTCTAGTATTTTTTAGATGATTCTAAGTTGGAGTTTGAGATAGGATTTAGGACTTCCCCTTTGATGGATTCCTTTTAGTACACATTGAGATGTAGAAATTGTTTAGGACCCTTAGATTTAGGTTTTGACCCTAAATTTTCTCCTATGATTCCCTAACCCATTTAGGATAATTTAGGATTTTTCTTAGTATTTTTAGAGGTGATCTTCTATTATTCCCCCATTTTATAAGTTGATTATGGTTTAGGTCACCCTAACTAGGATAACTTCATAGATTAGTCTTTTAAGTGAGCATTAGATAACTCTAAGCTTCAAATCCTTTCTTGATAGAATAGAAATTAGGTAAATACCTCATTAGGACATTGAGTAGGCCTTGATAGAGCCTTTGATTCCCCTAGTTTAGGTGATCCTTGTAGCTAGTCATTAGGGTTTCTTAGAAGTTGTTGTAGTGCCTTCTTTCCCTTATGTGATTTCTTCCATGGGCTTTGCCCTATCCTCTTTCTCCAAGTCTTGAAAAGGAGCCCTCCTGGGAGAGCCTAATCCTTCCTTTGGTTGGATTCTGTGCATTCCTCAAGAGGTTGAGCCTTGAATCGACATTCATTAGTATAGTTCATTCCTTTGGTTTGTACTATCTTTCTCCTTCAAGTCTTGATGAGGAGCCCTCTTGGGAGAGCCTAATCCTTCCTTTGGTTGGATTCTGTGCATTCCTCAGGAGGTTGAGCCTTGGATTGAAATTCTTGGCATGGTATATTCCCTTGGTTTATATACTGTCATCCATCTCAAAGTCCCTTTCTTAGGATCCCTCTTGGGAGAGCCTAATCCTTCCCTTGGTTGAATTTTGTGCATTCCTTAATAGGTTGAGCCTGAGATGGACATTCTGTGTTGATACACTTAAACCAGATACCTTAGATTGATATCTAGGACTAATACCTAGTTTTCTGTCCTATTGACATAGGATCCCTCTTGGGAGAGCCTAATCCTTCCTTTGGTTGGATTATGTGCATTCCTCAAGAGGTTGAGCCCATGATGGACTCTTGTGTTGATACACCTCCAACCTGATGTAGCCTGGGATGACTTCCCTATTGCTCATTTTGCTTTCATTTCTCTTCCTTGTTTGACATTGCTTGATGCATTAGGACAGTCTCATGTTTAGAGTATTTTAGTGTAAGTGCATGATCGCATTAAGAGGTTGAATGGGTCTCCCTCTGCTTGTTTGCATTAAGGGTTGAGGTGATCCTTCCCTTGCTTATGTGTTGTTTTTCTTTTTATCTGTGTGTTTGCATTGAAAGGTTGAGATGAGCTCCCTTTGCTTGTCTGTTTTGATTGTTTTCTTTGCTTGATTGCTTAGAGGTTGAGTGAGTCTCCCTCTGCTTGCATTGCTGCATGGCATTTGCATCTTTACTGATTTCTCTTCTTTTTATCTGATGTGTAGCTGATGCTTTGTCTATTGTCTGTATCCCATTGACATGATCCCCTAGGACTCTCACTTCCTTTGATAAGGAAGTGATGATAGAACTTTAGGTTGAAACCTTTGTATAATAACATCTAAGAGTTCCCCGTTTCAAACTCAACCATATGATGAATCCTTGGCATGACAACATTAGGACTTGATAGTTTCCCCTTAGTTGTGCCCGTTCTCTTCTCTCTCTAAAACAACAGTAAAAAACGTAATAAATGCAAGTTGATACAAGCGCGTTACGAGCCTTAAGCCACTTGGGAAATGATAATTGAGCGGTCTCCTCTCAATCGTCTAGACTGTTTAGTATACGTCTTTTGGACGATATGCGATGCATTCGTTCCCAAGTCATAATCTCTAGAGTTGTACGAACTACAGACATCCATAAAAAACACTTCTTCTGTAAAAGACAAAAAACAAGCCTCAAACCTCTTTTTGCCCCGTGGGCTTATAAATCAAGGAAAACTTTTCTGAAGAAAAGAGTGTCGTTAACTCTCAGTTCTACCGCAAACGGTAACGCACGAGTCTCTGACGAGCAAGCTGCATACACCAAACTGCTGGAACTGTTTGTTAACCTTACTCGGAAAAACAGATGAATCTAAACCTCGTAATCCGTAGTATCCCGAACTACGTAAGCTTTGATCTCTCATATCTGTTGAGAGTACATAGACACAATACTGACGTATTGGCGAGCCACCTTCCCCCATCCTTTCACCCGTATTTAGCCGAACTACGTTGACTCTGATTTCTTGTTCTCTGACGATAATACGTAGGCACGAAGCGCGATGCTTTGCCGAGTCATTTTCTTATCTTTTCAGACCAACCTTGATAGGTAGATAGTTAAACCAACCCGTCAGATAAACACAACAAGCATGGATCCCGTTGAGTACAATGGACGTGAGGGTTGCTAATACCTTCCCCTTGCATAACCGACTCCTGAACCTAGACATGGTTGCGATGACCTTGTCTTATACCTTTTTGTTAGGTTTTTCCGATCGTTTCCTTTCCCTTTCTGTGGGATAAATAATGAAAGGTGACGACTCTTCTGTTTTGCCGGCACCTTATTTTCGCGGTAGCGACAATTGGCGACTCTGTTGGGGATCCAACGTCCCCTATGCGATTCAATCCTAACGCTTGCGTGTTTATCTGTTGGGTTTGCATTTATTTATCGCATTTTACTTTCCTGCATTTTACTTTCAGTATAATACTATTGTTGTTGTGCTGTTGTGGGAGGGGTGCTCTGATGAGTGATAAGCCAGACCCAGGCTTGAGTATGTACATATCACTAGAAGCAGATTAGTGGTGAACCTATATGTTAGGCATGCACTAGTTCCCACGAAATCTGCGCTCAGACGAGATTCTTTGAGATGATTTCTATTTCCAGCCCAGTTGGCCATTGAAAGGATTTCAGATCTAAGGGTTGTCGACTCTAGGAAACGATCATTTGTGATTCAGCTGAGTGAGGCCTCTTCAGGAGAGGATGATGCCAAACCAGAAATGGTGAACGTATCATCATTTCCTGAAAGTATGTGACGCTGATGAACGCATAGGATGTCGTACCTTAATTAGTGGATAGGTTTCATACCTGTGAGTGGGGTCGGGTTATTACAGGAAACTTTGACCTTCAGACAACCTGGTTTTCTTGACAGTGAATCAGTATTTTTGGTATCAGTAGGCCCTTATTATCAGAGTTGTGTTATATTCTTGCCGAAGCAGAATTATGACTTGCCACTTCACAGCACAACACTCTTGATCTCCTGCTGCATTTTGCATTTGCATTTGCATTTACTTTTTCATGTTGCATTACATTTAACACGTATCTATGTTGCAGGTGTGCAGTTCCTTCTCGATTCTAGCAATCTTGTTCCCTTTTTGTCCAACATGGAACCCAACTTGAGAAGAACATTGGCTTACAAGTTTCCTACACCAAATATTACTACGTTGAGGAGTTTGATTTCTTTGGCTGGTAAGGAAATGATGAAGGATTTCAGGGGAAGCTATGGGAAGCTGCTAAGTGTTGTGTGCAATCCATCTTTGTATGAATTGAATGGACTTCAGACTCTGCTTCAGTTTTATGATCCTCAGTTGCGTTGCTTCACGTTTCCGAGTTATGTGCTGGCCCCTACTTTGGAAGAGTTTTCTGCCATATTGGAAGTACCCATTCTTGCTCAGGTGCCCTTTTATCCTATTGACAAGGAGCCAAATCTGGCTAGTATTGCTACAGGTTTGCATATGGAGGTTTCTGAGTTGAAAGGAAGAACAGCCAGGAGAAACGGAGCTTATGGATTCCCATTACCTTTTCTGGCTGATAAAGCACGACACTTCGCCAAGAAGGAATGTTGGGTGGCATTCAAAGCTATTTTGGCATTATGCATATATGGTATCATGTTATTCCCCAATATCCCAGACTTTGTGGATGTGGACGCTCTTCGTATCTTCGTTTCAAGGAATCCCATCCCTACCTTGCTCGGAGACGTGTATCATTCGGTGCACTATAAGAACGAGAATAAAAGAGGCAAGAGTGTGTCCTGCTGTGCTTCACTGTTTTACAGATGGTTTGTCACTCATTTACCTAAGGCTGGTTCTTTTCTAGAGAGTGCAGAGACGAAGGAGTGGTCTGAGCGCATGATGAGTTTGTCTACCGAAGACATTGATTGGTTTGACAGAGATCGCCTGGGGAGTGAAATCATTTACATCTGTGGGAACTTTCCCAACGTCCCTCTGGTGGGTAGGAAAGGCTGCATCAATTACAATCCATCTATCACTGTCATACAGTTCGGGTATGCCTTGAGGGGCCCTCCTAAGGACGAGGAGGTACAGTAATCTCTGTACCTCACGGGCGCATTGGAAGGAGATGATTTGGCCAGATTTGAACATGCCTGGAATAATGTTCACCGAAAAGGGAAGACCTCATTGGGGAAGAGCAATAGTCAGGCTTATTCTCCTTATGTGGCCTGGATTCATAGCAGGGCAGGAAAAGTGATGATGCCCTTTCTTCCTGTCAAGTAGGACTACCATTCAGAGCCCACCATGATTAAATTCAGAAGTATAATCAGCTTCAAGCTAAGAATGAAGAGCTGATGAAAGCCAATGAGGAACTGGAAAAAGAGATCGCTCAACTCCGAAGTGAGAAGAACGAGGCCGTATACACCTGCAAGAATCAGACAGAATTGATAAATCACTTGGGCGCCAATTTGACCAAGGAGAGTGATTCTAGAGAACGTCTTGGATTGGACCTGAAGGCTGTGCATAGTGTATTGACCACTAAGAAGAAAGACCTGGATAGAGTGTATCTGAAGTTGTCCAAATACGAGAAATTGTGGAACAACACTTTGACTAGCCACACAGAGCGAGAAGAAAAGCTGAAGCAACAAATAGCCCAGTTGGAGGCTCAGATTGAGATCAAAGACAAGAAGATAGAGGCTGAAGCCTCACTTCAACGAGACGTCCAATACAGATTGGTTGAGACCAAGGCAAACCTACAGGATTGTCAACTCAGAGCTGATGCTAAGAGGTGTAGAGTGGAAGACCGATCTGGAAAAGGTGCTTGTGGGGACGTTGCCAAGGATCTCCAGGATACCGTCAGGCAGAGGGATTTGCTAATTCGGGGTCTGCTCACCCAGCCTGATCATCCCACTACGAAGAAGTTATTGGAGGATTTTTGTGCCCGTAGCCGCACTTGATTTCTTTGTATTTCTTCGTACCTTTTATGCATTGATATGCTGACCACCGCCAGGCTTGTTGGTTGGGGTCACAATTGTTGCTTCAGTTGTATTCAATTACTGTTGTACGCTGCCCACGCGGGTTTTTCAGATATATATGAGGATTTATTTCCATGATTGGATGGTAGACTTTATTTGTCTCGGAGCTAGAATCAAGGGGGAGTTCCTCCTAATGCATAGATGCGTGTTTGCATTTTCATGAATCATTTGCATAACAGGTACCTCGAGCTGTTTTCCTAACCCTTTGTGCTTGCAGGTTATTTCAGGATTGAACGAAGGCAGATTCACTGGTATTATACCAGAGCAAATCAAGCCAGAGTAATGGAACAGGTTCAGACTGACATTCAAGAGCTCAGGGAAAGGATGGATCGTTTTTTGGATCTCATGCAAGTGGCTGCTAATGGCCAGGATCAGCTCAGAACTCTGGTGCAGCCTCTGATTGCACGCGTCGACAGCAATGGCGTGCTACACGGTGGGAATGTTGTGAACCCTCCGCTTGTTGAGACCCCTCATGCTGGCATCCCTGTTACTGGAGGGAATGGAAGTGGCAATGGCAATGTTGTTACTAATATTGGAGCTAATGGGAATACGATTGGAGCCGGAAATGGAAACTTTGAGGCCAATGGTAATGCTGGTATAGGGAATGGCAATACTGGAGGAACGGGTAATGCTGGGAACGCTGGTGCCGGTAATCTGTATGGTCTTGATGCTATTGGGTTTGCTCAGGGTAATGGTCATCAACCATGGCAAGAGGATCGTCAAGAGGACTTATTCTCAATGAAGGGAGCTAAGGGCGAACTGAATTCTGAAGCCCACTTTAGGTTCAAAGCACTCGAAGACAAGATGAAGAGTTTTGAGAACTTGAATACCACGGGCGTTGACATGACCAAGCTGGGGCTGATCTCAGACTTCAAGGTGCCTTCCAAGTTTGAGGTACCCGACTTCGAGAAGTATAAGGGCACCACTTGCCCCTGTGTCCATCTGAGGTCATACTATCGAAAGATGTCTGCACATTCTGAAGATGAGAAGTTGCTGATGCACTTCTTCCAGGACAGCCTGTCAGGCCCCTCGCTGGAGTGGTATATGGGTTTGGAACCCACCAGTGTACGTACGTGGAAGGAACTTGCTGAAGCATTCGTATGAAACCATCAGTACAACAGCGACCTGGCTCCCAACCGGGTTCAGCTACAAAATTTGTCTCAGAAGAACAACGAAGGATTTAAAGAGTACGCCCAGAGGTGGCGTGAATTGGCAGCGAGAGTTCAGCCACCGATGGTTGAGCGAGAACTTGTCAAGATGTTCGTAGCTACTCTTCCAGGGGTTTATTATGAGAAGCTTGTCAGTGGTATGTCGGGAAGTTTCTCCGACCTCATCATCACTGGAGAACATGTAGAGAATGGCATCAAACTCGGAAAGATTCAGGGTGTAGATGTATCCTCAGTTAGAGGGGGAAAGAAGCCTTACAGTGGTAAGAGACGTGAAGGTGAGGCGAGCTCAGTGTCTAATGCTCAGGGAAAAGGGAAAGGCCAGCACCAATAGGTCGCTAGCATTACTATTCCTGCTGTCCAACAACCTCAGCAGCAACAACAACAGAACCAGCAAGGGTACTGGAGGTACCAGAATAAAACACCATTGTCGAATCGTCATCTTGAAACCCCACCTATGTCATACGCTCAGCTGTTGCAGACATTGCTTCAATTACAGCTAGTTCAGAAGAGAACTTTAGCTCCCTTGACAGGGACACCTCCACCGGGCTACGATGCGAATGCGAGATGTGAGTTTCATTCGGGGGCGCCTGGCCACTCGATTGACAACTGTAAGGCATTCAAGCAAAAAGTGCAAGATATGGTTGACGCCAAGATAATCAACTATTCTGATAATGTTCCAAATGTTACAAAGAACTCTATGCCTAACCATGGGGGAGATGGGGTTAGCGCCATCATTGAAGAGGAAGATTCGGGTTTATTGACTGATGTCAAAGACCTGAAAACACCACTTGGTTTCGTTAAAGCCAAGTTGATGAAGAAAAGCATTTTCCCGGGCTGTGGAATGTTGTGTATGGATTGTGCGAATCATTCAGACGGCTGTGATCAGTTGGTAGCAGGGATCCAGAGTTTGATGAACAAAGGAATTCTGCAGTTTAGTCGGAGGGTTGAGAACAAATTAGGGGAAGTAATGCTGAAGCAGAAGGATGAGGTTGCCACTATCACCATGCCCCGTAAAACAATCACCATTTCTGCATCAAGGCCACCTACGATCACTATCACGAAGGCTGGGCCTATACCATTTGAAAGCACTAACACTGTTCCATGGCACTTTAGGGCAGACGTCTATTGCAATGGACAGAAGTTAGAGTTGGAGCCGTCTGGGCAATCTGTCGACAACCTAGTGGGGACTGGGGGAATAACGCGTAGCGGAAGAGTGTTCGCTCCACCAGAGATTGTGGTTGACAAAACTGACAAGGATGAGAAGACTGACAGAGGTAAAAGTAAGGTCGTTGAAGAAACCTCCCGTGAGGTAGAGAAAGACCTGCTTGTGAAAGACGTCGAAGAATTTATGAGACTGATCAAGAAAAGTGATTATAAGATCGTTGATCATCTTCGTCAAACACCGTATAAGATCTCTATTCTGAATCTGTTGTTGTGTTCCGAGGCACATCGCAATGCTCTGCTGAAGGTTCTGAATGCAGCGTATGTACCGCAAGAGATCTCTGTCAACCAGCTAGAGGGAGTGGTTGCTCATGTGAATGCTGGGAATGGATTAGGGTTTACTGACCTCGAGCTAACGCCGAAAGGAAGGAACCACAATAGCGCCTTGCATATCTCGATAGAATGTCGAGGAACGGTTATGTCCCATGTGCTGGTGGACACGGGATCATCTCTGAACGTTCTCCCTAAGAAAGCTCTGATGAGGTTGGATACGAGAGGGCTGATATGTACCCCCAGTGATCTGGTGGTGAAAGCTTTTGATGGAACCAAGCAAACCGTCTTTGGAGAGGTAACTCTACCCATTCAAGTTGGGCCAGAAACCTTTGACGCGGTTTTCTATATCATGGATATCATGCCCGCCTATAGTTGTCTATTGGGCCGGCCTTGGACCCATTCTGCGGGCGCAGTAACTTCTACATTGCACCAGAAACTGAAGTATGCTGTGGGTGGCAGCATCGTGACCGTCTGTGGTGAAGAGGACACAATGGTGAGCCATTTGTCATCTTTTAAATATTTCGAGGTGGATGGCAAGATCCACGAAACTTTGTGCCAGGCATTTGAGACCGTTAAAGTCAAGGATGCGATTCCGGTGATGATCGAGAAACCTGAGATGAATCTCTCTTCCTTCAAGGAAGCTCGAGCTACTGTTCAAGCTGGCTCTGCCCAAGGCTGGGGGCAAGTTCTGGAAATCTCTAACAAGCAGGACAAGTTTGGGTTAGGGTATTCTCCTTCTGCTGATGCTTCCTCCTCTCGCAGTGCGCCGTGCGTCAAGGGGCTGATTCAGTTCACAAAAGGTGGGGTGATATTTGAGAATGTCAACACCGTGTATGAAGACAACGAAGATAGCGATTGTGACCTGGACTCCTGGATTTAGCCGTGCAAACCACGCCAGAGCCTCAACAACTGGTCCGTCCAGGATGTCATCCAAGAGACGCGTAAAGAGTAATGCTTTATCTCTTCCGATTATTATACAATCTTATGCTCTACCCGGGGCATAACGGTTTTACTGTCAGGGCCTTTATTGCTTATGCATGTACATGTTATCAATAAATCAAAGGGCATTTTCTTTGCATTCAAATTTTGTGATCTCTATTATTCCTGTTTTTATTTTTGTTTTGAAAAACAATAAAATGGCAATACGGTTTATGCTAACCTGCATATCCTCTTCTTAAGCTTAACCCTTGTTATTGCAGGATTCACGCTACAGATGACATCGACTCTGAACCTTTTATGATTCACTTTGACTTTGATTGCTCGATATATCAAGCTGAAGAAGAGATTGGTGAAGATGAAGACCTTCCGGAAGAGTTGGCCCGTTTTGGTGAAACAAGAAGATAAGATCATTCTGCCTCACGAGGAAGAGATTGAGATTGTTAATCTGGGTTCTGAGGAACTTGTCAGAAATGTCAGGATAGGGGCTGCATTACAGAGCGATATCAAGCGAAGATTGGTCGAGATGCTTCGAGAGTATAGTGACATCTTTTCTTGGTCGTATGAAGATATGCCCGGGCTCGACACTGACATAGTGGTTCATCATCTACAATTGCGAGAAGATTGTCCTCCAGTTAAACAGAAGCTTAGAAGGACACAACCAGATATGGCCGTTAAGATCAAAGAAGAAGTACAAAAGCAGCTGGATGCTGGCTTTTTAGCGGTCACTACTTACCCTCCGTGGGTCGCCAACATAGTACCTGTACCGAAGAAGGACGGTAAGGTGCGGATGTGTGTTGATTATCGGGATTTGAATAAGGCGAGCCCTAAAGATGATTTCCTGCTCCCTCATATTGATGTGTTGGTCAACAATACAACTCAATTTCCCGTGTTGTCGTTCATGGATGGCTTCTCCGGCTATAACCAAATCAAGATGGCGCCGGAGGACATGGAGAAAACCACGTTCATTACACCACGGGGAACTTTTTGCTACAAGGTAATGCCTTTCGGTCTGAAGAACGTAGGGGCCACTTACCAGCGGGCGATGGTCACTTTGTTTCATGACATGATTCACCATGAGATTGAAGTCTATGTTGATGACATGATTGTGAAGTCCCAAACGGAGGACATCTGGTCAATTTGCTGAAGCTTTTTTAAAGGCTTAGGAAGTTCAGGTTGAGGCTGAATCCTAACAAGTGTATTTTCGGAGTACGGTCTGGAAAATTACTGGGGTTTATTGTGAGTGAAAAAGGAATTGAGGTGGATCCTGCTAAGATAAAAGCAATACAAGACATGTCAGCGCCAAAGACTGAAAAAGAAGTTCGTGGTTTTCTGGGCAGAATAAACTACATTGCCAGGTTTATATCTCAGCTCACGGCCATGTGTGAACCGATGTTCAAGCTATTGAAAAAAGATCAGGCGATTATCTGGAACGAGGATTGCCAGAAGACAATTGATAAGATAAAACAGTATCTGCAGGAACCTCCAATTTTGATACCCCCAGTGACTGGAAGACCGTTAATCATGTACTTGACAGTTCTTGAGAATAGCATGGGTTGCATTCTCGGTCAGCATGACGAGACTGGCAGAAAGGAGCATGCCATTTATTACTTGAGTAAAAAGTTCACAGATTGTGAGTCCCGTTACTCAATGCTGGAAAAAACGTATTGTGCACTCGCGAGGGCTACCAAATGTTTACGACAGTATATGCTCAATCACACAACCATGCTAATTTCGAAAATGGATCTGATCAAGTACATCTTCGAGAAGCAAGCGCTTTCAGGCAGGATTGCCAGATGGTAAATGGTACTGACGGAGTATGACATTCAATACGTTTCCCATAAGGCCATCAAGGGAAGTGTGTTGTCTGAGTACCTTGCCGAACAGCCTATTGAAGATTATCAACCGATGAAGTTTGAATTCCCTGATGAGGATATCATGTTTCTCAAAGTAAAAGATTGTGATGAACCGTTGCCCGACGAGGGGCCAGATAGGAAGTCCCAGTGGAAATTGATATTCGACGGTGCAGTTAATTCGTACGGAAGTGGTATTAGGGCAATCATTACGACTCCCCAGGGATCCCACATCCCGTTTACCGCCAGATTGACTTTTCCGGTCACCAACAATGAAGCAGAATACGAGGCTTGCATCATGGGTTTGGAAGAAGCCATTGATTTGAGAATCAAAAACATGGATGTATACGGTGACTCGGCACTTGTTGTTAACCAAATTAACGAGGAGTGGGAGACTCATCAGTCGAATTTGGTCCCTTACATGAATTATGCCAGAAGGCTGCTTCCATTATTCGATCGAGTGGAACTCCATCATGTGCCTAGAGCAGAAAATCAGATGGCTGATGCCTTAGCCACGTTGGATTCGATGTACAAAGTCAATTTTTGGAATGAAGCTCCAAGAATTGTCATTTCCCGTCTTGATAGATTGACATTCGTCTTTGCCATTGAGGAAGCCTCCGATGGCAAGCTGTGGTTCTACGATATCCAGACCTTCCTTATGACTAAGGAGTATCCTGCGGGAGCGTCAACCCAGGATAAGAAGACTCTGAGGAGGCTGTCTGGAAATTTCTATCTCAATCCTGATGGAGTTCTGTACAAGAGGAATCACAATCTTGTGCTACTCAGATGTGTGGATGAAAAAGAAGCTAGTTTTCTTATGGAGGAAGTCCATGAAGGCACTATTGGTACGCACGCCGGCGGACATGCCATGACGTGGAAAATCTTATGGAGTCAGATTGTTTCTAATTCGCAAAGAGATGTCATAAATATCAGATTTATGCTGATAAAAATCATGTGCCGCCGTGCCCATTGAATGTCATGTCATCCCCGTCGTCGTTCTTCATGTGGGGCATTGATATGATAGGCAAGATCGAGCCCACTGCATCTAATGGTCACCGCTTCATTTTGGTAGCCATCGATTACTTCACCAAGTGGGTGGAGGCAGCCTCGTATGCTAATGTGACCAAGCAGGTGGTTGCTAGATTCATAAAGAAGGACATCATATGTCAATACGGAATTCCCGAGCGGATCATTACTGACAATAGTTTGAATCTGAACAACAAGATGATGAAGGAGTTATGCCAGAACTTCAAGATTGAACATCACAACTCATCGCCTTACCGGCCGAAGATGAATGGCGCGGTTGAAGCGGCCAACAAGAACATCAAAAAGATAGTACAAAAGATGGTTGTGACCTACAAAGATTGGCATGAGATGTTGCCATTTGCATTACACGGTTATCGTACGACGGTACGCACATCAACCGGGGCAACTCCTTTCTTGCTAGTATACTGTATGGAGGATGTCCTACCGTTGGAAGTTGAGATTCCTTCTTTGCGAGTTTTGGTTGACGTGAAACTCGATGAGGCAGAATGGATTAAGAACCGATTAAATCAACTCAGTCTGATGGATGAGAAGAGATTAGCATCGATTGCATATGGTCGTCTGTACCAGAGCCGAATGAAGAAAGCTTATGATAAGAAGGTGCGTCCTAGAAACTTTCAGACGGGTGATTTTGTCCTGAAGAAGATTCTTCCACCATATTCCGATCACAGGGGCAAGTGGACTCCTAACTACGAAGGTCCATATGTCGTCAGCAAGGTCTTCTCGGGAGAGCCTTGTTGTTATCCACGATGGATGGCGAAGATTTTGCATCCCCTGTGAACGCGGACGCAGTTAAAAAATACTTTGCTTAAAAAAGACCCGCTGGAAAGAAAAAGAATATCCAGGCAAAAATGGGGCATCCCGGCGAACCATAAAAAAGGAAAAAGGTTCGGGCAAAAATTAGGGATATAAACGAAAAATGTACACCCGCAAAGTCAAAAACCTGAAAGGGCGGGTTTGGCAAAAAAGGGTATCCCGGTGAATCGAAAACCCGAAAGGGAGATTCAAGAAAAAGTTGGGGATTAGAAAAGCAAATGACTGTGTCCCGCGTGTGAACTTTCATTGTTTAGTGGTTTGGGAAGACCTGAGGGCCGTTTATCCAAATCAATATCTTCTGAAGATGAAGCGTCGAAGAAGTATCGAAGTCGAGTGGGTCATAGAGGGATCAACTCATGGTGTTCGTCTACACCACATTGCCGACATTTGTGTATATACTGATGTATATTTATGTTTATACTTGCGCAGCTTCCTCATTTCAGGAGCTTGCATCTGTTGTAAAACATTTTTTCCTATTCAGGGGCTCGTTTATCAATAAGCATATACTATTCACTATTTTTGTTTGATTATTTTAGCTATTACCTGTTTTGTTTGCGAAAAAGAATGCCCGATGTTTTTGATAAAATGCGCATACATAAACTTGCTGGCCTAGGCCGATAATTGTTGAAACATTGTATTACCTGAACATTGTCACAGGATGATAACCTTGATAGGTCCCTTTTTGAAGGGTATCTTGTCTGTTTGTTCATTTTGTTGCAGGGTCATCACCCTCCAGTAAGTATGCCAGATGTTTTCCAAGCAGGATGATTCCTTCTTCCCCAGCGAGTTCAGTAGTGTTTCCCCACGGAGTCTGAACATGGGATTGTGAGCATTGATGTGTGTCCCCGAACGGAGATAGACTCTCCCCAAACCAGATGTATCCTAGCAGGATCATCATTTCCCCAACCGAGTCGTGCGCAGAAGTGTATACTCGTTCCCAACAGCGGGTCAATGTGCAGTTTTCTCATAGAAGACTATTGGTAAGTGCTCAGCTTCCGATAGTTCAGACTAAAGTCTCCGACAGAATTGAAATTCCCCCACAGAGTTGTATTCTCCCCGGCAGGTAGGAGTGATTCCAGCATCTGGTTGCCTATCCCCAGCCGAGTTTGCAATTCCCCAAGAGAGCCGAGTCCTTGGAAGCCGTTCAGGGCATTATTGGTTTTCCCCAGGAGAGTGTTTGAATAGCTGTTGTTGTACCTCCCCATCAGAGTCCGTATCTCCAAGAAGATTCTATCTGTGAAGGCCGTGTAGTTTATTTCCGCGATTGACATTGTTTCCTCAACAGTTTGTGGTTCGTATACTCAGTCGAGTGAGTACAGGTTCTCGTAGAACTTGGTCCCCTGCAGAAAGTCGACTGAAGTCTGTGTCCCTAGGTTAATTGAGATCGGTGTGATTTCTTCTCCTCGGCAGGATGATTCCTTCTTCCCCTCAGAATGGTTCTTTCCCCTTGATAGGAGGATTTTTCCTGTCAGCATTTAATTTGCTGATGGGGTCATAACATTTTGCATGATTGCATAAGCATTTACCCTAAAACGTGTAGTATTTCCACCGTGTGGAGCATTATGCCATTGTCAAACATATGCATATGAAACATGAGCTAGGTCATTACCTTTCTTGTTTTGCAGGCGTTCCTCAGCAGAGTTGTTTGCTCAAGATGATTCTTGAAGTCCCCAGCGAGGCTGTTTGTTCAGGATGATTCTTGAATTCCTCAGCAGAGTTTATTCGTTCAGAATGATTCCGAAATCCCCAGAGCAGAGTTAATTGATAGTTATCCATATTCCCCAGCGGAGATGTGTCATCCCCAGCAGGTTTCAAATAGAGAAGTTGAGATTTCCCTTGCAGACTTGATGATTGAAGTCCGGTCGCAGTGCCAAAATCCCCCTGACTTACTGATGAAGTCCAACTGCGATGTCCAAGCAGTTCTCCTAGCTGACGCAGAGTGCCTGACGGCAAAAGATGAGATATCCTTATTGGTTCATGATAGATTGAGGATTCTATTTCCGACTTACTGACGAAGTCCGTCTGACGCCCGAGAATTTCTTTGAATGCCCGACGGCATAACTAACTTGATTGTCAAAAGTTCCTAATGACCCGATGAGTCCAGAGGAATTCTTCTGCTGCCGTGCCGCAGAATGCCTGACGGCAACATCAGCTATGTATCACCAGTTATCGTGTAACCAGTGATCCCTTGATTACTTGAGGAAGAAGCTGCAGCGAAATCCGACGATCATCCTGACGGTGATTTGAAATTAGTCGCTCATTAGCCAGTTGCCATGCAACCAGTGATCCCTTATTGACTTACTGATGAAGTCCGACAAAGATATTGTTGACGTTCCTAGCGACCCGATGAGTCCGTAGGTGACGATAAGGAATTCTTCTACTGTGGTGCAGAATGCCCGACGGCATAATCGACCATCCTTCACCAGTTACCGTGTAACCGGTGATTCCTTGATGACTTGAGGATGCAGTTCTACAGTGGATTAGATGGTCATCCTGATGGAGATTTGAAGTTAATCACTCACCAGCAAGTTGTCGTGAAACTATCAATACCAGCTATCCTTCACCAATTACCGTGTAACCGGTGATCCCTTGATGATTTGAGGATGAAGTGCTACAGTGAAATTAGATTTTCAGATCAGTAATTCTCCAGCAAGTTGTCGTGCAACTGTTATTTCCGTTTCCGAAGATTGTCTACCCATCAGAGTATCGTTTACTTGTGCGGTTGGCAAATTTCCGGGTTTATTGGTATTCAACCGTCTTTTACCTTGATTGTTTGAGAGTCGTTCGCTTCTCACCCAGTCAGGTCCAAGCCGTTTGAATAGGGGCAGCTGTTGCACCCCAAAATTTGCCTAACCTTTGTTTACTTAGCTTGTGTTTCATTGCATTCATTTTAGCATTATCATCTGCATTGCATTGACATGTGGGCAGGAGATCAAGAGGTATGACTACCAACAAAGGGCTACACAAGGTTATGAAGCTAGCTAAGAGGTTTATTCAAGTGCTCAAGGGTTGATATCCTCACCAAAAAATCCAAAGATCCTCAGAGAGAGTGGTTGAAGCCAAGTGTGTACATCTCCTAACTTGAGAGTTGTGGGAAGATTATCAGATGATGGTGAATCCATGGAGTTGGAATTGAGACTTGAGAGAGCTCATGAGATGTATTGAAGTTCATCTTGAAGCCTAGACATGTCATTATGCAAAGGATATGAAGCTACTACCAAGATTGGTGCAACTAGGGTTTCATCTGGACAACCCTAGGTCAACTGATGATTTGAAGAAGGTTGAGACCTAATTCCAAGGCCACGTGATCATGGATTGATGTGTTAAGATGCCCAAGGGATGATTCCAAGGTCAACTCATCATGAATCAAGAGTGTGAGGAGTTCCTAAGCTAGGGTTGCTATGCTTGACAGTGTAAAATCCCCTGGTTTAGTGCCTAACTTCAAGACCATATAACTCAAGATGTGATTTTCATCTCACCTTGACCCTAACATGATTGTTTTAGGGCATGATCATAGATTTAATTTGAGTACTAGAAGTCCTTGATAGGGTTTATAGAACTCAAGTTATGAGCCAGACAAGTTACAGGTCATCAGAGGAATGTGAATTTGGAGCTTGAAAGTCACCCAACGTGCATGACACTTTTGACCTAGAAGGATGATTCTCATGAACTTTTGTCCAACATGAATGTTGTTCCTTACCTCCTTAGCTTTCTAAAAAGTACTAGAAGTCCATGATTGGATTTGTAGAACTCAAGTTACAAGTTTTACAAGATAAGGGTATTTTGGGATTTTGGAATTATAGGTCATTTGTGATTATGGGTCAATTTCATCAACTTAGACACCTCAAATGGAATTTTGATCAACTTGAAAGTTGTTCAAAATGGTGTTATTTGTCTAACCATGACCCAAAGATTCATTTATATGGATTAAACATGGAAGTGTATGAAGGAATTTTCATGGAAGATAATTAAAAGGCATAAAAAAGAGAAAATTCTAAAACAATTCATATTTGTGCAAAACTTGGCAAAATTGTGCATTTTTTGAAGTTAGAAGGCATTTAAAGCACTTTGGTATTGTTACATTTTTGAATTGGAATTGGTTTCTGTCGCTACCGCGAAAATAAGGTGTCGGCAAAACAGAAGAGTCGCCACCTTTCGTTATTTATCCCTCAGAACGGGAAAGGAAACGATCGGAAAAACCTGACAAAAAGGTATAAGACAAGGTCATCGTAACCATTGTCTGGGTTCGGGAGTCGGTTACGCAAGGGGAAGGTATTAGCACCCCTCACGTCCATCCTACTCGATGGGATCCACGCTTGTTATGTTTATCTGACGGGTTGGTTTACTATCTACCTATCAAGGCTGGTCTGAAAAGAAAAGAAAATGACTCGGCAAAGCGTCGCACTTTATGCCTACGTATTCTCATCAGAGAATAAGAAATCAGAGTCAATGTAGTTCGACTAACTACGGGTTACGGGGAAGGTGGCTCGCCAATACGTCAGTATTGTGCCTACGTACTCTCAACAGACATGAGAGATCAGAGCTTACGTAGTTCGGGATAATACGGATTACGGGGATTCAGATTCATCTATTTTTTCGAGTAGGGTTAACAAACAATTCCAGCAGTTTGGTGTACGCAGCTCGACCCTTGGAGACTTAGGCTTTACCGTTTGCGGTAGAACTGAGAGTTAACGACACCCTTTTCTTCAGAAAAGCTTCCTTTGAATTATGGGCCCACTGGGCAAAAAGGTTTGAAGTTTGTTTTCTGTCTTTTACGGAAGAACTGTTTTTTATGTTTGTTTGTAGTTCGTACAGCACTAGAGACTATGACATGGGAACGAATGCGTCGCATATCGTCCAAAGGACGTATACTAAACATTCTAGACGACTGAGAGGAGGCCGCTCAATTATCATTACCCAAGTAGCTTAAGGCTCGTAACGCGCTTATACTAACTTGCCTTTATTACGTTTTTTACTGTTGTTTGAGATGAGAAGAGAGAGGGACAACTACGGGGAGACTATCAAGTCCTAATGTTGTCATGCCAAGGATTCATCCTATGGTTGAGGTTTGAAGCCGGGAACTCCTAGAAGTTATCATGCATAGGTTTCAACCTAAAGTTCTAATCATCACTTACTTATCAAAGGAAGTGATATTCATAGGGGATCATGTCAATGATAAACAGAAAAAGATAAAGCATCAGCTTAAACAGTAAACAGTAAACGACTGTAAAATACATGCAATGCAAGTGAGGGAGGAAAGGTGTGTGGGGCATCAGCCTCCACAAGCTCGTCTCGACCTCAAGCCAGATATGAATAACTGCAATCATACAGGAAAAATAACATGCCATCAAGCAAATCATAAACCACATAGGCAAGGGAGCAGAGCTCTACCGAATACCCGCAAGCAAAGCCATACAGTAAAAATACAAGCACAGGGAGAAACTCAACCTCTAATGCAATCATGCTCCTAGCTTAACACAATCTAAACATGAACTTATTCTAATGCATCAAGAAAATCACACAAGTCACATCAATACATTTGCACAGAAAGCAAACAGACAGGAAAGAAAGCAAATCAACAGCTTCCACAGCCTCACAGCAAAGCAATCTTCTGACAGCAGCTCAGTCCTCAGTCAGTAATTGTTCCTTAAGGCTTTCATCTTCAATAGCAAGTATCAACTTGCTTCTTCAAGCTTTCACTGCATCAAACACAAGTATCAACTTGTTCTTCATCTTCTTTAAGTTTCAGCTCTTTCTTCAATCTCAATTTGATCTTCTTCACAAGTGTCAACTTGTTCTTCTGGGTCTTCAAGCTTCAGCTCCAAGGGCAATCTTCAAACAAAGGGGAAGTGCAACCTCTAACATCTTCAGTCTTCTAGCAAGGAACTCCATCCTCTAGCAAGGGAGAAAGATTCATCTAACAAGAGCAAGGTGGGGATAGGGGAAAGCAAAGTGAAGACCAAAGGTCACCTCTAAGCACTCCACCATCAAGGAAAGGAACCCTCAAAGGTTCTACCAATTTGTGAGGAGCCACTCATCCTACCAAAGGAGGTATGGGGCCTTCACAATGGGACCTTACATCATAGGGAGGAATGGAAGTGATCAACACCTTCCATGTTTCATGAAGGAAGAAAATCTATTCTAAGAGATCTCCCTAAAACCCTAATCCTTAACCCTAAACAAACTACACCAAACGGAGAGAAATCTTCAAGTCCAAGCTCCACCATGTATTCCACAGCATCCCACACATGTCTTCATCCTCATCCAAGAGCAAGAGAAGCAAAACCCTAATCTAAGGGAACTAAAGAAATCATTCTAGTTGAGTTGGAAAGTTAGGATCACCTAAAACCTAGTACTAAAGTTAATCCTAACTAAAATACTAAAACCAATTGTAAAATCCTACAAAAATAACTATGAGAACCTAGGTCAATCAGGAATCTACCATATTAATTCCAGAGATCAAATAATCAAATAAGACCTAGAAATAAATTCCACACTACAAGGTACTAAACCTAAACCCTAAAAGGAAGCACCTAAAGTTTCAATCTAAAAACCACACCTAATTTCATCACAAAACTGTGAGAAAAATACTATGGGAGCATACATGTCTAAGCTAATCACACACAAAAAATCAAGCCAAAAATCATCACCAAGTGCTCACACTAAAATCATCAAACAGAGGTATCAACCATGGCCACTTTATTAACAAATAAAATGTAAAAAATGCACAAAAATTGAAAATGCATGATTTTCCTAATATTTTTATTCAACAAAATTCTAGTTTCAATCATAAATCAGGGGGAAAAATCTGGAATTAATTGAATTATTTTTCTATTTTTCATGAATTGTTTTCAAACCTACATGAAATGCACAAAAATAATAAAACAATAAAAAGAGAAGATGAACAGAGGGTGTATTCAGCAACTAAAGCCAACTAGTTTTGCTTGGGCCCAACACAATAGGGGTGCACATAGCAACAGGGCGTGAGGCCCATCTGAACATCAATTCAGCCAAGAAAAAAGTGCCAGGAGGGGGTGCGTTGAGCAGGAATTTGCTTTGTAAAACCCTGTTGGGCCTGGAGATGGGGTGAGGATAGTAACTGATTCACTAAGCCCAAACGCCTATGAATTCCTCAGCTCAATTTAATTCACAAAAATGAAAGAAAAAGGGCATGCATGAGAATCGAACTCGTTCCTCCTTGGTCTACACAGCGAAGCAAACAAAGTCTGAAGTTCAATAAACCAAACGCTGCGTTTGGATGTGGGGATACGTGGCGCAACATACGCGCTAGGATGGATAGACTGAGTCAAGGTCTCAACACGAACGGACGACCCAGACTTCATCTTCATCCTTTTAAACCTACAAGTCTGCGCGTGCAAAGCCAACCACCGGTGGCTTTTCCGGCCACCCTGGCGCAAACCTAAGTTCGTCTACAGGCCACCAATGGCCACGATCTCTACATGAAATTTGTCCAAAATTTCACTAGGAACTCAACCATAGCATCTATTCACTCTAAAAACGCATGAATCGCGAGATAACCATCTCAACCGAAAATGCAATTAACCTTAAATTGTCTCTAAAGTTGAAATTAACTATCCAAAATCCATCTAGATCATGAATAGAACCTAACCGCATGCTTCTAGTTCACTAAAAACACATAATCAGGGAGAGATTTCAAGAATTTTTAAAACCTGTCTTTGAGCTTGGATTGCGGTGGATTCAAGCCTCAATTCTCTTCCAAACCTTGCAGAAACGTTCAGTGATCAATGGTGAATGCTTCTTGATGCTTAATTCTGGTTGAAAACTCTTGATTCTCCAAAATGAAATTTCACTTCCAAGCTTGTTTCTTCACTTCTCTCCAATGGCTTCTCCATGAAAATGATCACCAGAACCTTCCAATTCTGTTCTAAATCCTTTTTATATTCTGTTTCAATGGATTAGAGGCCCAAACCAGGCCCATTCATGAGTTTTTGATTTTCACCTTTCTTCCAAATTTCCAAAGTTGATATCCACCTTCAAGCCTTGTTCATTCTCCAAATTCATTCCAAACCATTCACTTAAGCCTTGTGGAATGTAATGAAATGGTTCTCTTCCTTTGATTTCAACCTATGGAGTGTGTGAGATGTGTTTCTTATTTGTGAAGCAACCTTTCAAATGGCCATGTTATGGACATCAAACCAAAAATGTAATAATGCCAATATCTCTAAAACATTAATTCCATTCAAATTGACCACAAATTTGACTTGAAAACAAGTTATTCTCAATTGTTTTGAATTTTCCCATCTTAATTCATTAAAATGGCTTTTATATGAACTTTCTTCCACCAATGCTTGATATGATCCACATAAATGGACTCTTGTTACTTAGACAAGCTAAAAACATCATTTTGAACAACTTTCATGTTGAACAAAAATCCATTTGAGGCTTGCAAGATGGTGAAATTGACTTATGATTCAAAATGACCTGTAATGTCCAAATACCCAAAATACCCTTGACTTGTCAAAGCCATAACTTGAGTTCTACAAGTCCAATCATGGACTTCTAGTACTCTTTAGAAAGCTAACAGAATGAGGAACAACATTCATGTTGACCAAAAGTTCATAGGAATCATCCTTCTAGGGCAAAGGTGTCATGCAAGTTGGGTAACTTTCAAGCTCCAAATTCACATGCCTCAGATGACTTGTAACTTGTCTGGCTCATAACTTGAGTTCTATAAACCCTATCAAGGACTTCTAGTACTCAAATTAAAGCTAAGATCATGCCCTGCAACAATCATGTTAGGGTCAAGATGAGATGACAATCATATCTTGAGTTAAATAGTCTTGAAGTCAGGGGTCAAACTAGGGGATTTTATACTGTCAAGTCTTAGAAACCCTAAGCTGAAAGTTCTCAAACTCTTCAATCATGATGAGTTAACCTTGGAATCATCCTTATAACATCTCAATGTAGCAATCCATGATCACATGGCTCTTGAATTAGGTCTCAACCTCTTTCAAATCATCAGTTGACTTAGGGTTGACCCAGTCAAACCCTAGCTGCACCACTCATGGTTGAGCCTTCTTATTCTTGCACAATGACCTGTCTAGGCCTCAAAGTGATCTTCAACACTTCTCACGAGCTCTCTCAAGACTTCAAGTCTAACTTCATGGCTTCAGAATCATCTGATGACTTCCCACAACTCTCAAGTTAGGAGACACACCCTCTTGGCTTCAATCACTCTCTCTGAGGATCTTTTAAGTTCTCTGACAAGGATATCAACCCTTAAACACTTGAATAACCTTCTTAGCTTAGCTTCATAGTCTTGTATAGCTCCTAATTGGAAATCATACCTCTTGATCTCCTGCATACATGTCAATGAAATGCAAATGATAATGCTAATGTGAATGAAATGAAACACAAGCTAGGTAAAGAAAAGATGGGCAAATTTTGGGGTGCAACAACTGCCCCTATTCAAACGGCTTGGACCTGACTGGGTGAGAAGTGAACGGTTCTCAAACAATCAAGGTACGAGACGATTGAATACAAACAAACCCGGAAATTTTCCAACTGCACAAGTACACGGTACTCTGATGAGGACAAATCTTTGGAAACTGAAATAATAGCTGCACGACAACTAGCTGGAGAAATACTGATCTGAATCTCCTTCAGGATGATTCTCTGATTTATCTGATATCATTGCGTCCTCGAATCATCGAGGGATCACTGGTTACACGGTAACGGGTGATTTGCCAACCACGCACAGGTAAACGATACTCTGATTGTTAGGAACATCTTCAAAAACTGAGAATGACAGTTGCACGGCAACTCTGCTGGGGAATTGGTCACACGGTAACCGGTGAAGGGTCTAATCTTAAATCTCCGTCAGGATGGTCATCTGATTTTGCCGTAGATATGCGTCCTCAAGTCATCAAGGGGTTACCAATTACACGGTAACTGGTAATGGATGGTTGATCATGCCGTCTGGGATCCTGCGTTATAGCAGAAGAATTCCTTACCATCACCTATGGACTCATCGTGTCGCTAGGCACGTCGACAACATCTTTGTCGGACTTCATCAGTAAGTCAATAAGGGATCACCAGTTACTCGGTAACTGGTCAAGGGCTACTCTCAAATCTCCGTCGGGATGATTATCATATTTTGCTGCATCTTCTTCCTCAAGTCATCAAGGGATCACTGGTCACTCGGTAACCGGCGATACATAGCTGATATTGCCATCAGACATTCTGCGACACTGCGGCAGAAGGATTCCTCGGGACTCATCAGGTCATTAGGAACTTTTTAACAATCAAGTTAATTATGCCGTCGGGCATTCAAAGCAATTTCCGGGCGTCAGCCAGACTTCGTCAGTAAGTCGGAAACAGAATCCTCAATCAATCATGATCCCGATAGGGATATCTATTCTTCTGCCGTCAGGCACCCCGCATCAGCTAGGAGAACTACTTCGACCTCGTAGTTGGACTTCATCGGTAAGTCAAGAAATGGGATCCTTAGTCATTCACGAATCAACTAAGGATATACAATTTTTTGCCGTCAGGCACCCTGCGTCAGCTAGGCAAACTGCTTCGACATCGCAGCTGGACTTCATCAGTAAGTCTTCAAATGGAATCCTTAATCACTCAGGAACCACTAAGAATATACAATCTTTTTGTCGTCAGGCACCCTGCGTCAGCTGGGAGAACTGCTTTGACATCGCAGTTAGACTTCATCAGTAAGTATGGGGTTTTGGCACCGCTGCCGGACTTCAATCATCAAGTCTTTAAGGAAATTTCAACTTCTATGTTTAAGACCTGCTGGGGATGACACATCTCCGCTGGGGATTCTGGAGAACTATCAAGTAACTCTGCTTCGGGGATCCAGAAACCATTCTGGGTGAATCAACTCTGCTGAGGACTTCAAGAATCATCTTGGACAAATAACTCCGCCGGGGACTTCAAGAATCATCCTGAACCAATAACTCTGCTAGAGATTTCAGGAATCATCCTGAGTAAAGACTCTGCCGGGGACTCTAAGCATCAACTTGAGCAACCCTCTCTGGCGACTTCACCGGGGATTTTAAGAATCATCTTAAGCAAACACCTTCACTGAAGAATTCAAGAATCACCTTGAGCAAACCATTCTGCGAAGGAACGCCTGCAAAACAAAAACGGTAACGACCTAGCTCATGTTTCATATGCATATGTTTGACAATGGCGCAATGCTCCACACGGTGGAAATGCTACGCGTTTAGGGTAAATGCTATGCAATCATGCAAAATGCTACGACCCCATCAGCAAAATAAATGCTGAAGGGAAAAGCCTCCTGTCAAGGAGAAAGAACCACTCTGGTGGAGGAAGGACTCATCCTGCCGAGGAGAAGAAGTCACACCAATCTCAATTGGATTCCGCCTGGGGAAACGAACTTCAGTCGACTGCTGTAGGGGAAAAAAGTTCTATGAGAACCTGGACCTGCTCATCTAGGTGTACGAACCACAACTGCTGAGGAAAATGATGTCAATTGCAGAAATAAACTGCACAGCCTTTGCGGCAAAACTTTCCTGGAGATAACGACTCTGGTGGGGAAATACAGCATCAGCTATTCAACACTCTACTGGGGAAAACCAATCATGGCCTGAACGGCTTCCAAGGACTCGACTCTCTTGGGGAACTGCAAACTCGCCTGGGGAGGGTAACCAGACGCTGGGATCAATCCTACTTGCCGGGGAGAGTACAATTCTGTGGGGAATTTCAATTCCGCTGGAGACTTCAGTATGAACTATCAAAAGCTGAACGCTTGCGAGTAGTCTTACACAAAAACTGCGCTTTGACCCAGTGCTGGGGAAATAAACGTACACTTCGGTGTATGATTCAGCTGGGGAACTGATGATCCCTCAGGATACATCTGATTGGGGAGAATCCTCTCTGCCTGAGGGATACATATCAATGCTCTTGGTTTTATGTTCAGACTCCGTGGGAGATGCTGCTACATTTGCTGGGGAAGGAGGAATCATCCTGCTTGGGGACGCAGACGGCGTACTGCCTGGAATATGCTATACCTGCAATAACACAAACAAACAGACAAGATACCCTTCTCAAAGGGACCTATCAAGGTTATCATCTTGTGATAATGTTCAAGTGATTCATTATTTCAACAATCAGCGGCCTAGGCCAGTAAGTTTATGTATGCGCATTTTATCAAAAACATCGGCGTTCTTTTTCGCAAACAAAACAGATAGATGCTAAACAAACAAACAGAATTGTTGAATAGTATATATTTTATTGATGAGGAACCCCTGAATGGGTGAAAATGTTTTACAACAGATGCAAGCTCCTGGAATGAGGAAACTGCGCAAATATAAAAACATAAATATACATCAGTATATACACAAATTTCGGCAATGCGGCGTAGACGAACACCATGAGTTGATCCCTCTATGACCCACTCGACTTCGATACTTCTCCGACACTTCAGCCTCAGAAGAGATTGATTCAGATAAACGGCCCTCAGGTCTTCCAAACCACTAAACAAAGACAGTCCACACACGGAACACAGTCATTTGCTTTTTCAAATCCCTAACTTTTGCCTGAATCGCCCTTCCGGGTTTTCGATTCACCGGGATACCCTTTTTTGCCAAAGTCGCCCTTCCAGGTTTTCGACTTTGCGGGTGTACATTCTTTTCTTTTATATCCCTAATTTTTGCCCGAACCTTTTTCTTTTTTATGGTTTGCCGGGATGCCCCATTTTTTCCTAGATATTCTTTTTATTTCCAGCGGGTCATTCTTTAAGCAAAGTATTTTTTAACTGCGTCCGCGTTCACCGGGGATGCAAAATCTTTGCCATCCATCGTGGATAACAACAAGGCTCCTCCCGAGAAGACCTTGCTGACGATGTACGGACCTTCGTAATTGGGAGTCCACTTGCCCCGGTGATCGGAGTGTGGAGGAAGAATCTTCTTCAGGACGAGATCACCCGTCTGAAAGCTTCTAGGATGCACCTTCTTATCATAAGCCTTCTTCATCCGGCTCTGGTACAGATGACCATATGCAATCGATGCTAATCTTTTCTCGTCCATCAGGCTGAGTTGGTTTAGTCGGTTCTTAATTCATTCTGCCTCATCGAGTTTCACATCAACCAAAACTCGTAAAGAAGGGATCTCAACTTCTAACGGTAGGACGGCTTCCATACCGTACACCAGTGAGAAAGGAGTTGCCCCGGTTGACGTACGTACCATTGTACGATAACCGAGCAGTGCAAATGGAAACATCTCGTGCCAATCCTTATAGGTCACAACCATCTTATGTACAATCTTCTTAATGTTTTTATTGGCCGCTTCAACGGCGCCATTCATCTTCGGCCGGTAAGGAGATGAGTTGTGGTGTTCAATCTTGAAACTCTGGCACAGCTCCTTCATCATCCTGTTATTCAGATTCGAACCATTATCAGTAACGATCCGCTCAGGAATTCCGTATTGACAGATGATGTCCCTCTTTATGAATTTAGCCACCACCTGCTTGGTCACATTAGCGTATGAGGCTGCCTCCACCCACTTGGTGAAGTAGTCGATAGCTACTAGAATGAAGCGATGACCGTTAGATGCAGTAGGCTCGATCTTGCCTATCATGTTGATGCCCCACATGGAGAACGGCCACGGGGAATACATGACATTCAACGGGCATGGCGACACATGAATCTTATCAGCATAAATCTGGCATTTATGACATCTCTTCGCGAATTTAAAGCAATCCGACTCCATCGTCAGCCAGTAGTATCCTGCTCTCAGGATCTTTCTTGTCATAGCATGCCCGCCGGCATGCGTACCAAATGTGCCTTCATGGACTTCTTCCATGAGCATACTCGCTTCTTTCTCATCTACACATCTGAGTAGCACGAGATCGTGGTTTCTTTTATACAAAACTCCATCAGGATTGAGGTAAAAATTTCCAAACAGCCTCCTCAAAGTCTTCTTATCCTGGGTTGACGCTCCCGCCGGATACTCCTTAGTCATAAGGAAGGTCTGGATATCATGGAACCATGGCTTGCCATCGGAGGCTTCCTCGATTGCAAAGACGAATGCAGGTCTATCAAGACGAGAAAGGATAATCCTTAGAGCTTCATTCCAAAAATTGACTTTATACATCGAAGCCAACGTGGCTAAGGCATCAACCATCTGATTTTCAGCTCTGGGCACATGATGGAGTTCCACTCGATCAAATAACGGAAGCATCCTTCTGGCATAGTTCATGTACGACACCAAATTCGATTGACGAGTCTCCCACTCCCCTTTAATCTGGTTAATCACAAGTGCCGAGTCACCATATACATCTAGGTTCTTGATTCTCAAATCAATCGCTTCTTCTAGACCCATGATGCATGCTTCGTACTCTGCCTCGTTATTGGTGACCGGAAATGCCAGTCTAGCAGTAAACGGGATGTGGGATCCATAGGGAGTCGTGATGATTGCCCCAATGCCACTTCCATAAGAGTTAACCGCCCCGTAAAATATCAATTTCCATTGCGATTTCCTATCTGGACCCTCGTCGGGCAACGGTTCATCGCAGTCTTTCACCTTGAGAAACATGATACCCTCATCAGGGAATTCAAATTTCATCGGCTGATAATCCTCGATCGGTTGTTCGGCAAGGTATTCAGGCAATACGCTTCCCTTGATGGCCTTCTGGGAAACATACTGAATATCATATTCCGTCAACACCATTTGCCATCTGGCAATCCTGCCCGAAAGCGCTTGCTTCTCGAAGACGTACTTGATCGGATCCATCTTCGAAATTAGCATGGTTGTGTGATTGAGCATGTACTGTCGTAAACGTTTGGCAGCCCAGGCTAGTGCACAACACGTCTTCTCCAACATCGAGTAACGAGATTCACAATGTGTGAATTTTTTACTCAAGTAGTAAATGGCATGCTCCTTTCTGCCCGTCTCGCCGTGCTGACCGAGAACACACCCCATACTATTCTCAAGAACTGTCAAGTACATGATTAAGGGTCTTCCGGCCACTGGGGGTATCAAGATCGGAGGTTCCTGTAGATACTGTTTTATCTTATCAAATGCCTTCTGGCAATCCTCGTTCCAGATAATCGCCTAATCTTTTTTCAGTAGTTTGAACATCGGTTCACACGTGGCCGTGAGCTGAGAGATAAACCTTGCGATGTAGTTTATTCTGCCCAGGAAACCATGAACTTCTTTTTCAGTTTTTGGCGCAGGCATTTCTTGTATGGCTTTAATCTTCACAGGATCAACCTCAATGCCTCTTTCGCTTACGATAAACCCCAGTAGTTTTCCAGACCGTACTCCGAAAGTACACTTGTTAGGATTCAGCCTCAACCTGAACTTCCTAAGCCTCTCAAAAAGCTTCAGCAAATTGACCAGATGTCCCTCCTCCGTTTGGGACTTCGCAATCATGTTATCAACATAGACTTCAATCTCATGATGAATCATGTCATGAAACAAAGTAACCATTGCCCGTTGGTAAGTGGCCCCTGCGTTCTTCAGACCAAAAGGCATTACCTTGTAGCAAAATGTTCCCCAAGGTGTGATAGACGTAGTTTTCTCCATGTCCTCCGGCGCCATCTTGATCTGATTGTAGCCGGAGAAGCCATCCATGAATGAAAATACGGAGAACTGAGTTGTATTATCGACCAACACATCAATATGAGGGAGCAGGAAATCATCTTTAGGGCTCGCCCTATTCAAATCCCGATAATCGACGCACATTCGTACCTTACCGTCCTTCTTCGGTACATGCACTATGTTGGCGACCCACGGAGGGTAAGTGGTGACTGCTAAGAAGCCAGCATCAAGCTGCTTTTGCACTTCTTCTTTGATCTTAACGGCCATATCTGGTCGCATCCTCCTAAGCTTCTGCTTAACGGGAGGACAATCTTCTCGCAACGGCAAGTGATGGACCACGATGTCAGTGTCAAGTCCGGGCATATCTTCGTATGACCAAGCAAAGATGTCACTATACTCTCTCAGCATCTCGACCAGTCTCTGCTTGACATCACTCTGCAGTGCGGCCCCTATCCTGACGTTCCTGACCAGTTCCTCAGAACCCAGATTCACAATCTCAATCTCTTCCTCGTGAGGCAGAATAACTTTCTCTTCTTGTTTCAACAAGCGGGCCAACTCTTCGGGAAGGTCTTCGTCTTCATCAATCTCTTCTTCGGCTTGATAGATCGGGAAATCGAAGTCGAAGTAAGTCGTAGAAGGTCCAGAGTCGATGTCATCTGCTATGTGGATCCTGCAATAACAAGGGTTAAGCTTAAAACAAGGATATGCAGGTTAGCACAAACCCTATTGCCATTTTATTGTTTTTCAAAACAAATATAAAACAGGAATTACAGAGATCACAACATTTGAATGTGAAGAAAAATGCCTTTTGATTTATTAGTAAAATGCATGTACATAATCAAACAAGGCCCTGACAATAAAACCATTATGCCCTGGGTAGGACATAGGGTTGTACAACGATTGGAGAAAGTAAATCATTACTCTTTGCCTGTCACTTGGATGGTATCCCTGATGGACCAGTTGGTGAGGCTCTGGCCTGGTTTGCTTGGCTGGATCCAAGAATCTAGGTCGCAGTCGCTATCTTCGTCGTCTTCAGACACTGCGTTGACACTTTCAAATATCACCCCGCCCCTGGTAAACTAGATCGGCCCTTTACCTCGCGACGCACTGTGAGAGGAGGAGGCTTCAGCCGTAGGAGAGTATCCCAACCCAAACTTGTCCTGTTTGTTAGGTATTTCTAGCACTTGCCCCCAACCTAGGGTAGATCCGGCTTGAACAACGGCCCGGGCTTCCTTGAAGGAAGAGAGAGTCATCTCTGGTTTTTCAGTCATTACTGGAGCCATGTCCTTGACCTTAACGGCTTCGAATGCCTGACATAGGGTTTCGTGGATTTCCCCATCCATCTCAACATATTTGAAGGACGACAAATGGCTCACCATTATGTCTTCCTCGCCACATACAGTCACGATGCTGCCTCCGACAGCATACTTGAGTTTCTGTTGCAATGTGGAGGTCACGGCGCCAGCAGAATGGATCCATGGTCGGCCTAAGAGACAGCTGTAGGCTGGCATGATGTCCATGATGTAGAAGACTGCGTCGAAAGTTTCCGGCCCGACATGGATTGGCAAAGTTACCTCTCCAAAGACGTGACGCTTGGTTCCATCGAAAGCCTTTACAACCAGATCACTGGGTGTGCAAATCAATCCTTGAGTATCTAACTTCATCAATGCTTTCTTCGGAAGAACATTGAGCGATGACCCAGTGTCCACCAACACATGCGACATAACTATTCCCCTACACTCTATCGAGATGTGCAGGGCGCTGTTGTGGTTTCTTCCCTTCGGCGTCAGCTCCAGGTCAGTGAACCCTAACCCGTTTCCAGCGTTCACGTGGGCTACTACCCCTTCCAACTGGTTGACCGAGATTTCCTGCGGTACATACGTGGCATTCAAAACCTTTAACAGCGTGTTGCGATGTGACTCCGAACACAGCAACAAATTCAGGATGGAAATTTTCGAGGGTGTTTGATGGAGGTGATCCACGATCTTGTAATCACTCTTCTTGATCAACCTCATGAACTCTTCAGCGTCCTTTACAAGCAAGTCCTTCTCTACCCCACGAGGGGTTTCCTTAACAACTTTACTCTTTCCCTTATTAGTTTCCTCAGCTTTGTCTGCTTTGTCCACCACAATCTCAGGTGGAGCAAATACTCTTCCGCTGTGTGTGATTCCGCCAGTTCCCACTAGGTTATCCACAAACTGCCCAGATGGTTCCAGTTCCAACTTCTGTCCATTATAGTAGACGTTTGCCCCATAGTGCCATGGGAAAACATTGGTGCTCTCAAAAGGTATCGGCCCAGCCTTTGTGATGGTAATTATGGGCGGCCTGGGTGCAGAAGTGGTTATCGTCTGGCGAGGGATGGTGATGGTGGCAACCTCATCATCTTGCTTCAACATTGCCTCTCCAGATCCACATTCGGCCCTTCGGCTAAACTGCAATATTCCTTCGGTCATTAGACTCTGAATCCCTATTGTCAACTATTCGCATCCATCAGAACGAGTCGCACAACCCATGCATAATTCTCCACAACCCGGAAAGAAGCCTCTCTTCATCAGCTTGGCATTAACGAAGCTAAGCGGTGTCTTCAGATCCTTGACGTCAGTCAATAAATCCAAGTTCTCTTCTTCAACAATGGCATTCACCCCACCTCCCCTATAATTCGGCATAGGGTTCTTTGTGACATTAGGCACATTATCTGAGAAATTGATGATCTTAGCATCCATCATATCTTGCACCTTGTGCTTGAAGGCTTTGCAGTTTTCTATCGTGTGGTCGGGTGCCCCTGAGTGAAAATCGCATGTTGCATTTGCATTATAACCCTGCGGAGGTGCCCCTGTCAAGGGAGCCAGGGTTCTCTTCTGGACTAGCTGTAACTGAAGCAGAGTTTGTAACAGCTGGGCATAAGACATGGGCGGTGTCTCAAGGTGACGACTTGATAGAGGTGCCCGATTCTGATACTTTTTGTACCCTTGTTGATTTGGCTGCTGCTGCTGTGGCTGGGGTTGTTGGACAGCAGGAATGGTTACGCTAGCCACCTGCTGGCACTGGCCCTTACCCTTCCTTCGAGCGTTAGACACGGCGCTCGTCTCTCCTTCACGCCTTTTGCTACCGTACGGTTTCTTTCCACCTCCAGCTGGGGATAGATCAACACCCTGAATTTTCCCCAATTTGATCCCATTTTCAACGTGCTCGCCAATAATGATGAGATCTGAGAAACTCCCTAACATACCACTGACCAGTTTCTCATAATAAACCCCTGGGAGAGTGGCTACAAACATCTCAACAAGCTCTCGTTCAACCATCGGCGGCTGAACTCTAGCTGCTAATTCACGCCATCGCTGGGCGTATTCTTTGAACCCTTTGTTGTTCCTCTGCGACAAGTTCTGCAGTTGAACTCGGTTCGGAGCCAAGTCACTGTTATACTGATAATGGTGCACGAAGGCCTCAATAAGTTCCTACCACGTGCGCACACTAGTGGGTTCCAAACTCATGTACCATTCCAAGGATGGCCCGGACAAGCTATCCTGAAAGAAGTGCATCAACAGCTTCTCATCTTCCGAGTGAGCGGACATCTTCCGGTAGTATGATCTTAAGTGGACACGAGGGCAAGTGGTGCCCTTGTATTTCTCAAAGTTGGGTACCTTGAATTTAAGAGGCACCTTGAAATCATAAATCAATCCCAATTTAGACATGTCGACACCCATTGTGTTCAGGTTCTCGAAATTCCTCATTTTGTCCTCGAGTGCCTTAAACCTCAGACGTGCTTCAGCAGTCAGTTCTCCTTCAGCACTCCTCTGTGAGAACAGATCTTCTTGACGATCTTCTAGCCATGGTTGAGGCCCATACAGATTTCCAGCACCTGTGTTGCCATTGCCTGGCCCAGCGTTGCCATTAGCTTCAAAATTTCCATTGCCGACGCTAGTCGTATTACCATTGAGCCCGATGTTAGTGACCACATTGCCGTTACCACTGCCATTCCCCCCGGTCACGGGGATGCCACCCTGAGGAGTTTCAACAGGAGGAGCGGTTGGAACACTCCCTCCATGAAGTATACCGTTGCTATCAACCCTTGAGATCAGAGGTTGGACCAATGTTCTGAGCTGGTCTTGGCTGTTGGCAACCACTTTCATGAGCTCTATGAAGCGGTCCATCCTCTCTCGGAGTTCCTGGACGTCAGTCTGCACTTGTTCCATTGCTCTAGCTTGATTTGCTTGGGTCGGATAGCGGTGGATCGGTCTTTGATCAATCCTGGAACAACCTGCATACACAAAGGGTTAGAAGAAAAAACGACAAGGTGCTCGTCATGCAAATGCTTCATGTAGATGCAAACGTGTGTCTGTGCCTTAGGGAGATTCCCCCCCGATCCTAGTTTCCGAGACAAATAAAGTCTATCATCCAATCATGGAAAATAAATCCTCATATATTCATCTGAAAAGCCCGCTCGGGTAGTGTACAACTGTAATCACATACAACTGAAGCAATAAGGCATGACCCCAACCAACAGACCTAGCGGTGATCAGCATATCAATGCATAAAATGTACAAAAAGAGATACAAAAGATCAGGCGCGGCCACGGGCACGAAAATCTTCTATCAACTTCTTTGTAGCGAGGTGATCTGACTGAGCAAGCAAACCCTGGGCCAGCAGGTCCCTCTGACTGGTGGACTTTGGGAGGTTCTCGGCAACGCTCCTAGAAATACCTTCTTCAGAATGGTTCTCGACTCTTCTCCTTTTAGCATCAGCTCGGAGTTGAGAATCTTGCAAATCCGCCTCGGCCTCAGCCAATCTATAATGGACGTCATGTCGCAGGGAGGCTTCAACCTCTGTACTCTCGTCTTTCACCATAATCTGAGCTTCCAGCTCGGCTACTTGTTGTTTCACCTTTTCTTCCCGCTCTTTGTACTTGGCTATGGTGTTGCTCAAAACCCTCTCGTATTGGGTTAGCTTCCGGTACACTCTGTCCAGATCCTATTTCTTGGTTGTCAACACGCCATGTACCGACTTTAGATCTAACCCCAGACGTTCCCTAGCATCAGTTTCTTTGGTCAGGTTAGAGCCTAGACGGTTGATCATCTCAGTCTGCTTCTTGCAGGTATAAACAACTTCACTTTTCTCTTTCCGAAGTTGAGCGATCTCTTTCTCTAACTCTTCGTTGGCTTTTCGTAGCTCTTCCTTCTCTTGGAGTACCTGGTTGAATTTCTGGATATCAACTGTAGTAGGCTCTTTGTACACGGGAGCATATAATGGTTCCATAACAGGAAACGGCATTAGAAACTTGGCGGCTCTTTCTCGAACCCAAGTCACGTACGGATCAAAGGCCTTGTTGTTGCTTTTTCCCAGCAAGACTTTCCTCTTTCGGTGAATTTTGCTCCAAGCATTTTGTACCTTGATCAAAGTGTCACCTTCAAGCAACCCTGTGAGATACAGAGATTCCCGTATCTCTTCCTCTTCAGGAGGACCTCGTAGTGCATACCCAAATTGTCGTACTAGCAGGGATGGATTGTAGTTGACACATCCATTCCTTCCGACCAAGGGGACGTTAGGAAAGCCACAACAGCTATATACAATATCTTTGCCCAGCAGATCTCTATCAAACCAGATGATATCGTCAGCAGTCAGACCCATCAAACGCGCAGACCAAGGCGAAGACTCAGCAGAATCAATGAACGACCCTGACTTAGGAAGAGGGCTAGCAAACCACTTATATAGTAAAGGAGCACAACATGCCACATTCTTCCCCCTTTCTGTTTTCGTTCTTGCTGTGAACGAAATGGTAGACGTCTCCGAGGAGAGTGGGCACTGGATTCCCGGAGGCAAATATGTGGCAAGCATCCATGCTTATAAAGTCTGGGTGACTTGGGAATAACACGATCCCATAGATACAGAGGGCTAAGAAGGCATTGAATACATCCCAGCGATCCTTCTCGGCAAACTTTCGGGCTTTTTCCATCAGGAAAGGCAAAGGGAAACCATGAACTCCAATCTTTCTGGATACCGTCCCTTCCAATTCAGACTCATCTACATGCAGAGCGCCAGTCAACTTACTCAGTTTGGGTTCACCCTCAACACGGTAGTAAGGCATTTGATTCATCAAAGGCACCCCCAACAGGTCAGAGTACTCTTCTAAGGTCGGGGCTAGGACATAGTCTAGAAACACAAAGCATCTGAGTTGTGGGTCGTAAAACTGTAGCAGGGCATAGAGGCCATTCAACTCGTACGTAGGAAGCTTATACACAATACTCAGCAATCTCCCATAACTCTGTCTGAAACTCTCCATCACTGTCTTATCAGCCAAGGAAATCAAAGTTCGTAACTCTCGGATGTCAGGTGTTGGTAGCTTGTAAGCCACAGTCTTCTTCAGAGATGCCATATCTGCCGTGAGGATCGAGATCACTAGAACCAGGGGAGAAATATGCATCTGCAACACAAACACACATTAATGACATGCAAATGAGGATGCAAACAATGCAAAATGCAATCATGCAGCAGGAGATCAGGACAACTGCACCGTTGAGGAGATGAAGGTTCTGTATTAACAAAACCACAATACTGCTCTGTCAAGAACAACCATATTTCTGATGAGAAGAAACCCCTGATACCAGACCATAAATCTGCTCTGTCAAGAACACATATATCTGATGATGAGAACCTCTGATACCAACAAAACTGATTCACTGTCAAGAAAACCAGGTAATCTGAAGGTTAAGGTTTCCTGCAATAAACCCGACCCTGCTCACAGGTATGGACCTAATCATGGAAAAGGTTCAGCATCCTATGCGGTCATCAGCGTCACAGACTTTCAAGAAATGACGATACGATACTCAGGAGGTGTGGCATCGTCATCTCTTAAAGCAGCTTCACTTAGCTGAATTCCAAATGATCGGTTCCCAGAGTCAACAATCCTCAGATCCAACAACCCCTCGAGTCCAAAGGACTGATAGGAAGCCATCAAAGAGAACCTCGTCTGAGTGTGGATTATGTGGGAACAGCTGCAAGCAAAGCAAGCACGTCCTCCACTAACCCACTCTAATACTATATAGCTCTCAAGCCTGGGTCTGGCTTCTCACTCATCAGAATGCCCCTCCCGCAATAATACAGACAATCATATCATACTGAAAACAAAAGTGCGGGAAATAAAATGCGATAAATAAACACAACCCAACAAGTAATCATACAAGCGCTAGGATTGACTCTCGCAGGGGACGTTGGATCCCCAGATTGACTCGCATAAGGGACGTTGGATCCCAGGAAACTATCAAGTCCCCAGCAGAGTCGCCAGCTGTCGCTACCGCGAAAATAAGGTGCCGGCAAAACAAAAGAGTCGCCACCTTTCGTTATTTATCCCTCAGAACGGGAAAGGAAACGATCGGAAAAACCTGACGAAAAGGTATAAGACAAGGTCATCGCAACCATTGTCTGGGTTCGGGAGTCGGTTACGCAAGGGGAAGGTATTAGCACCCCTCACGTCCATCGTACTCGATGGGATCCACGCTTGTTATGTTTATCTGACGGGTTGGTTTACTATCTACCTATCAAGGCTGGTCTGAAAAGAAAAGAAAATGACTCGGCAAAGCGTCGTACTTTATGCCTACATATTCTCATCAGAGAATGAGAAATCAGAGTCAACGTAGTTTGACTAACTACAGGTTACGGGGAAGGTGGCTCGCCAATACGTCAGTATTGTGCCTACGTACTCTCAACAAACATGAGAGATCAGAGCTTACGTAGTTCGGGATAATATGGATTACGAGGATTCAGATTCATCTATTTTTTCGAGTAGGGTTAACAAACAGTTCCAGCAGTTTGGCATACGCAGCTCGACCCTTGGAGACTTAGGCGTTACTGTTTGCGGTAGAACTGAGAGTTAACGACACCCTTTTCTTCAAAAAAGCTTCCTTTGAATTATGGGCCCACAGGGCAAAAAGGTTTGAAGTTTGTTTTCTGTCTTTTACGGAAGAACTGTTTTTTTATGTTTGTCTGTAGTTCGTACAGCACTAGAGACTATGACCTGGGAACGAATGCGTCGCATATCGTCTAAAGGACGTATACTAAACATTCTAGACGACTGAGAGGAGGCCGCTCAATTATCATTACCCAAGTAGCTTAAGTCTCGTAACGCGCTTATACTAACTTGCCTTTATTACATTTTTTACTGTTGTTTGAGATGAGAAGAGAGAGGGACAACTACGGGGAGACTATCAAGTCCTAATGTTGTCATGCCAAGGATTCATCCTATGGTTGAGGTTTGAAGCCGGGAACTCCTAGAAGTTATCATGCATAGGTTTCAACCTAAAGTTCTAATCATCAATTCCTTATCAAAGGAAGTGAGATTCCTAGGGGATCATGTCAATGATAAACAGAAATAGATAAAGCATCAGCTTAAACAGTAAACACTAAACGACTGTAAAATGCATGCAATGCAAGTGAGGGAGGAAAGGTGTGTGGGGCATCAGCCTCCACAAGCTCGTCTCAACCTCAATCCAGATATGAATAACTACAATCATACAGGAAAAATAACATGCCATCAAGCAAATCACAAACCACATAGGCAAGGGAGCAGAGCTCTACCGAATACCCGCAAGCAAAGCCATACAGTAAAAATACAAGCAGAGGGAGCAACTCAACCTCTAATGCAATCATACTCCTAGCTTAACACAATCTAAACATGAACTTATTCTAATGCATCAAGCAAATCACACAAGTCACATCAATACATTTGCACAGAAAGCAAACAGACAGGAAAGAAAGCAAATCAACAGCTTCCACAGCCTCACAGCAAAGCAATCTTCTGACAGCAGCTCAGTCCTTAGTCTGTAATTGTTCCTTAAGGCTTTCATCTTCAATAGCAAGTATCAACTTGCTTCTTCAAGCTTTCACTGCATCAAACACAAGTATCAACTTGTTATTCATCTTCTTCAAGCTTCAGCTCTTTCTTCAATCTCAATTTGATCTTCTTCACAAGTGTCAACTTGTTCTTATGGGTCTTCAAGCTTCAGCTCCAAGGGCAATCTTCAAACAAAGGGGAAGTGTTGTTGCACCCTAAAATTTGACCAACCAATTCTCCTATCTGACTCGTGGTTTAAATTCATATTCGCAAATCAGACGCATGATATTTGTGCACAAACAGAGGATATCAGGGTTACAATTTGGTTTTCGTCTATCAGATACGGCAGATCCAGTCCAGATCATCAGGGTTTTATTCTTAGGGAATTTGTGCGCTCCTCGGGGATTTTTTAGCTTGCATAGTGATTTTGGGATATTCTGATGCCTGGGGTTCTCTGTTCGATTCGATCTGGTCTCGTGCACTCTTTTATGGGGGTCATTTGTATTTGTCTGCATTTTTTAGGGTTTAATAAACTTTTTGTGGATTTTTAATAGGCTCTATAGATTTTTCTGGAATTTAAATAGGGTTTTTGTATTTTTTTATAGTTTAAATCTCTTTTTAGAATTTTATATAGATTTTAAAATAGGTTTAATAGTTTTTTTAATCATTTTTTAGAATAATATAGAATTTTATAGATTTTTAATAGCTTTTAAATCATTTTTAGGATTTAATAGGTTTTTTTAATAGTTTTAAATAGTTTTAATAGTTTTAATCTTTTAATATAGATTTTTTCTAGAATATTAAATAAATAGTTTTAGATATAATGTTTTAGAATAATAGTATGAATTTTAATAGAGATTATTAGGATTTTATTAGTTGTAGTTTAATAGAGGTTTAAATAGAGTTAATTAGAGTTTTAATCTTTTTTAGATTTAATTAGGTTAATCTTTTGTTTAGAGTTTAATTTGAATTTGTTAGAATTAATTAGGTTTAGTTTAATTTTTCATTCAGATTTAATTGTGGGTTTTTTAGGTTTAGCTTTAATTAGTTTTATTAGTTAATCATTAGTTAGCCTTAATCTGTTTTTTTAATCCATCAGTTTAATAGTTTTCAGTTTTGGGAAGTATTTTCGTGTGGGCCCATTGCAACTCGCAGGCCCAATTATTGGTTTGTGTCCAAGCTTCAGCATTATCCAATTCAGCTTCAGTGTCCAGATCCGTCCAGCACTTTCCAGAAGCATCCAGAACATTGCAATGGTATAAATGACCAGACGCCACGTGTTAGTCAAAAAAGGGCCCCACGTTACGCTTCAGAATCACGCCACCTCACAACTCAGACTCCCTCACACTCTCACACGCGTCCCACTCAGAACCATCACTCCCTCTCTCTGCCACGCCCCAGGACACGCGTCCTGCATGCAGAAGTTCCCTCCACTACTCTGCCACCTGTCATCACCACAGATCACCACCTGAGTTTCGCCGGAGAAGCCACCGGCCGGCATGCAAACCCCGTCCGGCCACCCTTAACACCGCCGTCCTCGCCGGAAACTGCAACAAAACCCAGAATCCTCCAAACACCTCCGATCTTCATCTTATTCCTCAGTCAACATTCATCATCACCTCACCCGAAAAGCTAACCACCGCCGGAAAACTCATCATCCTTTTTCCAGAATTCATACGACCTTCAATTGTTCTTCACGTTCGTCCGATTATTGTTTCTAGATTTTGCTGAGATCTTCATCGATCATCATAAAATTCGTCATCGTGTGTCCAGATTCATCACCTCCAGGACTCGTTCTTCAAAGAACCTTCATCTACATTCATAGACCTTCATGAGCCTCCAGATTAACATTGAACCTTCAACACCTTCAAGAAATCCCAGATCGTCCTCGCCATCTTCAGGAATCGTCGTCCAGATCTGGATTCGCCCTCAACAGCTTCAAGATTTTCCAGTTCTTCAGTAGATCCAGGGTTCGTCGAATCGCGCCACGCCTCCAGGTTCTTGTTTTCTTCCACCACTTCTTGTAGATGTTTGGATTTTGAATGTATTAGGAGCTGTGTTGGTGTTTAGGATTAGGGGTTTTTTGATAGTTTAAAAGAAGGGGATTTTAGTGATATCTGGATTTGAGGTGAGGTTTTTAGTTGAGGTTTTTGTGAGAATGTGCGTGAGGTTGAGAGAGTTCAGAGAGGGTGAGGAAGACGAAGCAGACGACGGCTAGGTGGGTTGGAATGAACAGTGTTTAGGGTTTGGAGAAGGAATTAGGTTTTTGTTGTTAGGGTTAGTTGGATTAGGGTTAGGGTTTGGGCTAGGCCCAAACGCGTTTGCTGAAACGCACCCCCATGTTACTCATTCCCCCCCCCCCCCCTTCGTGTGAGAGACAGATGAGTGTGATTTGGGCCTTACGCCCAATGCTATCCGCACCCCACCATAACGTAAGCCCAATGAGAAATAACATGAAAAAACCTAGTCTGCACCCCCCCTGCGTTTTTTCTTTTATTTTCATTAATGATTTTCTGACTCATTGGGCCCTGCGCCCATTTGCTATTCACGCCCCCTGGTGTGGGCCCAATGCAATAATAGATGAAAAACATTGCTGTTTGAAACCCCCCTCCATTTTATTTCAAGTTTTTGTTTTTTTAATTTCTTTTATTTTCTTGCATATTGAAAAACTCATAATAAAATAGAAAATCAATGTTTTTTAATTCTTCTTCTTGCTATAGGTCAATCATAATGTCTAGAAAATTGTATAAAAATAAAAATGCCATTTTATTTTTGTTTGCTATTTTTGGTATATTTTCCATTTAAATGACTTTTTTAATATTCTTTAGTGCATACATATTATTAGGAAATTCATAAAAAATAGTAGGTTTAATCAAATAATTCCGTTCTTTTTTCTGTAGACTCGTAATTCAATGTAGAATTTTATAGTGCAAAAACATTAGCTTAATCATGCATTTTCTGTTTAATTGCATTTTTTGTATTGTTTTGATATTGAATAATTGGTTTGTGAATATGCCTGCTTTGTTGGTTTTGGTTCTTTCATCTGGTATTGAATTTTGTTCTGATTTTTTAGTATGTTGTCACAGAGCCATGTAGGCTTCCCATAGATTTTTGTTAGATTTCTGTAGGATGTTCTGATATTGTTTTAGTCTGAGCTTGAGGATAGGAGAAGTCTTGATGACTTCTGACTTTGAAGTTCAGCTGTGGTTGAACTTCAGAGATAGTTCCTTGTGGTTTAATGGCCTGTGGGTTCTTCTTGAAGATGGGAGCTGGTTGAAGTCCTGTTGGAGCTTGCAAGGATGCATTGGATTGAGGCTTAGTCTAGGAGCTTGTTCCCCGTTTGCGAGGTTCGAGATCCTGAAGTTTGAAGGGAGTTTATGGTACTTTCCTGAGGAAGGCACTATGAATGACTTTCATTCTTTCTTCTCACCTCTTTCTCAAGTATCCAATGATGTTGGAGCCAACTTGTGAGTTTAATTTCTCCTGAGGAGGAATGTAAACTGATCACATGTTGTTGAGCCGCATGGGATACGATTCCTAAGTGGAAACCTCCTAGTACTTTCCTGAGGAAGGTCCTATGGGTCTATTCACTTAGTTCCATTAGTTTATCTAGGATTTCTCAAGTATTCAATGATGTTGGAGCCAACTTATGAGTTTAATTTCTCCTGAGGAGGAATGTAAACTGATCACAATTGTTGAGCCACGTAGGATACGACTCCTAAGTGTCAGCCTCCTAGTACTTTCCTGAGGAAGGTCCTATGGGTCTGTTCACTTAGTTCCTCTAGTTCATATAGGTTTTCTTAAATATCCAGTGATGCCGGAGCCTTCATGTGAGTTTAATTTCTCCTGAGGAGGAATGTAAACTGATCACAGTTGTCGAGCCGCATAGGATATGACTCCTGAGTGGTAACCTCCTGGTAATTTCCTGAGGAAGGCACTATGAGCTTGTCTGCTTAGCTCCCTTTCTCTGGTAAGCTTGTTCTGAAGCTTGGAGACTGGGATTGATTCCTCTTGCTTAGGGTTTTGATTAGAGTTTCTGCTTAGATCTTTGCTTAAGGTGTTGCATAGAGTTTTGTTTAGAGATAGATTAGGAGTTTGTTTCAGGTTTGTTAGGGGCCTTGCCCAGGAGTAGTTCCTTGTTTTGTAGATAGAGGCTTGTCAGGTTAGCTAGCCTTCTCTTCGTATTGTTTGACTTGTGTGATGTTATGTTGCATTAGACTTAGGTGTTCATCTAGATAGTTCTGAGTTAGGTGCATTTTAGAAGTAGACTTTGTGTGCATGAGAAGTTGAGGTGGTCCTCCTTCTGCTTGTTTGTTATTGAGTGGCTTTGCTTGTTGGTATTTGGTAGAGCTGAGCTCCCTTACCTTTGTGGTTTGCGGCCTCTGTGCCTTGTTTGTCTAGTTGTTGCATTCATGCATATTTTCAGTATTCCTTTACTTTGTAGTATTTCCCGTTTGTTGTTTAGTCCTGTTACCATGATCCCTTAGGAGCTCTGACTTCTCCGCTGCGGAGTTGTTATGATAGACATTAGGATGGTCAGCCAGGTATGATAACAGTAGGTAGATTCCCCTTTTCCAGCTATAGTTTTAGGGTGTCTTTTCCCTTTCCTTTCAGTAGGAGCTTTTGAGTAGCTTGATCCGTAGTTAGCCGAACTACAGCTGCTCTGATTCTTCGTACCAGACGAGGATATGTAGGCATAGGATGCGATGTCCTAGCGAGCACACTAACAACTAACCTTTGTTCTCTCGCGGCTGTGCGATCGAGACTTCCCCGCTGACGACTAATTGTTATCCCTTTCTCTTGCCCGAGCGCATTTGAGACCAGATCGTAGTTGTAGGTTCCCGAACCTTAGAGACCAGTTTGTTTTCTCACTGCTGTGTGAGAGCCCCTGTTTAGCCGTAGTTAGTCGAACTACGTTTGCTCTGATCTTCCATGCTGTAGGGAAGTACGTATGCACAGGACGCGATGTCCTGGCGAGCAACCTTTCCCCCGGTTAGACGTAGGTAGTCGAACTACGTTGACTCTGACTTTCCCATTGCACGAGGGAATACGTAGGCCCAGAACACCGTATGTTCTGTCGAGTCCTGTCCTTTTGTTTTCTTTTCAGACCGACCATTAGCGTAGATAGATAAACACACCCTTTTCCTTATAAACACCAAGCGTGGATCCCATCGAGTACGATGGACGTGAGGGGTGCTAATACCTTCCCCTTGCGTAACCGACTCCCGAATCCAGGTTTTGGTTGCGATGATCAGACCTTTTCCCATCTTTGCGAGGTTTACTTCGAGCGTTTCCTTTCCCGCTCTGAGGGATAAATAACGCACGGTGGCGACTCTCCTGTCAAGCCGGCGCCGATCTTCGCAGTAGCGACAGCTGGCGACTCTGCTGGGGACTTATAGCATCTAGGGACTTTTCCCATCCCTTATGCTGGGACCGTTTCCCATCCCCTACGCGAGTCAATCCTAGCGCTTGGGTGTTTATTTGTTGGGTGTTGTGCATATTGTGTTTTACCTTTCTGCACTTTACTTTTCTGTACCTTTACCTTTCCGCATTTATTTTCCAGCATTATATTATTGTGATTATTGCTGTGGGCAAGGGAGGTTACTGTGAGTGAGAAACCGGACCTGGGCTTGAGTATGCACCTAGATATAGTTGTGGAGAGTAGTAGACGAACCTGTCTGCTGAGCAGGCACAGTTCCCTACGAAATCTACGCTCAGACGAGGTTCTCGCAGAGGTGCTCCTTTCCGGTCCTGAGGATCTGAGGGGAGTCCAGACGTGAGGATTGTCGACTCTGGGGACCGATCATTTGGAAGTCAGCTAAGTGAGGCCTCTTCATGACTTGATGATGCCACTCCTTCTGGGAATCGTATCATCATTCATGAAAGTCTGTGACGCTGATGACCGCATAGGATGCCGTACCTTTGTCTGTGGATTAGGTCTATCCTACCTGTGAGAGGGATTGGGTTATTGCAGGAAAACTGGCCTTCAGAAACCATGATTCAGTACCTTTATCAGATGGTGTTCTTGATTCATCTCCAGGTGTGTTGTCTGGGTCAGATGGGTTTCTTATCTGAGGTTGATGCTATTATCAGATGGTTTTCTCGTCAGATACAGAGGTTCAGATGGTTTTCTTACCAGGGGATTGATATTTTGAGTATCAGATGATAGTTAGTGTCATGAGATTCTGGTGACCGTGGTGGTTTTCTGTTCTTGATCACAGAGATGTTCCCCTTCAGGCTACAGCATAGCCCCTGTGTTCACAGATTGCATTATTTATCATCTTGCATCATTGCATTACCATTTGCATTCAACTAACGTGTGTGTATTGCAGGTGCATATTTTCCCTTCCTGTTCTGGTGTTTGTTCCTAGCAAGACATGGAAGCCCTGAAGAGAGTATTGCCCTACAAGTTTCCGTCTCCGGATCTCAGTCTATTATTAGAGATGATTGCTATTGCTAAGAAGAGGGTAACGAGTGACTTCAGAAAGAGATATGGGAGGATTCTGACCTATGTGTATCAGCCATCGGCCTACGAGATCGGCGACATTTATACTCTGTTACAGTTCTATGATGCGGAGCTCAGGTGCTTCGTATTTCCCGACTTTGTTTTGGCTCCTACCCTGGAGGAGTATTCTGCACTTCTGGATATACCGATCCGCGAGCAGATGCCTTTCTATCGTACGGACGCTGAGCCTAAGCTGGCTGAGCTTTCTGTCATCCTGTACTTAAAAGAGTCTGAGCTGTCAGGGAAGATGATCAGAAGAGGAGACGTATGGGGATTTCCATTGGATGTCTTGGTGGAGAAGGATCGGGAGTATGCCCAGAAGGGTGGCTGGGGTGTTTTTGACGTCATCCTTGTCGTATGTGTTTATGGCATCGTGTTGTTCCCGAACATTCCTGATTTTGTTGACTCAGATGCCTTCTATATTTTGGCTGCGAAGAACCCAGTTCCTACTTTGCTGGGAGATATCCACCATTCTACCCACTACCAGAATGAAAAGCGGTGAGGAAGGAATGTGTCTTGTTGTGTACCTCTCCTGTGCAGGTGGTTCACCAGTCATATGCCTAAGTTAGGCCCTTTTGTCACCTCTATTGATTCTCTAGGATGGCCCGAGCGCTTAATGGGATTGACTGCTGAGAACGTGGTATGGGTCAACGAAGAGGTATTCGGAGTTGAGGTCATACTCAGGTGCGAAGGATTCCCGAATGTTCCTTTAGTAGGAAGGAAGGGGTGTGTCAACTACAACCCTTCCTTATTGATCAGGCAATTTGGGTACGTGCCTCAGGGAGCGCCGAAGCCCGAGGAGATACAGGAATCTCTGTATCTCACCGGGGCAATAGGGAAAGAGATGTTGACCAAGCTCGAGAAAGCATGGAAAAACTTGCACAAGAGAGGGAAGCCTTCAGGTAGCAGAGGGGATACTCGAGTTCCTGGCCCGTATGTGGAATGGATTCGTGAGCGAGCTGTGAAATTCCTTATGCCATATCCAGCGGTTCAGCCATTGCATCCTTCTCCGGTGGAGGAGCCTACCACTGTGGACATACAGGTATTCAGGCAGCTGATGGTGGAGAAAGAAGAGCCAGCAAAGGCTAAAGAGGCTTTAGAGCAGGAGAATGCCCAGCTTCGTCATGAAAAGATTGAAACAGGATATTTTTCCAAGCAACAGGCTGAAACTCTGAAACATCTAAAGACTACGTTATTGGAATTGACTGAAACCAAGAAGCGTCTAGAGTTAGATGTAGACTCAGTTAGTAGTGTGTTGGCCACTAAGAAGCAAGAGCTGGAAAGGGCCTACACGAAGCTAGCCAAGTTCAGAGAACACTGGGATCTCACTATGACCAAGCGCAAAGAGCGGGAAGAAGAGCTGAAGACGCAGGTAGCTCAGTTAGAAGAACAGGTCAAAGTGAAGACTGAAGAGCTTGAAGAGGAAGCCTGTCGCCGATACGAGGCCGAGCGCAAGCTGACAGATGCCATGAAGAATTTGGAAGATTTCCAGCATAGAGCAGATGCCAAGAGACCCAAACCTGGGGGCGGTGCCAATGATAAGGCTTGGGAAGACTTTGTCAGAGACATCCAGGGGACGGTCAGGAAGAGGGATCAGCTGATAGAAGGCTTGATTCATCGACCAGATCACGCAGAGACGAAGAAGATGGTCGAGAACTTCCGCAACCGTACCCGTGCTTGATTTTTTCTCTTGTATTCTGTTGTGTTGAGATCACCACCAGGCATGTTGGCTGGGATCCTTCTTTATCATATCAGCTGTATGGAGCATAGTTATGTAACCTCTTGACAAGACTGTTATTCTAATCAATATATAAGGGTTTTTCTAAATATTGTCTTTATGGTTTATCTCGTCTTGCTACCACTGACGCTGGGATTGGAGGGGAGATATCTCCAATGCGCACATGCACGTTAGCATTTTTTGTATTTCTGTTTGCATAAATCATATTGCATAGCATTTCTCTAGCAGGTCAAAGCACTTATCCAGCTTTTGTTTTCACCAGAGGGTGATTCTCGGGGACTGTTTGAGGCAAGAGTGGAGTGTTGAAGACGACCAAGGGGCTGAAGCAGTTTTGAGCAGAATCAAGCAGTGTAGTCAGTTACAGGTAATTGGTAGCTATGTCTGAAGGCAATTTCCAGGCTCCTAACACTTTGACAAGGTTCACTATGGCGTCCAACCATCAGTATGATTCTATGGAAGGCTTCCCGCAAGCGAACAACCTTACTGCAGACCAAGTTATACAGCCTACGGATGAGAACCGAGGTCGGCATGAGCAGTTTGTTGCCCAAAATGAACGTTATCCTCCCGTTAACAATCAAGGTGTCGCTTTCCCTGTGATGAATTACCGGAGAGATATTCCAATGGCTGGGATGGTAGATCCAAGAGCTCTTGAAAACGATAGAAGACTCCGAGCATTGGAAGAAGGTATAAAAGCCTTAGAAGCGAAAGATGTTGTTAACCTGGATGCTGTGGCCATGTGTTTGGTTCCTGACCTGGTGTTGCCTTACAAGTTCAAAGTGCCGGAATTTGAAAAATACACGAGAGATAGCTGTCCAAAGCTGCATTTGATGATGTTCTGTCGAAGGATGACTTCGTTTGTGCGAAATGACCAACTAATGATCCATTGCTTCCAGTATAGCCTGACTGGGGCATCCTTAAGGTGGTATGTGCAATTAGAGAGTAATCAGATTCGATCGTGGGTGGATTTAGCCAGAGCTTTCATGAAGCAGTACGATTACAACCTGGATTTGACTCCTAGTCTCGTAGATCTGCAAGAATTATCTCAGGCGGAGAATGAATCATTCAGAGGGTATTTGCGAAGATGGAAAGAATTGGCTGCTAGTGTTCAACCTCCGCTTCCGGAAAGAGAAATGGTTGACATCTTCTTGGGTACTCTGAAAGGCCACTATTTCGACAAATTGTTCAGTTGCACAAACTTTGTGGGCCTGATGAGACTGGGAGAGCTTGTTGAGAGAGGACTCAGGAGTGGAAAGTTTCGAGATGTTCCTTACGTCCCAGTTGATAAGATTGAGTCAGTTGTCAGTTCTCAAGAAGAGTGGGAAGGAGATGACGCCACCTCGGAATCTCTAGCATCTCAGGATCAGTTTTCAGACACTTCAAGTCAACGATCATCCTATCGCCGATCGCGTCAGCACGCCCCACGAAGACCAAGGAAACCTGAAAGGCAGTTTACTCAGCTACCAGTGTCGTACAGTCAGTTGTTACCAGATCTGGTCAAAAGTGGATTGATAGTGCCGAAAGAGACTAAGCCGGTGATTCCACCATATCCTCCAGGTTTTGATGCCAGCGCCCGCTGTGAGTACCATGTTGGGGCACAGGGGCATTCAACAAATGATTGTAAAGTGCTTAGAAGTCAGGTTCAAGATCTGTTAGACTCTAGCCGTATTTGCATCACTCCTCAGGGTTTTGTTCAGATTAATGATTTTCCATCATCCAGTTGTGTGGGTTCGTCAGTTAATGTCATGGAAGACTCTGCAGGAAGTGTGTGCTCTGAGGATTGTCAATCAAAGAGTTCAGTTGAATATGGGAGAAGTTTCTAGAGGTTTCCGCGCCGGGTGTCATATCTGTTTCTCTGCCTAACCTATTTAGTTTTTGTGCACTCGTGTTTGCCGACCACCACCAGGATTGTTGGCTGGGGTCATTGTATTCGTACTCATTTGTGCTTACGTGCTGCTTTTGTTGGTTGTACTTGTGTGGGAGATGTTCGTCTGTATGCTTATAGCTTGAGTTTCTCTTTGTCTCGTTATGAATATGTGTTTGCTTTCTGCGTTGCATTATCATTTAACAGGTACATCAGAACCGTGGGTCTTATTTCCTCATCGTCCAGTTTGTTGCAGGAATTCCTTCAGAGATATGGAACAGAATCAGTTTGAATTGATTGAAGTCAGAAGCCAGCTGGGGCAGATGATGAGAGACATGCAAGAGATGCGTCTGGAGCAGAAGATTCTCAAAGAGGAGAACAGTCAGCTGAAGACCCAAGTGAGCTTGATCATGGAGGTAGTCAAGAATGTGCTTAGGAAAGAGGACGATCAACTATTCGAAGCTGCAATGAAGAAGCTCGCGCCACCCGTGCATGTGGAACCTGAGCAGCAGCAACAGAAGATACATCCGGCTCCACGGAGGATCCAGGAAGGGAAGACAAAGAGAATATTTGAGGCGCCGCCTATGACATATGCTGAGCTCTTGCAGACTTTATTGAGGTTTAATCTGGTTGAGAAGAGAACGTTGGAACCACCCACGAGAGCGCTTCCTCATGGGTACGATGCCAGTAAGCAATGTGAGTTTCATTCCGGGGCATTCGGACACGACATCGAGGGTTGTCATGCTTTTAAGCACAATGTTCAAGACCTGGTTGACTCGCACGATATTGAATTCACGCCGAGCAGCGTAGCTGTGCATATTGCCCATGTCTCAGTCGATGCTAAGATGACAGATGTTTCTAAAGCTGCAGTGGGTCAGAAGCGTATCCTAGGCTCCATGGTGTCAGAATCTCCAGGCCCACAACTGTTGCCTATTCCTGGGGCAGATCTGAGAAAGAAAATGGCTAAGCATAAGGAGGGTGTTAATCAATACATTGAAGGTCAAGAAACTGATGTTGCATTTGATACGAAGGGTGTTCAAGAGTCAACCCGATACCAGCAGCAGCAGTCTCAGCAGCAGAGCCAGCAGGGGTATAAAAGATATCAGAATCGGGCTCCTCTGGCAAGCCGTCATCTTGATACTCCACCTATGTCGTATGCACAGCTTCTGCAAACATTGCTTCAGCTCCAATTGGTTCACAAAAGGACGATGGCTCCCTTAACAGGGGCACCCCCACCGGGGTATGATGCCAATGCTACTTGTGAGTTCCATACTGGGGCACCTGGCCATACGATTGAGAATTGTAAAGCTTTTAAGCACAAAGTGCAGGATCTACTTGATAGTGCAGCAATCAGCTTCGGGCAGGAAGGTCCCCAAATCATCTGAATGAAGGAGGAAGGGCTCCATAATTTGGTTGGGTCGTTGCTATAATTTGGTTGGGTCGGTGAAAGCGGATCAGGACAGCATCGAATTGTCTCTAATGAAGATAGCTGGTTCAGCAGCAGGGCAGATGTGAAAGCCCGGTTCTCGGAAGCTAGCTTTTTTCTTTGTTTTATCTTGTCATTTCTTTACATTTGTAGTTTCTTTCCTGTTTGAATTTGTAATCTTGTTTGTAAAACTTGTTGTTTGCATTCAATTGATGATAATGAAATAAATATGCATGTTTTGATTAAATCCATTCGTGTTCACTAACTGTTTTTACAAATGTCCAACGCTTGGTTAAGAAGAATTTGGGGAGAATGACGAAAATGACCGACATACAACTGCCGATATTGTATGCTTTTGAGATAAAAAACTGCTGATGATGTACATGTATTGTTTCAAATCCCTAAACACCGGAGATATAAGGAAGATAATCCCTTGTCAACCCTTTTGAGCCTTGTAGTAGGAGTTCTTTCTGCAAGCGAAAAACCCTCAATCTTAACCTGGGGCAGGGTAGGTGTTAGCTAATTTGACCGAGCGTCCAAATTGTGAAAGGAGTGTCCGTTCGAGGATCAATCACGTCCCTAGAGGTCGTGCCTAAAAGACCACAATGGTTCAACCAAGAGTGGGGCAGTCACATCATTCCCCAAAGAGTCAGACAACCAGTGTCACACGACTTGTTCGAAAGGAAAAAACGAAGAGAAAAAAAAAATCAAAAGCCCGCTAAGTCAAGAAAACTTCAAAACAAATGACTTAGGCAAAAATGAGGGCATCCCGCTGGACTTAAGAAAAATCAAAAGAAACTCAAAAGGAGTCAGTCCAGGCAAAAGTTAGGGATATGAAAAGAAAAAGATGAAAAGGATAAAAAGAAAAATCCTCGATGGAATACGAGTCGTGTGACCTCAAGTGTCAAAGACGAAAAGTGAGTGGCTGTCACTCCGAAAACTCATAGTTTCTCGAACTATCATTCCTATCTTTCAACCTCTGAGAAGTGAGCGCTAAGGTTGAATTAGCTGAACGTAGGATGGGAGAACATCAAGGAGCATGGGTGGGTTAAAATAAACTTTGAGTCTTTATCCTTTCTTTCAAAACCGTGAACCTGACCACGTTACAACCTCCAAAAGTCCTAATTGAAGCAGGTTGTTTCGAAAGCATATTTCGGTAAAGGTCGCGTCGATTCTGACTCCTAAAAAGGTTCCTCTTACCATGATGGTACTGGTGTTGATATTCTTGATAAATGTTTTGTGCATTATATGCCATAAACTGTTTTTTCCTCTTCCCAGTGAACAGATTGGGTGTCAAAGCTGTCATATGTGTTGCATTAATACATCTCTTATGCAGAACAACTTGCTTTACTTGCGAGTAAGCGCTTGACAGCAGGAAAGTTTCCTACCATAGAAAGAACGGTCAGGATAGAATGCAGAATTCCCGAATGTTCCGAGAGCAAGGGCAAGCTTTTATCATAATCCCCAGTCAGGGCAGCTTTTCGAAGTCAGTTATCCTGGGGAAATCAGGTTGAGATTCGGCAAATATCTAGTAGTCAGGGGCACTACTCTGAATCAAATAATCAGGGGCAAGGTCATTGCAGTCAGGGGCAGGCCATCTTAAGCATGCAAAGGCTATTCGAGAAGCATTTGAGGTGAAGTATCCCTCGGAAGCTCAGAACGCCAGGGCATGTCATATCAGACCATCAGGGTTCAGATTTGCAGATTTCCTTTCGAGAACTATCCCCACAGAGGTCCCGCAGGCTGGGGCATATCATGAGCGAAAGGTTGGTTTTTCTCCGTATCAGCAGGGTCATTCAGAGTTGTTCGAACAGATTCAGTCGATTTTCGAGATCGAGACGAATGCGGGAAGTCGTGTCACTATCCCTTGACTCTTCACTAAAAGGTTGTGTATTCAGGCAGAATATTTTCCAGCGTCAGTTGTACCTGACCCAGCAAGATAGCTTAAGAGCTCAAATCCATGTTTGTGATTACTGTGAAGCCCATCCGTGTTGGCGCATCAGTTTCCAGATCCGAGCTTCATCAGTACGCGGGAAGACTCCGTCTATTTTCTCCAACAAAAGTCCAGTTTTTCAGTGGCATGGGTGAGCTATCCCCAGAGGAGTCCAATCATACTCGGCACATCTGCTTTTCACAACCGAGTTATATTCCCCAGCAGGGTATTACTTCGTCAAGGTGTTCGGTTAAGTTCCTAATATCCCCAGCGGAGTTGATTTCACTCTCCCAGCATTTATTTTGCTGGGATAATCCTGTGATATCCGGTTTATCCCCAGCAGAGTTGGCCTCGTCTTCAGCATTTATGTTGCGGAAGTGGTGTTCTGTACCCAGCTCTCTCCGGCAGCTCGAGCCTGCATTGACATATTGCATGCATCATCATATTTGCATCATACTTGCATATCATTGTCAAAATGCGTAGCATTTCCATCCATAATTTCTATCAGCCTCATATGGCGCGTGAATTACTCTGTGATCAGTTCAGGGGCATTTATCCAACAAGTGTTCAGACGATTCAACGATTTATTTGTATCTCAGATCATACAATAGTTATGCTTTGATCAGTCGGTCATCTGGCATCAGCAGACTTTTCTTCCCGTCGATTCATATTGACGAGGTGTTCCTCCAATAAGTGGATTTCTCCGTCTATCATTAGACGTCTTGAGTTTGAACGTGGTTTTCTTTCCGTCTACCAGTAGACGATGTGAAGTCTTGGTGATTTTCAGTGGGGTTCAAGATGGGGTTTCTCTAGCAAATGGCTTTTCTTTCCGTCTATCAGTAGACGATGTGAAGTTTCGGGTTATTGTTCAGCGGGTTTCTTATTGCCAGATCATACGTATGATGAGGTGAGTTTCTCCAGCGAGTCTTCTCTGGTTATCGTTGATTGTTGAGGGGTTTCAAAGTGATATTTCGGATAGTGGTTTTCTTTCTGTTTATTGGATGAGATGACATTTCAAGAGGGACTTTCCTGACCGTCAATCCTTATTGATGTCGAGGCTCTTCGAAGAATGTTCAGTTTTCGTGATTGTCGATTCTTATTGACGATATGGTTCTTTGAAAGTGGTTTTCTTCCCGTCGGTCCCTACTGACGATGTGACCCCTTCAAGGATATTGATCTTTCCATCAATTCCCGTAGACAGAAGGATTCTGAAATTCGAGGGATGGTGTTGAATTGCATAAGAATTTCTTCCCGTCTATCCTTAGACGATGTGAATTGATTTGTTTCATCGATCAGGATGATTCCGTCTATCCTTAGGCGATGTGAATATGGAGATTATTTCTTCCCGTCTATCCTTAGACGATGTGAATTGATTTGTTTCATCGATCAGGATGATCCCGTCTAGCATTAGACGATGTGAATTGATTTGTTTCATCGATCAGGATGATCCCGTCTATCCTTAGACGATGTGAATTGATTTGTTTCATCGATCAGGATGATCCCGTCTACCCTTAGACGATGTGAGTATGGAGATTATGGTGTCTTTCCGTCTATCCTTAGACGATGTGAGTATGGAGATTATGGTGTCTTTCCGTCTACCATTAGACGATGTGAGTATGGAGATTATTTCTTCCCGTCTAGCATTAGACGATGTGAATTGATTTGTTTCATCAATCAGGATGATCCCGTCTACCCTTAGACGATGTGAGTATGGAGATTATGGTGTCTTTCCGTCTACCATTAGACGATGTGAGTATGGAGATTATTTCTTCCCGTCTAGCATTAGACGATGTGAATTGATTTGTTTCATCAATCAGGATGATCCCGTCTACCCTTAGACGATGTGAGTATGGAGATTATGGTGTCTTTCCGTCTACCATTAGACGATGTGAGTATGGAGATTATTTCTTCCCGTCTAGCATTATACGATGTGAATTGATTTGTTTCATCAATCAGGATGATTCCGTCTATCCTTAGGCGATGTGAATAGGGAGATTATTTCTTCCCGTCTATCCTTAGACGATGTGAATTGATTTGTTTCATCGATCAGGATGATCCCGTCTATCCTTAGACGATGTGAATTGATTTGTTTCATCGATCAGGATGATCCCGTCTACCCTTAGACGATGTGAGTATGGAGATTATGGTGTCTTTCCGTCTATCCTTAGACGATGTGAGTATGGAGATTATGGTGTCTTTCCGTCTACCATTAGACGATGTGAGTATGGAGATTATTTCTTCCCGTCTATCCTTAGACGATGTGAATATTGGTTTGTGTCATCAATCAGGATGATCCCGTCTATCCTTAGACGATGTGAGTATGGAGATTATTTCTTCCCGTCTATCCTTAGACGATGTGAATTGATTTGTTTCATCGATCAGGATGATTCCGTCTATCGTTAGACGATGTGAGTATATTTCGCTTCCTGCCTATCAGTAGGCAATGTGAAAGGATCAGGTGTTTCGTTGCAACCCTCGGGTTTTGTTATGTAGGGTATCACCGGTAATTGGCAGTCAAATCAGGAGTTCTTTATCAGAGGATTGATCAGTTTGTTGCCGTAATGACTGGACTCGGTTTTCAGGACTTTATTCCCCAAGCAGTTTACAGTGTATTCTCGCGGTTGGCAAATTTTCGGGTTTTATTTGTATTCAACCGTCTCGTACCTCTGAATGTTTGAAGGCTGAGCGCTCTTCAAACCCTTCAGGTCCAAGTCGCTTGAATAGGGGCAGCTGTTGCACCCTAAAATTTGACCAACCGATTCTCCTATCTGACTCGTGGTTTAAATTCATATTCGCAAATCAGACGCATGATATTTGTGCACAAACAGAGGATATCAGGGTTACAATTTGGTTTTCGTCTATCAGATACGGCAGATCCAGTCCAGATCATCAGGGTTTTATTCTTCGGGAATTTGTGCGCTCCTCGGTGATTTTTTAGCTTGCATAGTGATTTTGGGATATTCTGATGCCTGGGGTTCTCTGTTCGATTCGATCTGGTCTCGTGCACTCTTTTATGGGGGTCATTTGTATTTGTCTGCATTTTTAGGGTTTAATAAACTTTTTGTGGATTTTTAATAGGCTCTATAGATTTTTCTGGAATTTAAATAGGGTTTTTGTATTTTTTTATAGTTTAAATCTCTTTTTAGAATTTTATATAGATTTTAAAATAGGTTTAATAGTTTTTTTAATCATTTTTTAGAATAATATAGAATTTTATAGATTTTTAATAGCTTTTAAATCATTTTTAGGATTTAATAGGTTTTTTTAATAGTTTTAAATAGTTTTAATAGTTTTAATCTTTTAATATAGATTTTTTCTAGAATATTAAATAAATAGTTTTAGATATAATGTTTTAGAATAATAGTATGAATTTTAATAGAGATTATTAGGATTTTATTAGTTGTAGTTTAATAGAGGTTTAAATAGAGTTAATTAGAGTTTTAATCTTTTTTAGATTTAATTAGGTTAATCTTTTGTTTAGAGTTTAATTTGAATTTGTTAGAATTAATTAGGTTTAGTTTAATTTTTCATTCAGATTTAATTGTGGGTTTTTTAGGTTTAGCTTTAATTAGTTTTATTAGTTAATCATTAGTTAGCCTTAATCTGTTTTTTTAATCCATCAGTTTAATAGTTTTCAGTTTTGGGAAGTATTTTCGTGTGGGCCCATTGCAACTCGCAGGCCCAATTATTGGTTTGTGTCCAAGCTTCAGCATTATCCAATTCAGCTTCAGTGTCCAGATCCGTCCAGCACTTTCCAGAAGCATCCAGAACATTGCAATGGTATAAATGATCAGACGCCACGTGTTAGTCAAAAAAGGGCCCCACGTTATGCTTCAGAATCACGCCACCTCACAACTCAGACTCCCTCACACTCTCACACGCGTCCCACTCAGAACCATCACTCCCTCTCTCTGCCACGCCCCAGGACACGCGTCCTGCATGCAGAAGTTCCCTCCACTACTCTGCCACCTGTCATCACCACAGATCACCACCTGAGTTTCGCCGGAGAAGCCACCGGCCGGCATGCAAACCCCGTCCGGCCACCCTTAACACCGCCGTCCTCGCCGGAAACTGCAACAAAACCCAGAATCCTCCAAACACCTCCGATCTTCATCTTATTCCTCCGTCAACATTCATCATCACCTCACTCGAAAAGCTAACCACCGCCGGAAAACTCATCATCCTTTTTCCAGAATTCATACGACCTTCAATTGTTCTTCACGTTCGTCCGATTATTGTTTCTAGATTTTGCTGAGATCTTCATCGATCATCATAAAATTCGTCATCGTGTGTCCAGATTCATCACCTCTAGGACTCGTTCTTCAAAGAACCTTCATCTACATTCATAGACCTTCATGAGCCTCCAGATTAACATTGAACCTTCAACACCTTCAAGAAATCCCAGACCGTCCTCGCCATCTTCAGGAATCGTCGTCCAGATCTGGATTCGCCCTCAACAGCTTCAAGATTTTCCAGTTCTTCAGTAGATCCAGGGTTCGTCAAATCGCGCCATGCCTCCAGGTTCTTGTTTTCTTCCACCACTTCTTGTAGATGTTTGGATTTTGAATGTATTAGGAGCTGTGTTGGTGTTTAGGATTAGGGGTTTTTTGATAGTTTAAACGAAGGGGATTTTAGTGATATCTGGATTTGAGGTGAGGTTTTTAGTTGAGGTTTTTGTGAGAATGTGCGTGAGGTTGAGAGAGTTCAGAGAGGGTGAGGAAGATGAAGCAGACGACGGCTAGGTGGGTTGGAATGAACAGTGTTTAGGGTTTGGAGAAGGAATTAGGTTTTTGTTGTTAGGGTTAGTTGGATTAGGGTTAGGGTTTGGGCTAGGCCCAAACGCGTTTGCTGAAACGCACCCCCATGTTACTCATTCCCCCCCCCCCCTTCGTGTGAGAGACAGATGAGTGTGATTTGGGCCTTACGCCCAATGCTATCCGCACCCCACCATAACGTAAGCCCAATGAGAAATAACATGAAAAAACCTAGTCTGCACCCCCCCCCTGCGTTTTTTCTTTTATTTTCATTAATGATTTTCTGACTCATTGGGCCCTGCGCCCATTTGCTATTCACGCCCCCTGGTGTGGGCCCAATGCAATAATAGATGAAAAACATTGCTGTTTGAAACCCCCCTCCATTTTATTTCAAGTTTTTGTTTTTTTAATTTCTTTTATTTTCTTGCATATTGAAAAACTCATAATAAAATAGAAAATCAATGTTTTTTAATTCTTCTTCTTGCTATAGGTCAATCATAATGTCTAGAAAATTGTATAAAAATAAAAATGCCATTTTATTTTTGTTTGCTATTTTTGGTATATTTTCCATTTAAATGACTTTTTTAATATTCTTTAGTGCATACATATTATTAGGAAATTCATAAAAAATAGTAGGTTTAATCAAATAATTCCGTTCTTTTTTCTGTAGACTCGTAATTCAATGTAGAATTTTATAGTGCAAAAACATTAGCTTAATCATGCATTTTATGTTTAATTGCATTTTTTGTATTGTTTTGATATTGAATAATTGGTTTGTGAATATGCCTGCTTTGTTGGTTTTGGTTCTTTCATCTGGTATTGGATTTTGTTCTGATTTTTTAGTATGTTGTCACAGAGCCATGTAGGCTTCCCATAGATTTTTGTTAGATTTCTGTAGGATGTTCTGATATTGTTTTAGTCTGAGCTTGAGGATAGGAGAAGTCTTGATGACTTCTGACTTTGAAGTTCAGCTGTGGTTGAACTTCAGAGATAGTTCCTTGTGGTTTAATGGCCTGTGGGTTCTTCTTGAAGATGGGAGCTGGTTGAAGTCCTGTTGGAGCTTGCAAGGATGCATTGGATTGAGGCTTAGTCTAGGAGCTTGTTCCCCGTTTGCGAGGTTCGAGATCCTGAAGTTTGAAGGGAGTTTATGGTACTTTCCTGAGGAAGGCACTATGAATGACTTTCATTCTTTCTTCTCACCTCTTTCTCAAGTATCCAATGATGTTGGAGCCAACTTGTGAGTTTAATTTCTCCTGAGGAGGAATGTAAACTGATCACATGTTGTTGAGCCGCATGGGATACGATTCCTAAGTGGAAACCTCCTAGTACTTTCCTGAGGAAGGTCCTATGGGTCTATTCACTTAGTTCCATTAGTTTATCTAGGATTTCTCAAGTATTCAATGATGTTGGAGCCAACTTGTGAGTTTAATTTCTCCTGAGGAGGAATGTAAACTGATCACAGTTGTTGAGCCACGTAGGATACGACTCCTAAGTGTCAGCCTCCTAGTACTTTCCTGAGGAAGGTCCTATGGGTCTGTTCACTTAGTTCCTCTAGTTCATATAGGTTTTCTTAATTATCCAGTGATGCCGGAGCCTTCATGTGAGTTTAATTTCTCCTGAGGAGGAATGTAAACTGATCACAGTTGTCGAGCCGCATAGGATATGACTCCTGAGTGGTAACCTCCTGGTACTTTCCTGAGGAAGGCACTATGAACTTGTCTGCTTAGCTCCCTTTCTCTGGTAAGCTTGTTCTGAAGCTTGGAGACTGGGATTGATTCCTCTTGCTTAGGGTTTTGATTAGAGTTTCTGCTTAGATCTTTGCTTAAGGTGTTGCATAGAGTTTTGTTTAGAGATAGATTAGGAGTTTGTTTCAGGTTTGTTAGGGGCCTTGCCCAGGAGTAGTTCCTTGTTTTGTAGATAGAGGCTTGTCAGGTTAGCTAGCCTTCTCTTCGTATTGTTTGACTTGTGTGATGTTATGTTGCATTAGACTTAGGTGTTCATCTAGATAGTTCTGAGTTAGGTGCATTTTAGAAGTAGACTTTGTGTGCATGAGAAGTTGAGGTGGTCCTCCTTCTGCTTGTTTGTTATTGAGTGGCTTTGCTTGTTGGTATTTGGTAGAGCTGAGCTCCCTTACCTTTGTGGTTTGCGGCCTCTGTGCCTTGTTTGTCTAGTTGTTGCATTCATGCATATTTTCAGTATTCCTTTACTTTGTAGTATTTCCCGTTTGTTGTTTAGTCCTGTTACCATGATCCCTTAGGAGCTCTGACTTCTCCGCTGCGGAGTTGTTATGATAGACATTAGGATGGTCAGCCAGGTATGATAACAGTAGGTAGATTCCCCTTTTCCAGCTATAGTTTTAGGGTGTCTTTTCCCTTTCCTTTCAGTAGGAGCTTTTGAGTAGCTTGATCCGTAGTTAGCCGAACTACAGCTGCTCTGATTCTTCGTACCAGACGAGGATATGTAGGCATAGGATGCGATGTCCTAGCGAGCACACTAACAACTAACCTTTGTTCTCTCGCGGCTGTGCGATCGAGACTTTCCCGCTGACGACTAATTGTTATCCCTTTCTCTTGCCCGAGCGCATTTGAGACCAGATCGTAGTTGTAGGTTCCCGAACCTTAGAGACCAGTTTGTTTTCTCACTGCTGTGTGAGAGCCCCTGTTTAGCCGTAGTTAGTCGAACTACGTTTGCTCTGATCTTCCATGCTGTAGGGAAGTACGTATGCACAGGACGCGATGTCCTGGCGAGCAACCTTTCCCCCGGTTAGACGTAGGTAGTCGAACTACGTTGACTCTGACTTTCCCATTGCACGAGGGAATACGTAGGCCCAGAACACCGTATGTTCTGTCGAGTCCTGTCCTTTTGTTTTCTTTTCAGACCGACCATTAGCGTAGATAGATAAACACACCCTTTTCCTTATAAACACCAAGCGTGAATCCCATCGAGTACGATGGACGTGAGGGGTGCTAATACCTTCCCCTTGCGTAACCGACTCCCGAATCCAGGTTTTGGTTGCGATGATCAGACCTTTTCCCGTCTTTGCGAGGTTTACTTCGAGCGTTTCCTTTCCCGCTCTGAGGGATAAATAACGCACGGTGGCGACTCTCCTGTCAAAGGTGGGGATAGGGGAAAGCAAAGTGAAGACCAAAGGTCACCTCTAAGCACTCCACCATCAAGGAAAGGAACCCTCAAAGGTTTTACCAATTTGTGAGGAGCCACTCATCCTACCAAAGGAGGGATGGGGCCTTCACAATGGGACCTTACATCATAGGGAGGAATGGAAGTGATCAACACCTTCCATGTTTCATGAAGGAAGAAAATCTATTCTAAGAGATCTCCCTAAAACCCTAATCCTTAACCCAAAAAAAACTACACCAAAGGGAGAGAAATCTTCAAGTCCGAGCTCCACCATGTATTCCACAATATTCCACACATGTCTTCATCCTCATCCAAGAGCAAGAGAAGCAAAACCCTAATCTAAGGGAACTAAAGAAATCATTCTAGTTGAGTTGGCAAGTTAGGATCACCTAAAACCTAGTACTAAAGTTAATCCTAAATAAAATACTAAAACCAATTGTAAAATCCTACAAAAATAACTATGGGAACCTAGGTCAATCATGACTCTACCATATTAATTCCAGAGATCAAATCATCAAATAAGACCTAGAAATAAATTCTACACTACAAGGTACTAAACCTAAACCCTAAAAGGAAGCACCTAAAGTTTCATTCTAAAAACCACACCTAATTTCATCACAAAAATGTGAGAAAAATACTATGGGAGCATACATGTCTAAGCTAATCACACACAAAAGATCAAGCCAAAAATCATCACCAAGTGCTCACACTAAAATCATCAAACAGAGGTATCAAGCATGGCCACTTTATTAACAAATAAAATGTAAAAAAATGCACAAAAATTGAAAATGCATGATTTTCCTAATATTTTTATTCAACAAAATTATAGATTCAATCATGAATCAAGGGGAAAAATCTGGAATTAATTGACTTATTTTTCTATTTTTCATGAATTGTTTTCAAACTAACATGAAATGCACAAAAATAATAAAACAATAAAAAGAGAAGATGAACAGAGGGTGTATTCAGCAACTAAATCCAACTAGTTTCGCTTGGGCCCAGCACAATAGGGGTGCATATAGCAACAGGGCGTGAGGCCCATCTGAACATCAATTCAGCCAAGAAAAAAAGTGCCAGGAGGGGGTGTGTTGAGCAGGAATTTGCTTTGTAAAACCCTGTTGGGCCTGGAGATGGGGTGAGGATAGTAACTGATTCACTAAGCCCAAACGCCTATGAATTCCTCAGCTCAATTTAATTCACAAAACTGAAAGAAAAAGGGCATGCATGAGAATCGAACTCGTTCCTCCTTGGTCTACACAGCGAAGCAAACAAAGTCTGATATTCAATAAACCAAACGCTGCGTTTGGATGTGGGGATACGTGGTGCAACATACGCGCTAGGATGGATAGACTGAGTCAAGGTCTCAACACGAACGGACGACCCAAACATCATCTTCAACCTTTTAAACCTGCAAGTCTACGCGCGCGAAGTTAACCGCCGATGGCTTTTCCGGCCACCCTGGCGCAACCCTAAGTTCGTCTACAAGCCACCAATGGCCACGATCTCTACATGAAATTTGTCCAAAATTTCACCAGGAACTCAACCATAGCATCTATTCACTTTAAAAACGCATGAATTGCGAGATAACCATCTCAACCGAATATGCAATTAACCCTAAATTGTCTCTAAAGTTGAAATTAACTATCCAAAATCCATCTAGATCATGAATAGAACATAACCGCATGCTTCTAGTTCACTAAAAACACATAATCAGGGAGAGATTTCAAGAATTTAAAACCTGTCTTTGAGCTTGGATTGCGGTGGATTCAAGCCTCAATTCTCTTCCAAACCTTGCAGAAACGTTCAGTGATCAATGGTGAATGCTTCTTGATGCTTAATTCTGGTTGAAAACTCTTGATTCTCCAAAATGAAATTTCACTTCCAAGCTTGCTTCTTCACTTCTCTCCAATGGCTTCTCCATAAAAATGATCACCAGAACCTTCCAATTTTGTTCTAAATCCTTTTTATATTCTGTTTCAATGGATTAGAGGCCCAAACCAGGCCCATTCATGAGTTTTTGATTTTCACCTTTCTTCCAAATTTCCAAAGTTGATATCCACCTTCAAGACTTGTTCATTCTCCAAATTCATTCCAAACCATTCACTTAAGCCTTGTGGAATGTAATGAAATGGTTCTCTTCCTTTGATTTCAACCTATGGAGTGTGTGAGATGTGTTTCTTATTTGTGAAGCAACCTTTCAAATGGCCATGTTATGGACTTCAAACCAAAAATTTAATAATTCCAATCTCTCTAAAACATTAATTCCATTCAAATTGACCACAAATTTTACTTGAAAACAAGTTATTCTCAATTGTTTTGAATTTTCCCATCTTAATTCATTAAAATGGCTTTTATATGAACTTTCTTCCACCAATGCTTGATATGATCCACATCAATGAACTCTTGATAATTAAAAAAGCTAAAAACATCATTTTGAACAACTTTCATGTTGAACAAAAATCCATTTGAGGCTTGCAAGATGGTGAAATTGACTTATGATTCAAAATGACCTGTAATGTCCAAATACCCAAAATACCCTTGACTTGTCAAAGCCATAACTTGAGTTCTACGAGTCCAATCATGGACTTCTAGTACTCTTTAGAAAGCTAAGAGAATGAGGAACAACATTCATGTTGACCAAAAGTTCATAGGAATCATCCTTCTAGGGCAAAAGTGTCATGCAAGTTGGGTAACTTTCAAGCTCCAAATTCACATGCCTCAGATGACTTGTAACTTGTCTGGCTCATAACTTGAGTTCTATAATCTAAGATAAAATTAAATCTAAGATCATGCCCTACAACAATCATGTTGGGGTCAAGATGAGATGACAATCATATCTTGAGTTAAATAGTCTTGAAGTCAGGGGTCAAACTAGGGGATTTTATACTGTCAAGTCTTAGAAACCCTAGCCTGAAACTTCTCAAACTCTTCAATCATGATGAGTTAACCTTGGAATCATCCTTAGAACATATCAATGTAGCAATCCATGATCACATGGCTCTTGAATTAGGTCTCAACCTCTTTCAAATCATCAATTGACTTAGGGTTGACCCAGTCAAACCCTAGCTGCACCACTCATGGCTGAGCCTTCTTATTCTTGCACAATGACCTGTCTAGGCCTCAAAGTGATCTTCAACACTTTTCATGAGCTCTATCAAGACCTCAAGTCTAACTTTATGGCTTCAGAATCATCTGATGACTTCCCACAACTCTCAAGTTAGGAGACACACCCTCTTGGCTTCAATCACTTTCTCTGAGGATCTTTTAACTTCTCTGACAAGGATATCAACCCTTAAACACTTGAATAACCTTCTTATCTTAGCTTCATAGTATTGTATAGCTCCTAATTGGTAATCATACCTCTTGATCTCCTGCATACTGTTGCACCCTAAAATTTGCTCAGTCTATTTCACCTGGTTTATGTTTCAATTGCATTATCATTTGCATAGTCAACCATGTACATAGCCCAATCATTTGCATATCATAGCATAGCATGCATCCAACAAGGGATCAAGGTGTCTACCAAGATAAGAATCCTAGCTAGGGGTGTTATTTGAGCCTAAGAGACTATCCAAGTCATCAGAAATGGGCTGAAACTTTGAGGAGTTTTGAATGTCAACAAGTGGATTTATCTCCTAACTTGAGGTGTATTGAAGGTCATCAATGGGGGTTGAAGCATGGAATTGTGAATTGGAAGTATGTACAAAGCTTATGAAATGCCTAGAGGGTCATGTTGAAGATAAGACAAGTCATTGATTCAAGTACAAGAGCCATAGTTGAAGTACAATCAACTAGGGTTTCATCGGGGTCAACCCTAGGTCAACTGAGTGATTGAAGAGCATCAAGGCTTAATTGGAGGATTTGGGATTCATGAATTGATATGTTGATACAAGTGTGGTGTTGTGCCAAGGATAAATCAAGGAGAATCAAGAGTAGGAGGAGTTGCCAAATTAGGGTTTCAGTGTAAAATCCCCTAATTTAGGCCTCACTTCCAAGCCAGATAAGTCAAAATTCAAGTTTAAAATGGATTCTTGGCCAACATGAAACTTGTGGAGCTTCTCAATAGCTTTAATTTGAGTACTAGAAGTCTTCAAGAAGATTTGTATAACTCATGTTATGGTTCTTGCAAGTTATGGGTCATCAGAGGACATTGAAATTTATCTGTGAAAGTTACTTGACTTGCAAGCAACTTTTTCCCATCAAGGAGTTTTCAAATGGATTCTTGGCCAACATAATAGTTGTAGATATTGATCTTAGCTTTAATTTGAGTACTAGAAGTCCTCAAGAGGATTTTTAAAACTCAAGTTATGGTCTTGGCAATCCAAGGGTATTTTGGGAAAGTTGAATTATAGGTCATTTTCCAACATAGGTCAAAATCTCTATCTCCCACTCCTCAAATGGAAAAATGTTCAACATGAGATGTGTTCAAAATGATGTTTTGGGTTAGGTAAGAGGTCATGAGAGCTTGGAATGGCTTGCTTCACAAAATCACAAAACTGGCCTAAAATAAGGGTAAATTTTAAATGAACCAAGGATGAAAATTGGGATTTTTGATCTAAAAATCCACACCAAGCCATATGACATATCATTTTGATTGGAATTTGCATTTTAAAGACAATGGCAATAGCACTTTTCTCATTTGGGGTCAATTTCATGGAATTGCATTTTGTTACTTAAGGCTTGAGTTACATTTGCCAAACTTCACATAAGATCAAATGCAAGGTGCTACTCCATTCCAAACACATTCAAAATCTCATTTGAGGAGAATTTGAACTCAAAGCAAGGTGAAAGGCAAGCTGCTACATGAACTGATATGAACATAGCATAAAAGGAGATTTTCATGACATGAGAATTTGATCTTCTCATTGGATAGATCCAGAACTTTCCAGAACATTCATTCATGCTCTATAGATACATATGAAGTGATTCAGATCACTGGTTGGTGAGAATTGGGAGAGATTTAAGGGATTGCAATTTCAACTTTCTTCTTGCAAAACAGAATTCTGTTACACGATTCCATCACTTTCAATCATTCCTTTTGCGTTCAGAAGCTTGCTCTAGCATTGGTGATTGATTCCAGATAGAATCCATAGCAAGAACACTGAAGAATCGTGTGTTGGCACTTGGAATTCTTCATCTGCAACTCAGAATCGGGTTCAAGAATTCAAGGCATTTCAATCAAGTTCGTTGCATACAGAAGCTAGGTCATACTCCATTGAAGGAATCTGGAGCTTCTTGAAGCTTGATTTGAGGGATTCAGTAGTCTGTTCATCAAGAAATTACAGGTATGTAAACTTCAATTCATGGCTTAATGTAGGCATAATTGATAGGTTTTGTTAGGTTAGATAGGATCTAGATGATTGTAGGAAGCTTTCTGGTAGCATTTGGCTAGGTTTAGAGACAATAAGTTGAGTGACACAATTTCTGTTCATGATCATATCTAGTGATTCTTGGTGTTATAATCATAGTGTGATAGTGGAATTTACTCAGGTTGAAGTGGTGATGAGTTTAGGATGATCAATTTTAGGTTTGGTGTGATTTGGTTCTTAGTCAATTTCTGAGATTTTAATCGTGTTTGGAGGAGGAAGGAGATGCAGTGTTCATGAGTAGCATGGTTAGATTGCTGGTGAAAATGGAGTGATTTAGAGTGTTTAGTTGAGATTTATGGTGAGATATTAGAGGAGCACGAATTGAGGAAGATGAAGATACGAGTTCTGTTCATCTATGGTGTTTTCCCTCCAAGCAATATTCAAAGGTTGAAGATGAGTTGATCACCATTATATCCTAGGATGACCTTTGACCCAATCCAAATCCAACGGCTACGAGCAAGTCTCATTTTGTGAGAGAGTTTGAAGAGAGTCTAAACACACCGTTTCATTAAGTTTTGATGTTGGGCTTATGTGATTTTCTTACTATCCACACACCCTGATGCAAGCCCAAGGGATTGTACACGTGAATGTGCTTGCTATTCAACACACGGATTTTCCTTTTTCCTGGGATTTTCATTGCATTTTCTGAATAATGTTTGGGCTTAGCACGCGCTTCTATCCCCACCCCCTTATGGGCCCATCTCTAGATCTGAACTAGCTTTAGTTGCTATTCAACACGCCTGCTTTTCATTTTCTTTTATTTTTATTTTAATTTTTCATTTCATATAGGTTGCTTAGAAGATTCATATTAAATTGAAAACTCATCATTTTTAGATGGGAATTTTTTCCCTATGTTCATGAAGGCTTCAAGAAAATTATAGAAAAATAAAAATAGCATTTCATGCATTTTTCTTTTTATGGCATATTTTTTACATTTTATTGCTTTATTTCACTTTTATTTTGTACATTCAATTTTCTGATTTTTGTATGGTCATTTGATTTAGAATTTTGACTTGATTCTTTTTGCTCTAGTTAGAATATGAAATTAGGTTCCCCCTGGAATTTTATAACATTTTTGTGATTTAATTTAGGCTAGTTTTGAACAATAAACTTTAGAGTGCTAAGATTAGGGTTTTACCATGACATAGGTGCATTGTAACACATAGTTTTTGGGTTTTTAGTTCGATTTAGGCCTTGGGGTTTATATGGGGTATAGGGTACATAGTTAGGGTCCCTTAGAAATTAATCTAGGATTTTATGATGAGTCTTTCCATTTTATTTGATTTTTGCAAATTGGTTGTTATTGGTGTGTTTCCCTCTTGGGATGTTGTTTTGTTTGTTAGGTTTTGGGCATTTCAATTGGGCTTGGGCTTTGCTTGTTGGAGCTAATAAAGACATTGGAGATGATTGGAGACAAAGGATGGAGCTTGGAGCATGAAGATTCTTACCCTTGAAGATTGCTTGATGAAGACTTAGGAGGTAGGAGATATAGGGAGAGCTTTAGAGTAGACTGATTTCTTCTGTCAAACATAGAGAGCTTCTTGTGCCTCTATTTCATCCTATGACATAAGGTCCCCCAAAGAAGTTCCATCTCTCCTTAGGAGGGATGTAGAGCATGCTTTGATTGGGTAGAACCTTGAGGATACCTCTCACTTGCTATGATAAGATCTTAATGATTTCTCTGGGTTATCATTAAGCCTCTTAACATTCCAACTTCATCTATTAGTTGATTCTCTCCTGTGAGTGTTTGCATTGAATATTGGGAGCCTATTGAAAATGAGAAGGGTGTTGATGATTGGATAAGAGGAAGCTTGTGCCTGTCAAAGCTGGTTAACTGTGAAAATTAGGGTTTTGCTGCTGTTTGAAGCTGTTTGTTTGTTGGGATTCAGTGCTTGCTAAAGCTGGAGATTATTGGAGATAGGAGCTTATCTAAAGCTTAGGTATCATTGAAGAGTGAAGATGGGATCTTGCTTGAAGCATTACTGTCAACCTTGTGTTGTTAATCAACTGTAGCTGTCGGAGCTGGGGCTGTTTGAACTGCTTACTGTAGGAGCTGGTGTTGCTGTCAGAGCTGGTGTTGGGTTTTAGTTCTTTTTCTGTATTATTTGTTGACTTGTTCAGCTTTCCCCTTAGGTTTGAAGTGAAGCTGTTTCACTTTGCCTATTGTTTTCCCAGGTTCGAGGTTGAGTGGGACTCCCTTGCCTCGCTTGTACTGCTGCATCTCATGCATACTTATTGTTTACTGTATATCTGATGTTTCTTTTCCGTTTATCCCCTAGGATCTCTGATTTCCTCCGTGCAGGAGAGAATTATGACAGACATTAGGTTGTAATCCATGCATGATAACATTAGGGTAGTTTTGATTCCCCTTTCAAACCCTAGGTTTTTTTAGAACTTCTTTCTCTTCTATCTCAGAACAATTCAAAACACAGTAATAAGGATAATCAATGTCGTACGCTACGAGCCTTAAGCTATTTGAGAAAGGTTGCTGGAGGGTCACTCTTCAGTGGTTTGATTGCTTGGTGTGTTACCCTTAGGGTGACATACGACATAGTCACTCTCAAATCATAGTCTCTAGTGCGTCAGAGATTGCAAACGTCATAAAAAACAGTTCTTGCGTAAAAGACTGGAAACCAATCAAAACGTCATTTTTGTCCGCTTGGACTCTTAATCAGGAAAAACCCTTTCATAAGGAGATAAAAAAAACATTCAGACAAGCCTGTGTCTTCCGTGGCCCGAACTACGTTTGCTCTGATCTTTCATGCTGTATGAAAGTACGTAGGCATAGGATGTCGTATCCTAGCGAGCAACCTTCCCCTCCTCTCCCGTAGGTAGGCGAACTACGTTGACTCTGATTTCTCGTTTCAGACGGGAATACGTAGGAATAAAGTGCGATACTTTGCCGAGTCATTTTCTTTTCTTTTAACCTCAGACCTTTAGAGTAGATAGAATAACAATCCGTACTAGAAAACAAGCATGGATCCCGTCGAGTACGACGGACGTGAGGGGTGCTAATACCTTCCCCTTGCGTAACCGACTCCCGAATCTAGGATTTGGTTGCGATGACCATTCCTTTCCCTATTTGCATTAGGTTTACTCTGAGCGTTTCCTTTCCCTCTTGTGGGATAAATAACGCACGATGGCGACTCTTCTGTCATAGTCGGCGCTGATTTTCGCAGTAGCGGCACATACATGTCAATGAAATGCAAATGATAATGCTAATGTGAATGAAATGAAACACAAGCTAGGTAAAGAAAAGTTGGCAAATTTTGGGGTGCAACAGTTTCATGGTATAATTCCAAGTTGCTTAAGGTTGAAGTAACATAACCAATGTACACCATAGGATTGAATTGGGGATTCAATATGGTCCATTCATATTCATGAGGTGTTATGCAAGCTATTAGAGCAGAAATGGAAGCTTCTACAAGCCTAAAACACGATTGTCATAAAGGAGTTTGGAAGAAAATTGAAAATTAGAATTGGGTGAATTGAGCCATAACTGGGCCAGATAAGGATCCATAACAGTTCTATATATTGCATAGATGGATTTCAGAACAAGTTTGGTGATTGGAGAAGCTTGAATAAGGTAAGGAGCACTTGAAAAAGTTAGTTACAAAGTGAAATCGTTTTCCATCTTGGAGGCCATTGCAGAGGGAATTGAAGCTCCAAGATTCTTCAGCAAGCATCACTGAACGATTCTGAGCAAGTTTGATCAAGGTTTGGAGGCTTTGGCACTCTCTGTGAAAGCTCAAACTAGATTTTCATCTTTTCATGATTATGCTCTGTTGAGACTGAATTAAGATAGAAATTGCACGTGGATAGGTAATTCTTGAACCCTAGATGGATTTAGGCAAGGTTTGGTAGACATTCGTGAGAGTTCTTGATCATGAGTGAAAGGTTTAGAGATTCGGTTAGGGCTTAATCTTGATGGATTTCAATGTTGGAACATGGATTCTTGATCAGTGATGAGAGTAGAATAGATTGATGGAAAGAATTTGGCATTTGGTGATGATTTTCCAAAACACGATTTTTCTGTTCATGGTTGTATCTACGTAATCTTTGAGAGATAAAAAAAATGGAGAGTGACATGATGTTCCTTGTGAGAAGGCGAGCAAATCTGGATAATTTGATGAGAATTGGTGTTGTCTGAGGGTTTAGCCACCGTGAACCCGCCGGAGAAGACGACCGGAGTCTTCTCCGACCACCCTGGACTTTCCCCCCTTTCCCTCTTCAGTTCAAAGGTAGAAGATGAGCGGTGCACCGTTGGATGATTCTGACTTGAGAGACTTGGTAAACAGATCTAACGCATGTGGTTGAATCTTAGAAGTTGTTGACTTGGACCGCATATGTGGCACGCTGATAGACCTTGGATTGTCATAGTTTTAGGATAGACGTCCCTGATTAGAAACTACCGTGTGCTGAAGTCAATGGAAAGTACCTGAACCCTCATGAAACGATGTGTTTCATTTAAAGGGCCCTGAGCCACATGGCACCCCCATTCCCCTTTAGATGAGTGGACTAGTCTCCAGATGCAACGCCTGTGACTTTTTCCCAGTTTTTTAATTCAGTTTTATTTCTTTTAATTTTTTTTATGATTTTCTTTTATTGTTTTAATCATTTTTAATTCATTAAAAATATAAATAATTGTCAGAAAAATATAAAAAAAAATCATGTTTCTTCCTTGGATTATTTCTGATTTTTGTATGCCATTTATTTGGGATTTTAGTTAATTTTCCATTTTTGTGCTATTTTTCCTATTTTATTACATGTTTAAAAATGTTCAAAATGAGTAGTTTACTTTCTGATTTTATTACTAGTTCATACTTTAGAATTTGATGCTGAAATTTTGCATGCTTGTTGTAGACTCCTTGATAGGTTTGTGTGATTTTTCTAGTATTTTTTAGAGGATTCTAAGTTGGAGTTTGAGATAGGTTTTAGGACTTCCCCCTTTATGGATTCCTTTTAGTACACATTGAGATGTAGAAATTGTTTAGGACCCTTAGATTTAGGTTTTGACCCTGAATTTTCTCCTATGATTCCCTAACCCATTTAGGATTTTTCTTAGTATTTTTAGATGTGATCTTCTATTATTCCCCCATTTTATAAGTTGATTATGGTTTAGGTGACCCTAACTAGGATAACTTCATAGATTAGTCTTTTAAGTGAGCATTAGATAACTCTAAGCTTCAAATCCTTTCTTGATAGAATAAAACTTAGGTAAATTCCTCATTAGAACATTGAGTAGGCCTTGATAGAGCCTTTGATTCCCTAGTTTAGGTGATCCTTGTAGCTAGTCATTAGGGTTTCTTAGAAGTTATTGTAGTGCCTTCTTTCCCTTATGTGATTTCTTCCCTGGGCTTTGCCCTATCCTCTTTCTCCAAGTCATGAAGAGGAGCCCTCCTAGGAGAGCCTAATCCTTCCTTTGGTTGGATTCTGTGCATTCCTCAGGAGGTTGAGCCTTGAATTGACATTCATCAGTATAGTTCATTCCCTTGGTTTGTACTATCTTTCTCCTTCAAGTCTTGATGAGGAGCCCTCTTGTGAGAGCCTAATCCTTCCTTTGGTTGGATTCTGTGCATTCCTCAGGAGGTTGAGCCTTGGATTGACATTCTTGGCATGGTATATTCCCTTGGTTTATATACTGTCATCCATCTCAAAGTCCCTTTCTTAGGATCCCTCTTGGGAGAGCCTAATCCTTCCCTTGGTTGGATTCTGTGCATTCCTCAACAGGTTGAGCCTGAGATGGACATTCTATGTTGATACACTTAAACTAGATACCTTAGATTGATATCTAGGACTAATACCCTGTTTTCTGTCCTATTGACATAGGATCCCTCTTGGGAGAGCCTAATCCTTCCCTTGGTTGGATTCTGTGCATTCCTCAAGAGGTTGAGCCCATGATGGACTCTTGTGTTGATACACCTCCAACCTGATGTAGCCTGGGATGACTTCCATGTTGCTCATTTTGGTTTCATTTCTCTTCCTTGTTTGACATTGCTTGATGCATTAGGACAGTCTCATGTTTAGAGTATTTTAGTGTGGGTGCATGACTGTAATAAGAGGTTGAGTGGGTCTCCCTCTGCTTGTTTGCATTAAGGGTTGAGGTGATCCTCCCATTGCTTGTGTGTTGTTTTTCTTTTTATCTATGTGTTTGCATTGAAAGGTTGAGCTGAGGTCCCTCTGCTTGTCTGTTTTGATTGTTTTCTTTGCTTGATTGCTTAGAGGTTGAGTGAGTCTCCCTCTGCTTGTATTGCTGCATGGCATTTGCATCTTTACTGATTTCTCTTCTTTTTATCTGATGTGTAGCTGATGGTTTGTCTGTTGTCTGTATCCCATTGACATGATCCCCTAGGACTCTCACTTCCTTTGATAAGGAAGTGATGATAGAACTTTAGGTTGAAACCTTTGCATGATAACATCTAGGAGTTCCCCATTTCAAACTCAACCATAGGATGAATCCTTGGCATGACAACATTAGGACTTGATAGTTGTGCCCGTTCTCTTCTCTCTCTAAAACAACAATAAAAAACGTAATAAAGGCAAGTTGATACAAGCACGTTACGAGCCTTAAGCCACTTGGGAAATGATAATTGAGCGGTCTCCTCTCAATCGTCTAGAGTGTTTAGTATACATCCTTTGGACGATATGCGACGCATTCGTTCCCAAGTCATAATCTCTAGAGCTGTACGAACTACAGACTTCCATAAAAAACACTTCTTCCATAAAAGACAAAAAACAAACCTCATACCTCTTTTTGCCCCGTGGGCCCATAAATCAAGGAAAACCTTTCTGAAGAAAAGAGTGTCGTTAAATCTCAGTTCTACCACAAACGGTAACGCACGAGTCTCTGACGAGCAAGATGCATACACCAAACTGCTGGAACTATTTGTTAACCTTACTCGGAAAAACAGATGAATCTAAACCCCATAATCTGTAGTATCCCGAACTACGTAAGCTCTGATCTCTCATATCTGTTGAGAGTACATAAGACCAACGTATTGGCGAGCCACCTTCCCCCATCCTTTCACCCGTAGTTAGCTGAGCTACGTTGACTCTGAGAATACGTAGGCACGAAGAGTGATGCTTTGCCGAGTCATTTTCTTTTCTTTTTAGACTAGCCTTGATAGGTAGATAGTTAAACCAACCCGTCAGATAAACACAACAAGCGTGGATCCCGTTGAGTACAATGGACGTGAGGGGTGCTAATATCTTCCCCTTGCGTAACTGACTCCTGAACCCAGACATGAATGCGATGACCTTGTCTTATACCTTTTTGTCAGGTTTTTCCGATCGTTTCCTTTCCCTTTCTGTGGGATAAATAACGAAAGGTGGCGACTCTTCTGTTTTGCCGGCACCTTATTTTCGCGGTAGCGACACATATGTAGGGGCAGAGATGAAGCCAACGTCGTTGATTGTGAAGGCTTTTGATGGTTCAAGAAGAACGTTGTTGGGGAAGTGGAGTTGCCAATTATGATAGGCCCTCACGTGTTCGATATCACATTTCAGGTAATGGACATTAATTTGGCTTACAGCTATTTGTTGGGACGGCCTTGGATTCACGCAGCAGGGGCAGTAACTTCCACTTTGCATCAAAGGATGAAATTTGTTGTAAATGACAAACTGGTAATTGTGCATGGCGAAGAGGACTTGATGGTGAGTAATTATCATCATTCAGGTATATCGAGGCAGCTGAGGATGCGTTGGAAACTTCTTTCCAAGCGCTTGAAATAGCTAATGCGGTGATGATAGAAGATACAGTGGCAAAGAGTGGTCCATCTTTCGCATCCGCTCAGAGCATCAAGTCTACATTAGAAGAGGGTACTCCTGCAGGTTGGGGAGAGGTTATTGAAGTAAAGGCAAGACTGGGTCGCCAAGGGTTGGGTTACAAACCAACTCATGTTGAAGCAACAACACACGCCGAAGGACGTCTTAAGACTATCCAAGAGGTGTTTATCAGTGGAGGATTCCAAGTTAATGTCGTGGGAGAAGATTTTGAAGACGAAGACGTTGAACATTTGGTATATCATTGCGAAGCTGCTTTAGGCAATTGGGAGGCTATTGAGATTCCCGTGATCTTTCCTGTGTCGAAGTAATCTGTTTGTTTTTCTTTACTTGTTGTCTTTTTTTATCTTTAAACCTCCATAGCCATGCCCAAGGCTATAGGATGCATTTTGTAAGGGCCCCGTGCTTTCAAGAATATTATGATTAATGAACTACTTTGTTAAATCCTTTGTTGTTTGTTTCCTTAATTGTTTTTGTTTCTGTGTTAAAAAGAAGATGGCATTTTTTCTAAAAAATCATCAAAACATCTTTCTTGTTGCTGCATTTGTCCTCGTGTGTTTTAATAAATTAAGCCATTCCAACATGCAGTGACACCCCAAAACCTGTTGAATCCATTGACTTTGCTTTCCCTCCTGACTTTGACTCAGCAGTATACCAAGCCGAAGATGAGGACGAAGATTTTGAGATCCCTGATGAACTGGCAAAAATGGCATGTTATGAGCACCCAGAGTTTCAACCTCACAAGGAGCAGGTAGATGTTATTAATCTTGGCACCGAAGAAGACAAGAAAGAGGTCAAGATTGAGGCAACACTCAGGACAAAAGTCAAGCAGCAATTGGTAAAGCTTTTAAAAGAGTATGTGGATATATTTGCTTGGTCATATCAGGATATGCCAGGTTTGGACACAGACATAGTGGTCCACAAGTTACCGCTCCGACCAGAATGCACGCCAGTCAAACAAAAGCTTCGAAGAACTAGACCTGATATGGCTCTTAAGATTAGAGACGAAGTGAAGAAGAAGATTGACGCAGGTTTCTTGGCAGTATCCAAGTACCCCGAATGGGTGGCTAATATTGTACCTGTACCGAAGAAAGATGGGAAGGTCAGAATGTGTGTGGATTATAGGGATCTGAACAAGGCTAGTCCGAAAGATGATTTCCCTTTGCCGCATATTGATACATTGGTGGATAATACAGCTCACTTTGCAGTTTTCTCATTTATGGATGGTTTCTCCGGATACAACCAAATCAAGATGGATCCAAATGATATGGAAAAGACTACTTTCATCACTCCTTGGGGAACTTACTGTTACAAAGTCATGCCTTTCGGTTTGAAGAATGCTAGTGCCACTTATCAAAGAGCCATGGTGACCTTGTTTCATGACATGATGCATAAAGAGATAGAAGTGTATGTTGATGACATGATCGCCAAATCTCAAAGTGAGGAAGACCATTTGAATCATCTGTTGAAGTTGTTCGAGAAACTCAGAAAGTATCAGTTAAGACTAAACCCATCCAAGTGTACTTTTAGGGTGAGATCTGGGAAATTACTTGGTTTCATTGTTAGCCACCGAGGAATTGAGGTCGATCTAGATAAGGTTCGAGCCATTCAAGATATGCCGGCTCCGCAGACTGAGAAACAAGTAAGAGGTTTCCTTGGAAGATTGAACTACATATCCAGATTTATTTCTAATATGACTCTTACTTGTGAACCCATTTTCAAATTGTTACGCAAGGATCAGACAATTGTTTGGAATTCAGATTGCCAACAAGCTTTTGATAAGATTAAAGGTTACCTTCAAGAGCCTCCGATCTTAATACCTCCGGTTCCGGGAAGACCTCTTTTGATGTACTTGATAGTACTCGAGAATTCAATGGGTTGTGTGTTAGGTCAGCAGGATGAGTCCGGACGAAAGGAACACACCATCTATTATTTGAGCAAGAAATTCACCGACTGTGAGAGCCGATATTCACTTCTAGAGAAAACTTGTTGTGCTTTGGCATGGGCTGCCAGACGGTTGAGGCAGTATATGATTTGTCATACTACTTTGTTGATTTTAAAAATGGACCCGATAAAATATATTTTTGAGAAGCCCACTCAGACAAGAAGACTCGCCCGTTGGCATATGTTGTTATCAGAATATGACGTCCAGTATGTGGCCCAGAAGTCAATCAAGGGCAGTGTTTTATCAGATTATTTTGCAGATCAGCCAGTTGAAGATTACGAGTCTCTCAAGTTTGATTTTCCTGACGAAGATATTATGTTGGTAAAAGATTATGAAGAGCCAGGTCCTGATGAAGGTCCCGAGCCAGGTCTTTGGTGGAAAATGATGTTTGATGGTTCCTCAAATTACAGTGGGCATGGCGTAGGCGCTGTTCTGATGAATCCCGAAGGTGGGTATACCCCATTTACAACAAGGTTAGACTTTGAATGTACAAACAATATTGCCGAATATGAAGCATGCATTCTTGGCCTCGATGCAGCTATTGAGCTAAGAATCAAACTTCTCGAACTAAGTGGAGATTCAGCTTTGGTTATTTATCAAGTTACAGGTGAATGGGAGACCAGACATGAGAATTTGATCCCTTACAGAGCCTACATCGTTGAAATGATTGAATACTTTGATGAGATCACTTTCAAGCATGTTCCGAGATCTAAAAATCAAATTGCTGATGCTCTAGCCATGTTAGCCTCAATGTGGAAAGTCAGGTATCTCAATGATGCTACTCTCATTTGAATTGAACGCAAGACTGAGCCTGCCTACTGTCAGATGGTTGAAGAAGAAGTTGATAACAAGCCATGGTTGCACGACATAAAGAATTATCTGTTGAAGCAAGAGTATCCGGTTGATGCTACATCACTTGACAAGAAAACCTTGAGAATATTGGCCTCTAAGTTCTTTCTCAGTAACGATGTGCTCTATAAGGGAAATCATGATATGGTCCTGCTTAGATGTGTCGATAGACGAGAAGCAGATTTGTTAATGCAAGATATTCATGAAGGAACATTTGGCACTCACGCCAATGGATATGCCATGTCCAAGAAGATTTTGAGGGTTGGGTATTATTGGTTGACTTTGTAAACTGACTGTATTCAATATCCCAGGAAATGTCACAAATGCCAGATTTATGCGGATAAGATGCATGTGCCTCCAACGTTGTTAAATGTGTTGACATCACCTTGGCCGTTCTCTATGTGGGGCATTGACATGATTGGGGCAATCGAACCAAAGGCTTCTAACGGACACCGATTCATTCTGGTCGCTATTGATTACTTCACCAAGTGGGTTAAAGCCGCATCCTACGCCAATGTTACTCGACAAGTGGTGGCCCGTTTTATCAAAAAGGAGATTATCTGTCGATACGGAATCCCAAGCCGAATCATAACAGATAACGATACTAATCTGAATAACAAAACCATGAAAGAGTTGTGTGGTGACTTCAAAATTGAACATCACAATTCTTCTCCTTATCGTCCCAAGATGAATGGAGCGGTCGAAGCTGCGAATAAGAACATCAAGAAGATTTTGCAAAAGATGGTGAAAACATATAAGGATTGGCATGAGATGCTTCCATTTGTCTTGCATGGATACAGAACGTCCATTCGCACTCCAACAGGGGCAACCCCTTTTTCCTTGGTGTATGGGATGAATGCAGTGCTTCCTATTGAGGTTGAGATACCTTCCTTAAGAGTCATAATGGAAACCAAACCTGAAGAAGCTGAATGGGTGAGGGAAAGATTTCATCAGTTGAACCTTATTGATGAAAAGCGCATGACTGCGGTATGTCACGGGCAGTTATATCAGAAAAGGATCAAGATAGCTTTTGACAAGAAGGTTCGTATCCGAGAATTCTGAGAAGGAGAGCTTGTGCTCAAAAAGATTTTGCCAGTTCACAAAGATGCACGGGGAAAATGGATGCCCAATTATGATGGCCCGTTTGTTGTAAAAACATTCTTCCCAGGAGGCTAGTTAATTCTCACAACAATGGATGGGGAGCAGCTTGCGCACCCTGTGAATTCTGATGTAGTACGAAAATATTACGCCTAAAAAGAACCCGATAAGTTGAAAACCCGCAAGGGCGGCTTATGCATTAATGGGTATCCCGCTGGATCATAACCTATGAAGGAGGTCCAGGCAAAAGTTAGGGATGAGATAAAAAAAAATGAATGATGAGCTCGCTAAGTTGAAAACCCGAAAGGGCGGCTTAGGCAAAAAAGAGTGTCCTGGTGGATTGAAAACCTGAAAGGGCAATCAAGGCAAAAGTTAGGGACAAAGGCGTTTCACTGCATCAGATGGGTTGTCACCTCTGCAGAAGATTTTACAAGGAAGTCCATTTCAACCGCTCTTGTCAGAAGCAAGGTTCTGGAAAGTTTTAGTCATTAGGGGTAGAATTGTCAGTGTATTCAATGTAACCTTCTTTTCATGTTGCCATTTTCAATTGTAAAAGTTCCATAGGGTTCTGTCATTGACAAAATTCCATTCTTAAATGAAATCAATTTTTGGACCATTCTTTTGCAAATTACTATTGTCTTTATTTCTTTTGTTATGCAAAACATTGTTTATTGATCAATGATAACTTTGAAAGCACTAGGTTCGAATTTAAAAATAACTTTTGAAGATTAGCAAAACATAAAATACTTTGTCTCACGGAAAGATTCGGTGGAAATCATACCTCTCAAAAGTTTTAAAGTGGCAGAAGCTTTGATGTGCGGTCTCAATACATCTCCCATTGAAACATCAATTGATTTTGATTTGGTAGGTTGCTCATTCGGTCGTGTGTAGTTACCAAGATTGAAGACCCTTTCCCCCAGGTTTCTTTATGAGATACGTTCTTGTGATGGTGGACTCATCCTCAGTAGAAACATTCAGAGCCTCTATTTTAAGTTACATTGTCAATCCTGGCGAGCTTCCCTGGAGCTTTATTTCCCAAGCGAAGTGGGTTTATTTCCCAAAAGGATCTAGATACACCTTTGTTTTGTGAATTCAGTGTGATTCATTGCATCCCCAGTGAGATAGATGTGCTTATCTATCTTTCCCCTTGAGTCTCCAGATTCTTCTGTCTCTCGTCAGAGTCAGCTCCTGTATATCATTAATCATTAGCATCATGGCATTTCATGTGCATTTGTTTTGCCTCTGTGGCCTTGGGTTGTTACCTTTTTGTCTTGATTGTTTCTTGGTTGTTACCAACGGTTTTGTTTGTTATTCTCTAGGTATCCTCCGTCTTTTTTAGGGTGTTGGTCGTCACCAATTTCTCTGTTTCAGTTGTTACTGATTTTTGGTTTACGGTTATATGTCGTCACCTGTACCCTACTTGTTTCTAGTCGTTACTAGTACCTTTGGGTGTCCCCATGTTGTTACTGATATCGTTTGCCTGGTCGTCACCAGTTTCTCTCCTTGAAGTCTAGTTGTTACTAGCGATCCCCATTGTTTAAAGTCCAATGGTAATTGGCAGCTCTTTTGAAAGTCCAGTGGTAACTGGCACTGCTAGAATCCAATCGTTATTGGTATTGTAGTTTTGTTCGTCACCATATCTCTTGAAAGTCCAGTGGTAACTGGCGCTATTTGAAATCCAATCACTATTGGTATCGTTGGTTTGATCGTCACCATATCTTTTAGAAGTCTAGTGGTTACTGGTTCTGCTTGAAAGCTAATCGTTATTAGTACCGAGAGTTGGTTGTTACCAATTTCCCCGGTCGGAGTCCTGTATTGTATCAATGCAATTCGGAGTTCTCAATTATTTGGTTTGGTCGTCACCATCACCCCTTGTAAGTCTAGTAGAAACTAGCACCCTTTGAAAATGTTTGTTGTTCTGGTCGTCACCAGTGTCACCAGCAAAGCATTGCTTTCCCATTCAAGTCTCGGAGATCTAGTGGATACTAGCATCCCCCAGTGCGTCTGGTCTTATTTCTGTTCTTTTCCTGAAGATCCCATTTGAACTCTTCGTTATAGGAAATTCCTCATCTGATTATCCCAGTGAGGTTTGCGTCTCTTTTCTTTCATTCCCCGACGGAGAATTGCCTTCTTCCCCCAGCGGAGTGTTGTCTCCCTTTCCCCAATGAAGTTTTGCCTTCCCTATTGGGGTTTGCGTCCCCTGTGTGAAAGATTCCCCCTGAGCAACATATGTAGTCACGTTTGAACTATTTTGTTTGTTTTGCCTTGGATCTTTCCCCAGTGTGTTGGGTTCCCCCATGAGTAGTTACTCGTTGTATTGCCATTTTTTTATCTTTGCTCGCGTGTTTGCACCTGTTTTGAATTTCAAGCATCATAAAGATTCATGGCATACTCGCATTTCTCCTTTTGCATACCACCGGATCTAAGGGACAAAATTTTTCAGTTTACTGTATTTAAATACCTTTCACTATGATTCCGCGAGGATTGTCATCTTTCACCGCCATCCAGTGAAATATATTTAAATAGGGGTAAATCTCATACCCCAAACTTTGACCCCTTAGATCTTCATCATCATTTTAGGATCATATTCATATGATTATCTAACCTTAACCCATTTCAAGATTGTCTTTGTTAAGATACAGGAATCAGGGTTCCGCACAGCCGAAATCGAGGTTTCGAGAGTTAATCAGTCAACGTTTTGGATTGGTTCTCCTTGAATTGAGTCTCCACATCATCAAAAGTATCCCATTGGATCAAAAATGAATCCAATTTGAGGTTGTCACCCAGGAATCAAAAACAGTGAAGTTCAGGATACCCGATTAGGGTTTTCGAGCAGGAAAAGTCAACTGTGGTTTGACTTTTGGTTTAAAAGGTGTTACAATGGTGGGATCATGGTCCATGGAGTTCATATATCTAGGTAAAGTCTATTCAAAAGGTTTCACGGCCTCAAAAGGTACAGAGCATCAACAGTCGAATCCGTAGTCACTGATCGATCGTTCGGTTGACCGAAAAGTCAACTCTTCACTCATAAGGAATTTGACCTCAAGATGTGAATAAAAAATGTCCCAAATGACATATTGCACCTGCCCATAAAATTTCATGACCATTGGATCAAGGGTTGAGGAGTAATCACAAAAGTCGGGAATTAGGGTTTTGAAAAGGGCAAGACCATAACTCCTTAACCACACATCCAATTAAGTTGGTTCAAAGCTCATTGGAAAGCTCTTGGCAAGTCCTTCAAAAATCCCAAAGTGGTCCATGATCATAAAATGCATAGATTTGGAGTTATGATCAAATTCATCACAAGAGGGAAAAGTAACTTAGAAAATTTTCACTTTTAGGCTTGTTTTTTCAGCAACTTTGACAGGTTTTTTGGCCAAGTTCCTTTGGGAATCTGAAACTCATGAAAACATGAAAGTTGTAGAGCTACATGAGGGATTTCCAAAATGTGGTAGAACCCCTCCATATCCCTTATGAGCTGAGAGTTATGAATTTAGCAAGATGAGCTTTTAACACTTGAGTCTCACATTGACAATTTTTCACAAACTCATCCTTTGACCACTTGAACTATTCTCAGCCCTTGGATCATGTTTGTATTTGATACTTAGAGAGTATAGTGAAGTAAAATGCATAAGAAGTGAAGGATTTGAGGGAATAACAAGTTGCAAGCAAGTTGCAAACAAGTGGCATTAAAATAAGCCAAGAATTCAAGAGAGGAAAGAGAAACTTTTTGACATCTGCACTCTATGCCCTATTCAGTTATCTCATGTATCTCGTTCCACTTGATTTTCTCTTCACATTAAGCCAAGGATCTGATGTATGCAGCTGTACCAAACCTCAAGCCAAGGGTTACCTTTTTCAAAATCCCTCCAAAATTGCCAAGATTACAAATCTGTCCCCATCCTTCATTTTTCTATAAATAGAGGCTCCCCCTATGTCATTTTCACACCAGAGCACTCTTAGAACCAAGAGAAAACCACAACTCTCACTCTTTTCTTGTTTACTTCATTTTCAAAAATCGCAAGTTTCACCAAAATCTATCTTGGGCAGTTGGCATTCCAAACTCATTTCCACACATTCCAAACCATAAAAAACCATCTACACAATCCATAAATGTTGTGTAGAAGGTGTTCATACTCTTAAACCACTCAAAAACACCATTCTCCCAAAAGTCAACTCCCAAACCAAGCAAGTTTGACATATGCTCAAAATCTAACAAACCTCTGTCCAGACCTGTTTTAACCATTCTAACCATCCATACACCCTTGATATATGATGTATCTATTGCCCATGACATAAAACAACACAATCCTCATTTATTTTGAGATTTGTCACAAGTTACTTCAAATGCAAGCAAGGGCTGTTTCCATCAAAGTAGAGTTGGTCAGCAGTTGAAGCTTCCTCAAGGCATTCCTTATTGCAACACACTTGTTTGGAGATCTACAAGAGATTGGTGGTTACCATCCTTTTTATTTTCTGTCATAAGCATACTTGACATGTTTGATGCCTAAAATGCAAAATGTAGCTTATTTGCAAATCTGCCAGCTTTGTTATTTGCTTTGGTCATTGTTATGTCAAAGTAGTTTGTTAATCATTTCATGAGGTATCTCTGCACCTAGGTCATGCTTGAACTTAGGAGGGTTGTTATTTCACAACTGATGTGTTTGTTTTGGTGGGAATACCATGTTTACTTTCATGAACCTTGTGATGTTGGTACTGTTTTTTAGTTCAGGATAGGATGTTATGTGCCTAACATGATTTCTAAGATGAATGATCTTTGCTGAGACAGTTTTGGAGAAATATGTGTGTGTATGCCATGATTCAAGTCTGCTGCATTATTGATGTGTTTTCATCTGCAAGATATGCCTTTATATTTCAAACTTATTTGCCACCTTTACATGCTCTGACTGTTGTGAAAGGAAGATTATTGGTTCATTTAGCATTATCATGTTTGGTATGTATTATTGAGTAAGGTCAGTTCTGTTCAGCACATGTGTATTTGTTTTCATCCATGACTGTTTCTAGTTTGTCTCCAATTCATGAACAAGTGTTATACCATGTTGTTACCATTTTAAACATCCAATCTTTGTCAAGATTTTGCTACCTGCCTTGTTTGAAATAAAACTGACTAGATTTTGGTTTCAAAGTTGCTTTGGAAATTCTTATGATCACCATGATGCAGACTTATGTTTGCTTGCCATTTCCATGTGTTTACCTGTTTTTGTGTGAATTAGCTTGATCTATGATTTGTTTACATGAGCAATAACCTTCCTTTTATGCACTTCATATCATTGCTGTCAGCATAAGTTTTGTGTGCAGATTTTGCAACAATTGTAAAATAGGTGGTTGTCTGGTTAGGCATTGCATTAGAGTTGTTTTCATCTTGTTGCTTGTTGTGCCAAATGTTGAATATGTATGCCTATGCCATGTATGCTCCATGTATGCCATGACTAAAACCTGTTTTGAGATTTACTACATCTTGTTCAACCATACTTGCCAACAGCATATCCAATTCTTGTTTTAAGGAGTTTCTGTTTGAGCTATGAGTCTAGAATCATTAGTTAACATGTTTAAAGTTTGTGTGTGATGTTTGTACGAGCATAATTACCTTGACATGCCATGACCTCTCTTGCTGCATAATCAACTTGTCTTGCATTTCATAGCTGCCAACATGCCAAATTCTGTTTTGAATGATGTGTGATTGAGTTTTGAGCATGGAAGTATCAGTTAGCATGATTGAAATGTGTGTGTGTGTGTGTGTGTGTGTGTGTTAATTACATGACATGAATCTACTCATTTTGAACTGAGACAGCCTGCATCATTTCATGCCATAATTGCAACAATGAATCATTTTCTGTTCTGCTTGATTTGTGTTTGAGCTTTAAGTGTAGAATCATCTGTCAACATATTTATGGCTTGTGTGTAATAATTGTTTGATTTGAACTTGCTCAATTCATGCCATGAAATTCTTCATGCATTTCAACTTCCATTTTGCATTAGCCATCGAATCTCGTTTTATGTGTATGATCTTGAAGAATTGTAGATACCATCTTAATCCTTGTTCAATTCTAAGTAATCTAGACTCTAAGTTTGTAAAAAATGGTGCTCTTTTGAGGAAGTTTGAAACCAATCCGCCCCCATGTGTGATAGCTTAAAGCCTGGCCCAGAAATATTGCAAAAAGAAGCCTTTTGTATTATTTGGGGTGGCTAAATACAAGGATGTATCACCACCCCAGTGGTTGTCACTTGCGCCCCTAATGCCTTTCATTCCTTGTGTCCTGAGCTCGATCCCTATATGGGACACTTTTTGCTCATTTATTTCTATTTCCTTCACAAAATCAAAAAAATCATAACTTGCTCATATTTTACTATTTTCAATCCATTCTTTTTGCAAAATACTCAAAATATTGTCTAGTTTCATGTGATGAAAAAAGATTTCAAGTTGTTCATGTTAACAATGCCTTTTGCCTACTTGGAAATTGTTTATCTTTGAGGGTTGTTACCTTGCTCCTTGTTGAAAATTCTCTTAAGCCATGCTTGATTTTATCTTATAAGATTTGTTTGTGATTGATTCCTTTGTGTTTGTTAACATGTTAAGACTTTGTCCTCTTTTGGTTGTCACCATGAATTTATCTATTTTCCTCCTATTTTGACGTACTTGCTTGTTGTAACATGCTTGTATATGCTTGGTTGTAATCATGTTTCTCGTATTCATCCTGTTTAATACTTATTGCTCTGTTAAGTTTAGTTTTCCCCAAGTGATGGAACTCTTTATTTCTCATCCAAGTTGCCCTTTTTTATCCTTCCAAAGGAAAGTCTTTCTGTTGACCCTTGAGTCATAGACAACTCATCTCTCCCTCGACTTCGTTAAGTCATTCATACACTTAGTTAAGTGGAACCTGTCCTTTAGACTTTGCTTAAGTCTACAAAGCCACCCCTTGTTAGGAGTGCTCGTTCAACTAGAACTTAGGATAGTGTTTGTTAACTCTATGTAAGAATCATCGTCATGATTACTTACTCCCCCCTTCTTGAGTGTTCAACTTAGATCTAGAGAGTTTCCTTAAACTCTACACAAGCATTGTAATGTTTGTTCCCCTTTGAACCTTGATCATAATTGAGTGTTCTTTAAACCTAGTGAGGTGAACTACGATTGCTCTGATTATATCCTAGTTAGAATACGTAGGCAGAAGATGCGATATCTTTGCGAGCAAACTTAATGTATATATCTTTAGGTCCTAACCTACACCTTTTATCCAATCCATAGCAAACACTTAGTAAACTTGGCATACAAACAAACAAAAGGTTCATGTAGAGTACTACAAATGTTTAGGATGTGGAATACCTACCCTAGGCATAACCAACCCCCGATTCCCGAATCTCTTAGCGTTGTTGTTACATCGCGCAAAAGGTTCTTTCTCTCTTTAGACCTTTCCTTTGGATAAATTAAAGTCCGGTTGTAAATTCAAAGAATTTAAGATTCAAGTTAATCAATAGCTTGATATCATGATTCTCACCGCAACACCTACGTATTCCCTCATGTAATGGGAAAGTCAGAGTCAATGTAGTTCGAAAAACTACGGGTGATGAGGGGAAGGTTGCTTGCTAAGACACTGCCGTCTTGTGTCTACGTATCCTCATCTGGTATGAGAAATCAGAGAAAATGTAGTTCGGGTAAACTAGACTCCATGTTGGTTAAGTGTTTTTTATGAGTGACGCTAAGTTCCCATTCCAGCAGTTAGCTTGTTTGCGGTAGAACGGAAAAGTAACGTACTCTTTTCTGAAAATGAGTTTCAAGAACAATCCTAAAGGATAAAAAGGTTTGAATTTGATTTAAGAATTTTTAGAGAAGTGAATTGAATTTGTTTGAGATTCACGTTGCACTAACGACTATGACATAGGAGCGAATGCGTCGCATATCACCCAAGGGGCATACACTAAACACTCTAGAAAATTAAGGAGAAACCCCTCACTCATTATTTCCCATATACTTAAGGCTTGTGGCACACAACATTCATCATTCTTTATTAAGTGTCTTAAAATTGTTTGAGATGAGAAGAGAAGACACAAGAAAAACACTAAAGGGAAACTGGAAACCCTAATGTTATCATACAAAATGCTCCTAAAGTTATGATGAAAAGGAAATATACCTAATGTTATCATACAAATGGTGGACCTAGAGTAGAGGTCAAAAAGGGACTATCCTAATTGTTGTCATGCAAAGGATTGAAAGCTTAATGTCTCTCCTACTCCCACCTTAATCATAAATTAAGTGCAGCTAGGAATCCTAAGGGATCATGTGAGAAAACACAAGTAAACACCATACTAATCAATCACAAATGAAAACACACTTAAGACTTAAACGAGTCGATAGGCAAAGAAAGAGAAGAAAGAAGAATGAGATGAAGAAGAAGAAACAACACCAAGTAAGCACTCATGGAAGTTCAACTCAAAAGGAAAAACAAGCACACAAGAAAAATTTGATCTTAATCATACAAGGCACATATCAACGTCATGTCTAAGTGAAACGAGAATGCATACATATCAAACCACACTCAAGGGTTAGAGGTTAAATCAAAGTGGCAAGACAGTGTCCAAACACACACAAGTGGCTCAAAGTCCAACAATAGATATCATCAATCATCAAACAAAGTGGGATGAAGTCAAATGAGATGGAAAAAAAGGTAGGGGAGTAGTATCATCATATCATGTCAACTCTATTCAAAGATCAACGAAAGAAACACAAATAGTGTCAAGCATGCATCTCATCAATATCCAAACAAACAACAACTATCTCAAGAAAGACACACTTCAAATAAACAAACATGTGAAATTAGTTTATGAAATCAAATAGGGGAAGCAATGGCAACATGTTTATCAAGGCAAGAATTCATCCATGAACACACAAGGGAATCATCAAAGGTTGATCTTAAAACATGCCTCAAGAACAAACACAAAGATCAAAGTCAATCCAAGATAGGAGGGACTCAAGCATACACAATCAAGCACCAATCCGTCATGATTAAAAATAAAATAAAATAGGATGTATCATGTTCACACTTAAATCCATGATCAAAATCAAGAAGGGACAAACACAAACTGAAATACCAAAGTTAAGCAAACACAAACCCAAGTTGCTCATGTGAGAAGTATAAGGTCATGCAAGACAAATGAAATTAAAGGAACATACAATGGACCTCAAATCAATGAAACCAACACCTAAGACATGTTGAGAAAAACCAAGAAAGATCATCAAACACTCATTGAGTCAACCAAGAACCAAATTCAAAAGATCATGGCAAGACATACAGAAGTTCATATTTAAAACAAGCACACTTTAGGCTTCATTCAAAAATAGAAACAAAAGCAAATAAAATCCAAATAAATGCTCAAAATTAAATCATGTATGCTATGAATCATATGGAAAAGTGTCGCAACAAGAATTTTAAGAGAGCATCATCAAATGAATCAAAAAAGACAAAGCAAGCAATTAATCGAGCAAAAATCGAGGGTCAAGCAAAGCCAAATGAAAATAAAACAAAAGGTGATCATCAAGACATCAAACTAGAACCTAAGTAACCTACATATATGTGCCTAAGTGTATGTGAAAAATTGGATCAAGATTCAAAAGGAAATATCAAGAATTAGAGCCATGTTTCAAACTAGGTCAAATTGAACACACTACACAATTAAATCAAAATAAAATAAAAATAAAAATAAAAATGAAAAAAGTGAAAAATAAGTTTACATGTCAAAGCATCTGAAAAATTATTTTTGTGAATTTTTAAAAAGGTTTTAACTATTAAAAATAAAATAAAAAAGAAAATAGAAAAAAATAAAATAAAATGTAGAAAATAAGCAAAGGGGGGATGGGGTGAATCAATAAATCCAGAATGAACTGATTTCTAGTTGAACATGCATATGGGCCCAAAAGGAAGGGGTGCCAATATCAAAACATGTCAGGCCCAACCCAGAATCAAGCCAAAACTCTCAGCTTAAGTGAAACACTATGAACCATTAAAGGAGGTGGCATGCCACCTCACTTTTCAACACGCCACACAGGCAGGTCAACTGCCAAATCACCAACCACCTCAACTTAGCACCTTAGACGCCAGAGCCCTAGCTTCGGTCGTCTTTCTCGGTGGTCTCTGCAAACCTTAACAAAAATCAAAACTCCATACATATTTTTGAAGGAAATCTCACGAGGAACACAAATCTGGCCTTAAAATTTAAAAAAGATTCCTCTAACATGGTGAAAACTCAACATGAAAGTTTGACATACAAACTGAAAGTTGCGTAAACAATCACACCAATCATTCAAACATTGCCTATACAAGGTAGGGCTTCAGGTGCAACCAAAAAATGAGCCTAGTAAGCTTCTAGAATGAGAGAAACGAGTTGAAAAAAATACCTAGTGGAGGGTGTCCACTGCACCTTGTTCTTACTCAAACTACCTTAGAAATCCATTGTCCAAGCTCTTTAGAACCTTGAGGATGATGAATAAGGAAAGGAAAGATGAAAACTTGGAGAAAAGTGTGAGTTTCGAAACTGGAAAATTTTGAGAGAGAAAGAGCTTCCTTGGTTTTGATTTTCACATAATGAGGCTGGCTCCTTTCAATTTAGGGTTTGTGAGTTTGTATACTAGGTTTGAGTGGTTAAAATGACAATTACTAAGGTAAGAAAAATGGTTAGTAATTTGTGAAAATGTTCAAAAAAATGAAGGGTGGAAGATGAGTGACACGGGTTATGTAATAAGGTGGTGATCTGGTGATAACATCTTGGAGGCTACAAGGGCAGAATGGTAGGAGTGGGAAATAATTCTTGTCACGCAAGTTTGTGGATTCTCATTATAGAAAAAATGGCTCAAAAATAATACACATAGTACATGACTTGTCTAGCTTAATTGGGCAATGTTTGTGACCATAACATGTGACAAATGCGCATGGTGTTTGATGAGAAAAAGAGAGATGCATGACCATATCAGAATTTGGAAAGAGTGTTGGTGACATGATGCACAATCTTTCGTGTTCGTACTTCCTTACTTGAATGTCCCTAACTTGATGAATATAAATCCATTTCAAGTGTTCTTGTGCTTGAGAAAAAGTTTGAAGTGCAAGGAATAAGTTCTATGTTGATGGAATGATGAAATAAACCTTGTATGATTATGAAAAAATGACTCAAAGTTCATGTCTTGAAAACTGTCCAAGATGACTTAAAAAAAATTCTAAGTCATGAGCCTTTCCACATCATTGAGACCTCAACTTTGAAGCTACATAACTTGGAGAGTTTTGACCCAATGAAGATTGAAATTCTGGTATGCAGATCTCAGATGTCCTAAGAGATGCATTGATCTCTGCTAAAACAGAACAAGGACAGAACATGACTATTTTAAAATTCTTTCAGAAATAACAATGTCATGACATCTGTTGTAACATCGCCAAACTGACAGAACGATTTTTCTAACCATTTAAATTGTGAAGAATTGTAAATGTTAAAAGATAAATAACACAATGAATTGTTAACCCAGTTCGGTGCAACATCACCTACATCTGGGGGCTACCAAGCCAGGAAGGAAATCCACTATTAGCAGAATTAATTCAGAGCTAAACTCCCAGTTTACAACTCCTCAACCCAATGCCATTTCTTCCTAGAACCCACTAGACACGAGAAACCTCTCACTCCCCACAATCACAGTAGTGATAAACAATTCAAAACACAAAGAAGACTTTAGAAGACACTCTTCAAAGTCAAAACTTGATCTTGCTTACATGCTTTGATCAAGAACCATACACTCTTGCTTAAAAGCTTTGAGTGAACAATTTACAATTAAAACTTATTCTAATTCGCACATTAATTAATGCGTGAATGGCTCACAAAACTAACCCATAAATATGTCTACCACAATGCATCAAAAGATACAAGGGGTGACTTACAAAGTCACGCACACAAGAGACTCTCAAAACCCTATAACACAAAACCACACGTGAAGATTAAATTACTCAGACATAATTCTTCACCACCCAATCTGCTAATCTTCAGAAGGATTCCTCCTTTATTTATATGCAGTGCATGGGTCTTGGGCCTGCAGAACATATATTAGGTTTAACTCAATTAAACCAGTTTACATAATTCAGGTGCTGCGAATTAGGTCACAGTCGTTCCATGTTCTCTCATCCCTGACTGGAATCTTGCCTGATATAACTAAGGAATCCTGAATTTTAGCCTGAGATAAATCAGGAACCATACCAGAAAAACAAAACACACGCACCCTGGTGTTAGCTACCTGATGTCATGACATTCAGTATGACATCCAATTTACTTTGTGCTAGCTAACCAAACTTACCCCCTGCAAAACACTACACATGTATGTCATAACATCAGTTATGACATTCACACATACATCAATGTTTTGCCACAAAATGCAGCCAATCAAAAACATCTACAAATATGTTCTAGTAATGGATAGAAATATTGAAGAATGATCTTCAACTTTCATATTGTTGGAAAATTCATTTGAGATAAAGAACTTATTGAAAAATGTCTTGGAAGTTTGGCCCAAAAATCTGCCTAGCAATTTGTCAAACTTGACATCTTTGAGACCCCAACTTGGGAGCATCATAACTTGAGCTCTACATATCCAATGGAGATGATCTAGTACTCAAAAGAAATCTTGGAGGATGTTCTACAAATTTCATGTTGTAGGAAAATTCAATTGAATCTTGTATCACCATGAAATATGGGCTTGAAAGTTGGTACTTCAAACTGATTTTCTATACTTAGAAATATTAAAATCTCCATTTTTCTTGCTTTAGCTCATCATATCTCCCAAACCATGAATCTTTTGGACATTGCTCCTTCCACAAATTTTTATTTCATGATGTCCTCTTTAATTTGATAGCAATTTTGCCTTCATTGGATAAAAAATGAGAAAGTTATGAAAGTTGCTAGATGGCTAGAATTAGGGTTTTCTACACTTATAAAATTTTCACCAAAACCCTAATTTAGTCAAACTCTTGATTTTATGTTTCTCCTTTATTATTCTTGTTCCAAACACATGAAATCACTTGAAAACAAATATCATGCCCTTGATTGACCTTGAGATACAAGATTTTGACTTTATTGAATCACAATTGACTTTTGTTGACCAGATGAAATCCTAGGACCATTTCAACAAACTGAGGCTCTTTGATGGCTTGTGATGACACATAATCCATGTAGAGGACCCTCAAGGTGTGTGTTGAGCTTTAGAATAAATTCTTACCCAAATAACTATCCACATATCTCCTTTGGACCAAAACCCTAATTATCCATGAGATAGGAGGAGGAGAATCAATGTTTGTGTTCTTGATTCAAGTAGCTGAGTGACATATCTTGAAGATGATGGAGAACTTGTGGCTTGAGATTTCAAAAAACTTGAGAATGAACTCTTGATTGAGCTTGGAAGATGAAGCTCTTTTCTTGATTGTTGGATAAGATACCTTGATCCCCTGTCTAAGATCAATGTTATATGCAAATGCCAATGCAAAATGATATGAAACAATAAGCCAAGACATAAGATAAAATGATGGGCAAATTTTGGGGTGCTACACATAGTACCAACTCCTTTATGTTTGTTGAGTGATTTAGAGGCTTTTCTTCCGTGAAAAGAAAGAGGTTTTTGCAAAATCAACAAGTTAGAAGCTCAAGACAAGTTGACTTTGTGATTAAAGTCACTTTTCCAAAATGGCATTGTGAACTTTCTTCCAAAAATGGAATAATCACTTGGTTAATGCCTTTAATTCAAAGTGTAATGCCTCTAAAGCTTGTAAAAACTTATGATTATGAATGGATTTACAAGTCTCAAGACCTGCAATCAAGGGATTTACAGATTTGGTTTGATCTTGCAACTTGCATTTGACATGAAAATGATCAAAACTTCAAGTATGGAAGGCCAACTTCCCCTCTTCGAAACTCCTAGCTCAAAACGGTGAGGATGAGTTATTGTAATTTTTGAAAATCCCCAAACTTGCTCTAGAATGTTCATCTTTGATGAATTTCTTGATTCTATATGGATCATAGTGAAAACTAGCTTCAAAGTTTAGTACTTTTTGGAAAACAAAATTGTCTTGAAAATTTTCTAAGCGTGGAAAGTTTTTCACTAACTTGATGGCTTCATAAATTAAAATCCCTTCAATTTTTGGAGATTGACCCTCATTGAAAAATTTAATTATGTTGTAAGGGCTTCAATTTAATCTTTGAAACACAAAAAAATGGTGGTCTAGATTGAAAGTTATGACCTTTCGAAGTTGGCACCAAATTAGGTTTTTTTTTACCATACTTAGAAAAAAAATCAACTTCGTTCCACTTTACCCCTTTTGCAAGAAACCTCCAAATTCTTGGTTTTTCATGGTCAAACAAGTTTTCATGAAATTTAGCTTGAGGACCTCAATTTTGACCAAAAATCTAAAAATTCAAAGAGTTGACTTTGGAGTTAAAAGCTTGTGCATCAGATGAAATTGATTGTGTGATCTTCAATGAACTTGAAATCTTGAGTTTTGAAAACATTATGGATGGACTCCAAGGTTGTATTTGATAATCTTGAGTCATGTCCCAAGGCTTGGGATCATGCCTTTATCAAAAGTCAAAGGTACGGTTGACTTTGTCTGATGAAACCCTAATTTGTGATCAGATGGAGTTAAGTCTCAACGAACTTGTAAGAAGAACAATTTGAACTTGATTTTTGATGAAGAGAGGCCTCTTGAGTGCATGCTTACTCGGCAGTTTGATGATCAATCCAATACAATTACTGATCAACTAAAAATCCTCTTAATTCTCTTGATTAAAAACCCTAATTCATAGATGAACAAAACAAAAGGGAACTTGCACATGGTTAGGCTTAGCAATGCAATGCATGATACTTCTAGAATGATGATGAAATCTAGGGTTAAAATTTGGGGTATTAAAGTTGCCCCTATTTAAATAACTTTACTAGATGGTAAGAGTGGCGACAACCCTCATGAAATCAAAGTGAAAGGTATTTAAATATATAAATAACCGGAAATTTTTCCCCTAGATGCAATGGCATGCTATGTTATGGACAAGACTGACTCACTCCAACAATGATGGGAATAATGATGACATGTAATGAACTATAGTATGATGATTTATGATGAATTTTGAATGCATAATGCAGACAAAAAACAACAATGAGTAAAGACTCGTTAGGGATAACATATACTGGAAAAAACAAAATAACACTAGGGATATTCAAAGTGATTGACCAATATATTCAGACATGACAGGGTGTTACTGATGATATCAAAAAGAGTAAGACCTCTTTATAAAATATCAAAGATGAGATGGAATCCTCATAACAATAGGATACATAACAGAACGAGATCCTCATAACAATAGGATCAGGATAAACAAAGACCCTCATAATAATAGGATTGAATAATACGAACCCTCATAACAATAGGGAAAGATCCTCATAACAATAGGATCGAACAAAACGAATCCTCAAAACAATAGGGAAGGATCCTCATAACAATAGGATTGATAACAAAAGCTCCTCATAGCAATAGGAGACAAAATGAAGCTCCTCATAATAATAGGATTAGAATACGAGATCCTCATAGAAATAGGATCAACAGAAAGGAATCCTCATAACAATAGGATGAAAAGTGAGATAAAATCCTCATAACAATAGGATACACATCAGGATCCTCATAACAATAGCATACAGAGCAGGGTAAAATCCTTATAACAATAAGGTTGCGTTGACAATGTCCTCATAACAATAGGAATGGCGGGCAAAGTAGAATCCTCATAAGAATAGGATTACCGAGCATAAAAGGATCCTTATAACCATAGGATCAACAACGAATGCTATTGGAGTTCTCAAACATACAATCTTCTAGAAA